>OY282558.1:274659770-275892312 GCA_958295665.1 Tipula vernalis
TGATTTCTTGGTTCATTCTGAGAAACAAATCATAAGTGGAGGGGGGATCTATTTTTGATATCCTTTGAGATACAGGGTGTTTAAAAAATTTGGTTCAGAAAAAAAAGTACACCCAAATATTAAACTGTAACTTCCAAAATATTTATCGGAGAGCAACCAAATTAGTCTTATTTGGTTGGTAATCGTATAGGCTATTATTAAGGTTTACGTGGTTATCTTGTATCTGCATCCGTTTGAGAGCTATGGTGATTTAAAGTAAAAAAAAAAATTTGTTTTTTATAAAATCGAGTTTTTCTCAAAAAAAAAACCGTTATAATTTTTTCTTTTGTTTATTTAATTTTAATTTGTCATGATCTTCTCTACAATCCCTCAATACAAAGTTTGGGTCGAGGAGTTATAAAAGGTGCTCAAAATGTCCTCCTTGTGATTGAATACATGCTAATATTCGTTTAAGTATGCCTTTGGTTATTTCAATTTTTGGTAATTCTTCCCTTATCTGTTGTGCTGCTGTGTGTATTCGTTGTATAAGTTCTTCTTTTGTTTCAATTTCTTTGGAGTATACAAGCGCCTTCATCCTTCCCATACATAAAAATCCAATACCGTAAGATCGGGGATCTTGCAGGCCAATGAATTGAACCATTTCTTCCAAGCCAATTATTTGGATAATTTTCGTTAAAAAAATTCCTAACATTATTATGGTAGTGACAAGGTGCACCATCATGTTGGTATGTATGTGAGAATCTACTTAAAATGGGAACATCATCAAAAAGGAGTGGCAAATCATTTTGTAAAAATTGTAATTAACGTTCACCATTTAATCTAGATGGTAATATGAATGGTCCAATTAATTTATCGCCAATTACACCAGCCCATACGTTTACACTGAATCGGTGCTGAAATGATATTTGTTTTTTTCGAATGAGGATTTTCAGCAGCCCACGTGTGTAGATTGTGAAAGTTTGTTATGCCATCTCTTGTGAATTGAGATTCATCCGTCCATAGGATACGTTTCACAAAACTTGTATTGTCCAAATTCCTTTCCATCAACAAATTACAAAACTCCAATCTTGTAGTGCGGTCTATCGGTAATAATTGTTGAACGGGTGTTGTATGGTATGGATGAAGATTCTCCTTGTGCAATACTTGATGAATTCGATAGCGAGAGACGTTTAATTGTAAAGCGAGCCTCCTTATGCTAATAGAAGGATTTGCTGTTACATTACGGATTATACCTTCGTCGACATCCAAATGGTTTGGTGAGGCTGAATGGGGCTCCGCCCGGGTATTCGATCTTGTTACGATATTTGGCAGTCTCCTATGAATATTTATAAATACTCTTGCATCAGGAATGCGACGTGTTGTAAATCTGAGTTGATATTCATTGCGAGCTCGTGCTGCATTACCATCGCAAAATCCGTAAACAAAATGGATATCAATGTACTCCTCACCTGAGAACTGTGCCATTATAATATTAATTTTATTAAATTAATTAAAATTTTGATTCACAACACTGATACAACACTAGATAATATCTCGAAACTAATGACTGAATCTGAAAATATTTAGTTTTTGTTTTTTCAACATTTAAACAAATGAGTTGATAACCATTGCCTACAGTTTTACAGATCAAAATAAAATTGGTAAAATATTAACACTATAACATCTCTTAATTAGATTGAGAATAAACGGAATACGAAGAAAACTATGGCACATGGGTACAAGTAATGTATTGGGGGATTGTAGAGGAGATCATGACAAATTAAAATTAAATAAACAAAAGAAAAAATTATAACGATTTTTTTGAGAAAAACTCGATTTTATAAAAAACAAATATTTTTTTTTACTTTAAATCACCATAGCTCTCAAACGGATGCAGATACAAGATAACCACATAATAATAGCCTATACGATTACCAACCAAATAAGACTAAGTTGGTTGCTCTCCGATAAATATTTTGGAAGTTACAGTTTAATATTTGGGTGTACTTTTTTTCTGAACCAAATTTTTTAAACACCCTGTATCTCAAAGGATATCAGAAATGGATCCCCCTCCACATTCGATTTGTTTCTCAGAATTAACCAAGGAATCACCCCACGACGGATCAGCATCCCAAACCCGGACACCCTGTATAATAAAATTGGCAATTCGCAATTACGGTTTTAATTACGATTTAATTACACAATTTTTATTTTTAATGTTTTCTTTCATATATATATATATTTTTTTTCACTTTCCAACAACGTGGCCCAATCACACAAAATGGACACTTTTTTCCAATCCAAAATATTATCAAAAAAAAATTACACTTCAATATTATTTTCTCTTGTACCTCTTTCTTCAAAACAAAAAAAAAAGCAAAAAAGCTTTCTCCCTCCACGATTCAATGTTTTGTCCTCCTTATATAGCCAATTTCCATGACGATCGCGAGTGACAGTACCAAAAAAAAATGAAAAACTTTTGGTTTGAGGAGGGACATCTAATGGGAAAACGACCAATGGATCGTTCCGAAAAATTATTTTTTTGGATTTTTCATCTCAGCTAATGTCTTTTAGATGCCGCTCAAAAAAAAAATAATAAAAAACCAACGCAAAAATTATTGCACCATGTAATTCAAAATTTTAAGGCATTTCAACATATTTTTCTTTGTTGTTCAACAAAAAAAATTGCTTATAAAAAAACTAATTAACTTGCTCCGAAATCCAACGGCAGTGTTAACTAAATAAAAAAACAACAACACGTTACAATTTTATTTAAATAATGTATTTTATCAAAAAAAAATTATACTTCGATAAAAAAAATTTGACAAGTCACATCACGAAAATCTACATAAAGTTGCATTTTTCTATTAGTTCTAAAATTATTACAAAGACCGTTATCTTTTGTTGTAAATATATATAGGCACATATCGGCAATTGAAATTCGAAATTTAATAATAAAGCTAAGGGAACAGAATAAGAGTTATAATGAAATATCTAAAATTTTTGATAAAAGTCGGCCGACCATACAAACAATAATACGAAATTTTAATAACAGGGGAAGTGTTCAAAATAAACAAAGATGTGGGCGTCCTAAAAAATTTAAAGCACGGGATGTTCGAAACATAATTAAAAAGTGGTATCCAATACGAGGATTAATGCTCCAAAAGTAGCGGTTGAGAATCGGAACACTACTGGATACGAAAGTAAATACAATATATTCGGATCCGACGGAAGGGGGAAACTTTGGCGAAAATCTAACCAAGAGATGGCTCCTAAAAATGTGCTTCCCACTGTTAAATACGACGGTTGGCAGCGTAATGGTTTTTGATGATCTATGGCTGCATCTGATGTCGGACAATTGGTATTCATAGAAGGTAATATGGATCACCGACAGTATTTTAACATATTTTGTAGCAATTTACAACCGTCCGTCGAATGCTTAGGATTAGGCAATCAATAGAAACATACGGCGATGACCAAAAGATAATGGCTTCTATACAATGTACCGAAACAACTTCATCCGCCTCCCCAGTCTAATCGCTGGAGTCACCGGATCTAAATGTTATCCTGGAACGAAAGGTCTTAAACACGACCTGGAACGAAAGGTCTTAAAATATAGGATTACCGATGGAGATTCATTGAAAAGTACCCTTTCGAGTGCATGGAGTGAAATTTCACCAGCGGATACTGAGCTCCTCGTTTTATCAATGCCTAGGCGACTAAGCGCTGTTATTGAGTCTAATGGTGGCCCAACTAAATATTAATGTTAGTTCTTAAGAGTGCCTGTACAAGATTAATTTGATTTATTCACTGTATGAGGACTTTTATGATATAAATTTTATTAATTTTTAGAATTTTTTGAGCACAGTTGTATTAGTTTTGTTTTTTAGATAATTAGATATCATTTTGTTTGTTTTAAATATATTATTTAATTAATATAATAATTTTTAATTCGTTTTAATTTTCATGATTTTGCCCATTTTAGGGGTGTATGTAGACTTTCGTGTCTCACTGTATTTTTTTATGATGTATGGAGAATTCTATGAGAAACTAATAAGTTTTGTTCTTAAATTTGAGTAAACGTAACATTTCTATATTTAAGTAATACTGCTTGTGCCTTCAATTTTGTGACTCTGTGTAAATCTTCCCCTATTGTGAGCATGCTCACAAACTTTTGGTTAGAAATAATAAATTTATATTTCTCTTTATGCTGCTCGTATTTACAAACAGCGTAAACGACAAATATGTTGGTTAATTTATGCCAATTTATTGTTTGAAAACATAGAACACAAGTGTTATTGGAATCAATAAGAGCTTTCCTTAAACTTTCTAAAAAAGTATCACCATGAAATAAATTTACGCTGGGTGAAACTATCGGGAAATGATCGTTATTTACGACATTTTCACCAACTCTATCACCAAATTTTTATTCTTTATTGTTATAATTCCAAATGTAAAAAATCCGCCGACGGTTTACAATCGAATTCCTTACTTTTAATTCATCGCACAGATTTTTGGAACATTCTGTATTATGCCTTGAAATTTTAAAATCTTTTAAATTATTCCCATAAATACGTGTCACAGCGTTTAACAACGTACCAGCATTCAATTTTTCTTGAGCTCGTTTTTTTTTTAAATTTTCCAATTTTAGGATTTTTTGTTTTAGAATATCGCTTTGGAAGAGCTTTCATAATAAAACAAAACATAAACTAAAGGGTTTCAATAAAAGAAAAGTTTAAGACAAAACTTTCGAAACTAAAAAAAAAGTTAGTTTTCAAAATATATAAATGTAAAAGTATTCCTTGTTAAGGACTATTTATAAGAAAAACCACAAAAATATGATTTTTGGATTCTACGATGTCGAATTCTTATTATGACCGGGAAAATATTAATATTCGTGAAATTACGGACTTCAGGAATGGCCGTTTATGCTTAAAAAAATACTCCTGTAGTTGTTCAAAGAAGTTATTGCTGTTCAACTATATTTTTGGTTTTTCATAATTTTAATCAGTTTAGAATCTTGCTTGATCGCACATGTAAATTTCATCGTAATCCGTTGTGGAGACCTATATCCAAAAATAAATGTCGAATTTGCTTGAGCATCATAATATAAACTAAACTAAACTCAAAAAAACTAAAATTGCTAAAATTCAAAATAGGTAAAATTCGAACTTATATAATCGTAAAAAAATAATTAAACAAAATCGTAAAAAAATAATTAAACTACAACTTTATGAAAATAATTACGATGAGAATTAAATTTACAGTCTTGGTGGGAACATAAATAAAAAAAATTAATTAACGTCTTTTTATTTATTAGAAATATTGTATAACATTTTTTCTTTCGGTTTAACAGTACTCAGTACTCTCTTTCATTTCGTTGTGAAAACGCACAACTGAAAACAATAATCAACGAAAACCAACAGCAAATTGAATACTTGGAAAAATTATCAAAGGAAAAATGCTTAGAAATTACCGGTTTGCCTACAACTGATTCTTCCAATATTGATGATACCGTTGTGAAATTATTTAATAACGGGCTCGGTATTTTCATCATTTACAACTCATAACATCGACTATTGCTTTATATAAAAGAGAAAATCATTTTCCATTGGTAATTCTAAATCACCGCAGGATGTAGTGTTTGTAAAGTTTTTATCAAGAAAAACCAAGGATTTGATTTTGGATACGAGATACAAGGAAAAACTAAACACAACTTCATTTGGTGCTGATGTTCAAGATGCAACTCCAATTTTCATTAATGAATGTTTGACATACAAGAAAAGGCAGTTATTTATGGCAGCTAAAAAGGCTGAAATTGATCGCAGTTATAAGGAGGTTTGGATTAGGAATTCTACGATACATATGAGGAAGGAGAATGGTGAACCAATCAAGTTGGTTAATTCAATGGAGGACCTAAACAAACTCTAATTGGTATACTTATTTTTTTAATAATTGTTATTTATGAGTAATTTATTTAACGAATCTTTAGGTCCTAACTTGTCTTTACCTTCCCATCCTTCCATGACTTCTCATTCTAAAGGTCACAATTTTTGTGTCATGCATCAAAATATACGTAGCTTGCGTAAAAATTATGATTGTTTAGTTTGCTATCTGCATTTTTTTTGTGTAATGCCTAAATTAATAGCTTTATCTGAAATTTGGATAAATGATAATAAGGTTGACAGTTATGCAATACCAGGCTACAAATTGTATGCTAATTGTAATAATAAATATCGCTCTGGTGGTGTTGCAGTTTACATAGCTGATGATTTAAATGTGAAAATTACAACCGATTTTGTTTTGAATACTGCCGATGCCTTAATGCTAGATATTTATTTGAATCGTTTTAAAATTACTATAGTATGTGACTATAGGTTGCAATCTTTTAATATAGATGCTTTTTTGATTGAATTTGGCCCTTTTATGTGTAGACTTAAATCCAAAAATCTTTTAGTCTTTGGTGATCTAAACATTAATTTACTAGATAATTCAACGCAAATAGATGAATACAAATTTTTGATGTCAAGTAATGGTTTAACTTCTGATGTCAATGTTCCAACTAGGATTGTTAATTTGTCTTCTACTTGTATTGACCATGTTTATTTCAGGTGCTCTCATGTTGATGTGAGATCATCTGTCTTAGATATGAGAATTACTGATCATTGCGCTATATTCGTAACTCTATTATTGGAAGACAACCCTATTGTTCAATCTGTTCCGAAAGTTACAACTGCTAATTTTAAAATAGATTTTAAATTATTAAATAATTTGTTAGTTCAAGAATCGTGGTCCTCTGTATTGGCTCTAGTTAATATTTCAGAAGCGTTTGATTTGTTCCTCTACATTTTGAAAGAAATTAATTGCAACATTGTTGTTATTTTGTGCGAACTATTTAATCGTAGTATTACTGAAGGTATTTTTCCGCAAGCATTAAAAACCGCGACGGTCATTCTGCTCTTCAAAAAAGGTGATCGCTTATTACTATGCAATTATCGGCCGATTTCGCTTCTGCCAGTTATCTCAAAAATCTTTGTATATTTGTAAAATCCCGTTTTATTGACTTCATAAACTCTTTTAATTATCTTAGTTCTTGTCAATTTGGGTTCAGTTCAACTGGTCTTGGAACAGAAGATGCTCTTCTTAATTTAATGAATCCGCTACACGAAGGTCTTAATAATTCTCATACATCAGCTGCTCTGTTTGTCGATATAAGTAAAGCCTTTGATATGATGGACCACCGGATACTTTTGGATAAACTTTGGCACATTGGATTTAGCGGTTGCTTGTATGAGTGGTTTAAGTCGTTTTTGGAAGGTCGTTCGCAACGAGCTAGTATTAGTGGTTGCCTGAGTCGCACTGTTGAACTTAATGTAGGTGTGCCTCAAAGTTCCGTTCTGGGGCCCATCTTATTTCTTGGCTTATGATTGCTGGAACTACTCAACGGCTGTCTCTCGTATTAATACAGATCTTAATATTTTGAGTGAATGGTTTTCTGTTCACAAACTTGCACTTAGTGTAAAGACTAAAGTTGTATTGCTTAATTTAAGCACGAGTAATCCGTCGTTTAACCGTGATATTATGTTCCACGACGTTATCTGCTCTAGAAGTGGTGCTTGTACCGTTAATTGCATGGTAATTGAATCAGTCAGCTCTATTAAATACCTAGGATTAAATGTTGATTGTCATTTAGATTGGAAATCTCATGTAGCTGCTTTGAAGAATTCCCTCCATTCCAATATGAGGATGTTGTATCTATTACGTTCACATTGTCTTTTTGGGTTTTTAAAAAGTTATTATAATGCGTTAATTGATTCGCGTTTACGTTACGGTATCTGCTGTTGGGGTGGAACTTATTATGAGACGGTTAAACCACTGATTATCGCTCAGAAACATGCAATTAGGTTGATGTTCTTTAAAAATAAACGTTTTCACTCGTGGCCATTGTTTGTAACGTGTTCAATTCTTCCATTGAAGCATCTATAAATATTCAAAGTTATGAAGATTTATTTTGTAATTAGTGGAAATCGGAATTTAAGTTGTCACTATGATCTGCGCAGGAACTCTATGTGTTTGAAAGCTGTTCCTAAATTTTTTAAAACTCATTTCCTCAATTACTTTTTAGTAACAGCACTTAGAATTTTTAATAATCTTCCTAAATTTATCCGTGAATCAATTTGGTTATTGCACAACGTATCATTAGATTTCTTGTTTGATTTGATTGTTTAAGTATTATATCCTATTTAGTTCGCTCACATTTTTTTATTTTGTATAATATTCATTATTTTTTAAATTACATTCTTTAAGTACTTATATTCACTTTTGTAAAAATTATATAGATTTATATATTATTTTGTACCTACTGTTTTTTAATCACCCCCAAACCATATTTAATTTCTAACTGAAGGAATGCCTATCACTGGCTTCTTGTCCAAAAGGCATTTTCTAATTATTTTCAATTAAATTATATTTTTTATTGCTTAGTTCTTATTACATTTAGAAACTTGTTAACATTATGTAATTTATTTTTTTATTATAATAATATTATATTACGTGTTGTACATCATTAATTGAAATAAATAAATAAATAAAAAAAATAAATAAATAAATATACTACTAAATAAATTGTTATTGATCCTTTGAACATCTTCCCATTTTTACTACGATTTATATCAGTGTGCAGAGTTTCTAATTTTTAAAGTGTGTTCGATTGTTTAGTCCTTAAGACATTAAATTGATTGCTTTATACATCTCTTCTATTATAATATCGTTTTAGGGTTGTAAAATAATTGTATCTTCAGAGATTAGGTTGATTTCATTGTATATTGTTCTTCATTTATTATTTTGGTGCAGTTATTAAATTTTATAAGTTTAATCAGATCCTTTGAGATTATAATGCCGTAATCATATGTTATATTTTTTTAGAAAGTTTTTTAAGGGTATAACTTTCATTTTTCCCCATAGGAATCCATAGTAAATATGATGTTTTTAGTTCAAGTTACAAAAAGACTATATTGGTATTAAATAAATAATACACTAAACCTCAGACTGAGGAGGAAATTGATTCACCGTACCCTGAGAATAAATCATTTCTTAAATCTTTAAAATCCAAGTTACTGGTAAAAAAGGTTACATTAAAAAATCAAAGATGGGGATTTTACAAATGGGTATGACTTACATCTTAACCGATCTAATATGCTGAACCTCACATTTCTTCTTGGATAAATGAAAATTATTCAACAACAACTTCTTCTCACATTAATTGCGTTGCATAGCACAATTAGACAAAGGTCTACTAAAGGATATTTTGTCTATAAGGCTGAAACTAAGAAACTACTAAATTAAATTTATCAACGCAGTTACAAAAGTTTACGAAATTAAAGGTAAATCGGTTATGGTTGTTTCATAACAAGATAAAATCAGCTGTTTAGCTTTAACTTATGCGTTAGACACTTTAAAGGCATTCATATTAGCAGCAATGAAAAAGTGAATCGTTTATCCTCACTCTTGACAGCAACTGCTGTGTAGACAAGTTGAAGTTGGTTTAGATGCAGAATCTTTATTTGTTAATGCCATGCTTGGTTTTACACCAACTTAACTCGATTTCTAATAATCTGGAGAGGTTCTCAGATCTTGGTTCCACCAATAAAGTAGATGTTTTTAAAGTAACTGAGTCTTTCAATCCATTTGTCGTAAATGATATCAACCACAAACCTTTGCCTATTGTATTTGACCCCTCTAACTGTATGCCAAAATCAGAACACATTGCAATAAATCAATTATAAAACTTGTGAGTTAATTAAAAGACTTTCTTTACTTTTTTTGTGAATTTATTTTTATTTACATAAAACAACTAGTTTCGAGTGGATCCGCTCATCATAAGGTTTCTTTTAAAACTGACATTAATTAAGTATATCAAAATTGTACTAATAGTTTTCGCCTACAGTACATTTAAAATACATTAAAATTCTCAAAGTTTTTATATATATACATACATAATTACAATTATATACTAGTTATATAATCGTACAGATCGTTCCCCTTTATTTTGTCGTTAAGAAGGTCGTTATTATTCTTGTGTTTATATATTTAAATCTCTTCTAGCCTATCCATCACACTGCACTAAAAAAAAAATATTGCTTCATTTGAGCATTATAGGTATATATTCAAAAAAAAAAGTTGCTGGAATATATGCTAAGAATAGCTACTCTCAAATTATTCTGAATTTGAGAATATAGCCCAAAAAATTTGTTAATTTTTTAGATTCTTGTATTAAGAATTTAAGTTATGATTTAAGTAAATACAGTTTCATACTTAGAAGTATTTCAAGCGAGTGCAGATTCTAAATTCCTGTAATTTATTCTTAATATGAAAGTTACATTGTCCAAAAAATTGTTAACCATTTTTAAATTTAGAGTCACTTTGAGAAATTTTATTTTATTTTTAAGAATACATTTTTCAAAAATGTTCTAAATACAAGAATAAGTGTGATAAAACGTAAAGGTGTTTTTACTAGTTAATCTCAAGTTAAGTATAGTTTTATTCACATTAAGCAGACAGTCACCAACAATATTCTAATTTCACCACATATCTTCTTAATACTGGTTGATAATAATATTGAACGAAGTATAATTATATTCAGTCAACGCAAAATATTCATAAAATGAGAAAAAAGTTAAGTATGTAACGCTTGCTTTGAGAAAACATCACGATAAAAGAATGTACAGATAGATATACATGATTCATACATGTTTCTAGTCTTCTATTAAGGATAAAGAGCATCATTTCAGAAAAGAAACAATGATTTTTTTGGCAATTTGAGCATACTTCTACTTGACCTACACATTTGCGTAGTTTTGCATTAAGAATAAAATGAATCAATTTAGTATTTGATAATTCTCATTGCGCGGATAACGTGTAATCCAGTTGTCTGTTCCAATTCTACTAATCTCAAAACAAGTATGTACATAACTCAAATACATAATTTATTTATATTAATTTTTTTTTGGTATTTTTATTAAACATATATTTATTTATTATATACATAATTAAAAAATTCGTATTTCAATAATGGTTTTCCAATAAAATAAATTTTCAAGTGGTTATCAAATTTAGTTATATGAATGTTTTGTGAATTACAATTAGTTCGTGTTTTTCGACCAAAATATTTATTATTTTAAATAATTGTTTTCCAAATTTAGTTGCGTTTTCAACAAAAAATTAACGATCAATTATAAATTCTGGATTTTTGTATGATATTTGAAGGGCTGACTGCATGTTTTGGAATTTTTCAATTTGTTCAGGGTTCCAAGAACCGTAGAGCTCATTAATCTTACAATCATTTTGAAATTTAATAATCTTATAACTATTTCTATTATTTTTGTTAATTAAAATTGAATGTATAAATTTACTCTAGAAAAATTTATATTAGTGTAATGTTTTTCACGATGTTTTGATTCAAAGCGCATGCACCAAAATAACCTTAAAGTTCCTGCCATTTCAATTATTGTGGAGTAATGAATTAACATGTGGTATTTCGGTTTCAAATTTTCGCCAGATAAGTTAATATAAAGATTTTTATGCAATGCAATAATTTTCATTAATTTTTCTAAGTGGGAGTGTTTATAGAAATGTAGAAGCATTAATTCCACCATATCCAACACGCAAATATATTTCCACTTTTGGTTATCCCGAGGTATTAGGTTCCCAAGCCTATACGTAATATACAACTTGGCCAAAATTATAAAGCACCCCTCCCAAATTGCAGTATCTACAAAACGAATGAAGACAAAAATTAAAACTCAAAATTTTTAGGAAATACTTTTTATATTTTATTAATTTTAGTATTTTGTAGGTCCTCCTTTGGCTTTTATGACAGCCAGGACTCTTTTATTCATCGACCGTACTAATTTTTCGCAGGTATTTCTCGATATATTTTTCCATTCCTCTGTCAGCGCACGTTTGAGGTCTTCCTTTGAAGTCATACTGCGATCCTTGATTTTTTTTTTAAAATTGACCACAAATTTTCAATGGGATTTAGGTCTGGTGACTGGGCGGGCCAGCCCATGACTCGAATTTGTTTTTTTCGAAACCAACTCATCGTAACGCGGGAAGTATGGCAGGGGGCATTATCCTGTTGATAAATTATCGCAGAACTATCCGTTTCCCCAAAGATTTGCCGAATTGAGGCATTCAATGCAGCCTCGAGGACGGTAACATAGTTGGTACTGTTCATCGGACCCTCACAAAACAACAGTTTTCCCACCCCTGATGATGCCATACAACCCCACACCATCAGTTTACCCCCTCCATGCTTTACGGTAGGCACTATACAATCAGGATTGTATGCTTCCCCGACTCTTCTTCTTACGATGGTTGCGCCAGGAGTTCCAAAACTCTATAAGAATTCCATCAAATTTAACATAAATTTCTCTATTAATTCTTTTAAAATACATAGCACAATTTTTTATTTTTTTTTGACTTTAATATTTATTTTTTATATTTACCTCAAAAGTAGATTCATCTGACCAAACAACTCTCGCCCAATCCACGTCATTCCAATGTTTGTGTTCTCGAGCCCATCTCAAGCGACTTTTTATGTTGGTAAGTGAGAGCAAAGGTTTTTTTCTTGCTTTACAACCTTTCAATCCAGCTTGCAGGAGCCTTCTGCTAACTGTTCGTGCCGAAATGTGAACTTCTTGTTCTGTTAAATGCTCTGCAGCTATCTCAGCAGATGTTTTTCTTCGGTTTTTGAGAGATTTTCGCACAATTTGTCGATCGTCTCTCACCGAAGTGATACGATTTCTGCCTGAGCGTAGTTTATAGGCATAGTCCCCGGTCTCTTTAACCCTTTTCAATGTAGATTGAACTGCTCCACGAGAGCATTTTAATTTTTGGGATATTTTAATTTGGCTTACACCCTGGGAATCCAACAACACAATTTGTGCCCTTATTCCTTCACTGAGTTGGCACGCTTTAGGCATAATTATCACAAACACACTTTTTTTCTCAAAAAACTTACGAAAACTCTTTTTGATTTAAAACACTTTATGTGAAGACTGCACACGATCAAATACAAAACTAAAATAAAAAAATTTTACGACGCTACAACTTCTTGTTAAGAACCTAAAACAAAACAAAAATTGGTGATTTTCAATAATTAAGGGTCGCATTCGGTGGGATGACTCGTTCGTTAACACCCATTGTTTAGAAAGACATAATATTAATATATAATGCTAATAGATAGGGGTGCTTTATATTTTTGGCAAAGGCTGTAGTTCAACAAATTTACTGATTGGCAAATTTAATTAATTTTTTTTTTAAATGAATATCTTGAAAAATTGGTACTCGATTGGAATTGTCACTTCCATAATTAAAATATTGAATGCAAGAGTTAAGAATTTTGATAGTGAAATAACTTTTTCAAAAATAAAAAATTTTAAAAAAAACTACTGTCTCTTCCAGACAACGACGGACAAGACACAAATAAAATAAATAAAAAATACTATAGTCTCGCCTCAATCTATACAGCGACAACACATCGCTCGTGGTGTTGGCCGCCAACCATTTTTGTATTGCCAAAATGGTGGTGAATAAATTAATTAATAATAAATAGGTTTGTAAAAATTAAATTAATAAATTATTTAATTAAATAAAAATAATTAAATAAATAAAAATATATTTACGGGTAGCCCCCGAAGAACACGCTACTTGAAGAACACGAGTTTCGAAGAACACGGATACCTTCCCCCGAATTACACGGTTTCAAACTACACGATTTTCGAGTTATTCTTTTGAAAAAGAATAAAATACATACGAGTATGTATTCTCTTGCTCACGCTTCATAAAAAAAAAAAAAAATTCGTTTCATGTTTTCATTCGTTGTGTTCGTTGTTTTTTGTAGTCTCGAACAACACGGTTTCAAACGACACGGAACGAATTAATCGTGTTCTTCGGGGGTTACTTGTAATTAAAATAACAAAAAAAAATAATTAATTTAAACAAAATATAATCGTATGTTCAAACATATATTGTACGATAATGTACGATAGTTACGCGTTGGTACACCGGTGAGCATGATTCAATGAAGGTTAGTTCGATCTTTCGAGTCACGTGTTCGTGACGTCATACAATTCCGCCACGTGTTTATAAATAAAGAGAGAAAAAGCAAATGAAAACTTTTTGTTTCAAGTTACAGAGTTTACAGGTTTGTATGAATCTCCAACAAAACGAACAAACTTTTTTGATCGTTATGTTGAAATTTCATACAAACATGTAAGTCAAAAGTAAAAAGTTGTTTTATTGTGAATCTTATTGTTTTTTTTTATTTTTCGTTTTTTACTTGTTATTGTAACATGTCATTTTACATACTATATTTAGAGCTAAACTGGTATTAAATGGATCACGACCGATGAATAAAGGGAATGAATGTATGTTTATTTTTTTTGTTAACTAATGTTGAATTCTTTTCACCCAAAAACATCAAAAAAAAAAAATTGATTTACATCGAAAACCATATTCGTTTCGTCAAAAAACATTAATGTTTTTTCGATGTAGATCAATTTTGAGAAATATACATTTTTTGATAAATTTCACCTTGGCTACTAACACCAACAAAAATAGAAACGTCAATTTTTAGTTGCAAAAATTTGTCAATATATAGAGCTTTTTTGTCTCTATCTCTAATCATTTTAATTGTTGTGTTTAATTTTAACTGATTTTAACTCGATTTAACACTACAAAAATCGATTCGAAATTTTTTAAACGTCAAATGTTTTATATTATGAGTATAAACACAAAACTACATCAATTTTTTGGTTTCGTGTACTTTTCACACCACAAAATTTATATTGATTTGAAAGAATTTAAAGAATTCAACATTACAAACCAACAATGGGTTTTCATTGTGTATGGGTTATTTGTTGTGGCCAACCAAACCATCTAAATTGATTTTTAAATGAGATTCTGGAGTATGGCCAAGTAGGATGGAGCTTTGTTATTTTTTGGCCTACTATGATGAAATTCGACTTGTACGATGGAAATGGGATCTTCAAATGATTTTTAGATGATGTTCTCCAATAAGGCCAAGTAGAATGGAACTTGTTTATTTCTTAACCGATTTTCATGAAATTCGACAATTGCGATAGGAATAGGATTCTAAAATGATATTTAAAGGAAGTTCTGGAATATGGCCAAATAGAATGGAACTTGGCTATTTCTTAACCGATTATGATGAAATCCGAGTTGTACGATGGAAATGGGATCCTCAAATGATTTTTAGATAAGGTTCTGGAATATGGCTTTCTTGAACGGTTTTGATAAAATTCGCAGGTGCGATAGAAATGGGATTCTAAAATGATATTTAGAAGAAGTTTTGGAATATGGTCAATTAAGAAGAAGTTCGGTTATTTCTCAACCGAGTATGACTATATTGGACTTGTCCGATGGAAATGGGATCTTCAAATCATTATTAGATGTTCTGGAATATCGCCAAGTAGGATGGAGTTTGCAGTAGGATCGATGATTGGCACATATTTATCTGCAGCCAGCCTGATTAGCTGTACAAGCTTATTTACTCGAAATTCAATCTCCGTGGGGGCTCGATTGGCTTATGTATTTTACTGGGCTTTCCTCGACTGTCTATATTTAGCCCAGAACCTTCAACTTTATTCAATGTCGCTTGGCTGATATAAAAAATAAAACAAGCGAACTCAACTGCGTTTATTTGTTACAAAATACAATATAATTTTTATTTTTGATAACCTTTTATTCCAAATGTTTTATCGCAATTGATTTTTACAACATAAATTTGTGACTCATAACAATTTTTTTTTTTTTATGTGACGCTACAATATCGTTTCTTAATTTTTACTCTACAACAATACAACAAGCTCCGCCATCTCTTAACAACTAGATCGCAAAATATAAAGGTACATTATACTACTATACAACATTATCTATTGTGAATTACATACTACTTAAGGTAAGACTATAAACATGAATTAAACGTCAAATAATATGGGTATACAAAGTATGTAAACAAATTTCTAATGTAAGATTAAATAAGTTTAAATTGTAACATATGTAATTGAATTAAAGTTTGATGTTTAGATGGGGAACGTAATACAATGTAACTACAATATATTAGTAGCATCACAGATAAGTCACGAAACAAACGATGTCATGTATTTATGTGTTCTGTGTTTCAAATTAATAGTTTGCTCTCTTCAGATGCATCAAAGTTCTGCTGCTCCAACATTCTCCCGGACCTTGAATCGTCCGATTCAACAGGAATTCTACACAGTGAATGAATGGCTCTACGAAATGTACCGGCTTGTGTTTTAACCATTGCAACTCTAACCAATCCGTCGGAACCGCTGATTACTTCAATTATTCGGCCCAGCAGCCACTTCCCAGGCGGTAAATTTCGATCCATTACTAAAACTATGTCATCGATTTTGATATTCGGCTTTGCTGATTTCCATTTTGTACGGGATTGCATAGATGTCAGGTACTCGAGATGCCATCTTCTCCAAAAATGCTGCCTCATTTGTTGAAGTACTTCATATCTGCTTAGTTTTGTGATTTTCTCTTCCATAATATTGATTTCCGGAACTAATGTTAATTGATGCCCAATAATGAAGTGTGCCGGTGTCAAAAAATTTACATCATCACTCGATTGACTGCAAAGTGGACGGGAATTTAAGATTCTTTCAACCTCAACCAGTAATGTTTGGAACTCTTCCACCGTCAAAATAGTTTCTCCAATAACACGCCGCAAGTGAAACTTCATGGATTTGACCGCCGCTTCCCACAATCCGCCAAAATGTGGCGCATTGGGAGGATTGTAGTGCCAATTAATGCTTTCGTTTAATAAAGAGTTGTAAATGTCTTCTTTATTCTTCTCCAGGAAACTAAATACCTCTCGCAAGCGGTTACCTGCTCCAATGTAATTTGAGCCGCAGTCACTGTAAATATCAGTGCAATGCCCACGCCTCGCAACGAATCTCTTCAGTGCTGACAGGAAGCTATTTGTAGTTAAGTCCATTGTTAACTCTATATGCAATGCTCGAGTTGTCATGCATACAATTAGACACACATAAACCTTCATAGGTTTTTGACCTCGACCTCGTTTGTAATATACATAGAGGGGTCCCGAAAATCAGTGCCAACTTTCAGGAATGCCCTTATGTGCTCGACTCTATACTGTGGTAAGTTCCCCATTTCTTGTGTCAGCTGAATTGGTTTGTTTTTGAAACAAGTCACACACTTGCTTGTAATTTTCCGGATGGCTTGCTTACCATTGATTATCCAGTATCTCTGGCGTATTATTCCCAACAGTAACTGTGGGCCTGCATGAAGATAACGGTGGTGATAGTCTTCTATGATTCGATTCGTTAAACTGGATGATGCGGGTAGGATAATAGGATGCTTTATGGAATAGCTTACAAACGAGTTGTCTATTCTACCTCCGATACGCAAGATACCTTTATCATCCAAAAACGGTTTTAAACCTGCCAATGATATTTTGAGTGGCTTTGCTTGCTCAATAGTGGCGATTTCGACACTCATATGCTCTTTCTGAATATACTTGCAGCACATAATGGTAGCCTCTTCCATTTCAACTAATGTTATTGGGCCTTTGAGTTGTACGCCATTAACCTTTTTGGTAGATAGTAACAAATTTTGCACAAACCGGTTCACCATTGCCACCACTTTGATTGCTTTCTTAAACGAGGAATATCTTTCAAACAATTGGTTTGGAAATTCAAAAGTTCTGCATTGTGCTACCATAATTTGGGTTAAGTGCTTTCGTTCCTCTAGACTGTATCCATAACATCGTTGTTGACACGGCCACTGCTGCGCATCAAAACATAACCACTCTGGGGCCGCCCACCACAACTTGTTATTGATCACTTCTTGTGGAAAAATGCCTCTAGACGCGATGTCTGCCGGATTGTCCTTCGTTGGGACATATCTCCAGGATTTGAGAAGTACGATCCCCTACAAATGTCTTCCATCGACTTGGTTCATCGGATAACCAATCCAGCACTATCATTGAATCGGTCCAGCAAGTAACATTCGTAGAATGATTTTCGAGTATCTGGTTGACAGAAGTTATAAGGTTTGCCAATAAAAGTGCTGCACATAACTCCAACCAAAAACGATGTAATACCGAGACGTCTAATGAACATTTATTTTCAAAAAATAAAAAAACAACAACAATAAATGGAAACTACAGTAGAACTGTAATAACCTTATCTTCTTAATCCCTTTAAATCAGACTCTCTGCTGTTAATTTCTTCTTACCTTTTACTTCTTCTTGATTTGCGTTTGACTTTGAATTGAGTATGCTCTACGAGTATAAAAATTTAAAAAACAAATCTAACACAAATTCGCATTTCTCACTACTTTTATTTTTGTTTATTTTTTGTGTTTACAATTTTTATGTGTGAGTACGTACATCAATTCATACAAAATTTGTGATAGTTTGAAACAAATAAATAAAAAACATTATGCTGGATACATAGAAAATAAACGCTCCTCATTTATATCCTAATAAGTTTTTGTTTCCTAATAAGTTTTTGTTATTGGTTTTGGATTTTTTAACCTTTATTTAACCTTTTCCCTGCTGAATAAAAAAAAACTACATATTTCGCCTAGAGTTCATATTTTGTATATGAAAATAAAGCGAATTTATGTTACTAACATGGCTGTACATTGCGTTATGAACTATTTGTTGTGCCAAGCTAGGAATATACATTTGATTATGATACTTACTAAATGTGGCATTCTAAATTGAATTTTACATGAAGTTCTGGAATATAGCCAAG
Source organism: Tipula vernalis (assembly GCA_958295665.1). Classification (NCBI taxonomy): domain Eukaryota; kingdom Metazoa; phylum Arthropoda; class Insecta; order Diptera; family Tipulidae; genus Tipula; species Tipula vernalis. The sequence continues at coordinate 274,678,583 of OY282558.1, forward strand.
TATAATGGAACTTGTCTATTTCTCAACCAATTATAATGAAATTTTTTATGTGCGTTTGAAACGGGCTTTTAAAACGATTTTTGGAAGAAGTTCTGACATATTACCAAGAATGATGGCACTTGCCTATTTCTCAACCGATTATGATGAAATTTGACAGGTGCATTGGAAATGGGATTCTAAAATGATTTTTGGGTGAAGTTCTGAAACATGGCCAAGTAGGATGGAACTTGGGTTCCAACAATAAATAACCCATAACCTTGGGTTATGGGTTATTTATTGTGGCCATCCAGCAATATACATTTGAAAACGATACTGACTAAATGTGGGATTCTAAAATGATTTTTAGATAAGATTCTAGAATATGGCCAAGTAGTATGGAATTTGTCTATTTCTAAACCGATTATGATGAAATTCGACTTGTACAATGGAAATGGGATCTTCAAATGATTTTTAGATGAAGTTCTGGAATATAGCCAAATACGATGTAGCTTGTCTATTTCTTAACCGATTTTGATGAAACTTGACACGTGCGATAGAAATGGGATTCTAAAATGATATTTAGAAAAAGTTCTGGAATATTGTCAGTTACGAAGGAACTTGGTTATTCCTCAACTGATTAAGATGAAATTCGACTTGTATGATGGAAATGAGATCTTCAAATCATTTTTAGATGAAGTTCTGGAGTAAGGCTAAGTAGGATGGAACTTGGGTATTTCTTAACCGAATACGATGAAATTCTACTTGTATGATGGAAATGGGATCTTCAAATGGTTTTTAGATGAAGTTCTGGAATATGGCCAAGTAGGATGGAAGTTGGCTATTTCTTAAACGATTTTGACGAAATTCGACAAGTGCGATAGAAATGGGATTCTAAAATGATATTTAGAAAAAGTTCTGGAATATGGTCAATTAGGGAGGGACTCGGTTATTTCTCAATCGATTATGATAAATTTTTACTTGTGTTTTTACAGAGGAATACCATTTTGTGAACAATTAAAATTGTTGGTTTAGAAATTCGATATGAAGTTTTGCAAGTATGTCAAAGGTGTTAAAGATTTTTTTTATTAGATTGATTATTTACTAGAAGATATTTTTCCGCAATTATTTAAAAAATACTTTTGATTGAAATATAATGTGACTCTAAAGAAATAAAATAAACTTTGTTTGGGGATTTTACTAGCAATTGAGCTAATAAAAAGTAAAATGAGGGGGCATTAGAATAAATATTACCAGTCGCAGCGTCGCTCAATTAGCAAAGCTGGTTAGAAACACTTTCTACACAATAAGCATTGAGAAGCATAATGGAGATTGGCTGAAAAGAATCTCTATTTAAATTGCGCAAGAGCCGGTCTTTCTTATTTTTAGAATTCTTTTAATATACAATTTAAAATTAGTAAAGGCAAAGTAAGAAAACGCTAGTAATAAAGCAGAAAGGGTTCTAAATATGACGAAATTGACAATTCTGTACTACACCTATTCTACACAAGCATCATGAATAACATGAGATAGTATTGGGCGCTTTCAGCCCCACCAACTGTTGGCAACATGTTGACTAAAATAACCCTGTTGTTTTCTGAATGCCCCGATTTATCGAAAATTCCATGGCAATGTTATGTATCGAATGTCATTTTGCCCCTCAGTAAATTTTGAAAGCCAACATGTTGTGGGGCCTGAAAGCGCCCAATGACACCCATTTCCAAGCCGTTGAAAGCTTACTAAAAGTGATTGTGTTGGAGTCAGTGCTTTAATTTTCCACTTTATTTCTTAAAGCCAACATATCAAAAATTCCTCGATCTCATACTGTTTGAATAATAATTCAAATCGAATCATTTTTGACGTCAAGAACGACGTGATGATAATTATCTTTAGCAAAAATCATGGAACATATCTAACACCTGATAAAGAAAAGCACATAAGCAGCACGGTTATTGTACAGTTGAAATTGTAATTAAATAAGTATTTTATACAAAAACCGCTAATACTTAAGCAAATTAATTAATGAAATATGTATATGTATTATTAGGTAAAAGTAATATTAAATATAAGTGATAATTATATTAATTATTATAATAAGTGATATATGCAAAATGAAAAGTTTTTGATCGAATAGACTCCTTGTTTGATTCATAAATTTATTTTAGAATTATGTTCATTTTACACTTTACAGGGATACTAACTACAATTTCATTAATTAAACTACAATTTAAAATGATCAGTCGATCAAGAAGCTATAGTAATATTTTTTGACGTTTTCTCTAAATAGGGAAATCCATGAAAACTTGGGAACTTTGCTTTAAAATTAGATTTACCTATACCAGGAGGGATGTGCGTGTGATTTTTATTCCAGAAATGGTGGAAATATCCCCTGAGGATGTTAGGCCTTACAGATGCATTAGCCGCACATTATTTATTCTGAAAACCAAACCTTACATAAAATACCGGTTCAGTAGATTAGATTCAACGCCTTCACGCGACCTGACATCATAAATTGATGTCACACTCCGGAACAAAGAGGTACTATTATGTTCATTCATTGATATTCCACGGGCTTTTGATAATACCAAATTCAAAGTCCTTCCGGAACAAGGACAATCATGGGGTATAGACTCGGCCTGATCCTATAAATAGTTTGCTTCTTTGTAGCATCATGAATAACATGAGATGTTATAATAATTAATAATAAAATGTTTAATAATAACTATTACTCCTATTTTGGTTCTCACCTCACCGAGAAATACTATGCAAATGTGGCTAGATTTGTATGAAATTTTTCGGTGAGGTGAAAACCATAATAGGGCTAAGAGTTAAACAAAGTTTATTTTATTTCCTTAGAGCCACATTATATTTCAATCAAAAGTGTTTTTTAAATAATTTACTTTTATTTGCGGAAAAATATCTTCTAGTAAATAATCAATCTAATAAAAAAAATCTTTAACACCATTGACATACTTGCAAAACTTCATATCGAATTTCTAAACCAACAATTTTAGTTGTTCACAAAATGGTATTCCTCTGTAAACACACAAGTAAAATTTCATCATAATCGATTGAGAAATAACCGAGTCCCTTCCTAATTGACCATATTCCAGAACTTTTTCTAAATATCATTTTAGAATCCCATTTCTATCGCACTTGTCGAATTTCATCAAAATCGTTCAAGAAATATCCAAGTTCCATCCTACTTGGCAATATTCCAGAACTTCATCTAAAAATCATTTGAAGGCCCCATTTCCACCATACAAGTCGAATTTCGTCAAAATCTTTCAAGAAATAGGCAAGTTCCAGCCTACTTGGGCATATTCCAGAACTTCATCTAAAAATCATTTTAGAATCCCATTTCCGTCGTATAAGTAGAATTTCGTCAAAATCGTACAAGAAATAGCCAAGTTCCATTCTACTTGGCCATATTCCAGAACTTTTTCTAAATATCATTTTAGAATCCCATTCCTATCGCACTTGTCGAATTTCGTCAAAATCGTTCAAGAAATAGACAAGTTCCATTCTACTTGGCCATATTCCAGAACTTCATCTAAAAATCATTTTAAAGGTCCCATTTCCATCGTACAAGTCGAATTTCATCATAATCGGTTGAGAAATAGACAAATTCCATACTACTTGGCCATATTCTAGAATCTTATCTAAAAATCATTTTAGAATCCCACATTTAGTCAGTATCGTTTTCAAATGTATATTGCTGGATGGCCACAATAAATAACCCATAACCCAATGAAAACCCATCGTTAATCTGTTAATAAAGAAAAAACAAATAAACATATATTTCCTTTATTCACCGGTCGTGATTCAGTTAATACCAGTTTAGCTCTAAATATGTAAACAAATGATCATTTTTTGTTTTATGACGACACTCAATTCGAGTATTAAAGGAGACCTTTAAATTACAACAACAAGTAAATAAACGAAAACTAAAAACAAACACAAAAATGGTTCATTCGCTTTTTCTCTATTTATTTACATACACGTGGCAGAATTGTGTGACGTCACGAACACGTGACTCGAAACATCGAGCTAACTTTGAATCATGCTCACCGGTGTACCAGCGCATACTAACTAGTTTAACACACGAAAATTTTTCTGAATACATATTTTTGATCTCGCTCAAAACAATCTCGTAATCTCGTATTAGTTGAAGAGTAAATTTAGTCAAAGAGAGAATTATGTTTTTGTGGTTTCAAGTATATTGCGTAGGGGCTCACTGTATTGTTCGAAATATAATTGTTCGAAACCCAAATAGGTATTTTCTACACCCAACTAATTTGAATGTTTATTTATTCGACATGAGACGTCTCTATGAAATCTACTATAGTTTTTGCTCCAACCGTGCCACCGAAATTGTTTTGATGGGGGCCACCTTTGATTTTGCTGCGACGATGTGACAACTGTATCATCCGACCTCATTCGGCAGGCGTATGTAAACCACTGCCGCGTATGCCTGTTCACTGGTGTCACAAAACCCATGCAACTCTGCATCCTTTTTTGGTGTGTGTAGCCATCTTGGTATCTTCACCTTCTGCAAGTGCTGTAGATTTTCACGAATTACAAGCCATTGTTGCTTTATCGCTGGTGGAAGTTCGTCGTCCCAATCTAAAGACAATAACCATAAAGACTGAAATAGTATTTTAATTTTTACAATAACCGGGGCCAACCATCCAAGCGGATCAAAAATTTGACTACATTCCGACAGCAATCTACGTTTTGTGTATACCGGAATGCCTAGCTCAACACAATACGTGAAGTTATCTTCCTTCGGATCCCATTGTAGACCCAAAACCTTCACCACAGTTGTTCCACTTGCAATATGCTTTATTGGCACAATTCTATCTTCTACTGGTGTCGTGTTCAAAAATTCAATGGAATTGGAAATCCATTTTCTTAATTTCATTCCCGCGCCTTGTAGAATGTTGATGATATCCGCATTCAATTGTAACGTCTCTTCAATAGTATTGGCGCCCGACATTATATCATCCACATATGTAGCCTTCTTCAGAACACTAGCAGCTGCAGGATATTCACTTTGGTTTTGATCAGCGATTTCATTTAATACTCTCGTAGCTAGATACGGAGCTGCTGATGTTCCATAAGTCAATTTTGTTAGCTGGTAATGTTTGATCGAAGCTGTGCTATCTGACCTCCACACTATACTTTGATATCGTCTGTCGTCGTTTCGAACCAATATCTGGCGATACATTTTCTCGACGTCTGCGCTGATCGCAATCTTGTGCATTCGAAATCTCATCAAAATAGAATATAGAGTTGGCTGCACTGTTGGTCCTACCATAAGTAAATCATTCAATGATTTTCCAGATGACGTTTTTGCGGAAGCATCAAAAACTACCCTGATTTTTGCCGCTACGCCTGCTGCCTTAATAATTCCATGATGTGGTAAGTAATTAACATGTGGATTCTCTGACTCGTCTATTTCCATCATATGTCCAAGTTGACGATACTCGTCCATAAAATGAATGTAAGCCTCCTTGAATGTCTCGTTTTTTACAAACTTGCGCTCCATCGATCTAAGCCGACTAATCGACAGATCCATTGATCTTCCCAGTTCTCCGAATTCTTTCTTCATGGGTAGCTGCACTATATACCTTCCATCTGCTTCTCGGCTTGTAGTTTCTTTGAACAAACGCTCACATTTGTCTTCTTCGTTTGTGAAAATCTTGGACGTTGGGATATTCTCTATTTCCCAAAATAATTTTAAGGCGGTATCTAATCCTTCAGCATCTGTATTGGGTTGACTCGTGAAGCACTGTGTTAAGGGCAATTCAGGCGATTGCATTTCTCCACCTAACACCAATCCAAATATGGTTTCAATGGCTATGACGTTGTCTCGATACCTGATTCTTCCATCTAGCATCACATTGAATACCTGTTGCACACCTAAAATGATATCAATATCCTGCGTTATGTTAAATTTGGGATCAGCTAAATTTAGGTTCAGATCATCTATGTTCGCAGAGAACGACTGGCTGGGCAGTTTTGAGCATAACTTGGACATTACTAGAGCTTCTGTTTGTATATAGTTGTGGGGTGATTCTCTTGCTCGTAATGTAATCTCAACCTTCCCTCTAGTGACCTGAGATCCTGATCCACCAATACCATATACCATCGTTCTATTATGGCGTCGTGGGAGTTGAAGTCGATTACAACATCTTTCAGAGATAAATGTAGACACTGACCCTGAATCCAACAGAATTCTACAATCATGTTCTTCCTCGTAATTATCCAAAACCTTCACTAGTGCCGTGGGAAGAATACAATTGTTTTGTATGCCAGCGTGCAGAGTTTGTTGAGCCTGAGTACCCATCGTTGAAACCGGTTGTTTGTTGTTATGGTTAGTATTTTCAATAACGTGCCGTGCAACCGTTTGTTCTTTGGTATCGTCTAAGTGCAGGAGCGTATGATGTTTTCTCCCACAAGTGCTGCATCTTGACTTTGATAAGCACCTGAATACTGGATGGTTAATTCTCAGACAATTAAAACAACGGTTATCTGATTTTATAATCTGTCTTCGTTCCAAGATTGACAGCTTCTTGAATGTGCTACATTCTGATATTGCATGTTCGATTTTGCATAGAGGACACGAATTAACTTCTGTTGTCACATCATCTTGTCTCTGAATCCAATTTTTCCTCCAGAACATGAAGTAGCCAGACGTCCCTGGATTCAGCTTCCTTTCCCAATGCCTTCAATCCTCTAATAACCTCATCCGAAGTGTCCAATAGCTTTCGAATATTCGTCGCGTTGGCCTGGTTGATAGATGGTTGGCTCATAAACGTGTGAATGAAAGCTCTAATGGTGTGTTTCTTCCTGTCATATCTCTCACATAACTTCCTAAAGGCTTCGAAATAGTTGGTTTCTGTGACCGAAAAATGTTTCAGCAAATTGAATGCGCCCCCTTTCAAGAAACCTTTCAGGTACTGGAATTTTTGGGCTGGTGATAAACTTGCATTTTCATGAATTGTTTTGACAAACAAGTCATAAAACGACTGCCATTCCGTGTACTGACCTGTGAACGGTTCTATATTGATTTTAAGGAGTCTTACCTCTACCGCTGCTGTTGACATATTTATGCTTTGATTAACCGTACTCATCCGATTGTTGATGGTCCGCGTTGTATTCTCGAATGTGCCTATTTAACCTCGCTTCGACGACGTAGAATTGTTCAGCGAAATCAATTATAGCACTTTCATGATTGGGGTCTAACTCATACATCTTGTTCTCAGTGTCCTCAAATTGTTTGAGAAGTACCTTAGCACGTGCTAGCTTAGACTGAAACCCATCTATATCTTCCGTATCGACGACAGCTTGAACAAAATTATGAAGCTTTGTCATTTGCCCCTTTATAGACCCTCGCATGGCTTTTAATGTCTTTATTTTTGCTTCTAACTCCATGTTCTAGCCTTTTTTTGCACTTAATTTCACTGCACTTATCACTCAATTTTCGACAAACAACGTGGTATTTTATGAGATTAATACGGCCAGTTCAAAACTATTTTATAGTGAAAGTTTACTTATCTGCTTTGCTGAGATGACCTGATTATGATTTTCGACCAAACTGCTGCTTTCCTTTTAGACGCGCTTTGATGACTTCCTCGACTTTAATCAAACGTGTCTTATTTCCGCGACAGTATTTCCTCGTTTGATTTCCGCAACTGTATTTCCACCACGATCTATTTCCGCAACTGTACCTTCTAGAATTTCTAGAAGGAAAATCCGGCTCGAAGGACCATGTATTTTACTGGGCTTTCCTCGACTGTCTATATTTAGCCCAGAACCTTCAACTTTATTCAATGTCGCTTGGCTGATATAAAAAATAAAACAAGCGAACTCAACTGCGTTTATTTGTTACAAAATACAATATAATTTTTATTTTTGATAACCTTTTATTCCAAATGTTTTATCGCAATTGATTTTTACAACATAAATTTGTGACTCATAACAATTTTTTTTTTTTTATGTGACGCTACAATATCGTTTCTTAATTTTTACTCTACAACAATACAACAAGCTCCGCCATCTCTTAACAACTAGATCGCAAAATATAAAGGTACATTATACTACTATACAACATTATCTATTGTGAATTACATACTACTTAAGGTAAGACTATAAACATGAATTAAACGTCAAATAATATGGGTATACAAAGTATGTAAACAAATTTCTAATGTAAGATTAAATAAGTTTAAATTGTAACATATGTAATTGAATTAAAGTTTGATGTTTAGATGGGGAACGTAATACAATGTAACTACAATATATTAGTAGCATCACAGATAAGTCACGAAACAAACGATGTCATGTATTTATGTGTTCTGTGTTTCAAATTAATAGTTTGCTCTCTTCAGATGCATCAAAGTTCTGCTGCTCCAACAGCTTAAAGTACATTAAGTGCCTAAAACCTTTCCAATCTGCATTTCCGTAGTCAGAGACTCCACGGTGGCTGATCATTTTTTTTACGTTGTAATTTCCCTTAAGTTTCATTTAGACTGGCAGGTGGTCTGAACAGAATTCGTTTGGTGTCGAAATATTTTGTATGTATGCTTAAATTTTTTGCAACTGCAAGGTCGATGACCGATTCCCTCCCTGAGCGCCGGTGCTTGGAAAAAAAATTTGTGTTTCGTTTTCAGCACAAAAACTGTGTAGTTTCTTCCCGTTAGAATTTTCTCTTGTGGGGTTCCTGTAGTGCTTTTTTAGCATTGTAGTCTCCACAAAGGAGAAATCTACTTTGGTGGTTTAACAGTGTCTTCAGATCCGCTTTTTTAACATTCCAAAAGTATATTGCGAAAATGCCAAATGAGTCCCTGGCTTTTTCAATAATCAGCGATGCGGCTGTATAGTTTTTATCCACAATTGCTTTTGGGCTTGTGTGGTTTTACCAAAGGATCAGCCCGTATCTAAAGGTAACAAAATTAGCTTCAATTCTAATTTGGACGTAATGATTGTGAATGAAATTTTAAGTAGAATGATTAGGCAAAATTTTAAATTTGATTTAGAAAAGAAATAACCATAGAATTCAAATATGAATTTTAGCAAAATATCGAGTACCATTTACGTGAGGAAAGTTAACATATTGTTTGTCAATATACGTTTGTGAATTTCAACAAATCTGAAAGAGAATTTGAATTCCCAAATGTAATTGAATAAATTCTTGAGTAGGAACTTAAATTGGATTTAAAAATTTAAAAATTGAATTAGAATTACAAACTAGATTTGAACAACATCTTGTGTTTAATATGAATCAAAAGCTAATCGTAGTTTTCAGCAGAACTTTGCTATAAATAGAGTTTAAATTCCAATCGTTTAATAAAAATTCCAACCAAGGCATGAGTGGATTCAATAAGAAAACCTCCGGTTTTAAGTCCATAAATTTTCAGTTTGAAATTAAACAGAAACCATTTTAATTGAGTTCCAATTCGAACCACGACACCTTCCAATATTTTGAGTTAAATTTAAAATAGAAATTAAGAAAATGTTTCTGGTTAAACTAGCTACATTTTGCATGGAATTCAAATAGTACAAATTGTTGTACAGGGTTACTTGGGTTAAAAATTGATTTGGAAATTTAGGATAGGACATTCTATTTGGTTTTGAGCAAAAATTTGCGTGTAAATTTGGTGTTCTAAACTAGATTCAAACATAATTTTAATTGCAATTAGGTAAGAATCGACCAAATTTTCTTAGAATTTAGTTTAGAAATTTATATCGGAAATTTTGAGTGAAATTTGAATTAAGAATTTAAATTTAAAAAAATGGTTTTGGCATTCCAAACCAATTAAAATCTTTGGTAAAATTATATGTAGGAATTGAGTTACAACTCAAATTTTGATTTCCCAGAATTTTGAGAGAAATATATTTTAAGTTTACATTGATTTTCAATTAGAAAACAAAAAAATGAGAGCAAATTAGGTGGATGGAGCAAAGAATAGATATGTCAAGGCAAAACCAATTTACATATTTTAAAACCAACTTGAATTGGATCAAAAAAATTAGACTGGAAAGAAAATAGATTTTATGAATTCGAATAAAACCTTGGTGCATCCAGAATAAAATTAGATTACAATTCCATCTGGATTTGAATCGACTGTGAGAGACATTTTAATCGGAAATTGAGTTAAACTTCCAAACTGTACTTGAATGTTCATTAATTGAAATTATGATCACGCTCTTTGAGTTAAATTGAAATAAAAACTTGAGTGAAATTTATAGTTTTAACAAATATTTAGGTATTCTGCTAATTGATTATTGTAATTTTCGTTTTAAGATGTGAAAATAAATTTGCAATGATTGCAATAAAACAATAAAATTATTTAGTATCAGCACGATGTGTAAAAGAATACAAATTCTAAACTGTAATTGAATATAATCTTGATGGTAACTTAAATTGAAAATTGTGTTTGAATTACAATTTGATTTGAGCAAAAACATGATCGTAATTTAGTTTTTCTTAGTTTAAAACTTGCTAAAAAATCCTAAGCCTAGTTATAACTAGGGACGGGTCTGCCCGCTTGAGAATATTGCGGTAACGCATCCTCACTTCTTCTGCTGACAATGTGTCACTAATCCAATTCAAGCTAGCCGCCCTCTCCCGCTAACCACACGTCGTCTCCCTCTTAAAGGAAATTAATTTTATTTTATAAGATAGTTATGGTTTAGCCTTACGCTTGGCCGTATGACTACGGTCTCCAGAAATGCCAAGAGGTGAAGAAGTATCGTTGTGGGTCCGAAAAATGTTTTTTTTTTCTTTTAAATTTCTTTTCAAAAATCATTCCTAACTAATTACATTGAGTAAAAGTTACGTAATTTTGTTCCCCAATTCCTCTAATAGCGGTATAATGTAGGTTTTAAGCCGTGTTACAAACGAAAATCCAATTTTACTTCAAAAATGGGGTAGATAGTAGACTGTAGGTCCGCTAAGTGTATATTTAAGCTATGTGTATGTCCATCTTAAAACCATAGAGCCTTAATCCGACAAATTATAACTTTTGTTATTACAGACGAAAAATCTCATATTATTTCTAAAAACGAATGAATAGTTTTTCAATATAATATGTTTTGAAAGAGATATATATTTTTTACAAAAATTGTTGAAAATGTAGTTTTATTATTTAATTGAGATATTCTTACCTAATCTACTTTTTTTATTTAAGTTTTAAAATTAAATATAATTCAATTCTTGGCTGCGCTAACTCACAAAAGAATGTTTGATGTATACAATTTTAGGCGAGTTGCCTAATTAAACTTTAATATTTTCTGGGATGAAAGCCTGGATTAACTTCCGTACATTTCTATTTTGCTATTTATTTTGGTTTTGTATTTGTAATGACAAAATTGTTTCAATCGTAATACATATTTGCTATTGGCAATATAATGATACTACACAGGAAAATATTTTCAATATTAAGTATCTTTTGTACCTAGAGACTGATATTTTTTTTTGATTTTTTTATTTTTCTCTGTACAAGAGACATTTTTCATTCGTCAATTCGTCTCACATATTTTGTATTGGAAGTATGTATAATGTTGCCATGTTACCACAAAGGAAAACAATTTCAATGGTAAAATTCTTTTGTTAATAAATATTGATATTTTGTTTTTGACGTAGAACTATTTTCTCGTCTATTCTTTAGCTTGAGTATTTCATGCTTTTAGTGTCTTGAAATATGCTACCCCGATTCGCTATTATTGCTCGGACACGGGAAGGGCTAGAGAGATAATGCTTTACCGGTAGATAGAAGAAAGAATATATTTAGAAAATATAATAATGGTTCTGGTGAGTTGGGTCTGAGCTGAAGCGTAGACGAATTTTAATGGAATGAAAACTTATTTGTGGCTTGATGTGGTCTTTATAAAACTATTTTTTTTTTTTTGTGAAAATCTTCTTAATGAAAGCGGGGAAATGAGAAAAAATAGAAAATTACTATTTGCATTTTTGCGTTTTATTTTAATATTTTGGTAACGTATGAAATCAAATCCATAAAACAAACAACATAGATGCGGTTAGCTGATCTCTTTATAAAATAAAATACTTGTGGAAATCGCCACCATTGAAGTGGAGAAAAAAGGAAAACTAAATTTGGTTGTTGTGGTTTTTTCATATTTTTATTTATGTATATCTCCACATTTTTATTTATATCTCGTCCGTTAATGGAAAAGAATCTGGTAAACGCGGCTCGACGACTTCTCGTAAACATTTTTATTTGTGAAATTCCCGGGCTTTAAGAGGAGAGAAACGCTCAATGTAGAATGGCCGGTAGTGGAATAACACGATTTTTACAGTTAACAGTTGATTTGAATGAAATGATCAATTTATATTAACAATACTTGGTATAATTTGATTTGAATGAACCGCAGCGACTTTATTTCAATGAAGCTAATGCTTCTATTCTGATTAAGCAAGATGTACCCATTTATTTTTAGATTTATCGAATCCCCCCTCAAATTTTTAGATTTATCGAATCATTTAGAGCTAACAAGGATATTTGTAATTATTTAATTAACACAATCAAACCATCAATCCAAGCGGGAACGCGCTGTTCGAAAATAGGAATTGAAATCAAATAAGCAGTGGTTCTCAATTTTTATATCACCGAATCGTACCAACAAACAGTCGCGATGCGTTGATTGTACACGTGCAAATTATTGCACCGAATGATGATGACGGAAAAGTAACCATTCCCTAAATGTGCAATTGCTAAGTGAATTAAATTTGTTTGCTAAGGATTTATTTATTTTAAGGTTTAATATTCATCTTTTGGGTGTTGGGGGTGCGCTTCAATAGGGTAGGAGTTGACCGTTTATAGCCACGACTTTCGTGAACTATATTCCAGCTCTCCAACCTGCCTCTACATAGGCCACCAAATGTGTCTAGTATACCTCCTCGTGGTGACACCCGGGCAACGATTTTAAAATCGGCTAAATACTAGAGGCGAGTGGATTACACTATAAATATACAATATGCAATGAGTAAAACAGAAGGAAAAAATACCCCAGGTGGTAAACCAATAGAAATATTGGGCAATCCACTCTCTGATGAGACTGGCCCTAAGGATTCTGGGGAGGGCCGATCCTTGCATACACAAAAAAACAAAAATATGGAAATAGTAAACAGCCCGTTCCACAAGGGAGGAAACGTTGCTAGATCTCCTGAGAAAACTTTTAATTTCTCATCTGAAAATTTTAACATGGAACGATTCCAAAATAATAAAGGCGCAACAGCAGCACCCCAACAAGCAAGTATAACAACCTCATATAACTATGATGAAACATCTATTCTCGAAAGTGGTACTTCAGAAAAAGAGCTAACGTTATACAAACAATGGCAAAAAGTAACTGATGAGAAAAATCAGCAAAGCATTATTATTCTCAATTTACAACAACAAATTGACGAACTAAAAAAAGAAATGATGCAATTAAAGCAGAACGAAACTCAAGCTAAGCCATCAATGAAGCAGAACCAGAATACCGAACTTAACGCCAACAATGTTAAATGTCCAACCGAATCATCAATAATACAGAAACAAAACACCAATTCTAATGTTAATAAAAACGTTGAATATCAAACCGATGAGGAAGACTTAGCTAAAGAAACAGAATGGATTCGTGCTAAGTCTAGAAAAAGTAAAAAGAGAAGGTTAAATAATACACCGTCACCACCACAAAAACCACAAACTCTGGATCAAAACACTCAGCCTCAAAAGGTTGAGACAAATATCAAAACAGATAAAAAAACACCTCCCCCACCACCGATCATAGTAGATGATGTTAAAAATTATCACGTTTTCTATGATATAATTAAGGCGAGTGTTTCAGAAGAATCATTCATCACTAAATTGATGAATCAAAATAAAATAAGCATCAACGTAAATAGCGTCGATGCATATAGAAACGTAGTGAAAACTTTGACCGAAGGGTCATTTATCTTTCACACGTATGAAAATAAACAAGAAAGGCCAATCAGAGTTATGGCAAGGAACTTACATCATACATGTAGCCCAGAACGAATTAAAGAAGAATTATCATCGAAACAATTTAAAATAATCAGCGTAATGAACAAAGTTAGCTGGAGAAATAAAAAGAAGCTAGACATGTTTGTACTAACATTCAGTTGTGACGAAAATATAACTAAAATATATAAGATCACTAGTTTATTGGGTTGCAAAGTGGAAATTCAACCACTTAGAAAGTCTAAACTAGTTCCGCAATGCCAAAAGTGTCAGGCATATGGACATACGCAAAGATATTGTGGCAAACTTCCAAGGTGTGTTAAATGTGCCGGACACCACCTAACTGGAAAATGCGACAATCCACAAGCTCAACTTAAATGTGTACACTGTGGACAAGGTCATCCTGCTAACTATCGAGGATGTATTGTTGCAAAGGAAATTCAGAAAATGAAAAACCAAAGGATGAATAAAACTCAAATGTATGGCCAGTCAAATCGATATGAGAGGCATGCAAAACAAGACAATGGGCAACCATTTGGCCGCCAACTAAGAACTGAAGGTGTTACATATGCTGAAGTAACAAGTGGCGTAGTCAATAAACCCCAGCAAAAATCTAAAGATGTAGACATCAGTCAAACATTACAAGATATTCTCATGAAATTAACAAAATTTGATGAGAGGCTACAAAAATTGGAAGATAGAGCATTGGGAGCTAGACCCAAATCAACACAAAAATGAACAACACAATGAAAATCATGTCATGGAATGCTAATGGTTTGCTCCGGCATCAGCAAGAACTACAAGCAGTCCTCGACATTGAGAATATAGATGTGTGTCTTATTTCGGAAACACATTTTACTAAGCAATCCTACATAACATTTAAAGGCTATTGCATATATCACACTATTCATCCAGATAATTCAGCCAGAGGAGGAAGTGCAGTCATCATTAAAAAAAATATCCAACATTTTGAAGAAGCAAAGTACGGAAAAGAAGAAATTCAGGCCACAGTGGTTTATATAAAAACGGAAAACTTTCCTATTGTTGTGGCAGGATTATACTGTCCACCAAGACATTCAATTAAAAGCAAACAATACTCAGAGTTCTTTAAGCGTCTGGGAAAAAGGTTCATAATAGGTGGTGACTTCAATGCGAAGAATACTCACTGGGGTTCTAGATTAACTACCACTAAAGGAAAAGAATTATTGATTGCCATCAAAGAAAATGGATGTGAATCCATTTCAACAGGTAAACCAACATATTGGCCAACTGACCCAGGGAAAATACCTGACCTGATCGATTTTTTTATAACCAAAAATATTTCTAATAATTTTATGAAAGTTGAAGAAAGCCAAGATATGAGCTCAGATCATTCTCCAATAGTCCTAACTCTAAGCGAGTATATCATCCAAAAAGGGAATAATCCAGTATTAACCAACAAATATACGAACTGGGAAAGTTTCAAAGTACACCTGGAACAAAGAATACTTTTGAAAGTTCCTTTAAAAACTATGGATCAACTGGACATAGAAGTAGAAAAGTTCATTACAGATATTCAACAATCAGCATGGGAAAGTACTCCAGAAATCAAATCAAGGCTAAAAGGAAATAACTATCCAATAGAAATTAGAAATCTCCTTAGGGATAAACGCAAATCCAGAAAAAAATGGCACCAAACTAGAGCTCCACAGGACAAAAAAAGACTAAATAATCTTACTCAACAATTAACAAGAGAAATTCAGAAATTAAAAAATGAGTCAGTTAATTTCTACTTAAGTAAGTTAACGAATGATAGTAATACGGATTATTCGCTTTGGAAAGCAACTAAAACTCTGAAAAGGCCAATAATGCCGATCCATCCTATCAGGAAAATGGATGGAACATGGGCAAGGAAAAACAAAGAAAAAGCTGAAGGTTTTGCCAATCATCTTGAAAATATATTTCAACCTCATGAATGTCAATTACGAGAAATATTGGATGAAAACATAACACAAATTCTCGAAGATGTCACCCCTACATCGACTACTGAAGTAGCAAATGAAATTAAAAACAATTTAAACTTAAAGAAAGCACCAGGGTTTGACCTGATTACCGGAGAAATAATAAAGCAGCTACCGGGAAAAGCTACGGTAAAGTTAACTAATATCATAAACGCCGCATTTAGGTTAAAATATGTACCCAAACTTTGGAAAGTGGCTGAGGTCATCATGATTCCCAAACCAGGAAAACCGCCACATCTAATAACATCATATAGGCCTATATCGTTGTTGCCGATAATGTCCAAACTCTTTGAAAAGCTACTATTAAAAAGGCTTAAACTAATAACTGAAAAAAATAATCTAATTCCGAATCACCAATTTGGTTTTCGCAGTGAGCACTCAACTATCGATCAAGTGCATAGAATAACCAATATTATTGAGAAGACTTTAGAAGAGAAAAAAGTTTGTTCTGCAGTATTCCTTGATGTAGCGCAGGCCTTTGATAAAGTTTGGCACGAAGGATTAATCTACAAACTCAAATTAATCCTACCGAAACAGTACAGCATAATACTGGAATCATATATAACGGAAAGATATTTCAGGCTTAAGCAAGAAGATGAATATTCAGAGCTTAAGGGAATAAAAGCAGGAGTTCCACAAGGAAGTGTACTTGGGCCACTTCTGTATTTACTATACACCCGAGATGTCCCAATCCCACAAAACAACATGATAGCCACTTTCGCCGATGACACAGCTATCATGGCAGTAGGTGACAACAACTCAGATACAGCAGAGCAATTACAAAACGCCATAGAGCAAGTACACAATTGGACAAAAAAATGGCGCATAAAACTAAATGAAACTAAATCTGTACATGTTGACTTTACGAACAAGAGATTAGTTCATAAACCAGTATATTTAAATAATCAAGAAATACCACATGCAAACACTGCCAAATATCTTGGTATGACGTTAGACGCTAAACTTCGCTGGAAAGCTCATGTAAAAAAGAAAAGAGGCGAGTTGGAATTAAAATACAAAAAAATGTATTGGTTACTGGGAAGAAACTCTCATTTATCAATCCCTAATAAACTTCTGCTTTATAAGCAAATATTGAAGCCTGTTTGGACTTATGGTATACAGCTGTGGGGGTGTACCAAGCAGAGCAACATGGATATTATCCAACGATTCCAAAACAAAGTGCTAAGAAGCATCGTCAACGCACCATGGTTTGTCAGAAATAGCGACATCCACAAAGATCTGGGCATAGAACTCATCAAAACCGAAATTATGAAATTTGCTAGAAGTCATGAACAACGGCTACTTCACCATGTCAACATAGAGGCCAACCAGCTACTGGATAATACGGATTTAGTTAGAAGGCTCAAAAGAGTAAAGCCTTTTGAGTTAGTGTAAATCAGTTAAAATAAATCTTTATCTAGCGCACGACAAAAGCGCGATCAAATCATAAATATCAAAACTAAGGAGTACATCGATGGATGAACCCTTAAATTTCAGTAAAATGTAGTAATTTAAGTTAGAATAAAATTGCTTATTAGTCTTAGACTAGATTGTAATTAAAAAAGAAATAATAAAACAGAATTATTTTCAAAAAAAAAAAAAAAAAAAAAAAATATTCATCTTTTAGATCTGCAATTATGCTTTAGTGTTATTATCGGTTTGCGATACCTATCCCGGATCGCCTCATGATTCGGGAATTTGGGTGTTGCCTCTGTGCAGAGAGAGTTTACTTAAAGAATTCGAAAATGCAGATCGCTATTTTACCAATAAACCAATAATGAACATGGTTATACTGTAGATTGTGACCAATATGATAAGATTAAAAAAAGCAGGCATCGAACCGATTTCATCATATTCGCTTACGTATGGTGATTTAAAGAAATTAAAATTCAATATCCAATGCTACAAATCAAGCCGCCTGAAACATCTTAAATATTACAAAAAAAAAATAATAGAGATTGGTTGTTTATTTTCCTAGTGATGAAAAAATTGTTTTTACCGCCCAACTGTGTTGGAGATAAAAAGATGTAGTTTTGTCAATATTTGCACATTTTTTCTCAACATATTATAACCTCATTTTGATTTATTAGAAGTCTACTACAACATTTTTAAATCAAAAGAATTTAGAAAATCCCCCTTTTTGAAAAACAATTTGTTTAATAAACCCATCCCAAATTTTATTGCGACAAAATAAACCGAAGGCTTTGGTTGTAATATTTTTTAAGCATAAATCTTTTATGTTTTTTCATAAACTTGATCAATTGGTATGTTTAGATTTATTTTGGTTTACAAACAATAATAAATTATTTTTTTAGATACGATAATGACCCAATTATCTTTGGACCTGCAAGAGCAAAAATTGAGAATTTGTGTTCGACATTGGACAACATTGTGATAGAGATCACAGCGAATCTAGTTAAAAGCATGCCACAAGCAGTTAAAACGCTAAAGGAGGACTGCCTAAATATTAAAACTTAAATCCTTTGAAATCAGTAGTTAGATTGTTTAGTAAAATGAATAAAACCCATCTATATTTTACGTCCAACGGTTTATGTTGTCGCGGCAAAAATAGTCCAATTCAAATAATATATTAATTATTCAATTAAAATTTCAATTATTTTAATATTTTTTTATTTAATTTAAAAAACTTTAATATACCTTTAACTTCGTAGATAAATAAGATTGAAATAAAATTCTGCTGAAATGTTATGCTAAAAATTGTTTATTGATGAGAGTCGTTCGGGTTATTTTGTCGCATACTGTATAATATAAGAACCTAAATTTTCCCAGACAAAAAAGCTATAACTAGTACTTACTAAATATACCGTTTTAATAAAATTGTGTAGGATGAGAAACGCGTTTAACGCCTTTACAAACTGCTTATTTTAAATGACTTCCCAAGTTGTAAGGAAAAATTAACATTTGCAATAATTCTTAATTAAATTTGTGTTCAAAAAGTTCTAATTGAAAAACCTAAAAAGCATTCTCCTGGAAACTGACTATTTTGAATTTATAGTTTTCTTGCACACAGAGAGCGAAAAATATTAGATTTGTCAAATTTAAATCATTCGTATCCTAGAGTTTGAAGTAAGATTTAACAAGCACATAATCTGAAAAATAATCTTCCAGTTGGTCTTTCAATGCCTTAGGCTCCAAACTCTTTTATGGATTTTGTTAATAATTTCTCCGATATATACGTTAGCTTTCTCGAAAAATTATGATAAATTATTAGGAAAATAACATTGCATACATTTAGCATGGAGTGCTTTTTCCAAATTTGAGGTACCAAAAAGAAAATATAAAAGGCTGACACCTCATAAGGTGGTCAGAACTTCGGTCTTAATTAATTCAACTCCCAAATTAATACCAAAATGAACCTCTTAAGTCAATCTTCAGCTTAACCTCCAACTCAATTTACAACTCAACCTCTATCTCAATCGCAACACAATTCTAAACCCTATCACCAAATTAATGGCCAACCCAGCCATCAATTAAATCACCAAATCAACCCATAACCTAACTCCAAATCAACCATTAAATAGTTCCCAAACCGAACAACTCACACCCCAATACAAGCTAACTAAATCCTAATTCTGCGTCTACTCAACTTAGCTCGACTCAAATCTCAACGCTTTGCTCAACTCTACACTTATTTTCCAACCCATTGCCAAAATAACATCGATTGGAAAGCTACATGCGTGTATGAACTAAACTCAATCTAAAGTTCCACTAAATCCTAAATTCAACCTCAAATTAATCCCTAACCGAACTTCTCTTTCAAATCCAGCTCAATTTCAACTGAAACCCTACTCACCATCATTCCGGCATACGTACCGTCATGCCATCATAATCTTAAACAATCATTTCATCATACCATTATTCGATTACACAATCATACCATCATGATATCATTATACCATCAAACCGTTATACTATTATAACATCGTACCCTCATACCATCACACCATCATTCTAAAATAAATACCGTCATACCATCGTAAGTTGTATCATATATTCAATCATACCATCACATCATCATAAAATAAGATCAATCCATCATACCACTATATCATCATAACATTACACTATCATACTATCATATATATCACCTTACCATGATACCAGCAAACCATCGTACCGTCATACCATTATAACATCGTGCCAACACACCATCATACCAATATACCATCATACCACTATACAATCTTACAGATTTCACACTTCAAATTGATTCTTTTACACTTCAAACTGAACTTTTTACATTTCAAATTGAGCCCTCAACAAATTATATGAATGACCAAATAGGATGGAGCTTGGCTATTCTTTAACCGATTATGATGAAAATTGACATGTGCGTTGGAATTTGGATTTTGAAATGATCAATGGATAAAGTTCTGTAATATGGGCAATAAGAAGATAACTCAGCTATTTACCGATTACGATGAATTTTGACCCTTCTAAATGCGACCCAAAAATTATTTTTAGTCGAGATTGTGAGAAATATATCAATATAGCAACTGTTGAGGTTTCTTTAAGACAGTCTAAGTATACTATTTCAATTGCTAAACGATCAAGATTATTTCCGTAATAATATTCAAGTTCCATTAGAAATATTCCTGCGAATCCTTCGATTTAAACTTTGAATTATGTTTTCTGAGTATTTGCTGTCAGAGCGGTAAATTTGGCCTTGCTTAGGAAAATATAGTGTGTAGCGGACACGCGCTCCAGTATTGAAATTACTAACGGTACTGCAGAGTTTTGGAATTAGAAATATTATTTTAAATCCTCATTCCCAATGTTGAATTTTATTAAAATCAGTTAAGCAATATCAAAGTTCCATCCTAATTAGCCATATTCCAGAATTTTAAATCCAAACACCATTTTAGAATCCCATTTCCAATGCACGTGCTAAGTTTCATCATAATCGGTTGAGAAATAGGCAAGTTCCATCATACTTAGCCATATTCCAGAACTTCTTCCAAAAATCATTTTAGAATCTCATTTCCAAATGGATGTCAAATTTGACTGAAATCCGTTAAGAAATAGATAAGTTCCAACCTAATTGGACATTCATATAATTTGCTAGAGATTCAATTTGAAATGTAAAAGGTCCAATTTTAGTTTTGAGATATTAACAGTGACCTTTCTTAAGTCTTAAACCATATGTGTGAAGAGTTTTGTTCAAATCGGTCAAGGCGTGTGGATTTGTTTCAATATCATACACATATACTTTACACACATACAAACACTCACTTATATATAGATTACTCAACTGCTCACTAAACACTAATCCAACCGCAACTCAACCTTAATTCAACCCGCAAACGGCCCCTAATTCAACCCTCAACCCCAACGCAAACTCTCTTTTAATTCAATCCTCAAACCAGGATATATGAAACATTGGCCAAATGCTCACTATATTTAAAACCAACCCCAACTCAACTTCAACTCAACCCGAAAATTGACCCCTGAATTAACCTTCAACTCAACCCCAAACACAATGCCCAACTCAATATTCAAACCAGAATACATATAAAATTGGTAAATATCCCCGACCAAAAGCTTTTCAAATCTCCGCCTTGACCCTAGAAACAGACTGGAGAAAAAGAAATTTAACCATGGGTACAGACATCCAAACAATCAGACATCCAGACAGACGGAAGGACATTTTTTTTCTTTTTTTGACTCAGGGACTTTCAAAATGTTGAGAAAAGTGGTTTTAGAACCATCAAATTTCTCTTTCTGTCATCTTTGACAGGATTTCAATACTTTGGCCTTTTTAGACCGAAGTAAATCATGTGATTCGAATTTTGGTTGTAAGAAAAATATGCGAAATAAGCGAAACATGTGAAAGCGTATTTCGGTGTAACAATAAAGATGTGTACGCTAATTTCCTCGGCTCTCTTAATTTATCGATTTTTTTTATTTTTATTGTTTAATATGCTACATCCTAGATTAACCATCCTAGGTTGATTTGAAGGTTAAGTTAGGACTCAATTTATGGATAGAGTACGTGGTTTGGCGTCTATTGGGGGGTGGGGCAAGGTTGAGTAGATTAATCTACCAGCTCCGTAACCTTCCAGTAGGGTGCACATTACGTGTGCTGTTCTGGTCATGTATTGTGCAGCTGCGTGATGGGTACAATTGTTTAAGGAGTAATCTGTTCACAATTCGCAATTGTACGTGCTGACTCCTCGTGGCAACCACTGGTAACTAAGGCCATTTTGGCACATTTTTGGCCATTTGGCACAGGCTAAAGTATGGCGCTAAAGAAGAAACTCTTTATAAAAAACCTTTATCTAGGCTGATAGGTTAATCAGTCCAAAGTATGCGGACTCTGGATACCAGACACCCTCCAGTTTTATTTAGCCTTCCCGTAGTAAAGCTGGGTGACCTACAGACGATTTACAATTCCCAGCAAACCGAAGGCGGGGCAGAGGTAAGAATATACGGGAGTGGGACAGCCCTCTCGAAGTCCTTGGGTTCCAATGCTACCGTATTTCTAGCGGAACTACATGCTGTAGTAAACATCTAGGAGGGAGAGATATAAGCCCAGATAGTATGTATCACGTACCGGCTGACAGTAATATCAAGTTCATTAAGAACCTGAATATTGACTGGACGGATAATTAAGCAGGGTCCAGCACAATAGAACTTTTAGGTCGCAGTGGGAGGTGGCTTATCGCCCACATGGCCCTCCAATAATAATAATAAAAATAATAATGGGTTGATATGAAGTTGAGTTATGCTGGTTTGATTTTTGAATGTGTGGTTGATTTGAAGGCTAGATTAGGGGTCAATTTCCCGTGGCGTACTGCAGCTATCGGGGGGGTCACAGGTGGTGGATAGTGGACGACCTATCGATAGGTAGGTTAGCGGTGAATTAAATAAGCCGCCCCCAACCGCAGTCCAGCTGGTCGGAGAGTCTCAGCGAACTGGGGAGTGGTTAACCTCAGTTCATTAAATTCTGAGTGCCTATGATGCCCAGCATGGAAAGGCGAACAGATGGCGCCAGAAAACGATCGACCAATAACCACGGCGGACTGGGCGTCACGTCCTCTCTGCACCTCCGGAGTCTCCGCGGGTGATGAGTGGGGGACCCTATAAACGGGTGACCCGGTGAATGGAATGAATCCCATTGGATTGGGCTCTCCATGTGATTAGGTGAATGGGGGAGAGAATGGGCGGAGGGAAGGAGCTGCAGGGAGGCCGGGGTGCTAGCGAGCCGAATGGGCTGGATTAAGGTGTTAAGCGACCCGTGCTGATGGTCAACTAGGCTGGGGGCCCATTTAACAAAGCCCAGTCGCTAACGGAGCCCTCTGGATACCTGGCGACCTTTAGTTGTAATTAGCCTTACCTGCGTATACGGATCTCTGCGCAGGCGGACTTTTATTTCTCCGATACTCGTGGGAATCCAATGGAAAGATCGAACACAAAAACAAAGGGCACCGGCTCTCCTCAAAAGCCGGTATCAGCGGAGGGAGGTACCTCGAACCAGACGGGTGGGGCCTCTAAGGTTGCAAAGGTGGTTGACTCTAGGGCACAAGTCCCGGGAGTTAGCGATACCAACGCAGCACAGGGGAGTGGGACGAAAGACATTCCTCCGGCGAAAAGGCGATACAGGAATCGCCGCTCGGCGTTCCGAATTCTCCAGCACTGGGCTGCGACCCCCGAGGGGCAGCTTACGGAAGAGCAAAGATCATCAGTAGCTTGGGCAAGGAGCACTGTGGGCTGCGGAAGCTCGGAAAGGGACCATATGTCAAAAAGACAGCGGTCCCAGGACGAGGTGGAAGTAGTCAACAGCAAGCGGGCCAAGTTGGTGACTGAAAAAAAGCCGAGCTCCAACTCAGGGACAAAGCTGTTCAGCGAGGTCCTGAGGGAGCATGTGTTGATGCTAGCCGTCATTGACGAAAGTCAAGAAGATGGGAGCATCACGGCGGAAAAATGGAGGTTGGTGTATAATGCACTCAACCTCGTCTTTTTAAAGGTCCTGGGTGGAAATCCGGGACCACCCCCATCCTGCAGAGATGCGGGATGGTATCAAGGGCGTGTGAAGATGACTGCATGCTCGGACTCTAGATCTGTGGATCTGTACAAAAAGGCTTTAGCCAAATTAGGGTAGGTGTGGCCAGGCGCAAAGCTTGCGGCAGTTAGCCGGGAGAAAATTTCCAGCAGGCCGAGGGCACGTGTCTGGCTGCCATCAGAACCGGCTAGCCCTGACGGGGCTTTGAAAATCATTCAGGCCAGTAACCCGAATCTTCCGACCGGAAATTGGAAGATCGTCAAGCAGGAGGAGGCCAAGGGGGGCTCCAAATTATCAATTATGGTAATAAATAAGAAGTCCCTTGCCCTCCTTCACAAAACGAAGGGAGTAATTGACTTCAGTTTCGGGTCAATTACTCTCAACGTTTATAAGAAGGATGGGTCGGAAGCGCGTACGGGAGGCCAACCGGAGGATGGTGGCAACCCGCCCAGGCCTGAAGGGGGTACCAGCAGCATGGGGGAAGAAGCTGAGGGTAGGGGGGAGAGTGAATCCGGCGACCTCGGTAGGGCAAGGACTCTCTCGAAGGATGAGGAGGGGCACATAAGCGAAGGAGCTGGTGTACCGATGGAGGAGGATGTCGGCAGCCCGGCCAGACGGGGGGGGGCACTGACAAGTCCTCTACAGAGGGTATGAGGGGTGGCGAGACGGGCGTATCCGGCGCATCCCAAAATACCGGGAATTAATATTCCTGCGGTAGCAGGAATTTATCATAGAGGTAGGTAGAGGTGAAATGGTTATGATTAAGATAACTCAAATTAACCTTCACCATTCTAAGGCTGCTTCGGCAGCTCTACTCCTCAGGCTGACTAGTTCGGGTGAGGATGTGATACTAATCCAAGAACCTTGGATTAACAATAACAGAATCTGTGGCCTCACAACTAAAGGGTACAAAATTATATCCTTTAGTAAGTCTGGGAAGATCAGATCTTGTATTTTTGGGAAAAATAATATTAATCTTTCCTTCTCTCTCAATACAGCAATGGTGACACTAATGCAGTTAGCCTGGAAGTAGGCACTTGTAGATTCTGGCTAGTTTCAGCCTACATGGACCGGGAGAAGGAGGTTCCTCCGGATAACCTGGAGGAGCTGATTCGTATAGCGGAACAATCAACGGTAGGTGTGGTACTGCGAGTTGATGCTAAAGCGTATCACACTATCTGGGGAAGCACGGACATTAATGAAAGAGGTGAGTCGCTTTTTGATTATTTGATGAGTACTAACCTTTCAGTGTGTAATATTGGGCGGGAACCCACATTTATTACTAGTAACAGGTAGGAGGTTCTAGACGTGACCCTTGCCTCAAATAATATTCTTCATATGGTTAAAAATTGGAGGGTGGATAAGGAACACTTCTTTTCTGATCATCGATATTTAACCTATAGCCTCGATATTCACCCTGCTACCCGGGAAGCCTTCAGGAACCCTAGAAGGACCAACTGGAGCAAATATGGGGAATTATTGGAGGAAATATTACCGACGAGGGCTATGGAGCCCCCGACGACCGTTGGGGAGCTGGAGGACATGGTGGCTAGCGTCACTAGCGCATGCTACAGATCCTTTCGTGCTGCCTGCCCACTGGCTAAGCCTAAGGATAGACAAAACCGGTATGGTGGTCCAGGGAACTGAGAGCCTATCGGAAGGCTTGTAGGACAGCCTTTAATAGAGCCAAAAATACATGAGAGGCTCAGGATTCAGACTCCTATAAGGAGAAACTCGAAATTTATAAGAAAGAACTAAGAAAGGCACAAAGGAGGTCTTGGAGAATCTTCTGTGATAAAATGGAAGGGGTATCCGAAACCTCCCGTCTTAGAAAGATTCTTTCCAAAAGTACATCTAGTCCCAGTTTTTTGATAAAACCGGACGGATCTTGGACAGCTTCTAGTGGAGAACCTCTGGAGCTTCTCTTCGAGACACACTTCCCAGGGAGCTTTGAAGACCTGTTGGTGCGTAGCAATCATCAGGAATCACTGTCAGTAACCACAGAGGATATCGTAACCAGAAAACGGATCCTATGGACACTGAGGGGTTTTAAACCATTTAAATCGGCTGGTCCGGATCAAATTATACCAGCTGAACTTCAAAACAACTCAGTAATTATTCTTCCCTACCTGGAAGCTATATTCAAAGGGTGTTTGAAGCTGGGCTATATTCCTAGGTACTGGACGGAGGACAATGTGGTGTTTATACCGAAAGCGGGGAAATCTCACATGTCTATCCTAAGGACCTAAGACCAATAACTCTATCATCCTTTCTTTTGAAAACCTTGGAAAGGCTGATGGATGTATACATCAGAGATAAAATAGGTGCCAGGAAGTGGGCATCGTCTCAGCATGCGTACACAAAGGGTAGATCTGTGGACACTGCTCTGCACGCCTTGGTGTGTACGATTGAGAAATCGATTAGTTCGAAGAAATTCTGTTTGGTGGCTTTCCTGGACATAGAAGGCGCCTTTAATAATGTGAAAGCGGAGGCAATCAAGGAGGGATTGTCATTTTTGTAGGTGGACGTTCCTCTGATAGGGTTAATCAATTATATGCTGGGAAGCAGGATTGTTAGGTCGAAGTTGGGGGACTCCACCATCAAGAGGCGAGTAACTAGAGGAACCCCGCAGGGGGGGAGTTCTGTCTCCTCTTCTCTGGAACATAGTGGTAAACGGGTTACTACTCGAATTGGAGAGAGAGGGTATTGAAGTTATCGCGTACGCAGATGACGTAGCTTTAGCTGTTACCGGGAAATTCCTGGGCACGATTGTAGACGTAGTGCAGAATGCGCTTACCATCGTTACGAAATGGGTTGGCAAATGTGGACTTGGTATTAACCCGTCCAAGACAGAGCTGGTACTCTTCACTAAGAAATACAAAATCCCGGTAGTTGTCCCTCCTACCTTAAATGGCACGAGACTTGCTTTTACTCACAGAGCTAGATATCTGGGCATTATCTTGGACAGTAAGCTTAGTTGGAAGCCCAACATGTTGGAGAGAATAAACAAAGCTACTATTGCTTTGTACTCCTGTAGGAACGCCATTGGTCATAGATGGGGTCTGAAGCCAGAGCTGGTACACTGGCTCTACACCGCTGTAGTGAGACCTGTACTCATGTACGGGGTGAGTGTTTAGTGGCCAGCTCTGGACAAGGTTACTTATAAAAGTAAGATTGAGAGAGTGCAAAGAACAGCCTGTATGCTTGTTAGCGGGGCATTGAGGTCGACACCGACAAGTGCCTTAGAGGTTATGTTGCACCTTCTTCCGGTCAACATTTTTGGCAAACAGATGGCGGCAATTACGGCTGTACGACTTGCAGCCGTCTCTCAGTGGAGGTGTCTTAGTATAGGACACTCCACTATTGTTAGATCGTTGAAGGATGAGCTGGCGAATCTTGACTACATTAAACCTACTCTACGCTTCGAGAAGCGATTTCGGACCTCCTTCCCTTCAAGGGAATCCTGGAGGGATAGACCGTTATCGGAAACCAAAGCGTTGCAATTCTTCACAGGTGGCTCCAAGCTATACGGCAAAGTAGGAGCTGGAGTATTCTGTGACAAATTAAATGTAAACATTTCTATTCGTCTCCCTGATTACTGCAGCGTGTACCAAGCTGAAGTCGTAGCGATTGAAGAGGTCATGACGTGGTTGAAACATAATGTGCTATCCTCAGGCGATATCACAATCTATGTGGACAGTCAAGCGGCGATCCGGTCGTTAGAATCGGTGTCTTTGGCGTCACGGGTGGCGTTGAGTTGTCACTCATCTCTAAATGAGATGTGTGAGCATTTCAATATCCAGGTAGTCTGGGTCCCAGGTCACTCGGGCGTCATGGGGAACTGCAGGGCAGATGAACTTGCTAGGCATGGTACGACTCTCCAGCTGCAACCGGAAAGAGCAAGTGTGGGGAGGCCTATTACAGCGCTGAGACAAGCACTTGGAAAGCAGGCGCTATCCTCAGCGGGGGAAAGGTGGTCTAACACCCTCACCTGTAGAGTTGCAAGACAAGTTTGGCCAAAGCTGGACTTGGGGCGCACTAGGGCATTAATATCCTTACGCAGACGTGAATTAAGAACGGTCGTGGGAATTCTCACGGGACACTGCCTTTTTGGAGAACATGCAAGAAGGCTGGGTCTGGAGGCTAATGACTTCTGCAGAAGCTGCTTGGACGAAGAGGAGGAAGATACGTTGGTTTACTTCCTTTGCTCGTGTCCAGCATTGGCTCTCAGAAGGCACAAACACTTAGGTAAGTTCAAGATGGACTGCCTCTCGGATCTCGAAAACAGTAAAGTGCGGGACGTCTTACGCTACATAAGTAGCTCGAAATGGTTCCAATAGGGGTAAAAGGGGATACATCCTGTGGTATCACAATGGACCGTCACCGGTCTAAGTGTGCGTAAGCAGCCACTCCAACCTAACCTAACCTAGGGGTCAATTTGCGAGTTGAGTTGAAGTTGAATTGGAGTTGAGTTGGGGTTGGATAGGATATAGTGTGTTGTTGACAAATTTTTTTTATATGCTGCTTTGATTATTGAGTTTGGCGTAGAGTTTGCGGTTTAGTTGGGTTCCGTTTGAGAGTTGAATTAGGGCTGAGTTGCGGTTTAGTTGGGGTTGAATTAGGGTTTAGCAAGCAGTTAAGCTAGTGAGGTATCGGTTAAACTGAGGATTTCTGATTGTTTTTTTATAAAAATTTTATTGGGATTCTATATATGATCCCATTTTGATGAAATCCAGCATTTCCAATAGAAATGGAATTCTTAAATGATTTTTAGACGAAGTTCTAGAATATGGCCAAGAAGGATTTAACTTGGCTATTCCTTAATTGATTATGATGAAATTGGACATGTGCGTTTGAAATGAGATTCTGAAATGATTTTTGGACGAAGTTCTGGAATATGGCCATTGCGAACGGAACTTGGCTATTTCTTAACCGATTATAATGAAATTTGACATGTGCGATTATGTTGAAATTTGACATGTGCGTTGAAAATGGGATTCTAAAATGATTTTTGGATAAAAGTATGGAATATGGCCAGGTAAGGTGGAACTTGGTTATTCCTTAACCGATTATAATAAACTTGACATATGCTTTCTAAATGGGATTATAAAATGAATTTTAAATAAAGTACTGGAATGGGTAAGTTTGACAGGACTTGGCTATTTCTTGTAAGAATTTCAGTAAAATTTGACATCTGCCAAGGAAATGGGATTCTAAAGTGATTGTTGGATAAAGTTCTGGAATATGGCCAAGTAAGATGGAACTGGAAATTTGACATGTGGGATGAAAATGGGGTTCTAAAATGAGTAATAACTTCATCTAAAAATCATTTTAGAATTCCATTTCCAACGCACAGGTCAAATTTCATTTATTTAGTTTTTTTGGCCATATTCCAGAATTTTATCCAAAAATCATTTAAGAATCCCATTTCAATCATGGATATCAAATTTCACTAAAACCGGCTAAGAAATAGCCAAGTTCCATCCTAATTGGCAATATATATAATTGGCTAAAGGTTCAATTTGAAATGTAAAAACTTCAATTTGAAATGTTAAAGATTCAAATTGAAGTGTACTCGTAAAACCTGTATCCTCGCAGAAAGATCTGTCCGTGTCTGCTCTAATAAAGTGTCCGCTTATCTAAGGGAGGTTTTCATTGAAAAACTTCAGTTGCATGGGATTTAAAAGTTTGTCCGTTGAAGTGAGGATTCCGCTGAATTTAGTATCCGATGAAATGAGCTTTCACGGTAGTTAAAAGTGATATACGAGTATATGTATGTAGTACAGTATATGTGTGTGATATTTAAGCAAATGCGCTCGCATTGAACGATTTAAACCAAGCTTTACACAAGTATTGCTTAAGACATATGTAAAAAAGTTCACTGTTAATAAATATCTCAAACATTCATCTCCCTCGTGAGAGACGATAATCCGGTCCAAAGTTACTACAGAGGAATTTCTACAATTTCAAAAATTGAGTTGGTTTTTGATGACGGTACGATAGTATGATGGTATGATGTTATGATGTTATGATAGTATAATGGTATGATGTTGATGGTATGATAGTATGATGATATGTTGGTATGATGGTATGAGTTGATCGGAGGGTTGAGATTTGGTCTGAGCTAAGTGAGTTGAAGTTGTTTAGTTAGCCTGCCTTGGGGTTAAGTGAGCTATTCGGTTGGGAATTATTTAAGAATTGATTTGGAGTTAGCTTAAGGGATTGATTTGAAAGTTGATTTGTGGTTAATTTGGTGATTGATTGAAGGGTTTGGTTGGCGGTTAATTTAATGATTGCGTTTAGAATTATGTTGCGATTTAGATGGAGGTTCATTTGTACATTGAGTTGGAGGTTGAGCTGAAAATTGACTTAAGAGGAGGAGGAGGAGTTGAATTAATCAAGACCGAAGAAAATAAACAAAACAGAACAAACAAGATTGATTTAGCAAAATATTATGGGAAATACCATTTTGTGTAACTTTTGTGATTTTGCGTAACATCCCACTCTTTACACAAACTAAAGCGTTTCCTAACTGGTTACGTAGCTATTTTCTCAGTTTAGAGGTTCCGTATCCCAAAAAATATCTTGATTTTTTAAGATCGAAGTTGTACGTTCTTGGGTAAGAAAAAAAGTTAAAGCAAAACATTCTAAAACATTACAAACTAGGGGTCGGAGACCCGATTATAAATTCCAAAAACCATTTATTGGTTAAAAAAAATTGCACTTAAAAATTGTAATAACCGGCTGTTTTTTTACATTGGAAAACCTATAGATCTGCTAGCAAATAATAGTTTTTAGAGTAGTTATCCTCAAATCAAACATCAAATAAGCCAGAAAGATTTTATAGATATGAGGTTTATTTGTGGCTTAAAATAAGTTTAAGCATTAACCATATAAAAAAATATATTCTTCATAAAAAAATAACATAACCATAAAAAAACTAGACAACATAATCCAAATACCAAGCAAACGGCGTAGTGGTTAAAGCTGCCGGGTAGTGGTTAAACCGGGTTCGAATCCCTATAGGGGCGGGATGCAAAAGGGATTTTTCATCATCTGATTACGATCGGTGATGGGGGCGAGTAGCAGGGACAGCAGAGACGCAACGATTTCAACAACAATGTCAAGCAACTCTAGCTACAGTTAGTAGAAATTTGGGTGACCGACCGCATGGGAACATGATGATGGAACGAAATCTCACCCCCCTCACAACCGCCGATGGAAAAAATGGTGGAGGGAATACTAATAGTTGTTTACAGCTTTTCAGAAAAAAGAGTTTGCGGCATCAGGAAATTTGTGTTGTCATTGTGCTGGCTGTCATAAAAAACACTAACTATCGGCTTTATTAGGTGTCTGTAACCGGGCCGAGTCTATCCTCACTAACATTCCTTTCCCATCCCGCGATGTTGTTATATGTAAAAAGGGTGTACGATGGCTGCCTGGCCAGGCGCCGATATCACACTAGTAGACTTATGTGGTTATCGATGTGGCGCCTTTCTTTGCGGGGTTTGGCTTCATGAAAAATGGTGTCGTGTTGTAACATGGGTATAGTGGTGTGGTATTCGCATTTATAATACGGGAGACTTGCGTAATGCCTGATCGTACATTTGAAATCAATCAATCAATCTGATTACGATCGGTGATGAAGATGAACACATCTATGACCCCCTGTTGAGAGTGCAGAAGCCATGGGCCGACCCACCTTTCATGTCAGCACTACAGGTTGGCAACTTATTACTATGATTTTTCCTACATATATAGGAATGAACCATGCTATAAAAGTATTAGCGAATTTTACTTTACCCCTTAAAAACTTTTAACAATTGAGATGATTGAAAAATGATTTATTTTCCACAATACTCGCAAATCGAAACTGAATTGTA
This sequence comes from Tipula vernalis, assembly GCA_958295665.1. Lineage (NCBI taxonomy): Eukaryota > Metazoa > Arthropoda > Insecta > Diptera > Tipulidae > Tipula > Tipula vernalis. The sequence continues at coordinate 274,710,459 of OY282558.1, forward strand.
GACTATTAACGATTTCTCCTCTTCGTAAAATTATTAGAATGCTGTATGTATTACCCTATTCTTCCTTATATCAAAGATTAAATTTCAACCTAGTTTAAATCAATATCAATTTATAATAAATTAATCTTCAACCATATAAATCTCATTCTTTATTATCCCTAATCGATTAAAATCGCTACCCCCCCGACACGATAACAAATCTAAACATTTAAACTTTTTAACTTGCGCTAACTGTTAAATTTTCTTTAAATTGTATCCCGTAAATCAATTTTATTATACGTTGCTTGCGTCAATGAATTTAAAACAAAGAAGAAAAATATCGATATTCTTTACGTACAAAAATCTGAACAAAATACCAAAAGTTTGTGGATGCGACGGAATAAAAAATATCTTATTATATTAGTAATGATAATGAGATCTTTTAAATACGAGTAGATATAGAATTTCAAAAGACGAATCTTATTCGTAACTAAGATAAATGTTTTTGAATTTTAGATAAAAGTATATTACTAATAAAGGAGGTGTGGTAACAAATACTAATAAGGAACATTTTTCGACAGAAAACAAATCAACACTTTTCAAGGAAATCTAGAAATTGTTAGAAAAAACTGTTGAACATAAGTTCTTCTTCGAAAGTTTCATCTTACAATTTCTTCTTATTTTTCATACTTTTTTTTATTAATATTCGATTGAAAATTTCAATAAAATCGTTTTTTGAAGCAGAATTGGAGTATAATATAAACTTTATTTTGTGCAAATTTTATTTAAATATGAATTTAGTTTAACGTAATTGAATTACTTATGTACCATATTTTTGAAGTGGGTGAGATCTTCAAGAATTACCAAGCAAAAAATATACTCACAAAAATCTCGTTATTTTTTGGGAGGATACACATGGATTGTAGGGGTAAGTTAAAACCAAAACTTAGACTTGTCTTTTTTTTGTTTATAGTAATTTAGAAAAACGTTTCAGGTACTTTATTTAGATTTTATAACAGGGTTATCCATAAATAAATCATTTAGAATAAATGCCCAAGATATGAGGAGCATTTAGTAGTATATTCTTAACATCGATATGAAAAAATTATATATTTAACAAGATTATATTTTTACTTTTCAGCGCAATCTCCGCCAACATTCAGTAATTCAAATAAGAAATATCATTAGGCGTCAAACTGGAACTATAGGGTGGATGCGTTTCTTCAAAGCATATTTTTTGCATATGTACGTAGAACAACTTGAGCAATTCTTGCTTTGTGGACTGCCAAATTTTCTTTCTACCTTTACCGAAACGTTTGTGTTGAGCAAAGCACTTTGTAATAGTTTTATTTCATTAATTAATTAATTTTAAAATAAACTGTCAATTAACCTCAGCTGCCACCTATTTTTCCGCAGATGTATTATTTTCAAATTCAATTTATTGAAAAATTATTTTAAAAGTTAATAACAAAAATAGGTTGGAAAATTATAATCATACAGATATAGCTTTCGTTAATAAAAAAGAGACGGTTCAGTTAATAGAATGCTGCTGAATTGTAAATTTTAAAATAAGTAGAGAATTAGCTATTTTACCTAAATAAAAATCAGATATGCGCTAGTCAACTCCGATTACCTAAAATTTAATGGGAACAGTTTTTGGAACGTGAAAAGTTCACATTTTGGAATTGTTGCGATGAACAGTATATTATTTCATTTAATTAATAAAGGAAGCAGGATTATATTTAAAAAATTTGGCAAACGTTGGTGGTGAAATACGAATCATTTAACTCAAGCAGACAATTTTTTTTTTTATTTTTAAAAAATACTCGTAGTATAAAATGATTTATCAAAACCAAAATCTCAAATAAAAATGTATATAAGGTATATAGGTACCCTGTTACACGCAAACTTGTAATTAAGATAGCAAAAAAATGTGTAAAAGAAAATTTAACAGCAAATAAACTCACCAATTTCCACGTATCACTACAGCTCTGGTGGTGTTGGACTGAAAAGTAAAATTGTTTTTTTATGAGGCTTAAATACAGAAAGATTGACAATAAATTTAATTTCAAATTTGTATATATTCAATAATATAAATTTGAATATATAGTATATTATTCAACGAGCATATAATGATAGCTGTTATTCACGAAGATGAAGTTTACCGACACGAGCCGATAGGCGAGTGTCGTAAATCATCTGAGTGAATAACAGCCATTATATGGAAGTAGAATACGATAATTTGTCCACGACCGATGAAAAATTGAATTTTGTGATCAAATCCTTTAAATAAGCCTAAAATAATTTACGTCGACATTTTGACGTCTCAATTTAATTATAATGAAAATAGCAAGAGACTACTAGATAAAATTTCAAAAATGAAATGTTTACTTGGTAGTAGTGAATAATGGAAGAAGGGACTACTAGATAAACTAGCAGTGAATAATGTATATCATTATGATTGAAGAAACAAACGCATAATGAGTATATTATACGTTAGTCGTGGACAAAATATATTATGTGAAATTATAGTGTCAATTATTAGTGAAATTTTGTTTTTTGTTGTGTTCATCTTTTTATTTTAATAAAACATGTCTCTTAAGTGCATGAAATGTGATCTAGCCACTGCAAGTGAGAACTTTTTAGTTTGTGGTGGTTTAAGCAAGGAAGTTGTGCTTGGTAAGCTGCGTTTGAGTTAATAAGCGGCTCTGAAAACATTTGTTGGTTTTGTGACAATTGCAAATTTATTTATAATTTGCAAGTCGCTCAATTATGCGAATTGACAGAAATTACAAGAAATATTAATATCTACCTGCAATCATTACAGATAAAATTGCAATAAGTCAGCCAATTGTTTGAGCTGATGTTGAAGATGACAGTGTAGCTAGTGAATAAAATCAAGCTTGTGCAACGGGGACGCCTACTCAGCTTGCTGCCGCTGAACTTCAGACAGCAAGTGCAAATATAGAAATTGAAGTTAGCAGTGCGAATTCTGTTATTGCAGAGAACAATGCCACAGGTTATTATACCGAATCCAGTTAAATGGGCATTCCTTCAGCAATGACACTTCCTTCGTCCTCTATCAGAACTTTTGCTGAGGTGGCATCTTCTCACTGAATACCAGTGCTGTTATGCCTGAAGTTAATAAAAAGCTTCCTCAACATCAGACTTCCAAACCAATTTGTGGTACTAAACATTTTAATGAGAATTTTGAGGTAATGACAGTTACACCGACATTATGGTTACACCTTTCGAAATTTAATCCTCATACTACTGAAAATTATTTATAAATAAAAAACAATATTAAACATTTTTTAAAAAAAAAAAATTTTTGAAGCGGAGTGACGTAAGTGATCTTTTTATAATTAATATTATTTCGTATAATAACAAAACACAAACAGTTTTCACTTACTTAAAAATAAAAAAACCAAACTTTTTATTTTTGAATTTATTTACTTTTATTTATTTAAAATTACAACTAGTTTCGATCTTGTAAAGATCATCTACAGGTAATTTTTTGCAATTCTCAAAAAAATTACCTGTAGATGATCTTTACAAGATCGAAACTAGTTGTAATTTTAAATAAATAAAAGTAAATAAATTCAAAAATAAAAAGTTTGGTTTTTTTATTTTTAAGTAAGTGAAAACTGTTGGTGTTTTGTGATTATACGAAATAATATTAATTATAATAAAAAACAGCTAACTTGATTTTTAAGTACATTTTATTGAAAAACGTTTCCTTATAGTAACAATATTTTTAAATTTATTAGTAGAAAATTAATTTCGGAATTATTCATTCATCAGTTCTTTTTTCAACTATTATAATTTCTTAAAACTATCCTGCTTATATATGTTTTTTAATGTTTTTAATTTAACTCCTCCTACGTTTTTGAGATGATGTGTTCGTATATTTTATTATTTTTAGTGTTTATTCTGTCATTTAGTAAGTTATTATTGTCTTTGTTTTTGTAAATTTCTAATTCCTCTATTATGTCTAATATTTGTCCTTTTCTGAGTCTGTGTAAAATTGTTAGGTTGGATTTGAAATCTGTGTGTGTATGTTTCTCTGATTTTAGGTGTTGTGCGTAATTGGATTTTGGTTCTGTTTTATGAATGTCCCTACCCTCCCGGCGCAAAAATGTATACATCAAAAGTGTTTCATTTACGAACAGTTTACGAAAGGTTCTTATTACAACACACTACTGCATTTTCATTCTCTATACACAGTGCTGTCAATTATATCTTGCGGCTTTGTTGTATTTTCAATTTTGTTTGTACAAATTAAATTAAAGTTGTCGTATTGTGAAAATATAAAAACTTCTGATAATTATTGTTAGTTTTTCGTGGCATTCAAGAGCAGCCTATATCCATAATATCATATAAAAATCATTATAATGAATATTTTGAAAGTTATTTAAGTAATACTCGAAGTACTTCATCTATGATTGAAACATTTTATTTCATTTCAGAAAAAGATTAATTAACAAATTCGGCACGTTGTATCTTGTGTTGCGGCTTATTTGAAGAAAAATACTAATAAAAGATAAGATTGATTTAAAAAAATTGTTTTATTGTAATTAAATGGGGCAATTCGCACTAAACCGTTCGTCAATGTTACGCTTTATCAGTTCGTACACATTACGTTTAAGCGTACACGTTATGAACACTTTTATACATACTAATACATACACAAGTCTTCGCAAATTTGTTTCACTTCCCATGTGACAAAAGTACACATTACGTACTATTTTCGTACTGTTTTAGTGTAACGTTTACGAACACCTTAGTATAGCAAAGTCTTCGTAAACCGTACGTTTATGATACACCTGGTCTGGAGGGTAATATGTTCTTTAAATCTTTTTTCAAATGATCGACCTGTTTGTCCAATATAGAATTTTGGGCAATCATTGCATTTTATTTGATAGATTCCAGTGTCTGTTGGTGGTTTGTATTTTATGATTTTTAGTTTTTGGTCTATTTTATTGTTGTTTTTGTATGCTACTTTGTATCCAAATCTGTTGAATGTTTTATATAGTATGTTGTAGGTGTTTTTGTTGTATTCTACACTGACGTATTTTTCGTTTTCACTGTTGTTAAAATCAAACATAAATTCAGTAATAGAATAGTAAACATCGCAGATATAGATTTAAATAATAAAGAAATAGAAATATTGGAAAAAGGATTTAAACACGGTCTAAACTCAAATAACAACAACAAAGAATACAACAAACATTTATTAAAAGTTGAAAATTTAATATTGAAAACTAATTACAAAGATCAACAAGAAATAAGAACGATAATCATTGCAGAACTTAATAAAAATGAAAAAAATAATAGTGATAAAGTGCAAAACAATAACACAACTGAAACAAAATTAATAAAAAACATAGAGAAGAAATTAGAAATCAATAAATCAATAATCACTAAAGCCGACAAGGGGAATACAATGGTTATAATGAAAATAGAAGATTACAACACAAAAATCAACGAATACATCAAAAATAATAACATCAACAAATTAAAAGCCGAACCAACCAACGAGTACAACACAAAAATAAAACAAATTATAAGCAAGTCAACTAACATATTAAGTGACAGAACCATCAGATACTGCAAAGCTATGAAACCTACACCACCGATCATAAAAGGATTACCAAAAATACACAAGGTAAATACACCAATAAGGCCTTTAATTAATTTCACCACAGCACCAACTTATAAAATAGCAAAATATATTAATAAATTATTATTAATAAAAATTTTTATAAAAATAAAATGAAATAAAACAATGAATATTTTTTCTTCTTAAAGTGATAATTTAAAATTTTTATATATTTTTACATATACACGGACTAGTTTCGAGCAACCAAGCTCTTTGTCAACAGTCTTAAATATTCTAAATTTTAATGTTGAAGGTTTGCCCTATTTATAATTAGCTCGTATATTGCGTTAAAAGGCATTCGGTCAATATACGAGCTAATTATAAATAGGGCAAACCTTCAACATTAAAATTTAGAATATTTAAGACTGTTGACAAAGAGCTTGGTTGCTCGAAACTAGTCCGTGTATATGTAAAAATATATAAAAATTTTAAATTATCACTTTAAGAAGAAAAAATATTCATTGCTTTATTTCATTTTATTTTTATAAAATTTTTTATTAATAATAAGTGATAAAAGTGCACACACAAATGGATCTCTTCCAAAACAATAATAAATTATTAAAAGAATATATTAAATTAGATAATAATTATTCAATAAGTAACAACTTAGAATTAATAGATAAAATAATTTCAATCAAAATTCCATACAGTGCAAAATTAGCTTCATTTGACATAACTAATATGTACACTAACATACCAATTAACGAAACAATAGACATAACAAGAAAATTATTAACAAAAAATGGTGTAAAAACAATAGATATTCACGAAATAATCAACCTCTTAACAGAAATCACAAAACAGAATTACTTTATACATAATGACGAATATTACATGCAAACGGAGGGTTTACCAATGGGAGCCCACTTTCTGGTACATTAGCAGATATATTAACGATATTTAAACGAATACGAAAACAAGGATATCATAAATGAAAACAATAAATACCGGTCAAATATTATTTACTGGCACAGGTACGTCGATGACATCATTATTTTATTTAACGGTTCGGTAAGACAACTAAACAAATTTCACCAATATATAAATAACAAAGAACCATCGATAAAATTCACTTTAGAAACTGAAACAGATAAACAAACAAATTTTCTAGATCTCACTATAAAAAATGACAACTCGAAACATTCATTCAAAATATATAGAAAACCAACACAAACTGGGGCTCTATTCTCGAATTCCACATCCATTTTCCACATGTGGACAACTGTCAAAATTCATAAAAATTTAATTTTTTTTCAGTACCAAGGGAATATTTCCGAATGGGTATAAGCATGTGGAAAAAATTCCCCATATAGGAAAATGTCCATGCCGCATGTGTTTTGATTTTTGAACGTTTTTGTGTGAACTTTGACAGATGTCCACATGTGGAAAATGGATGTGAAATTCGGGAATAGGCCCCCTGATCACACAATACCTAACGATTCACACCATCCTTACCAACACAAAATAGCAGCTTACAACCACATGATAAACAGATTAAACAACGTACCAATGGATAAAAAAGACTATGACGAGGAACTTAATATCATAAAGCACATAGCCAACAAAAACGGATACAAAAATAATCTAATTGACAAGATCAACAACAAAATAAAAACTAAACAATACCAAAAACTCATGACCACATTAACCAAAATTAACAACAGTGAAAACGAAAAATACGTCAGTGTAGAATACAACAAAAACACCTACAACATGCTATATAAAACATTCAACAGATTTAGATACAAAAAAACTAAAAATCATAAAATACAAACCACCAACAGACACTGGAATCTATCAAATAAAATGCAATGATTGCCCAAAATTCTATATTGGACAAACAGGTCGATCATTTGAAAAAAGATTTAAAGAACATATTAGTGACACAGAACCAAAATCTAATTACGCACAACACTTAAAATCAGAGAAACATACACACACAGATTTCAAATTCAACCTAACAATTTTACACAGACTCAGAAAAGGACAAATATTAGACAGAATAGAGGAATTAGAAATTTACAAAAACAAAGACAATAATAACTTACTAAATGACAGAATAAACACTAAAAATAATAAAATATACGAACACATCATCTCAAAAACGTAGGAGGAGTTAAATTAAAAACATTAAAAAACATATATAAGCAGGATAGTTTTAAGAAATTATAATAGTTGAAAAAAGAACTGATGAAGGAATAATTCCGAAATTAATTTTCTACTAATAAATTTAAAAATATTGTTACTATAAGGAAACGTTTTTCAATAAAATGTGCTTAAAAATCAAGTTAGCTGTTTTTTATTTATAAATAATTAAAGTGACAAAATATACACAAAAATAATAAAATGGATAATCGCCATAATAACTCATATACTGAAAATGGTATTTCAGTCATCGCTAAAATATGCTTGGAGATTGAGGACTGCAAAGTATTTCAACTTCCCCCTCAACAATACAATATTGAATCATTGAAATTTGTTTGCTACAAATTGGGCATAAAAGCAGATTTACGGGATAAGGCTCTTCATCCAAATACTTGCATACATTCGGGAATTTAATAATCAAAATTTTCAGACAACATTGCCTCCACTAATGAAGTTTCGGACAACCGTTGCAACAACACGTGAAATTATAACAACTTGTATTGTAGTAAAATTGTTCCAATATAATCTACAGGTAAATGTAAATTGTTCTATAAAATTTCGCCACTTAAATGACCATAGTTTGCAATATACTATTATTCACCTTATAAACCGATTATTTTACAATTTTGTATCCTGATAATATTATTTCTTTTGGGCAGCTTGCTGTTCCTGCTATCTAATGTTGTTCCTAATTATAAAGCAATCAATCATGAGTATTTTATAAATTGTTTCTCTTCGCTAGACTGGTTACATCCTTATTTGAATCCTGATGTCAATGATATACTCGAAAAGTTCAATTCAAATATCTTACAATTAGATACTATTTGTGTGCCTCGTAAAACAAGTATAAATAAATGTCCCACTGCTCCGTGGTTAACTGCACATATTTTGAATTTAATGTAACGTAGAGAATTTACAAAAAATATAAAAGAATTGGATTAGAGCTCGATTTTGAATCATTTAAATATTTTAGAAATAACATCAGGAAATGCATCAATCAAGCTAAGAATGTATTTTATTTTGGGAATTTACACAAACACAAACCCAAAACAACGTGGAGCAGTTTAAAAAAACCTGGTATTTCATGTAAGTCAACTGAAGCAGTCATTGATTGTTCTGCTGTTGAAATTTTGTCAGGGATCAGTAAACTTAACGAATCGTTAGGTGTTTTGCCTTTACCCGATTTTGATTTTATTAGTTGTGATAGTTATGGTTTGGTTTTTGACTGTGTTGAGGAATTTAAGCATATGGCATGGTAAATTTCAAAGTACCATCATTAACCAGTGTTTGACCAAGTGAAAGTGGCTTTGATTATTCCCCTACCTAAGAAGGGTGTAATTTCTTATATTTGTGTCATTTGGCCGGTTAGTATTTTGTCTGGCCTATCTAAGGTACTAGAAACAATTATGTAGCTACAAATTATTGAGCACTTCAATAGCTATAATTACCTATGCAAATTTCTATTTTTATACAAATCTGGCCACAGCACTACTACTGCATTTGTGCATATTGTTAATGATCTATCTGCTATTTTAGGCAAAGGTAATTCATTTGGAATTTAAGTCCTATTAGTGTTAGTCATATCCTTTTACTCCAAAAGTTAAAGTTATATTATAAGTTTTCCAATTCTGCTATTTTGTTGCTTCATTCATATTTGAGTAATCATAAACAATTTGGAAAGCTTGATGATGATCTTTCTGGCATAAGTGATTTAGTTGTTGAGGTGCCTCAAGGGTTAATTTTAGCCCCTTTAGATCTTAAGCCCTTTCAGATCTTAGGTATATTTCGCCATGAGCCAAAAATAAGTCACTTGCCATTAATCCAATTAAAAGTAAAGGTTTATTGCTCACTAGAAATAATTCGCCTAATATTGTACCTGTGCTGTTTTAAAATAATGATATAATCTCATTTGTTCCAACAGTTAATAACTTAGGATTTCTATTGGATTCAAAACATACTTGGAATGACCGTGCAAATTCTATGTGCCAGCGTGTTAATTACGCTTTGTATTCGCTCAGACTAATAAAAAAGTTTTGTCCAGTTGACACGCATATATGGTATATTATTAAAAGTTTAATTATATGTATCTATTTTCAGTTATTGTTGTTTAAATTTTACTGTTATAGAAGTGTTGTTTGTATTATTATTATGACAAATTACATTTTGCTATGTCATTAAAAACTAGGAATGTTAATTTGCCTGTTAATAGAACTAATGTTTACAATAACTCTGGATTAATAAAATGCGATTTTAACTTGGAACAGTTTGCCTACAGAATTAAACAATATAAGTTCCGTTAATAAATTTATAGCGGTTATGTTAAAACTAGTACATAACTTAAAATCAAAGTTCTTGTACTTATTGTAATTGTTGTAAATGTCTTAATTATTGTAATATTGGTAATTGGAATGTTATTATTGTTAATAGCCACGGATTATACATGGAATAAAGCATTATTATTATTATTAAAGATTTATTGGTTGATGGGAAGGAACTCTTCCTTTTCAACATATAAAAAGCTTGTAGTTTATAAGCAAATATTGAAACGAATTTGGACTTAACGTATTTAGCTTTGGGGTTGCATTAAACAGAGCAACGTAAACATCATCCAAAGATTTCAAAATATGGTATTAAGGAACATCGTTGATGCACCTTGGTATATCAGGAATAATAACCCCTATATGGACCTTAAAGTGAACCTCATCTTAAATGAAATTCAGGAAAAAGCGCAGGAACCAAACCTTCTGAGCTGGTGTAATAGCTAACAGCATTGTGCTGATCTAAAATCCACTACAAAAATGTGGTTTACTTGAATTTACCAGACACTATGTCCGCCTGTCGAATCTACCATTTAAAATTGTGATACAACATTTTTTTATTTTTGCCTTTTTTCATCCGGTTGGTTTGGTAGAATTTTTGAATCATCATGATTTTTTTTCATCCTGTGTGCAACAACTCGACTCAAAATGCATATAAAATTGCAGATTTTTTTTTTTCGCGGAACAATTTATTGTTTTTGTATTTATGAGTATTGTATCGTACCACCAAATGTTTTTTTTATTTTTTATTTTTTTTATATACAGTGCTGTGCAAAAAAAAATTGCTCATAAACATTTTATTACAAAGTTTGGTCTGGATTGGAAAATTGCAGAACATTTGATATCAATTGGCTTATTGGTTTATTTTAAATACATTTGTGACCTATTTTTTTTTTTTTTAATTTACCTGCAATTTAGGAGGAAAATCGGAAAAATGCCAAAATATTCAAAGTACCTTCTTTGGGACTTAAAGACGTGGAAGTAGTGGAACAAAGCAATACTTTTTTTTTGCTTTTTTTGTGCTTTATTGGTTTATGCAACTTCTATCTTTAATATTAATATTTTGTTGGACCTGCTTTTATTATGGCGGTACATCCCCGCCAGCGCTGTACAAAAACGTTGGTCAAACAATTAGTTTACTTTTACGCATACCGCCACAGGACATAAGGGGGGATCTTGAACGAGCAACAGGCAAACGAATTTCATCAAGCTTAGTAAGCAGAAGACTGGTTAAAGCTGGCTTACCCACCGACCGGAAGAGTTGCGGTCTGGGGAGTTTTTTCTGAAAGAGAAACCGGTCGAATGGGCTTCTTTAATTCCATAATTACAGGGCATAATATCATTATACCATCCAACTGTTCCCCCATTACACCGTCACATAATCATACCCTCATACCATCACACCATCATTTTAGAATAAATACCGTCATACCATTGTACGTTGTATCATACAAACAATCATATCATCATACAATAATATCAATTATACAGCCAACAATTATTTGTAGACGAGGTTGTGAGGAATATGTCAATATGGCTTCTATAATGCTGTCTATTTGGTTTCTGTGAATTATATGCACCTGTTGAGGTTTCTCAACATACTAGGGTAAACATACTATTACAATTGCTAAACGATCAAGATTATCTCCGTAACAATATTCAAGTTCCATTAGAAACTTTTCTAGCCAATCCTTCGCTTTAAACTTTGGGTTAGGTTTTCTGAGTAGGTATGACAACAAGAGCGGTAAGTTTGGCCATGTTTAGAAAAATTATAGTCTATAGCGGGCACGTGCCTCACTATTGAAACTACTAACGGTAGTGCAGAGTTTCGGATCTAGAAATATTATTTTAAATCCTCATTCCCAATCTCGAATTTCATTATACTCGGTTAAGGAATAGCCAAGTTCCATCCTACATGGCCATATTCCAGAACATTATCTGATAATCGATTTAGAATCCTAATACTAGTCTACCTATCGAACTTTATCATAATCGGTTGAGAAATACCCAGCTTCTATCCAACTTGCCCATATTTCAGAACTTGATTTTAAAATCAATCGATTGAGCAATGGACAAGTTTCATTTTACTTATCCATGTCCAGAACTTCATCCAAAATTCATTTTAGAATCCCATTTTCAAAGCAAAAGCCGAATTTCATCATAATCGGTTGAGAAATAGGCTAGATCCATCACACTTGGCAATATTCCAGAACTTCATCTAAAAATCATTTTAAAATCTGTTAAAAAATATATAAGTTACATCCTAATTGGCCATTCATTAATATAATTTGCTAAAGGTTCAATTTGACGTTTGAGATATTAGGTTAACAATATTTGTGTACAGTTTGGTTCAAATCGGTTAAGGCGTGTGGATTTGTTTCAATGTGATACACATATGCTGTACATACATACAAACACTCACTTATCTAGATTACTCAACTGCTCACTAAACACTAATCCAATCCCAACTCAATCCCAATTCAACCCACAAACGGCCCCCAGCTCACCCTCAACCCAACCGCAAACTATCTTTAAATTCAATCCTCAAACCAGCATATATAAAAAATTGGCAAACTGCTCACTATTGCTTAATCCACCCCCAACTCAACTTCAACTTAACCCGCAAATTGACCCCTAACTTAACCTTCAACTCAACCCCAAACACAATGCCCAACTCAATATTCAAGCCAGCATACATAAAATATTGGTAAATATATCTATAAAAAGGTGTTTTGGGTCAATTTGTATGGCAGGTGCCCGACCTTCTTGACGTACAGGTTCCAGAAGCTTTTCGAATCTTCTCCTTGGCGAGAAAAATTCTAAATCGAACAAGCCGTTCTCGAGATACCATTGGTACAGACAGACGAACGGACATATTTTTTTTTTGCTTTTTTAGACTCAGGGACTTTCAAAACGTCGAGAAAAGTGGTTTTGGAACCCACCAAACTTTCGGTCAATTTTGACAGGTTTTAATACTTTGGTCTTTTTAGAGCGAAGTAATTGCATCGGAAATGCCTCGATGAACGGTAATTGCGCATGCGCGTTATTTTGTTGCTACTTTATATCGTATATCGTAGTAATTATGTATATCAAATATATTTTTGATATATGTCTTACATCAGAATAAGATGTAAGGTAAAATCGTATATGCCTCGGTACAAAGCTCGCATGGTTTGTCGTTGTAAAATTTTCAACTGTGGCAGACTTAAATCCAATAGAAAATGTTTGGTTTATAATAAAAATAGACGTAACAAGAAGCGCCAAGCATCAGTTCAAGCTTTAAAAAGTTTGTTGATGAACATCTAGGAATACATAACTTCTGCGACTTTCAAAAATTTATAAAATTCGATAAATCGTAGATGTACCGTACCGAGTTAACTTTTTTATTGTAAGAAATTCATAAAAAAATATTTTATGTTGTGGAAATTATTTCCACAGTTTGTTTTCTTTATTTTTATTTAAGTGCAATTTTAACAGGTTGAAAAGGTATAATAATAAAGAACCCTTTATTAAATGTTTCTTGAGTTTATATAATGCAAAATAGGTTTAGTCGGTAAAAATCTAGTTGTTGTTCAAAATGGTATACTCATATATTGTTTCATTCGAGCACAACAAGAAGAAGCAGGAATGGACTGTATTGGCTACACTGGTTGTTGGTTGCTTTGGTTGACCAATTTATTCGAGGAGTATGGTGAATCGCACAAAACAAAATTTTAATACTTCTCGTTTGACTGCTTAATGTGTAATAATAATTTATTATTTGCGCTTTTTTCCAAAATGGTGATAAATACAATAAACAAAAAATGCAGTAAAATTACAATACAATTATGCTATAAAGATTACATCTTGCAATATTAAATATAAAAACTAATTGTTCATCACCTACGAAATCTACTATACTTATTACATTAATTATTGATTGTCAAAACAAAAAATATTTTTGAGTGTGATGTTACGCTATTGTACAATTATTATTAATAACAATTAGGTAACTGGAAATTATTAACTTATTAACATTATTCGTACAAGAATTGATAATTTAAATTTTCTTTCTTTCAGGTACCATGAATATAATTGCGTCTAAAAATAATAATAATAATGAAAAAATAAAACCAAAACCAAATAAAATAAAAACTGAAAAACTGTTAGAATATTATAGGGCTATTGGAAAATATTGCAACGACACATAAAAAATATAGTGTAATCATAAAAATAAAAACAAATTAGCCAAAATTGTATATGTTCCATTAAATAATTCAAATCTGCGTTGTGATAGACGCATTACAAGCCAAACCATGCTTAAAAAAGGTAACGCGGCACTAGCTTGCCATTGAGCGATAAGCAGATTAGCTATTTAATTCTATGATCAGCAAAACGGTCAATAAATCCTTTAATAAACTAATTAGTGAATTAAAAACACTAATAATAATAGTTCTAACACATATGAGGGACAAAAGACAAACCCTGAAATATATATTAATAATAACAATAATAATAATAATATTACACCAAATAATAACTGTTATTCAAAGAGACATCTAACGAGTATTCTATGACGAGTATTCATTAGATTCTGATGGCAGTCGTGTTTCCCTCAACCATTGGAGGACGTTTTAACAATCTCAACATTGATGTCGATCCGGCAGCAACGAATCCTATTACAACAAATTGAAAAAATTCAAATACAAACGAAGCCGGAAATGGTACAAAATCGCCACCAATTGTCTTGAAAGGATACGACAGTAAACAAATAGTCTTGTACAAAGTCACTTTAATTAAAGTATGTGGGGCGGCTTACTCATTTTGCTCACATTCATTCGTTTTTGCATTCACTCTCCACCACACAACCAGTTCCCACGCGAACATATTAACACACAAACAAACGCACCTTATTCATTCAGCAATTATACCAACTGCACGACAAAACAAAACACAAAACAAAATACATGAAATTATTATTGGTAATTAGTCTCGTCTCGGATTTGGAGTGGACCACACGCGCGCTTGTTAACAATTGAAAGTTAAACAGCTAAAAATGGTTGTGGAAAAATAAATAAATTAAATTTTTTAATAATAAAAATAAACAACAACAAAATAAAATAAAATATTATTTATTAGGCCCGAATCTGCCTTCCAATATTTTATGTTATGTTATGTTATTTTTGTTTTTTCAATACAAATTCATATAGGAAGTGGGAAAATAAAATAACATAACATGAATTTTATCGTTCCAGAATCGGGCCTATTAAATCATAAATTTAAAAGTGGCGTTTTTATTAATTAAAGATAAAGTGAAACGCTAAAAGAACTTAGTAACAGCATAATAATTTACGCCAATGGAGAATCTCAACAGAAAGATATAGTCTGCAAACTAAAAGAGGCTAACTTCTAATTCTTTACCTATTTGGCCATAAACCATAGACCTAAAGTGATGAGAGCGAGAGGAATACATCAGGATCCAGATGTTGAAGAAATAAAAAAAAAATCTTTCTGATCAAGGTTACAAAGTTATTATAGTATACCCCATGGCAAAAAAAAAACAACTGCCATTGATGGTACTGATAAGCAAGAGAGGATCTCGTGCTTCACAATTACTTTGGAACCAGATACGAAAAACGCGGAAGTAACGCAAATCATTGTTTGCTGTGGATACAAAGTCCAATGGGCAGTCAAACGGAAACAGGTCGTTACTCAATGCCGTAAATGTCAACTATTTGGCCATGGGGCAATATGTAATACAAACGTGTAAAATGCGCGAGGTGCTCATGTGGCGAGCTACTCAGGATGCGAGGCGAAGAAAAAATATTTAGGTAAGGTAAACAAATCTAATAATCATTTAAAATCAGATGAACGATTTAAGTTGGGCTGCAGAGATCGTTTGAGTCTAATTTTATCAAATCGGAAGTATCCTTCTCTGACCATTTTAGACATAACGACTCTGTTTCGGTTGTCTCACAATGCATTCTCTTGGAGAATCGGGTGGTTTCCAGCTCTTTGGATTAGCTTTATTGATCTTACTATACCTGTATCAGGTTTTTTCGCTAAAGCAAATATGAATCAGGACATTGACGATCGTAAGGCAATGTATTTGAAATTTGTATGCCAATTTCTAAAATGAAAGTGTTGGCATTAAATTGTAATATTATTATCTCACCCGTCCTCAGAAATTGTCGGTTCTTCTAAACAAAAACAGGCTCTTCTTGCTTGCCTACTAAACGAAACTAAATTGTCAGCCTACCATAATCTCAGGATCCCAAATTTCACTGTTTACCGAACAGATTCAGGATCAAAGTCTCGAGGTTCGGGAGGCACTTGCTCTACTTATCAATAGCTCAGCTTCTCATTCGGCTCCAAGAGCAATATTAAACAAAAAAAATGTGTGCCACAATGGCGCACGTTTAAGAGGGCAACAACTCGTTTTTATTAACTTCTATCTACTTTCGTAAATTAATTACCTCGGATCTCACTAAACTTTTAAGTTTAGCTGACAAAGATGTTCTTTCCGGAGATTTCAACGCCCGACATTCCTTTTGAAATTGCGATAGCTATAACTTAAACCCTAGAAAGCTATTTGAATACTGCGAAGCAAATGGTGCACAGATTTTTTCCCCTCAGAATATACTAGAAGCAGTACTGTTTAAGACATTGTGGTTTCATAAAATGTCCTAATTAAGGAACAAGTAGCAGTGTTACATGAATTTTGTTCTGACCATTTTCCAATTACTTTCGAAGTTTCTGAAGGTTTTAATATTTTTCCCCAAAATATGAGCATTAGGGTATGTTCATTATAAAATATTTCATCTAAGCGAAATAAAGATCAAATCCATGATTGATATTGATCTTGGTGTATCTAAATTCACCAAAATCGTTAATAATGCCTTTAATAGTTCTGTTCCCATCTGCGAAGCTCAGAAACTTCATAAGAAATACTAAGCGGAACGCCCCACAATTTTTCAACTGCTCTGATAAATCGGATAACCAAAGAAATTCATCTAAAAATCCGTTAGATTTGGCAGGATGACTTCATTAAAAAACTACACAAAATTACACCAGATAGACCAAATTTATATGAGGCCATCAGAACAATCTTGCGCAAAAACAAAAATAAAGGCGTTGTCTTAGAAGATTAATTATTGTGAATAAGATGGCGGAATACTATGAGCCGGTCTTCAGTGGTTCTGACCATATTACAAATCCTCAAATATTACGTTTTTTTTTGGGTCCTGGCCTCGTACTCCTGACTATCGTCATTTATCTTGTAGAGTTCTTCAAGAAAGGACCAACATTCTTACTATTGACTTATTCGAGGATTCGCTATTTTCCAACGTATTGTACAAAATGACGCCTTGGGCAAACGAGAATGTATTGGGAGTTCCCACGATTACTAACTGGTTTACCAGGTGTGTAAACGAAATCGGAATTTACCAATAAAGGGCGCCACTTGTCAATGTACCTTTCGGCAAATCGCGTCATCGGCCATTGTTTTCTTTTGAAATCTGTCAACAACATCCAATTCATAACCATACGATTTCATACAATAACGCTGGTTTTTTACGTGTTAAAAATGTCGAGTTTTCTATCTACATATTACAATTTGCAGACATCATTGATTTTTTGTTATCATTTGAAGAAAAATGATGAAAATCACATCGAATGCTTGTCGAAGCTTACGGTGAGCATGCTCTTTGCAAATCACGATGCAATGAGTGGTTTAATAAATTCAAAGACTAACAAAAAAGTTTCAAGACAGTGAATTGCAAGCATTGTTGGATGAGGCTGACGCTCAAACGCAAAAACAACTCGCGGACCAATTGAATGTGTCACGAGAAGCCGTCTCCATACGTTTAAAAGCCATGGGAAAGATCCAAAAGCTGGGAAAGTAAGTTCCGCATAAACTGAATTAAAGGCAACAGGAAAATCGAAAAACCATTGCGAAATGTTGCTTGCCAAGTAGAAAAGAAAGTCATTTCTCCATCGAATTGTGACTGGCGATGAAAAACGGATCTTTTTTGAGAATACAAAGCGCAAAAAGTTTTGGGTTGACCCAGGACAACCATCGCCATCGACAGCAAGGCCAAATCGTTTCGGACGGAAGATAATGCTTTTTATTTGGTGGGATCAGAAGAGTGTGATTTATTTTGAGTTACCAACAACAAATGATCAATTTGAATCGAGCTTTGCATGAAAAACGACCAAAATCTGATAAAAGGCAACATAAAATGCACCATCACAAAAAGCAATACCGGTTAAGGAAACGTTGGAAGCACTTAAATGGGAAATACTTTCACATGCGGCTTACTCGCCAGACTTGGCTCCGTCCGATTATCACTTATTTGCATCGATGGGGCACGGGCTTGCTGAGGAGCACTTCATTTCCTACGAAAATGGGTCGATAACTGGTTTGCCTCAAAAGAAGAACAGTTTTTTTTTGGCGTTGCGTCCACGCATTGCCAGAAAGATGGGAAAAATATAGAACTAATAATGGCAATACTTTGAATAAAATACTCTTAACCATTATCATACGATGAAAGTGTACTTTTTACTAAAATATTCCGGTTTCATATTTACACGCATGGTAGCTTAGAAATTAACAATATAAAACTAAAAAACTATATAAATTCAAACATATAAGCTACGTGTTACTGTTGAACAAACTATAAAATTATATTAAAACGAATTTAAAAATACCGCTTCGGTTTTCTTGAATAAATTGGAGAAAATCACCGTTCATTTCGCTCCCATCTTTAAATTCGAGTATCATTCTATTGTTATTTTGAATTTGCGAAGCATGCTATATCGTTTTAATTATTTGTTTTCTTCGCGCTCAATGTACGTATTACATTGAGATGTGTTATCTTGTTTCTTACCAATGGTTTTAGACGTGGATAAATGATGACATAAAATTGAATTTTTTTACATTTTTTCTTTTTAATACATATTTTTACTATTGTAGAAGTTTTTTAATTTAATTTTTCTTATTTTTATTTGATTATTGCTGGAAAATAGGGAAACTTGAGAATATGTATTTTAAATGAGTAAGACATTGAATGATTTTAGCGATTTTAGAAAAAAATATTTACTTTGATTCGACCTTAAATATATGTTTTTCACCAATCGAAATCGCCTCTTTTCGTACAAAGTCTAAAAAAAATAGATTATTTTTTTAGTATTTCGATGTCCCTTATTTTATGTTCTTTTTTACATGCCGATCCGCTCTATTTCCATGAAGATGGTTCTGCCTATACTAACATTTAACGTATATGTCTGTTTTACCTTCCAGGCATCTCAACTCAAGCAAAGCGCTAGAGCGAGAAAGATGCCTTAAACCCCGGCTGTTGATGTTCGTTAACAAATAGTAATTCGAAAAGTGCTTATCCGATTTTCATGAAATAAAGACATGGTATGTCTAAGAACTCTATTTGGTTGAATTCAAAGGTTATATGTAGATGCGTAAAGATTTCCTTCACAATACATAAACGCAAAAAAGAAAAATAATAAAAGTAATGCAATAATACTTTCAAAATTTTATACAAAACGTTATACATGAAAGTCAAAAACCTACTTTTAGGTATCGCAACTCAAGCAAAGCGTTAGAGCGAGAGAGATGCCTTATATCCACGCTGTTGATATC
This sequence comes from Tipula vernalis, assembly GCA_958295665.1. Lineage (NCBI taxonomy): Eukaryota > Metazoa > Arthropoda > Insecta > Diptera > Tipulidae > Tipula > Tipula vernalis. Next base: position 274,730,194 of record OY282558.1, read on the forward strand.
CGTTAACAAATAGTAATTCGAAAAGTACGTATCCGATTTTCATGAAACAAAGACAGGCTGATAGACGTTGACCAAATAAGAAAAATATGGTACGGCTAAAATCTCTAATTCCAAAGTTATAGATGCGTAAAAATTTGCATCACAATACAAATTTAATGCCATCATCATATAATAGAATATACATACATAATAAATAATATACATAAGTTACTTTAGGTCATTAAATTGTTATTTGTAAAAAAAAACATATTTTAATGTCGAAATGTGCAATGGAATTTAGGCCAAACATTAAATATAAATATACACATACCCCGTACAACGTCCCCCCTTACAACGTTGTTTCGCCTAACGTCGGAACCAACTAACAACGATAGGCGGCGTATGACTGTATTTTAATTTGTGGTGACTATATAAAACATGCTTACTAATTAAAAACTGAATTGGGAAATAGTACATAAGTACTTTTAGCTTTTTTAAGTAAAAATAAGAATTGAAAAAAAATCGAAACCTAGAAGCCAAACAGAAAGGATGTAAATCAAAAAGCTATTAATAAATATAATAATAAAAACAATAAAAACAGTGAAATTTATTTGATGAAGTAAAACGAACATTTACACAAATACGTAAAATCTAAAACAATAAAAGTCACAGAATGCTACATACTTTCAAAATTTTATTTTGCGTATGAATTGAATGAATGAACATGATTTTGTTTGTATGACAGACAAAAAATGTTTATACAAGGCCGTACGATAGATCGCTCATAATACTCGTACATGCCGATGTACTCTATATTTATATATGTACTTATTGGGTTTACTCATATTATAATATTTAAACAACAAAACTGATTTGTGTATATGTACAAACACAGGGTACTTCTTTATATCTTAACACCACATTTATACCATAGGTACTTTAATAGTTTAATACTTATTTGCTAATATAATATAATTCTCTTGCAGTTTACACGACAAAATATTATTTTGGTATTTGCGGTGTAAACCCATATTATTATTTATTTGTTTTGACAGTTAACGATGTGTAAATAAGATTTCTGGAAGCTATTTATTTTATTGTGCGGTGGTTATTTTGATTTACATATCGCACGTGACCAAGAATAGTGACACAACTCAAAATTTCAAATTTTTCAGGAGAGCAAAAGAAAAAACGCTAATTTCGATTTTACTACACTACTCTCTATGGGCGTCAAAAAAGGAAGATTGGAAAATTAAGCCGTCTTTCGCTTTGTACAATAAATATGAAAACGTCACTATGTCTGGTTATGAAATCGATCATTGCGCATCTTTTCATCGAATTATCTCAAAAACTCAATTTTTTGAGTTGTGTCACTTTTCTATGTCATGTGCGATATGTTTCTTTGTTCTTATTTTGTTCCGTTTCCACGAAAAACCTCGATAAAAATGAGCAAAGAAATGACATTTCAGGTTTTTATTGTTGCTTTCTTTTGTTTTTCGTGGCATACTTTTTTGATACCTATTATAATGAAATAAGAAAAAGATATGCAATAAAGTGTTACAGTTGTAGCGGCTCTTTCATACATTTAGTCACTCATTCACTCACACCCTTCACACAAAGGAATACACCTATTCACTTGTGCAAACATACCACGACCAACTGCTCGACGAAAAAAAAAACACAAAACAAAATAAATAAAAATTAAAATTTAGTCTCATCTCGGATTTTAATGCGGCGACACGCCGCCCACATCGGGCGTAGGTGAAAATTAAATAAAACAAAATAGTGATAAATATTAAATAATAACTAATTATACTAAAATTAAATGGAACACATGTTAAATAATAAATTAATTAATTTATAATAAACGGATTTCAATAAATACCAGAAATTTAATTTATAAAATAAATAATAAATTAAGGTTTTTATTTTGAAAATAATCAAATGAAAGTTATTATAAAGTATTATACTTTGCGTATATATCATGATATTTGTTTGCTACATATTTGTATACTACTGGTGTAAACGTGGTACAAATGTTTGTACTGTATGGCTTGTATAGACATTTTTGTTGGTATTGTTTCAAGCAAAGAAAATGTTATACATGGAAATCCAATCATCACGTAATATAAAAGTTTTTTTGTACTTCTTTATTGTAGTATTGGTACCTAACCGTATATTCAAAATAATTAATTTTGGCTAAGCAGGAGTTGCCGATGGAAAAAAACAGGGGGGCTATTTGGTGATCGAGTCTTCGATGTATTAGATTCCTCTCTTCGATGTCTTAGCTTCCTATTTGAATTTAATCAGATTCATTCGTTTGTTATTTAAATCAAATTTGAATCTTATTCATCGAAGACTCGATCACGTTCGAATCAAATTCCCAAATATCCCCCCAGCACATTTTATATATTGACAAAATAAATAACTGTGAAGAAAATTTAAAGCAAAACCATTTGTTTTAAACATTTCTTTTGTATTTTATACTAATACATACCATAGGTATACTACAATACTACTATCTGTTTACGAAAAATACCGGATGACTTTCTATTGGTGTTGTTTTTGTAAGGGAGTACATTATATGGGGAAAAAAAATTCTATTTTACATGTTCTAATCAAAACCAACAAAAAAGATATACTTTTCTATTGTTTTTGACTGAATTTAAATTTTTATTGTTATTGTTTTTCTCAACTCGAATGTACACAGCGGAAGAAGGATATACATAGCATGACTAATGGATCGCGCACTACAATGGGACGTGATAACAACGTTAACTTGTCAATGGAGATGGAGATCGACTTCGATCCAAATTTGGTATTTTATGTGTCTATCCTTTGGAAGCCACTACCAAGCACAGAACTAAGCTTGATGTGATCTTTTCAGACTTCCGTATTTATGAGCCCTTGTGTGTCAAATTTTGTACGTAAAACTTAAAGAAAAGTAAATAAACTTAAGAAAAGTGAACAAACCATACTTTTAATGTAGTATATTAATAGACGGCATTGTTGAGATACCGGTAATGCAATTACATCCTGTATAGTCTTTTCTTATAATGGATTTTCCTTCTTTTTTAACTAACTGTGATTTTTTTGAAAAACAAGTTAACTTCAAAATGTTAAATAGAAATCTCTATTGAAGTAAAGCACCACAGTAGCTTCTAGTGGTAGTCATTGATTTTTATTGGAATCAAAAAGTGAAAAATCCACAAAAAAAATTATAAAATGGTCCTAGTGAATATTCCGGTAATAAATCGTGCATAAGAAATGAACGAATTTTTCACTTGCACCGGGATTTACATAAAAGAACAATTAAAAAAATAAAACGAGTATTTTTTTTGTAAAATTATCTTTACATATTTAAATCTTGGCTACTAATGGCAAAGTTGTACAGAGAGAATAGTGGTAGAAATCAGATAAGTATGGTCGTTTTACGATTTTAATAACTAATTGTCACATCTTGTGTAGGTTGTTAGGCCCACCATTCCACAAACGCTTAAGAGGTATATAGAATATTATATTTCTAAATAAAAATTGTTAAACATATGCAAAAAAACAGCTCAGTTGCTTTTTTCTGTATCATAATTAATGTAGGCAAGAGAACCAATTAAAAATCGCAATGTATATTCTGCCAGAGAAAATTCTGCCTTTTTTTAAATTACATATGTAAAATGAATTCTTTACTCTTTTTTATTGTGATTTGAAGCAGTTAGGGCCCACATCTGACCAAGTTAACGTAAGAGGTGTCCTGTTCTTTCAAAGGAAACTTACCCGAAGGAAATTTTTCAAACCAACTTTTTCAAACCAGCTCCTAGAAGAACTTTATACAAGTTTTCTTCTTCTTGCACTAGTTAGTGTCTCTTTCGGACTAATGAAATACACAGTAATTGCACTTTTCTTCAGTCATATTGAGACGTCGAAATGACTAACATATGTAAATAAAATTTTACATTCATTTTAAATTCATAAGATTTATATATATATATATATATATATATATATATATATATATATATATATATATATATATACATAAATATATATATATATATATAAGTATATATATATATATATATACATAAATATATATATATATATAAGTATATATATATATATATATATATATATATATATATATATATATATATATATATATATATATATATATATATATATATATATATATATATATATATATATATATATACATATATATATATGTATATATATATATATATATATATATATATATATATATATATATATATATATATAATATATATATATATATATATATATATATATATATATATATATATATATATATATATATATATATATGATGACGGTAATATCCGTCTTGTCCAGAGTCCAGAAATGAATATATTTGACGAAATGGAGGAAAGCGTTAAAGGCCGCCAAGAGTACAAATCAATGCGTTACGCAACTAAACTTCTTTATTGGATTTATGAAAAGCACAAAAAATGTAAAAATTTAACAAACATTTAGGAATACTGAGCCAAAAACTTTTTTTTGTGATATTCTTCAAAGCAATTCTCTATGCATAGCGCCGGTTTGTTAGGGCATGCTTTGCACAAATACTTGGATTCTTTACGCTTGCATGTCAGGTTAGGGCTAAGTACCTAGAAAGTACATGGTTCGTTTTTGGTGATCTCCATTAACTTCAGCTGGATCGGATAATTTTCTTGAACGTTGGCCTCTTATGTAGTACTCCTGATTTTACTAATTTGGTACCATCGTTCAAGTTTTTGGCTATTCCGAGAATCTTATGCTTCTAAGTGGTCAAAAATAATAATTGACCAACTGATTATTACGATCAATTCCTGACATATGTACCTAGACCTCTTCCACATCACCTGTTGTTTTCCCACTAGCAAAAAATAAATATAAACACTTAACAGAACACTATACAAAAGTGTATGAAACCGAAAATCACTGTGTATTCATTCATTTTGTCACAAAAACATACTATCACTTGATATGAAAATAAAAAATGGATATTTTCGTTCACAGATATTTTTGACACAATTGCATTTGTACAGTTATGTTGTGGAATAACTATGAAATGTTTACGGCAAAACCCGCTTTGACTCCACTATGAGTAGTTGACCGGCATATCCTGTCTTAGCCCTATATAACGAACGGTATATGCCGCTTTATATCCTCGAAAGTGTTAACCTTTCATGGTCAATCTACCTAACGAAGCCGGTTCCATAGAAAGTCATATTACGTTCCAACAAAAAACAAATGAAATAAATATTTCAATCAACAAGAATTAACAGTTTTGAATGAAAATTCCTACACGTACTTTCTTAAAATAAACACACATTTCCTGTTTATGTTTTGCATCAATTATGTAAATGAAAAAACAAAAATTGAAAATAAATTTTCATGTGTGTACTAAATGAGCTGAAAAGTTTCCTGTTTTGATAATAAAGCGAAGCCTTGCTTTAAGCTTTTTCATATACAAATGTCCAAGCAAGATATTTTCCAAACATTTTTTTGAGATGTTCGCGATGTTAACAATTAATTCAACTTCGCTTTATGTTAACTCAATAAAATATCATGAATTTTTTCAAACTTTCTTGTTTCTTCGTACGACCACGGTTTAATTTACCGATCCTAAAATGGACAGTTTCATAGGGTAATGTAAACTCGCCCAAAGTTAGATACATATCCTTTTTGATATCGGTTGCTACCTTTTTAAATAAAGATAATGAATTGCAACAGAAATTTGAAATTTCTCCATTCTTCACACATGCAACATACGTCAATGTATGCGCCTATATATTCAACGCATTATATGTGTCAATAAAGGAAACTTTCCAGCCCATGTAGCTCATATAAAATAATGCTTAAATTGGTTTTATGTAAATTTGGCATACATAAATAACAAAATTAAATTCAAAACAAATTCGCATAATTTGGAATAATTTGATTACTTTTTGCGTTGTATCTATTTTATGCATTTACTTGTAATTCGTACAGTTATAATAAATATTACTGTATAATTATTTGTTATACTACACATACATAGTGCACATGGTTATGTTATTTGATTCATAAACACGACATTTACCCGAAAATCACATAATTTATATTTTATCTTCTAATCATTTTCATTTTATTTTATTGAACATTGGTTGAGTTTTTGTGAAAATTTCGTATAACAATCATCAAACGAAATTATGTAATACGTATGCCATGAATAAATTAAAATTTTGTCGAAAAGCAAACGAGAAAATCCTTATCATGTGAAAATATATTATGTAGCTATTTGCGTGATGTCGTGTTGATTTGTTTTATAATTTTATATTGTTGTTGCTTTCAAAAATAACGACAACAATTTTTAGATTGTTTACCACTTGAGGATTAGGTTAATTTTATATTGCTTAGGATATAAAAGGCTTGCGTGTAATAAAATATTTCAGCACACTTGAAATGTTATCAAATAATTGCAGGTGTTTGACTTTAGATATACATACATAATTAATTTTAGGTGATATGAAATATGAATACAAATATTTTGGGTCTTCCATCATCTTTTGATGATTAAATATTCATGATGGCGACTCTTGGTCTAAAATCTTTGATAAATACGCCAACTAGAATAATCCTTCTACTTGCAGATCACGTTTTTTTAGACATGCACTGAAGTTTGATTTAGTTTGATACCTGATAATTTAAATATTGCGAAGCATTGCGAATAGAAGAAAATTAATTTTCTCTTGCTAATTCCTTGCCATATAGGCTCAAAATCCTAATCTAATTAGTATTAGCGTCACGACTGTTTACTCCCAAACAAATGATAATCCATTAACCCTTGGATTTATTATTTCTATTGTCGATTTATTAAGTTCAATTTAGTATGGAAACGTTGAACTAATAGTATGTAATAAGTTCAGATAAATTTAAACTATTCTGCAGAGGTACTTAAGCAGAATAAAATAATAAACAATAATTTATTTAATTTTGATTTTAGTGATATTCCTGGAACTAGTTAAGTAATTTCTTTAATTTCTAGAGTCAATAGCTAATTAAGCTAAAGAATTAGAAATTAAATTTTTTAGGGTTCCTGATTTTTAGTTTTTAATTTTAGAATTTTAAATCGTTTAAAAATAAAAAAGATATTTATGTTTAAAATTCATAATTTAAAATTAAAATTTTTAATATATCGCCCCTCCGGAGTAACAACGACATAAGTGCAAACTTTTTGAAAACCGAGATTTTAATGCCAAACCGTTACAAAACGTTTCAACTATCTGTATTTACAAAGACCTAATTGTACCTCGAATACTCATCGTTAGAATGCGTTGTGTCTTTGTTGTATTTGTGCGAATGATATTCCTAACGGGAACAACAACGTCCGATTATTCAGTTATAAACGAGATTTCATATCGAGTGGAGGTATTAGTACTACAACGTCACAAAGGTAATTATGACAAAAATATAATAATTTATTTTGGATTAACAAAGACCCAAATGTACTTTAAGTAGATGTTTTCTCAATTTTAATGTCATTATGAATTTATGAAAACTGTACTACTGAGGAATGTGTCTTTGTTCCTCTGAATAACAGTAATTTGTATGCAAAACTAAACAGTTAAATATTGTGTTCTGTTAGTGATTTTTAATTTTAATAATATTATAGTTTGAAAAACATGGAGCCTCGAGGGCTAAAGTTAATGCGATTAGCACTAGAAGAACAAAATGTGGCCGGTACATCAAAATCTTTTCAATTTTTAGCTCAAATGACCGCGGCAACAAATTCTCAAAAAGCCGAAGAAAATACGGAAAATGTGAAAAAATATTCAGCAACAGAGGCTGATTGTATTAACAATCCTCCTAAAACATGCCAAAGCAATGAAAGTATGTATATGTATTATATGATAGCTATTTTATTAAAAAAACTCCATTTTTTTTTACAAATGGTTTAATTTTTAGATAAAATAATCGTAACGAACGAAAATGAAAGCTTTCTTGAACAACCAAATTCCTTCATGCCTTCGGAAAAAATTAAGGTACCTGTAAAACTGCAAAGTGATTCATGTGTTTTACAAGAAGTTGATCCTACGAAAATGGATTTTAACTCATTTTCAAATTTTAACCATGGTATGTATAAAACAGTTAATCACAAAAAATTCAAATTTGCAACATTATGTCGAATTTATCAAGAAACTTTCTCCTTTTCAGTTTCAGAAATTTCTCAAAAGGAACAACAGCCGAATTTGAAATTAAGATTTAAGCGAGTAAACTGCTCAAGTTATAAAGTAGGAAACTCGTCAGATGAAGATCCATTTTCTGCAGATGACAGCGATGAATATATACCTCCTGCAGAAATCGGTTTATCTTCGTCATCTGATACCGACTCGGGGGGTAGAAAACATACTTCTGTATATACTGACATTAATGAAAATTCTGGCAACTTAGAAAATGATAATGAAAATTCTATTGTAAATGATCACAACACTTCAGCAAAGAAAAAAGGGAAAAAAAGACAAAGAAAACCTAAGGAGTGGAAAAATAACAAACGAAAAATGTTAAAAAATTCCGGTAAATCATATTTATCATCTCGTGGGAAAATTGTAGAGGAAAGGAAAATGGGTCCACCCTGTAAGTGCAGACTTAGCTGTGCGACTAAAGTACCAGAAGATGCAAGGAAAATCTTATTTCAACAATATTGGTCGTTATCTTCATTTGAAAAGCAACGCAATTTTTTGGGTACATGTATTGAGATCTTACAGGTTCAATATAGAAGAGTGAAGATGAATTCTATTCAGCCCAGAAGACCAAACTGTTCATTTGTTTTTCTACAAGACGGAAAAAAAATTCAAATATGTAAGCCGTTCCTAATGAGTACACTAGGAATCAAAGCGAGATCTGTTCGCACTGTTGTGGAGGCTAAATTTAGTGGGATCGGAGCAACACCAGATGACAATCGAGGCAAACACAATCATCATTCGAAACTAGATGAAGAAGTTACAGAATCGGTACGGGTACACATAAATTCTATACCTAGAATAGAAAGTCACTATGTGCGATCTACCAACAGCCGACAATTTATAGATGGTGGACTTACCATAGCAGAGATGCACCGAAATTATGAATCTCTACGTAAGTTGGCTGATAAGCCATTAGCGAACTATGATGCATATTCTTACATATTCAATACTGAATTCAACATTGGGTTTCATGTTCCAAAAAAGGATCAATGTGACCAATGTGAAGCTTTCAAGAACTCAACTGGAGATGATAAATTAAGATTAGAGGAGAGTTATAAAGAACATCAAAAACAGAAAGAATTAAGTCGACAAGAGAAAGCAAAAGACATTGAAAAAAGTAAGGACTCCGGTTCGATTCAAATTGTTGCAATTTACGATTTACAGGCTGTAATGCCTGTCCCAATAGGAGATTCTTCCGCATTTTTTTACCACTCGAAACTGAACTGCTATAATTTTACAGTAAGTATAATTTGATTATCTCCTGTAAGTATAATTTGATCTGATTCTCCAAATAAATGAAGTGTTATTCTAATAAAATCGATGATTTCTAGCATTTTATAGATGTTCATATAATTTTGATATTCAAATCGATCATTTTGAATTTTTATGTTCAAACAGATTTTGAAAATGAAATGCGGCTTTAAAATTATTGCCTGTTTTCAGATCACAGATACCAACACAAAAATTACCAGTACTGCGATTTTGTTGTGTACATGAGAGTATGGGAGTAAATAACCGGAACGCAATAGTATTTTCAAATGTTGATGTGTTAGTGAATGTTGTTTTTGTTTATATTTTATTTGATGTGGTTTTCGATTCACCAAAAAAGAGCAAGCCTGCTCTTTCTGCTGTCAAACTATTCGATTTGTCAAGAAAATTCGCTCGGTCGAGCAAAATTGTTGTTGTTCTACGAATCTCGATTTTTTGGCAGATTTACTAACAAAACACAAATAGAACTGTCATTTTGAAAGCGTCATTTGTGTTTTATGTTTTTTTTGTGTTTCTGGTTTATTTACATATAAATATTTTATATTAAAGAATTAACCTATTGTTGTTATGTTATTATGCATATAACACAATGTGTTGTGTTTTTTATCGAGTGTAAAAATCATAGGATATGTTTATATAAACGTCGAAAACACATACATATATAATACGGAGCAACTGTTCGATTCACACAGCAATAGAGAGTGATCTTTCAAAGATTTGGTAAAAGGCGAATCGAAATCGACATGAGATTGACGAGAGTTAATTTTAAAATATTAGGGATTTAGAATATAAATTATTTTAGATTTTTAAAATTTAAATGGGGCAAAAATCAGTAGCCGCCAAAAGCTAAACTTTAGCCAAATTATTTAAAAATGCTACAATATATTAAAATTATAGATAAAAAATAAATACTCCACTATATTGTACGTGTACATGTATTATAAATACTCCACTATATTGTACGCACTAATGTATTACATTCATTACTTACAATATAGTTAGTTTAGTTTAAATTTGTTCTTAATCTAAAAAAAAATTTTATTAAAATTGACAAAAAAAATTGTAAACCTAAAACATACAATTCAAAATGTCAATATTCCCATATTCCCAATCTAAAAAGCATGGGAAAAAATATTCCCATAGGAAGATAAGCACCAAAAAATTTGAACCGATTTCACCCGATTGAATAATTTTTGATGCTTACTGGTACAAAAACACACGAACACAAATAAAATTAATGACTACACACAGTGACAAAATTTTATACTTTACATGGTGTACGTATACAAAACTCCCTGTGAGTAAATTCCCATGTACACAACAAAATCGCACTACAGGTGTTATTTTTGGCACGAAGGTTTGGGACACCGAGGAGCAATTGAAATCGGTTCATGTGTCCTTAAATATTTAAAAGAAATAGAACAAAGTCATCCCAACTGTGACTTAATTTTTTATTCGGATAATTGTTGTGGACAGCAAAAAAACCGGTTGGTATTCTAGGTAAATACTTTTAAATTTTTGTTAAATTGTAGTGATCGTCTTTGTTTCAGTTTCGTAATGGCTATGTATCTATATGCAGTTACTTATTTAAGTATAAACAGCATAACCCACAAATTTCTTATAAGAGGCCACACTCAAAATGAGGGAGATACAGCCCATTCTGTTATAGAGCAGAATATAAAAAGAGCGAGAAAATCTGGACCGATATACGTCCCAGATCAGTACGTTTCTCTTATACGTACTGCAAAAAAGCGAGGAGAGCCATTTAAAGTTAATGAATTAACATTCAGCGACTTCTTTGATTTAAAATCGTTGGCCGAGGACATGAATTTTAACGCAATAAAAAATTTAAACGGTGATCAAATAAAGATTACTCAAATAAAGATGGTGGAATTCAAAAAGGGAGCGAATTCTTACCATTATAAACTTGGGTATGAAGATGATTGGATCGAAGCTCCGATTAGAACCAGGGGTCGTTCAATCAACAAAAAAAATAGTAACTCGAGTAATATTGTTGTTCTTAAACAAGTTTACAAGGCCAAAATAATCATCTCGGGTAGAAAAAAAGATGATTTAATAAAAATTATAAATACAAATATTGTTCCCAAATATTACGAAAATTTTTTTAACAATCTTTACTAATTTTTCTGTTAATAAATAATAAAAATACGAAATAATAATTGAACTCACATATTGAATTAATTGTTTTAATTAAAAAAATATTACGAAGCCCCAGGACAACAATGGCACAATTGAGGAGGTCTTCTGACATAAAACCTCTAAAAGGGGTATACTGCAAACTATTGAAAAAAAAATCAACTGATGCTGACAACAGTACAAATTAAGGGATTCACTGAACATTTAAATTCCGCAAAAGTTGTATTCTATAGCCGTCATTTTGAACTTTAAAAATTTCACAAACTTTAAAGACGTTTTCGCAGACTTTTACAAATTTGCACTTACGTCTTTGTTACTCCGAAGGGGCGATATCTTGAATTAGGTTATTTAGTTAGTGTTTAATTTGGTTTCTTCCTATTTAGATGCTGAATTGAAATTATTTTATTTAAGGGTGTTAACGGCTGAGTTTAAATAAATAATTAGAGGTGAACATCTTTACATTTGAATTTAGATTATATTATATTTATTGTTGTTTTAATATTTCTCTTAATTGTTGAAAGCTAATACTTAAGTATTTGAAATTATAGAGCGGTTGGACTTAGTGAGGGTAGAAATAAATAACTAATTTTTTTTGGTTTCAGAAGAACATCGAAATATATTTTATCAACAATTTTGTTAATCGGAAGTTTGGAGTATTATATATATGTATATAAATTCTAGTTTCAGATATTATTTCAGATCGATCAGGTTCCAACGTTTTATTATTAATATTTTAATTGTGTTGTCATTGTGTTGTCATAAAACACTAACTATCGGCTTTATTAGGTGTCTGTAACTGGGCCGAGTCTGTCCTCACTAACATTCCTTTCCCATTCCTCGATTTTGTTATATGTTAAAAAGTGTACGATGGCTGCCTGGCCAGGGGCGGATATCACACTATTAGACCTATGTGGTTATCGATGTGGCGCCTTTCTTTACGGGGTGAATATTGCTATGTTTGGCTTCATGAAAAGCTGAGTATGATGGTACATATTTCCTTGGTGAGGGAGAGTTATGGTGTCGTGTTGTAACATCGGTATAGTGGTGTGGTATTCGTATTTATAATACGGGAGACTTGCTTAATGCTTGATCGTACATTGCAATCAATCAATCAATAAACTTAATCGCTCCAGCTTTTGTACTATGTCTAATAATCAAAAATTTTATTTTTTAAAATTACAATGTTTATACTTTGTCAAGTTTATTTAAAAACCAGTCCATTTTCCCCAACTGGCACACATACTAATTAAAAATACAAATTTCTAGAAATAATTCACTCATAAACGAGTTATACGAGTATAATAATAAAATACAAAATAAATATATGTTGCTGCTCGTTGATGTACGGGAGATATGATGATAATTACCCTATGCCTGTTTACTATCATTTCGATCATATATTATGAATTGCATTCCATTCTATTAGTACGGGATATTTTGCATTTTGTTAATCAATGAGAGTATGATTTGTAATAGGGTGTAGTTGGGCAAAATGAGGAAAAGCGTGGATATTCTGCAAAGAACATATAATTTTTGTTTTTGGACTCAAATTAATTACATTTTTGAGTCGCCACAAGCTTCGTTTTTTAGACTACGGCTTTGTATAATCAAGGTTTCTTTGATAATACGTATGTTTATTTGTTGCTAGTTTATCTAGTAGTCTTCTTCTATTATTCACTACTACCAAGTGAAAATTACATTTTTGAAATTTTATCTAGTTATCTTTTGCCATTTATATTTTATTTCGAAAGGTTGGCTTTTGTCAATAGAATCAAATTTGCTATTTTATTGGGGAAAAAATAAACTCAATTTAATTTTTGTCAACAAAATATGCTTAATGTTAAATTCATTTTTGTCGGTTTGTGCTTACTTTGAAATTTAAATACAATAAATAAACCTTATAACGAAGTTACAGTAAACACCTAATAATTATTAGACAGACACTTATTGATCGATATTTGTATCAAAAGGCAAGTATTTACAGCTGCAGTAATTTTGGTTTCGTAATTGTGACTAACTTATTGGGACTTGTATGAGCCCAATGGTTCCAAAACATGTCTTATTCTTAAAATTACGAAAAATGATTACATGGAAAAGACAAGCTTTGTTACGTTCCCTGGCGACAAACACATGTTTTTGTTTATAAACTACAGTTGGCTGGGAAGGTTATTTATGTCGTCATTACAGAATTTTGCAATATCGAATAAAGCTTACACATGTTTAATAACAAAAATAATTGGCTCTGACGAAGTCAAATAGTACTTGCTAAATTTATCTTTACTTTTACTAGTGTACCTCGGATGTGTATAATTGTTTATTGAAAAATAAAGCAGTTTACGAGCGAATTTTGATGGTATTTTGCGCTTCATTCAGTCACTTATTGAATTGCCTGAGTTGGTTTTTTTATCTGAAATTTGGATTAATGATGATGGACTTACCAACTATTCAATTCCGCGATTTAAATTGTTTGCAAGATGCAATAACAATTACCGCTCAGGTGTTGCTGTTTATGTTGTTGATAGCTTCACTATGGACGTATTGGCGATTGACGTTTATTTTATTAATTTTAAAGTGACCCTGACTACTAGATACAATTAAGTCTAAGAATTTGTTAATCTTAGGGAATATTACCATCAACATTTTAAACCGATCCACGCAAATTGATGGTTATCAATTTCTAATATCAAGTCATCAATTTCTAATGTCAAACACATTAATGATCATTGTTCTATTCTTATAAACTTGCTGGCCAAAGATGGTCTTAAGGTGCAATCAAAAAAACAAGTACAAATCCTTTAAAATAATAGAATTAATTTTGTCCTATTGAACAATTTATTATTGTCTGAGTTATGGAATTGCGTTTTATCCATAAAAAATATTTCAAAAGCCCTTGATTTGTTTCTATCGATGTTAACGAATTATATAGTATATCTAAATGTACGTTTCTTGTTAATACCCACAAAAAAAATTTCGCTAGCTGAATCCTTGTATGAATTATTACCTTCTTAATAAGGTTCATTTTAAGAATAAGTTGTGTAGATAGATAAAAAGATACCCTGCAAATCTTAAATTGAAACAACGTTACAGCGGCTATGCAAACAAATTGAAAAAGCTACTACATAATCTCAACGAAAACTAATTATTATTTAAGTAAATTTCAAAAGGTTAATGGAAACGGGAAAAAGCAATGGGCTTTAGTGAACGAGATCTTAAATATAGAAAACTTACATAGTCAAATCACAGAAATATTTGCATTTTTTTATATGTACATTTGAGATTGCCAATAATTTTAACAAATATGTTTGTAACAATATATCAAAAGCCCGTACGGAGATTCAAGAAACTTTAAATTTAGTTGACGATTCTGTTAAGCTTGATAACAGCCTTAATATTAGCTTTTTCTTTAAACCGTTCTCATCATTTGAATTATTTCAAATTATTAATTCGCTAGAGGATAAATATTCCTCTGATTTATTTGATATTAGTAGTACAATTATGAAAATAATAAGCTTTTATATTGTTGATATCTTATGTCCTTTACTCAACCGAATAACAACCGGGTTTCGATTTGGATTATATACAGAAGACGCGTGAATCGATTTAATGAATCCACTTCATTGGGTTATTAATTCATCTCGTAAGTTATCCGCTTTATTCGTAGACATTACAAAAGCTTTCGATCTGGTAGATCATAGCATCTTACTTGAAAAATTATGGAATATTGGGTTCCAAGGTTGTAGTTTGGAATGGTTCAAGTAGTTTATTATTAAACGTTTTCAAAGAGTTGGTTGTGGTAACTACATGAACCATCCATTGACTCTAGAAACAGGTGTCCTCCAAAGGTCTGAACTTGACCCGATTTTATTCCTAATATAGATTAATTCTATTTTTAGGCAACATTTTAATGGTAAATTAATTGCATTTGCTGATGATATAGCATATCCTTATACTATTCCAAATTATTCCGCAACAGTTTCATAAAAGAATAGTGATTTAAATGTTTTGAGTAATTGGTTTGCAGCACACAAACTCTAGTTAAGTTCCAAGTCTAAAGCAATAATATTTTATCCAAATGAGTCTCATTCGTTTAGTGAGGATGTAGTTTATCACGACCTTCGATGCTTTAGAAAAGATACATGCCATCAGAATTGTCTAAAAATACAGTCGGTAAAACAGTAAAATACTTATGACTAACCGTAGATTGTCAATTAAACTGAAATTGCAACACAACTCTCAGTGCCCATTCGGCGTCTTAATAATATTCGTTCTTCAAAAAGTTCTTCAAAGTCTTGCAATTTTCGTTGAAATCCATGCTTCTTTCTACGATGTGGCAAAAGTTAAGAAGATAAAAAATAATTTTGGTTTTCTTATTTTAAAGCATGAATCGTGGGCTTGCTCCCGGGTCTAATTGAGTTATAAACTAAATTTTTTTAAAGATTTTTCAAAATACGAATAGAAAACACCGTACGAAATCATATATGTAATAATGAGTAATTAGATATACGTTTATTTGGAAAACATATGTGTAGTATTGGGAAATTGAGACTATTCGCGAATTAAGAGTTTTTTGAGATTTATTTGGCGTTAATTTATCGAGCTTTGAGTAAGCCACGTTTACAGATTATTCGAATTTTTTCGAGATTATTATGGTTGAGTTTATCTCATGATTGTTCGATATTTTCCCGATCATTGAAGTATATTCGGTACATAGCAAAATTATAATATATTAACGTTGAGTCTAGATTGATAAAGATAGCCTTGCACATCTCGACAATCTCAAATATTTCTAAAATACTCGAAAATTCTCAGAATTTTAAAAAAATCTTGAAATATCTCTTATTTTTTTTAAATTCTTAGAATATTTAGGTCTAGAGATATTTAAGATTGTCGAGACGTCAGCGCCTACTTCTGGTTACTCCAGATTTTAAGTTTTATTCGAAATTTTTCTATTTTAGAATTGAATTACTAGCTGTGTTACTTTTAATTCAATATTTTCGAGGCTTTTGAGATTATCGTAGAATCTTCGATAGTTATTTTTCATCAAATTATGCTTTTTAAATAACGCCAATAAGGATCGTAATAATGCTAATTACGTAATTCGTAAATCTGGAGCGTTACTAAGAAATTTATTGACAATTTTCAATGGCTATCGTTTTACAAAAGAAGAAAAAAAAGAAAATAATAGTGAAATTGTAATTTTCCTTTTCCTTCAAACTATCAAACTGCCAAAATATTCAAAATCACTTAAACCGTAGATTTGCTTAATATTTTATGGACAATTCGTGATTTTTGAAAATTCTAAAATTAATCGAAGCTTTGAGTAATATTTGAAATTGTCAATACGTATGTAGTATTCCTTTGGGTTAATGTTAGTTAGCGCTTACTGCAAAGAATTTACCAGATTTCAAGTTATGTTCGCAATAATTTTTTGTTTGTCTACTAGGGCTAAGGAAAACAATTGTATTTACAAAGTGTCCCTGACCAAGTGAATTAACAATTATTTTCAGTCAAGTTACAATTTTGGTTGGTCCGTTGCACCATTAACATAATATTTTATTGACCACGTACTATGGGTTTTTTTAATATTTTGTTTTTTCTTATATAACATACCGAGAAATCTTTATCACCGAACAAAAGCAGATGATACGATGAATTTAATTAAAAAAAATATTTATTCTAATTTGTTTTTTTTGGTGACTTGTGAAATAAAACAAGAAAATTAAATAAATTATGTAAGTTTAATATTAACGTAGTTTTGTTGGTTATAGTGCGGGTTTTTATTTGTATAAATGTACTTACATACCTTTTTTTCATAAACAGTGGTTATTAGAGCAAAATTTACAAGTTCAACGCCATATAAATTACTCTGTTGAATTTAATACACGCTAACTATATTTTTCTTAAATTTGTTTCATAAGACCTAGTACCCTAACTTGGTATTTTATTCGTAATTGTTTAGTTTATTTTTACATTCACCTTCGCAGTAAATCAGAAGGGTCAATAATAATAATTACACAAAAAGATCCGGCTAAGAAACAATTTACATGCGGAAAGGTCAAACTACGGTTTCTGTTAGTAGAAACAGAATATTCTTATCTGCGGATATAAAAAAAATTGACTGCTGCATTTTTACTCCTGTAAGACAACATTTAGTGCAAATAATTTAACCAGGCGTTCGAGAAACCGCTATGATTTTCTGTTGGCATAACTGCTAAGCGCAAAAACACTCTTAATTTATACCTACTTATTTATTTAACTATTTATCTATTTAATAGTATAATTATATCGATGTTTGTAATACAATAGATAAAATTATTGTTAAATGTTAAATTTAATCACAATTGGTAAAGAAAAGACCAAGTTCCTCCCTTCGAAGTTCCACATAATCGGTTAACAAATGGCCAAATTTCTTCCTAGTTGGCCATATTCTAAAACTTGTTCTAAATATCATTTTAGAATCCCATTTCTATCGTGCAAATCGAATTTCATCATCATCGGTTAATAAATAACCAAGTTCCTCAGTACCTATATTTTAGAACTTTATCTAAAACTCATTTAGGGATCTTATTTCCATTGTGTGTGCTAAATTTCATCGTAATCGGTTAAGAATTACCCAAGTCCCTTCCTAATAGGCAAGAAATTTACTTGACCACTCTATGATGGATAAACTTCTATACCAGATAATTCTCTTAAACCGAGATTTTACTGTAATAAATTATTCCTACGCCGTAGTATCTAAAAATAAAAAAATTGAAAATCGGGAAATCCCGATCACACTTGAGACAAAAACGCGTTTCTGTTTTGAGAAACCCTAGCGCACATCTTGTGAATTGCAGTTATTCTTTCGAACGGGTGACTGGTCAATAACCTTTAGGTATGATAACACACGAGTTAACTCGAGACCGACCAACACTGTGTTAAGTCCCCGATACAAGAAAGGACGCGTGGTGGTTTTTCAATCCAAGGCTCTTTAATGTCTTATTATTTTAATTTAAAAGTTTAGCTTGCATATTTTATAAAAGATTTAATTTTGAGATAGTAGCATAGAAGGTTATTCTATAATTATTCTATAATAATAGTACAAGAAAAATTATTATTGTCATAAAAATCATAAGAACATTACAGTTGTTTTATAATGCATGCCGAAATTAATAAAAATAGTTTTGCTTGAAAACGAAAATTTAAGTTTAAAATTATCTGGAAAATGGAGATTTAATATCAAAATTAGAATGGAAATGATCATTTTCCAGAATATTTTGTGTTCACAATTATCATTACCTGCAGGCACCATTATCATTGGTATCGACAATCAACATCATCATTACAATGTGTATTTAGGGCATACGCAATTATCATATCAGTGGTGAAAAGGTTGATTCTGATGGTGGTATTTTTAAATGATGGCAACATCTTCAGATATTAAATTGTAACGTGTGGTGATAAACATTCACAGTCGAATATTTAATTGTAGATTTACATCCACATTTGATCCGTCATCCATTTCTAATAATTCCTCTCAGCCACTCTTTCGCATTGCGTTGTGATGATGTACGGTTTTATATTGATTTTTAATGATAATCCCTCTTACGATGCGTTTATGATAAACAAAAACATTTTGATGGCGGTCGTATTAGACCACTGAGATGTAATACATGGAGACGGCATAGGCAAAAAGTCGTGGTAGAAGAAAAAAAACGAAGAAGAAGAAAAAAGTTTGCTTCTGTGTGACAGAGAAAGAAAATATTTGTTTTCCTTGTCTTGAATTTTCGAATTTTCGGAAATGGAATTGTACCACTGAGATGTACTGAGTGAATTGTACAAACCTAAACAGGCCGTTATAAATAGACAAATGATTGTATGTACATAGTAAACAATTTGTATATGTTCGAATTTTGACGTTTCACTAAATTTTTTTTGTGTATTGATTTATTTTACAGGCGTGTATTGAAAATTTCAAGAAAAATAGTTTGAAAAACTTTAAATATTTTCCGAAAATAAGTAGCGCAATGTTTGAATAGTTCAAATAATGCTTCAGTTAATTAATCAGTCTCAAAATCTTTGTATGTTTAATGATTTTAGCGCAAGTTTAATGTTAAAAAAATTATTTTCGTATCCAGTACGGCTCTTTTTCGGAATTAACTTTTTAGAGTGTGCGGCATATATAAAATGAGTGGTGCAACTAGAAAAAACAAGTTCTACCATTCGTTTGGGTTGTTTATTATGATAAATATTTTGCATGTCGTCTCCATGTATTACATCTCAGTGTATTAGACGAAGAAATCAATTCGTTTGCCTAAAGACTGATTTACATTCAAAGATTTTCGCAGATGCAGATGACAAATCAAAAATTCGTTTTCTTTACACATAAAAAACAAATTTAAACAAAAAATGTCATAAACCAACATAAACCAAACAAATGATTGGTTTTCTTATTTATATAATCTTATTATAGTTATTTATTCACGCATCGACGGTTTTACATAAAAAAGATGAAACTCGATATCTGCAAAAATTAGCAGACGACGACTTTTGGGTTTGTTTCTCGTGTTTCAATTGACTTTTTTAAACAGATGATTATTTTTTCTCTTTTTGTCTTTGTACTTTTTCCTATGTTGTGTTTCAATTTTCTTGCAAACGTCGAATGTCATTGAATGTAAATCAGCTATTATAAGCACACACTTTTATTATTTATTAACAAAGTATATTTTATACACATATAAATGAATTAAGTTGGCATTTGATTATAAATCAAACAGATGTTTCTTATAAAGCTAAGAAACAATACGCCTACTAAGATTTCAAATTTTTTTTTAGTCAATACACGCACCAGTACAAGTGTATTTTAACCCAAGACTCGAACCATAATAAGTTATTTTCTGTCATTTGGACCCGAATTTATAGTCGTTAGTATTGCTATTACTATTAGTAGTACTGTTATTATAGCAACGATTTCCGAAAATCATTTCAAAATCATGTCTAAAATTCGATACGAATTTCGAATTGACTTGCTTGTTTTGGATATTTGGTAGCAAGTTGGTAGCACTGTTACATTACAAACAAATCTTATAGTGAGGTTTATAAATACGAAAACTGTTACTATAACAGTAGTTATAGCTGTAAGTAACGACTATAAATTCATAAAAAGTTTACATATTGGTTTCTTCATTATTTTTTACATACTGATTATTTTTTTGTACATACTGTGACGATTATGGCCATCATACAACAAGTTCACGTTATGAACAGCGATAGCTCAGACGGTTGGCGCGTAGCATGAACATATAGGTCGATGGTTCGATGCTCATCGTATCCCATGTTTCTATTATAATTATTTATTGTGGATATCAAAACATGTTTGTGCATCAACGCACAAATGCATAATGATCTAGTAAAAACAAGGTGTGGTTTAGTGATTGATGAATAAAATAAACAACAACACAAGTACATACACACGGGCCCGTCGACAATAATGAATGATGATGATAATGACCAGCCATAAACGATATTTCCAGGTATGATTATAGGTCACAAACAGAATACACAAGAATGAAGACGACTAATATGACACACCAAATAAAGGAAATTTCGAGAGCAGTCTCAAACTGATACATAAACATAACCGATGGCAAGCAGGAAATAGTTTTTGGTTTACTTTAAATCATGTAACAAGTGAAATAAATCTGTTGTCATGGCCCCCACCAGTTGGAAGCAGACAGATTTAAAAAAGTAAAGTAAAAGCGAATATTACAGTGTATAAAAAAGTAGAGTAAAATAAAGTGAAGTCAAGTGAAGTAAAAGTACACAGTATTTTTAATTGCAAAATCCGGACGAACTCAGAAGCCCAGTTCATAACAATACTAAAAATAACGCATTAGGTAAATAATCGTATTATTAATAATTAAAAAACTGGAATTTTCTGGACTTTTCTCAGCTTAGTCTTGGAATTCTTTTGAATTTCGGACCATCTCCCATTAATTAATGCTATTGTTAGTATATTGTCTATATTGGTAAAAAGGGATACAAGGATGGTATGATCTTGAAGTAAAACAATATTTTTAATTTTGTCCTTAAAGTCAACTGAATTGTTTACAGCTGTGGATGATTTTCCGACAGTGCAGTTCAAAATTCGTGACACGAAGGCAGAGAGAAGATATAAAGGAGTTTCGATCGAGCTTACTACGGGTCGGTACGGAGCATTCACTTTATGGATTTTTGGAAACCCATAAAGTCTTGCTACAACACCATGAAGACTATCTATTAATTTCGTTTCAGAATCCATTTCCTAACGGATTCAGTGATACTGACTGCATCGTAGCCTAATAGACCACAAGGTAATCTGAAGCTTTATTACCTAAAGCATAGCATATGTCAATACGCCAATAAAAGTACTTTTTCCTTATCCAATTATTATAAACATGTCCCAAGAATTGCATTCAACTTTGATGTCGATCATTGTAGTTTTTGGAAGATTTGCAAATTCTTCTAGATTTATGATGTTTTCGTATTGTTTTTCAAAGGTATAGTGGTTCAGATTATTAGTTGGATCAACTAATTAATCTAACTGAAAACCATAAACAAGCTCTGATAAAAGTTTTGAAAATAACAGTATGAATGCTTCAAAATGAAAATTCCTTATGAATGAGTATCAACAACTGTAGTCGCTGCTACATGGTTTTACTCTCGTTTTTAATAAAAGTAAACTTTTTGTTTGTTCTCTAAGTTTAACTACTCCAAAAATGCAGCTAAAATTGCTTGAAAATTTGTATACAAACACATGATAGTATGTAAATAGTAGAACAAGGGCTTGCTAAAGTTATTTTTAGTTTTACTAGTGTACTTCAGATGTCTATAGTTGTTTACAGAAAAAACGGAAAAAGTTGTTTGATCACAAAATTTCCACACGTTTTGTAATGTTTTGTGAATTTCTTTTCCTTTTTCGACAATTTTTAAACTTGAAATTTTTCTAGGTGGTAATTTTTGGTTCGATTTTAGAATACTTGTGCCGTTATCTTTGAGATGTTTATTTTGATTTGTAATAAGCTTTTATTTCAATTTGACCAGAATGGTGTTGTTAACATAATTTTAAAAATATTGGTTTAAATAAATAAATTATTGTAAGAAAATGAAACTGGGTTTTTTAAACGGAATGATATCAAAGGGCCGAATGTCAAAGGGCCGAATGTCGAAGGGCCGAATTTCAAAGGGCCGAATGTATCGAAGGGCCGAATGTCGAAGGGCTGAATGTCGAAGGGCCGAATGTGTCGAAGGGCCGAATGTCGAAGGGCCGAATGTCGAAGGGCCGAATGGGTCGAAGCGCCGAATTGGTCGAAGGGCCGAATTTTTTTGTTTGTTTTGTTTTTAGAAACATAATTTTTAAAATTTGTTGTTTTAAGGAATATTTGGTAATTTTTTTTTGTCAAATATAAATTAATTTCTTATGAATTTATGTATTTTATTATATTTAATCTTTGGATATTCTATCGACAAAAATATTGCATTAATTGAGGTTGTTTATATTTTGCGTTCCTTTTGGTATTATCAAGTGAAAAAATATTTGTACATAATAGGTATTTTACCAAAACCAAGTCTTATTATATCAATATAAATGGAATATATATGTAGGTATACACATATGTATTACTTTTGTAGTATAACCCGCTCGTATATAATAACAAAAGGCGAAGGTTATTTTTTTCAAATATGCGTACCAAATGTAAATAGATTTTAAATAAGAAAAAAGAATTTTGTCATAAAATGTCATAAAAATTCAATTTCCTCCTGTTTCTTAAACTGATAATAATATTCTTTCATTTACCAACTATGTTATTTTCTAGAACATTATATAGTTTATTGCTATTGTTTTAGAAAAAAAAGTAAATAATGAATCCTAATTATCGGTCGGCTTTCTTTGAATCTCACTATACGAAAATGTATTTTTTTCTCTGCAAGAAGAATGCGTAACCAACAAAGGGATGGAAAGATTTTTAAAAGGTGGATCTACAAAAAAGAGTTTTATTGATGTTTTCCATTCATTAAATCATAAATTACAACATTATGTATTTTGGTAATCCTTTTATTCTATATAATCCGCTCCTACGTGCGGCACGCAGTGCGACATGTTTGCTGATCCCGGCTCCTACGTCCCCCGAAGATCAAATCTAAAGCCCCTCGGAGGGCTAAGCGGAGGGGGAGCGCAGAGACCTTCCGCTAGCCCGTGAGAGTTACCGAAGCCGTTAGCCTCTACAATTCCAAGTTAAATTAGTCGATGTCATTTTTCTTCAATTTATTTTCCTCAGAATAGAGAAAAAAAAGTACGGGAAATTGTTATGCAAGATTTTATATTGCAATATTTTATAAGTGCAACTTTTTGTAATTGCAATATTTTGTAATGCAAAATTTACATACCCAAGTCAGTTCTCCTATGTCCCTTATTTTAAGTTGATTTTTTATATGAGCAGGCATTTATCTACTTACATCAAGATGGTTCATATTCAATTAATAAAAAACAAATTGTAATAATTACACAAATTTTATTTAAAATTATAATTCCAGAAGTTAGTTTCTCTTCTTGAGCTTTCCTTCTTTTTCTAGATATTTTTGTTATCTTTCTCTTATCTTTTATTTTTCTAGATATATTTGTCCATGATGAAAATAGGTATATAGAATAACCAAAACACATAATACAACATTATTTATTTATGGCTATGTACATGGACACATCAATAAAACTATTTTTTGTAGATCCACCCTTCAAAAATATTTCCATCCCTTTTTTTTATGCATTCGTCGTGTAGAGCAAAATAATACATTTTCGTATAATAAGATTCAAAGAAAGCCAATACCACCACTTAATTTTTGTTTTTCTAAAACAATAGTAATAAACTATATAATGGTCTAGAAAATAACATCGTTCGAAAAGAATGAATATTATTATCAGTTTAAAGAATAGGAGTAAATTGAAATTTTATGACATTTTATGACCAAATTCTTTTTTCTTATTTAAAATCTATTTACATTTGGTACGCATATTTGAAAAAAATAACCTTCGCCTTTTGTTATTATATACGAGCGGGTTATACTAGAAAATTAATACATATGTGTATACCTACATATATATTCCATTTATATTGATATAATAAGACTTGTTTTGGTAAAATACCTATTATGTACAAATATTTTTTCACTTGATAATACCAAAAGGAACGCAAAATATAAACAACCTCAATTAATGCAATATTTTTGTCGATAGAACATCCTTCGACTCATTCGGCCCTTGGACCCATTCTGACCCTTCGATATTCGGCCCTTTGACACTTTCGGCCCTGCGACACATTCGGCCCTTCGACATTCGGCCCTTCGACATTCGGCCCTTCGACACATTCGGCCCTTCAACCCATTCGGCCCTTCGACATTCGGCCCTTCGACATTCGGCCCTTTGAAATTCGGCCCTTCGTACCCATTCCTTTTAAACGATATTCATATGTATATATTGAAATTTACCACGTATTAAAAAATGGAAATAAACTTGTAAAATTTGAAAGGAGTTTCCGTCTTTAATTTGCAGCACAGTGAAACTAAAATCGGAAAATATTCATAAAAAAATCGAATTAAATTCGCCAAAAAATTAGTCTCTGAGTTTAATTCCAGAATTTCTCCGATTTCCGCTCGTGTGAAATTCCACAAAATAGGAAATTTAATTTTGAATAAAAAACAATAAACAGAAGAAAATATTGAGGAACATCAGAATACAACCAATACCAATTTCCAGTTTTAATTCTAGTTATTTTTCAATTTAGTTCCACTTTTTTTTAAATAAGTTTAATTCTAGTTTTACCCGTCTTAGTATGTCTTAGTCTACACTGTTATTGATCGTTCATCTTTTTCTTGCGGTTGTGGGTCTGTTCACTTTATATCATATCAAGTAATGTATACGACTGCCTATATAGAAGGGTAGAGTGAAATAATTTTTTTGATGTGATATGGTGCTTAATAAACCTACAACATTTGGAAATGATCGGCGAAAACAATTTTTTGTTTATCGAATTTTATCATGCCTCTATGAGGAATAGTTGTATGATTAGTTATTTAATAAGTGTCCAAAATTTGAAAACGTCGGACAAAATCTTCAGCTGCCCCAGTTGTAAAGGATTCTTCTGTCCCCATAATTTAACATTATCATCCGGTAGCTTGAGTAAGATATTAACTGTTTATCATTTACTACGATATTTTTCAAGTTTTCATTGTATATATTATAAGTAGATGGTGGGTCTAACATGTCTCCAATTCGCAAATTTATTAGAACCTCTATACGTTGTCACTTAAAAATTGAGGAGGCGGGCAGCTGAAGATTTTGTCCGATCCTTTTTAAATTTTCAATCCTTATTAAGCATATCTAATAATACAACTATTTCTCATACTGACATCATAAATTTCAACAATGATTTTTCACACCAACATACTAAATAGCTATAAAGAACCTTTTTTAAAATTTGACCATATGAAAATATTTTAGGGCTACCTAGGTCAAGCGAATCTTTTCCATAGTTGTTTATAATATTGAAAAACTTTTTATCGATGTTTCCCATCAAATGATATATGAATATAGGTACAGTCATATATGAATACATATACGAGAATGTTTGATATTTCATGTTCATACATGCTTGCAAAAATTTCATTTCCGTTTTAATTTCTTGGCTTATAAGCATTGAATTTAAATTAAACTTCCAAATATACCATCATCTTATACTTAAGCTTTTTGTGTATCATTTTTACCCGGCGCCGATAAAATATACAAGTGTAGGTATTTACCTAAATTGTTTTGAAAATGTATGGAAATATAACCCATCCTTGTTTGCTTATCTTTGCCTCGTACTTTCTTGTCACATTTGGAAAATAAATGAGTTTCTTTTTTAGGCTATAGGTGTGTATGTACATATATACCAGTACATATACATATGTATATATTGTACATAAAATACCAATATACGGTAATGCTAAATAATTTAACATCAGACTTTTAGGATTACGGTGGCTTAATACACATAATACAATATAACTTTTCTAAACAACAAAATCACGAAATTAAATTTTAGCATCTTTACCAAACTGAACAAAAGAAAACAGATTTAATGTGTTAGATTTGTATCGATGTGGTGCGGAAATTTACGATTCAACTGGATAACATTTGGGTTGAGCACCTTACTGCCATATTTTACTTAAATAATAATCCATTTTCAACGATATGCTGCTCCAGTTTCACACAAGTTATTTATATAAAATGACAACATGATAATATAATTTATAGACCATTCAATTATTCCATTTAAACCATAAATTACAATAATTTTGAAACCATGAAATCATTTACTTGTGAAATCAATTGTTCTCCTTACTTTTATGACTTAAATTTATTACGAGCGATTTTATTTTTTACATTCTCTATCATTGTACCCAATCTATCTAATATGGGCGCTTGAAAGGATGTTATCGTCTATAGACTTCTTGTTGCGAAAAATTAAACTGTAAATATAATAGTTTGCATAAAAGATAGATTGATTAATGCAAATTGTTAATAAAAGTGTAAGATTAGTTTTAGTATATATCTGAAGAATACTATTAATAACTGATCAGCTTCAAAACAACTTACATGTAAAGTGTTAATTCGCGATAATGTAAATAATACTAATCTTTTATTGAAAATCATTAGTTAATTCTAGAAAAACCACAAAATGTGAATAAGTAGACCGATCACTGAAAGGAATACTTGTTGCATATAAAATATCTTGCAATTGTAATTTAGTGGTTGAAATATTTCTTCCGGTGTTTCCTCAAATATCGAAATATCGTATGTTTTTTGTTCACCTTCCTTTTATGAGGGGTAGTGTGGTTGGACAAAAATTACACAATATAATTTCGCCCTCCCGCCCTCTAAATTACACTTGATATTAAATGGAAGTTGTAACATTTAGGAGTATAATGATCGAATTAGAAAACACAATTTTTGCACAAAAACATGGACTCAATCAAAGAAGGGTATAAACAGGAAACTCGTACAAAATGTTAATGAAAAGTTATATAAATTGTGATGCAGCTTAGGCTGTTTAAAGTGAACAGTCCACCGGTTCTGTTCACTTTGATTGTTGCCCTTAGACAAAATATAAAAATATCAAAATCAATTATTGAGTGTAATTTCTAAATACAACGGTGTTTATTATGTGAACATGTTTTTTTCTTGAAAATATTCTTTGTAAGCATCTATGTAATTTTTTCTCTACGAATACTTTTACACAGAACCATTTTTATGCAGATGCATTTTGAATTTATTTAATTAATTAAAGTCCGTGATCTGGCTGATTTTAGAATATCGCTCCAATTTCATTGTACACTTTTTATTTTATCACAAATTTAAAATTTATTTTATATAAAAAACTTCCTTGTTTTGTGAATAATGTATTTATAGAAAAACTACTAGTTTCGAGCTCATTACCATTAAATTTCTATTTTACAAACTAGTTCAATACTTTTGCTCTAGTCTATACTAATATTCTACAAGCAAATATAATAACGTGTGCTTATTATGCATAAAGCATTGCTACATTATAAACTAATTATATCAACATCCGATTCCCAGATATTGCTCGAAACAAGTAGTTTTTTATGAATAAATTATTCACAATCCAAAGAAAGTTTTTAAACTAAAAAAAATAGTTTTTTAAAATAATAGAATAAATTTTACTTATGTCTGTTTTACGCTACAGTATACTCAAAAAAAAATTATATAAACAAAACGAAACATCAATAGATTTTTAGAGAACATAACCAAAAAAAAAATTGCTTGATTTGAAGCGCGCATATACATAAAGGGTTGTCCAAATGAGACACAGGAAAATAAAAATAATTTTGCAAAGACGCCGTGTTTGTTTGCTGTCATTTCATATCATTTTTTTAGTTTAATGTTTACCATTTATCGCTATGGAGTCGTATTCGATTAAAGACCGTATTAAAATTATTCAAGCGCGTAGTGAGAATATCGAGGAATTGCAAACGTTCCTCGAAAATCGCTTAATTTCGCGTCGCACAAATGTGAATTGGCCTGGAAAATCATGCGATTTAACGCCATTAGTTTACTTTTTATGGGGATTTTTGAAAAGCAATATTAGAAAAAAAATGTTGACCATCGGATTGAAGTCTGTAAATCCAGCCGTGGTAAACATTTGAGTGATATCATTTTTCATAAATAAATGGCATCGATAAACCTTCAAAATAAAGTACCCAACTTGATTCAAAAATAAATATTTGTAGTTTTAGTTTGCGTTTATTTTCCTGCGTCTCATTTGGACCACCCTTTACATTGTGATATCCAATTTTTTCAATCATAAGTAAAATTTAAAATATGCACTAATAAATGTTTATTATTACTGCATTTATTCCTTGCTAAATCCAGAAAGATTTATAAGATATTATAACAACAATTGTATTGTAGGTAGATATTACAAGAACAATTGTTCTAGGAAGCTATTTGGGAATTCGATTCGAACGTGATCGAGTCTTCGATGTATTAGATTCCTTTTTGAATAGAATCAGATTCATTCGTTTCTTATTTAAATCAAGAATGAATGTTATACATCGAAGACTCGATCACGTTCGAATCGAATTCCCAAATAGCCCCTCTGTATTTATAAAGAATACTTCTAAACACTTTTTGTATTTAGCAAGGATGTGCAATAATAATAAAAAAGAATGTTATGAGATGCGGACTACATAGTGCAATATCTCTTCGATTTCTTTTTAGATGGAAAACGTACCCGATGAACTTATTAAAACTGTTCGGTTACACAGCTGTATACTTGAGAAGTCAAACAAGGAGTTTAAAATTATTGCACGGAAAAAACTAGGCTTGTCATCACAAAGAAAACGGATGTTTAATGAAAGAAAATGTACTTTTTCTACTACTTTATTTTTTTTGTTGAATGTTAATTAATTAATGTAATTTCTAATATGCTACCGGTGATTAGACCATTTTAATTGTGTTTTTTTATTAATATGAGAAGTATACTAGTATTTACGAACGGTAATTCAACGAAACCAACTAATAGACAGAATTCTATTTATTTAATTATATGATTTTAGTATGTTCCGAAGATTGTAAGAGAATTCAATCCAGTTTCGAACTGATGAGCTTATGATTATGAAAAAATCAATCTTATCATCAGGCCGCGGCGACTGGACTACTACTAAAATCATATAATTAAATAAATAGAATTCTGTCTATTAGTTGGTTTCGTTGAATTACCGTTCGTAAATACTAATATACTTCTCGGGTTAATAAAACAACACAATTAAAATGATCTAATCACCGGTAGCATATTAGAAATTACATGAATTAATTAACATTCAACAAAAAAATTAATAAAGTAAAATTAGCTTACACACAGAGCTGTGTGAAAATCGTGAAGAAGAAAAATTGTAAGAGAGTTCATCTGTATTAGTATGATTCGCTAGTACTTAACGCACAGGACATTCTGTATATATAGAATGTAAATTGTGGTTAATCATAAGCTCATCAGTTTGAAACTGGATTGAATTCTCTTACAATCTTCGGAACATACTAAAATCATATACTTTTCTTCGTTTAAAAGCTAATTTTCTTATTTCTTTCGAGTTTTTCTTCATGTAAGATTTGTGTTTCTTGCACTGATAAAAAATTTCTTGAGTTAAGATTTGTTGCATAATTGTAATCTGAGATTTAGTTTCTTGCTTCTATAACTGCTCAGAATTCTTGATTGAAAAAACAAAATCACCGAATGGAGAAAAATATGATTGTTTTGTTTCCAATTTTTTTTGCAACAAGAAATTGACCCTTTTCTCAAACTATATTGTCCAATTTTCTTGAAATTGGTTATTTTAAACATTAAAAATTTTCTTGATGAACGCAAAAGCAATTTCTTGATTCGAGAAACTATTGAAATGTTAAAGATAAGATAGAATTTTTCTTAAAACGAAATGGAACCTTTTCTCAGGGTGAGCAAATGTTCGTCAAAGAGGATAGACGTGTTTTTTCTTTCCTCTTCAAAAATTTAATTTAATTTTATTTTTATTTTGTTTTATTTATGTAGTGTTATATACTTTGTATACATATGTATAAACATTTTAATTTTAATTCTAATTGAATTCAATTTTAGTGTAATAATAATTAAAGTGTATTTTGGAAAATGCAATCCACCGGGATGCATTTATCAGGCAATGTTTATATTTATAGATAAAGAAATCAAATTATTGATTTCTTGTTTAAGTGCATGATTTTGACTTGTTGTGATTGTAGATAAAATTCAATTTCAATTTTTAATACTAAAATCTAATAGTTGAACAGTATTAAAATAAATTTTAACTTAAATAGACATACGTCGTAGTTAATTTCATATTTGTTTTTATTTTTACTCATACTTAAATGTGATCTTCTGGTTTATTTTATGTACAATCGATACAAATATATGCTTGAAACATGATACATAGCAAAACCAACAAGTGTTTATGCAGGCCGTTTCGTTCGCCAATTTCGTTGAATGATTGTTCGTAAATACTAATATACAGTCATACCCCGCCTAACGTTGTTAATTGGTTCCGACGTTAAGCGAAACAACGTTATAAGGGGCAAAGAATGTATGTAGGCGAATAGACGAGAAATTTCATTGTTTTGTGTTTTTAATGTTTTTCGCTTTTTTTATCAGTGTTTTTTGCTTTGCTTATTATTTTAAACGACGTTACAACGAAACACAGCGACGATAGAGCGAGGTTTGTTCGCATTTTACTAACGAAGTTACAGCGAAACGACGTTATGAGGAGGGACGTTGTACGGGGTATGACTACTTCTCGTGTTAATAAAAACACATTTGAAATGGTCTAATCACCGGTAGCATATTAGAAATTACATGAATTAATTAAAATTCAACAAAAAATTAATAAAGTAAAATTAGCGTACACAGAAATAGAGCTGTGTGAATGTCGTGAAGAAGAAAAAAATTGTAAGAGAATTTATCTGTATTAGTACGATTCGCTAGTACAAAACACACAGCATATTCTGTATATATAGAATGTTAATTGTGGTATAATCAGTCCAGTCGCCGCGGCCTAATGAGAAGATTGATTTTTGATGGTGCTAGCCGGTCTATTAGCGTTTGTTTTAATGTGACGTATTTATTTGTCAAAGGCGGGTTGGCAAGCAGGTCGGAAATATGCACACTTGCTTGTTGGGGCAACGCTGACAAGACGTAAGCAAACTTTTTGTTGTCGTTCGTGATTTCTGACAAACCGAATATGATTTCGGTTGCATTAAACCAGTTTGTAGGGTTCTCTAGCCAAAATAAGTTTAGCCTGACGTGCGTTGATTCAACGTGTTGTTGAATATTTGTATTTTCGTTCTTGTCTTGGCTTGTGTTGGTCGAGTTATCCCCATTACCGTTCTCTGGTTTGGTTGTTATTATTGCTTATCAATGAGTTGCTTTCTTGTGTCTAGTGAACGGCACACGGTTCGTCCCAATACTAGCTATTGAAGCTGTGGGTTGGGACTAATTACGTGGAGGGACCGAGAGTGTTTTGTTTTCAAAGTATTTTTTTTTTTAAATATGAATGTTTGAAATATTCGATATTCGGAATTTTTACCGTGTATTCTCTGGCCCTGGCTTGTGTATGTAAGACGAGATACCCCCGAATTGGGTGGTCCAAATTCCGGCTCCTCAATTGAGGGGGGGGGGGGCTCGCTGAAATGTTAAATTGAGAACTGGGAATTAATGATAATAATCGCGTAAATGTTGCGGAAAAAAAAGGACAGAAAAGATCCTTTGAGACAACAGAAAAAAATTGTCGTGGGTCACGCCACGCCATGTTTGATATTATTCGAACCTGAATATTAAAATTAAATTTATAAATTTAATGTAGAAATTCAGAATATAGAAAAAAAAATAAATAAATAAATAAAACCAGAAAACAAAATGTCACTGCGAATTTTAACGATTAAAATTGAATGTTTGAATGATCAAATTAATGTATGCGGTGAAATTGCTGCAACTACCGACAGTGTGGTGAAAAATTTACAGCGTTAATTTAATGATAATAATTTTCAACCCTTATTTTGATATTTAGTAAATAAAATTTTAAATCTCATTAAATGTCGTTAAATTTGAATATTAAATATTTACGCATTAATTGAATGATGTTTAATAAATCGTTGTAAATTTTAAATTTAAAAATTTGAGAGGGAAAAAATATTTTGATATTTGACAAAAAAAAAAATATTTTGATATGTAAATAAATAAAAAAAAAATATTATAAAATTATAGAAAAAAAATATGTTTGACTCAGCTGATTTTACTGCTACTGTTGTTCTCCGCTGTAGTTTCCCGCTGATTGTTGTTGTTGGTTCGCTTGTTGTAAATTTTTTTTGTTTTTTTTTTTTTGTGTAGGCTCCCGTTGCCTTTGGTCGGTTTTTAATATTGTAACATTTACTTCGGTCCCTTTGCAGTAATGTTACTGATTGTGAGGTTGGCACTGTATTTCAAATTTTCTTAAATTTGTGAGCAATGAATGTTTCATTCATCATTAATCATGGAGTTTTTGTACTTTCCATGCAATTCGGTTATATAGGTTTACAATCGAAAACGCCAATACACATACATACATACACAATTACTTTTTTTTTTTTTGGAAAACAGGGATTTTTACTTTTTATGGTTCCGTTGAAATTTCGGTTGTAATGTTTTTTCGGTGGAAAAAACAAATTTTTTTGGGAGAGTTGGTCGAGAATAGTTATCGAGTATAGATGATTCGTAAGAAAATCAAATCTGAAAATAATAAAGCGGATAAAAAAAAAAAAAAAATAGACAGAGTATAAGTAAAAGTGCATTGAAAAGGGAAAAAACCCAAAAATAGACAACTTATAACTATAAGTGACCATCATATCAAAAAGATACAAAACAAAAATCTTGTTGATGTAACCTTGTGAAATTTAAAATCAAGACTAAACCGAAAAAAAAACTAACATAAATCATTTGTGAATTCGTGATTGTGTTTCACTTAATTATTTTCGAGACAAATAAAACTATTACGTGTTAGTGAATTCCGAAAACTAGGTTTAAAGTGAAGTTAGCGGTATCGTCAAGGAATCAGTACATTGGAGACGCCGAGTTGAATGTAGCACGAATAGTGCAAATAAATTCGTGTAAACATAGAAATAACGGCCTTAATAGCGTGCGTTTAAATCAGATTCGCGATTTACACAAATTAAATTAAAAGCATTCATCGAAGTGGTGAATCAAAATTTTTTGAAAAATATATTTGTTGCTGCAACCTACAAAGCATTTTGCAAATTAACAAAGCAGCCGTACGTATCATTAATGGGAAAATTATTGTAGACGAAGCAAAACGGAATGTAATTAAATAGGAGGCGAAAGTCGTAAGAATTGGAGAAAGTTGGTACAGGGCAACCAGGCTTGACCTCATGAATATTTGTCATTTTGTTTAACTTTTATTAATTCAATTTTTTTTGTATATTTTTTTTTTTAAATTTTATTTTTGATCAGAATCAGTTCTGTTTATTATAACTTAATTCGTTTTTTTAAAATACTTAATTATTTGGTGAACGGGTTTTCTGAATTTTATACATTCATTTGATATTTTTTTTTTTTGTGATTGGTGTAAACTTTAGGTAATTAGCGTGTATTGGGTTTTTTTTTTGAAGAATTTGGTGATTTATTCTTTTTCCTTACTCTAGAGCAAGATCGATGTCGTTGGAAGCGCTTTCTTCGTCAGCGATTTGGATCAGGTATGTGAATTTTAATTATTAGATTTCAGTTTTTTTTTTGATTACATTGTAATATCCCGTAGCGAGTTAATTAACTTTAGTATTTCGTAGTAATTTTGAACTAAGATTTTTTTTCCTTCTATTTTTACTTTCTTATACATAGTATAAAGGAAGTATAGGAATCATGAAAAATTTCGGTTGCGAGAGTTTGATGGAAATACATGTTTTGGGGTCCCCTGAATACGTTGTGACTATTTTCGTAATGACGTCTGTGTGTGTGGATGTGTGTCTGAATGTTCCTATCTTAAAAACGAGCAAAGACAGGACCATGAAACTTCATATTAAAAAGTTTATTAACTATGCGAAGAGCTGATTAGATTTCCAGAATAATCGCACAACCGGAAGAGGAAGTTTACTTAACATTAAAATCAAACATTGTGAATTATTGGAGAAAATACAAGAGATATGGAAAAAGTTTTTAAATAAAAGTTATAGGAAACAATAATCTTTAGAAAAAATGTTCTTGCATTTTTGTTCTATCTTTATCCAATTTTGAGTAAAATGTATTTATGCATTGACATTATTAAAAATAACATATTTGCTATGAAAACAAAATATTCACAGAAAAACGCATTTGAAATGACAAAATTGTTTTTTTTTTTATTTTGTTGTTTTATATGTATGCTATGAAACATTAATACATAAACACAGCGCTGTATTCATTTCTAAATGATGGCTGTGGGCATATATGTACATATAAATATAATGTAAGTATAAGAAAGTAGTGTGGTGGTCACACCAGACACCGGATTTTTTCTTTTTGCAATCCAATTGCGGTTGCTGTATCGTGTTGTATGTTGTCGTCACTTATTCCACTAATGAAGGAAATCACAACACTTTTGTTTAATTATAAATTATAATTTATTTTTTATAATTTTATATAATTTTAGGCATCAGGGTAGTTATTATTTTACACGATTATTTTTTTTTTATTTTTTTTTTCACCAGCTGATTACTTTATTATTTTTTTAAAAAGTCAAAAGAATGCGAGTTGTTTTCATGGAGAGGAAAAAATACCAACTTGCCCAAAAATATATAAACCAAAGATGGGCGCGAAATTATTTTTGTTATTTCATTATATTTTAGTTTATCAGGTTGGCGCTCTGCGCCGATGTTGTCGTATGGGCAAAATGACTGCGTTTAATTGTGGTGTAAGGCAATGCGGTGCATGGTTGGGTTGGTTAAATTGATACCAAACTTTGAATGGATTTTGAATTACATTTGGGTGCGTTGATGGAACAATATATTGTAGAGACGAAATATATTGTGAGTCGCTATAAGCTTGATATGAAGTTAATAAATGTATATCTACTTTGAATTGCGAAATGGTTTCCTGAGAACTAGTGTTGCTGAATTCATTAAAATAAACTACAATAATAAGAATATGTGAATTATTTACTTTAACATCAATACCTACAGCTTCTACAACTTCAGTTACAATCGCTAAAAGCGGCGTATGAGAAATATTTCCTTTTTATTAAAATTGCTACACCACCACCACCTATGGAATTTACGCGATCCAATCTATAACAATAGTAGTAGTCAGTCAGGTTTCATTAATACAAGCAATATCAATTGAATTGTCATTTACATAATTAAAAATTCTAATTTTTTATTTCGAATGCTCTGTGCATTTCAATAAAGTATTGGCAGATTATTAAAATTCCTATTCATTAACATAAAATTTCAGTAATTCCTGAAATTTGATCTAATTTTGATTTACATCGCGATAACGACCTAATGATTTCATTTGTAATTCTAATAATTCCCGGTGCACTGAAAATATCCTCTAATAGAGCAGGGTTTTGTAAAACATAATTATAATTTCTTCTGGGTTGTTGTGGTAATGTAATACATTAGAAACATTTGGTGTAAATTTACTAACTAAATTTTTATTACTATTACAATTGTTAGGTGTACTTAACATTTCTTGAGGTTATTCTTGAAACGTAAATGAATTTGTTGTATCCTGTGGTCATCTGTTTCGTACGGCTCCTATTTTCCAGAAATTTTACACGCTTGGGCCACAAACGATAGTTGGCCGTGTGGTTTTCGAGACAATGTGTATATTTAATATTAGTGTCACTAAATATTTTAGTTGTGCTCGAATTAATCTGATTACATCTGTTTGATAGTTGTGCGCCTTCACAAATACTACACTTTGGTGGAGTCTTTCAAGCAGTATGGTGATAATTTTCTTTACAATTTATGCATTTAGTTGGATGCGGGCAATCTTTCGAAACATGCTCATCTCCACACTTTATGCATTTGGGATTAAAATTGCAATGTTTAGTGCCGTGGCCAAAATGTTGACAGTAAAGTAAGCCGGTTTCACTACTAAGTGACTTTTACTATCCTCAATGTATTTAAGGTCATCTCTCCTTTCTTAAAATGAAGAATATAAATTTGTTGATCATCGTACGATACATCGTGGAATAATTTTGTGTTCGGCCAATGTTTATTTTAAGTTCCCCTTCGGTCATACAATACAATGTAACCTTAGTCAACAGAAATTTCACACTTTTTGTTTTCTAGCTCGTAAGAGAAAAATTCAATTTTTTTTGTTCCAATAGATAATATGCTTTCTTGTATTCCATTATTTTGGTAATATGAAGTAAAATTCCGTTTCCATTTATCTTCATGTTATAATTTTGTACTTCAAGTTCAATCATTAATTGTTTAATTACCTCATCTTTTTGTTTTTTTCATTATTATTGAAGGAATTTTTTATTTTTTATTGACGATCGTTAGATTTTTGTTATGGTGAAAGAGTCGTTCATCCGTTATGTGATAGATAGATAGAATCGAAACGATTATGCGTGATTATATCACTGAAAGACATTGTAGATATATTTGATCTTAACCCGGTGTCGTATTTCTTAGAACTTCCAAGTATTAAGGAATCAGTTTTTCTTTTGTAGTTATTTGGTTTCATACCATTCCATGCTGGAGTGGTATATGAATTAGGCAAGATATCACTAATCTTATTTATTTTTACACTTTTATTTATTGATTTTTTTTTTGACACAGTAATAAGACAATTGTATATTCATATAAAAAATAAAAATTAACTTAATTTTATTCTTTAGTGCGATCTAATCGGTACTCTATGAAAGCAAAAATCGAACTCTTTTAAATATGTATATCTTTCAAAGATATATGTATATCTTTCTATGCGTAAAGCAAATAGATTTTCATTGCCGTGAAACGCTGTTATTTATGTGCTCAAACACTGTTGATGTTTTAAAAGTAGACAGTAGCTCGACGATAGCGTCTCGGCGTTAATGTGCAAAGGTCGTCGGTTCAATCCCAAGAAGCTTTATTCTTCTTGATGTTTTTCTTTTCAATTTTTTGTTTGGTTTAACATAAGTAATTTTCTGTGAAATGTGATGACAGATTTCTCGGCTTTCACCACTTATCTCAACCCAAATTTCTCGAGATTTTGACAGTTAAAAAGACAAAGATTTTTCGAGAAGAAACCCTAACTTCGGGTAGTCCGATTTGGAATTCGAATTGAGTTAATGCATATATAAATAATTGAGCTACGCAGGAAAAAAGGGATATATTAATAAAAACAAAAATATCCTGAGCTGGAGTCTGTAAATTACGAAAATGCCGCCTCCTTTAAAAATACGAAAATAAACATAAACTCCGCGGCTGCGACTCCGGTTCCAGCTCCAACTCCACAGCCCTGCAAAATACGGTTAAAGAATTGGGGATTTTAAATTATGCTTCATATTACTGAATTACTTTATACGTTAAAGCTTTTAATTATTTAAATTATGTACGGATTTCTCGCAATTTAAAATTTTTTTCGGTGAATGTTTCAAACCACTTGCTTTGGAAGCAAATTTTTATGTTCGATTTTGTATTAATGAAATTCTAAGTATTTAACAAAGTTTTATCTAGCAGAAACAATTTACTTTCCGAAATCTTATTAATTGCTTTGATATTTGTTTGTACTTTTTTTTTATTTATCTTTGTGAAGTAAATAACCACATAATTTTAATTTTAAATTGAAACGAAAATGTTTTATTGACTTGTTTTACCCGGCTTTACAGATAATTAAATTACTAAAATAAAAAAATAAAAATGATTGTGAACTCGATAATTTCATTCTTCGTAAAATAAAAAAGTTTGGTTAATTGAGTAGTATTCAAACAACATTAATTATAATTATTATTTTTGAAGAAAATATATTTTAAGCGTGTTCTTAGAATTACGATGCGCGTGAAATATTTCCTAGATTAATCCTAAATACAAAAACTATGTTTAGGAATGGTTTAGGAAAAATTTCATACGCCGGAGGACGGGTGTGAAAAAATTCATAAATCATTCCTGAAATAAAACCGCTTTGTTTGTATTTGTGAGAAACAAAATTTAATAGAAAACGAAAAAACATTTAGGCGTAATATAGTTTAATAAATTATTGAATTAATTTATATTCAAATTAAATGCAACTCCAGGTTTTGCCAGGTAAACATTTAGCCCACTACATATTCTTTCCTGTATATTTCACAATATGCTACTGACGAATTTTTTCAGATTTTCGTCATTGCTCTGGAATGGCCAAAATTTTACCTGATCTACGTGACTCACATACGTATTACTTTCCTTATTATTTTAATTTAACGGAATAAAACTCTAGATATTTTTATAAGCCATATTTATTGCCAGTATTAACAAACTTTTTCAGATTTTTGGCATTGTTCTGGAATGACCAAAATTGGGCCCGAAATGAACGACTCAAATATGTAGATATTACTTCATTTTATTAATTTAACGGAATACAACTCCCGATTTTGCGAGGTGGACATCGATCCCACTATAATTATCTGCAAGCCCTATCTATTGCCAGTACTAAAACACTTTTTTCAGGTTTTTGGCATTGTTCTGGAATGGCCAAAATTGGGCCCGAAATAAACGACTCAAATATGTAGATATTACTTCATTTTATTAATTTAACGGAATACAACTCCCGATTTTGCGAGGTGGACATCGATCCCACTATATTTTTCTGGAAGCCCTATCTATTGCCAGTACTAACAAACTTTTTCAGATTTTTGGCATTGTTCTGGAATGACCAAAATTGGGCCCGAATTAAACGACTAAAATATGTGGATATTACTTCATTTTATTAATTTAACGGAATACAACTCCCGATTTTGCGAGGTGGACATCGATCAAGCTAAGAAATCCCATAAGGGATTTCCTGATTTCCGCAAAAAATACGCGTGTGCTTAGTTTAAAAACTATTAATAGAAATAAAACGGATCAAATGATTATTTTGTATGGCATTTGCAAATATAAACATCACGCACAAAAATACAAATTTGTAGTTAGTTTGAATGGAACTGTAGAAATGTACACAGTAGGGGAAGATATGAAGTGGCATGGGGAAGTGAAAGAATTTTTTCAAATTAGAGGTATCGAAAGAATACAAATGCAGGATATTTTAAAAGATAAGTGCCCTAACTTGGTCAGCCTAGAAAGCCTTAAACATGTGGATGTTGGGCTTTTAAAGGCAACACTCAAAAAATTTGTAAGCCCGATGTATTACGGAAAGTACGTTCAGAGAAGCTGCAGCTGAAAGACATTATTTCAAATTGTGATTTGGCCGATGCCTCAGCCTGACAAGCAAACGACCTGCTTAATAAATATATTTACCTAGCTGGTGATCCGCTTTATTTTATTTTGATGAGGCGTTCATTTTTGAATCTTTTGGGAGCAACTGGTGGAAATATAGTTTATATAGATGCTACAGGTGGACTGGTACGGACTCCTAAATGTTGCATGCATCATAATTTTAGCAGAATTTTATATTACGCATGCGTTGTTAAGGTCAATAACATTTTAATTCCTGTTGCGGAACTAATTTCGTGTCGTCATGACACTCATGCCTTATTAGTTTTTCTCAGCTTTTTCAAATGTGAAATTCAACGGGATAAGCCTAAAGTTCCTCTACCTAAGTACTTTGTAACTGATTGGTCTTGGGTATTTATAAATACGATTACCCTCATATTTAACGAAATGAATATCATGCGATATATTAATTTTTCGTATCAAATCATTAAAGGAGAGAAAAAATTTGAAAATTTAACAGGAACTTTTATTTGCTGTTCACATTTTGCGGCAATTATTATTCGACAAATAAAATCCAAAATTATAAGTTGCACTAAAAAATTGCGGGAACTTATAATGATATCATTTTTTTTAATCGTAGACGCCAAAACATTAGAACATGTGGACATTATTTTTAAAATTTTATGTACCATTTGTTGCTGCAAATATAAAAATTCAGCGTTTAGTGCAGCATATAGAAATTTTTTAAAATACATTAAAAATAATTTAGAAGGCTTTTTACCAGCTGAAAAAATGCCAAACACTTTTGAAGCTACTGACGAAAACTCATCTAATGACAGTAACTTAGATGAATTTTTTGAATTCTCTGAATCATTATACTTTAAAAGATATAATGATATTTTACAAAACATTTTAAGAAACAGTGAAGTATCTGAAAATCCAGATAACTTATTAAATGATTACTATTGTAAAGATTTCATTGAATTTTGTACAAAGCGATATTTTACGTACCTTCCGTTATGGAGCACAATATTCCTTCACTTTTATGACGAGAGCCGTAGAGTTTCAAACGCCAATATAGAAAATTGGTTCAACATTATAAAAAATAATTTAATTAAGGAGCCTCATCAAAAATTAGGAAGATTTATCGATGCTCTGGAAGAAAAAACCGAATTGATTTACAATTCTATTGAACTAGCCCCACATATAATTTCGAAAAAACGTAAATTACCGCCTAAATTGCCAATCTCGCCTCTACGTTTATCACCTATCACTGAAAAAAAGCGGCAAGATGAAGTTGACCCATTTGATACAAATATTCAAGAGAGTTGGGAGAAAAAAACTCGTCGTAAGACGAAATATTCTGGTAAGGTGGCTCTTTCCAATTACGTTGTTGCGAAATCATTGACTTATGTCAATAATGAATATTATAATAATATAACAAAACACAAATTTTGCTTAAATATTTTCAAATTCAATTTCACAGGCCTTTGGGAAACGACATTAACAAACATATGCTATTCCTCGTTAAATGGAACAAATTATTTAACTACCGATTTAGTTTATATTGCGGCAAGCGTTTTAATTAAAAATACTAATGATATTTGTTTGGATCCTTATCAGTCATATCAAGTTATGCAACTAAATAAATCTGTTTATCCGCTCTCAAGAAAAAAATATCCGGAAATATCACTTTGCAAAAATAAACGCAGAATTTACATTCCTCATTGCGAGAATAATCATTTTGTTTTGATAATAATCGATCTACAAAAAAAGTCAATTACATCTTATGATCCATTATCTCCTGACCGAAAGTTAATATCGTTAATTAAAAAGGCGCAGCAGTTCGTAAATGAATTAAAAACAGCATGGAATGAAGAAAGTGAGTATTTTCGCACAGAAGTGACGTACAACTTTCCAATTCAAAGAGATGGATACAATTGCGGACCACTAATTCTGTATGGCCTTGATTTGACCTCTAATAGCAACCATAGACCAGGCATTCATTCCGAAAATGATAATGATCATTTTAAACATATCGCTTTGTCCCGCTCATACTTGAAAGAAACAATAGCAAATAGTTCG
Organism: Tipula vernalis; assembly: GCA_958295665.1. Classification (NCBI taxonomy): domain Eukaryota; kingdom Metazoa; phylum Arthropoda; class Insecta; order Diptera; family Tipulidae; genus Tipula; species Tipula vernalis. The sequence continues at coordinate 274,772,368 of OY282558.1, forward strand.
GACTGCATAAAAATGAATTGTTTAATATGTTTCGAACCAATTAAAACTTTAGATACTATTATCGAATGTCTGCAGTTCTTGCGTAAAATTCATAATACTTGTAACATAAATCAAGTAGTTTCAAAATTGGACCATTTATGCAAATTTTGTTGTTAAAGTAAGGTGTAAATAAATATTGATTGAAGTCAAAATAAAGAATACATACTATGCAGCACTACTTCATTCCAGTTAATTCAGTTCCTCCATTTTATTAATTTTCAAAATAAAAACCAACAACAAGGAAACCTTCTATGATTATAGCCTTGACGTGGCAGAGTGGCTTAAACGAAGCAAAAAGACATGAGAAGAGCTTCAAACAAATGTAATCACTAATCAATAATAACTACAAGCCGAAATCTTTTTGAATATGTATATTCGTAAAGACAAACTGAACTGTAGATTCAAAACCAGCCCACCACTAGACGAAGTTTATTTATTTATAAATACATGCAAATAAGACGAAGAGGATCATGTAGTGGAATCGATGTCCACCTCGCAAAATCGGGAGTTGTATTCCGTTAAATTAATAAAATGAAGTAATATCTACATATTTGAGTCGTTTATTTCGGGCCCAATTTTGGCCATTCCAGAACAATGCCAAAAATCTGGAAAAGTTTGTTAGTACTGACAATAGATAGGACTTCTAGAAAAATATTGTGGGATCGATGTCCACCTCGCAAAATCGGGAGTTGTATTCCGTTAAATTAATAAAACGAAGTAATATCTACATATTTGAGTCGTTTATCGGGCCCAATTTTAGCCATTCCAGAACAATGCCAAAAATCTGAAAAAGTGTGTTAGTACTGGCAATAGATAGGGCTTGCAGAAAAATATAGTGAGATCGATGTCCACCTCGCAAAATCGGGAGTTGTATTCCGTTAAATTAATAAAATGAAGTAATATCTACATATTTGAGTCGTTTATTTCGGGCCCAATTTTGGCCATTCCAGAACAATGCCAAAAATCTGGAAAAGTTTGTTAGTACTGCCAATAGATAGGGCTTACAGAAAAATATAGTGGGATCGATGTCCACCTCGCATAATCGGGATTTGTATTCCGTTAAATTAATAAAATGAAGTAATATCTACATATTTGAGTCGTTTATTTCGGGCCCAATTTTGGCCATTCCAGAACAATGCCAAAAATCTGGAAAAGTTTGTTAGTACTGCCAATAGATAGGGCTTACAGAAAAATATAGTGGGATCGATGTCCACCTCGCAAAATCGAGAGTTGTATTCCGTTAAATTAATAAAATGAAGTAATATCTACATATTTGAGTCGTTTATTTCGGGCCCAATTTTAGCCATTCCAGAACAATGCCAAAAATCTGGAAAAGTTTGTTAGTACTGCCAATAGATAGGGCTTACAGAAAAATATAGTGGAATCGATGTCCACCTCGCAAAATCGGGATTTGTATTCCGTTAAATTAATAAAATAAAGTAATATCTACATATTTGAGTCGTTTATTTCGGGCCCAATTCTGGCCATTCCAGAACAATGCCAAAAATCTGGAAAAGTTTGTTAGTACTGACAATAGATAGGGCTTACAGAAAAATATAGTGGGATCGATGTCCACCTCGCAAAATCGGGAGTTGTATTCCGTTAAATTAATAAAATGAAGTAATATCTACATATTTGAGTCGTTTATTTCGGGTCCAATTTTGGCCATTCCAGAACAATGCCAAAAATCTGGAAAAGTTTGTTAGTACTGACAATAGATAGAGCTAACACAAAAATATAGTGGGATCGATGTCCACCTCGCAAAATCGGGAGTTGTATTCCGTTAAATTAATAAAATGAAGTAATATCTACATATTTGAGTCGTTTATTTCGGGCCCAATTTTAGTCATTCCAGAACAATGACAGAAATTTGAAAAAATTTCTGAGTACTGGCAATCGATAGGACTAACAGAAAACTATGGGGCGATACATATACATTTTATAAAATCTGCATTCGTTTGCAATTTATTTACGACTGGTAATGAATTTTTTCAACCAACGATAGTTTTAGATTATAAATTAAAAATTAATGTAAAGCTAGTTTATTTTTGAATTTTTTAATAAAATTCGATTTTGTATGAAATATAAATTTATATGAATCGGTTTATTTTTAATTTAAATATGTATTAAAAATTCATTTCGCCTAAATGTTTTCGTCCTCTTTATTTTTGTATAAACACACACCAATACATTCAAATTTTTTTTCATTTCGGAATGATTTAAGAAATTTTTCACAGCCGTGAATTACGAGGTAGTATAGAAAAAAAAATTGCAGCAAATAAATAATTTGTAACTAGATATGTACATACATATATTAAAAATTAGTAATACCTTAACGATTTTCGTCCTCTTACATATATGTTTTTAAAACAAGAAAAACTTTTAATACAAAATAATATACCTATGTACTCTCTGTAGGAGCTTTTGATCACACTTTTAATGTGCGGTTTTTTAACCGCACATTAAAAGTGTGATTTATTTAATTTAAATATGTACTGCAAAAATCAATGTATGTTACTTCTAAAACTGCTGTAAAATTCAATCATATAGTGAGTTACCACCAAATGCGCGTGAAACTTAAAGAAAATTGAAAATGCTGTCTTTTCGAGCAATAATTTAAATAATTATTATGGGAAAATCAACTACACTAGTGTAAATTTAAAATTAAATGCAGTTCACGATTTTTATTAGTGAAAAGTCGTCGAAATTGTTGGAAATCACAAAATGATAACAGGGATTTTAAGTAAAACAGATATTAAATTTTATTTCATTTCATAAATTATTTATTATCAAAATATAAATTTACTATAAATGGTATAAATATAACTAAAATTATTATGTGTACCTCCTACTTATTAAGAATTTAATTTGTCTGGCTGTGTAATCAGTTGATTTTTCGGCATTTTTTATAGACAAATATATTAATTGTTCATGGCAATCCCAATATTTTCGATTTGGTAAATCAGAAAAATACAGAAGCCAATCGCTCATAATATATCTACTGAAAAAAAGTAGAAATAACTTCGCCCCCTCCCCGTAATTTTGGCTGACGGCCCAAAGAGTTATACCAATGTACCACTCTGCAAAAATGAGAACCCTTCATGAGTTCTTTCTGTTGGTAGTTTGGTTTCGTACTGAAAAGTTGGTCTACTCATCAGGTAGCTATGAACAAACTACAAAAAATTCCATTCTAGCCACTTACATTAAATATCTGGCCAGAACGTACTGACATAGCGAATTATTATTCACAAAATACGTGAAAATGTGTTTTGTCTTTTCAAAAATAAAAACATTGTACATAGCGTTATTTACCACAAAAATATTGTTGAGAAAAAACGCACAGAAAAATTGTAAATCACTTTTACAGTATAAAATACGAGAAAATTGTGGATAATTCACACAATTGTTAGTAAATTACATGTCTATATGTGTAAACTGTGGCGATTGAGTGATTTACGTCTTTTTTGAATAAATCAAAATTCGTAAGTGTATTATTGCAAGTCGTTGTGTATGTTACAATAATTTTCGGTGGTAAAACTATCGGTCGAAACGGCAACGCACAACACCCACTGTTCACCACAATGTGAACATGAAAATATTTTTGTGGAACAACAATAAAAATGTCCAACACTTTGTTTGTTTTTTTTTTCAATTTTGAATTTTATATTTTATTTATTAATCTCAACACAAGTAAACCTTTTTTTATTTTACACTTGGTCAATTACTACTGTACTGTTCTGTCTCAACACCAACGACATAATATAATGAAGAAAAAAAATGAAATCCACCTTTACGATTATGACGTGATTTTAGAGCAAAAGGTTTTTTTTTGTTTTTTCCCATTATGTTGGTACTTCCCTTTTGTTACTTGACAAAAAAAAATGGTATTTGGTCGATTTAACTTGATATTGAGAATTATGCGTTTACACTTTGGTGATATTTAAGAATTATACGTTTACAATATGGTGACGGTGCAAATCAAAGGATTTCAAATGCAATAAAATAAGTTTGGATTATTTTATTGTATAACTTGGTAAGTAACTAATTATTAATATTTTAAGTCTATATAATGTAAGTCCGAAAATCAAACTTATTAACTTAATTGGCATTTAGTGGTAGATTAATTATATACAATTAATCCTTTGATTTGCTTACATTTTTTTATTATTTTCTAACTTTTTTAGGGATATCGAACAATGAAACTTTGGTACTTGATAATCTTAACAGATAAGTCATTTTAAAATTGTAAAAATTACGATTAAATAATTAAATTTCTTTTGTTTCAGATTCATCAACAACCAACAAGTAATTTACATTGAACTACAAAATCTCGTTTCACACCCACAAATGAAGCCGTCTATTCATATATGACTTAGCAAACCACCTAACTTTCCGTATAGACACTGGCGCTGACCTTTCGGTTATTCCAGCAAAACATTATTTGAATTCATTCTTTCATAATAAATCAAATGATCTAGTTCTTTCGGCCGCCAATTCCTCAATTATCAATACCTATGGCACCAAGTTAGTACAGGTTAACATCGGACTCAAACGAGCCTTCACCCATGCCTTTATCATAGCTACGGTAAATCGTCCGATCATTGGAGCCGATTTTCTAAGCAAATTCGGATTTCTAGTCGATCTAAAAAACCAAGGGCTTATTGATTCAGCGACAAGACTGTCAATCAATGCCACAATGGTTCGTGTCGACACACCGACTCCGATCCATTTCACGGTCGACAACGGCTATGGCGCTCTACTCAAGCAGTTTGCTTCTTTGACAGCAGAGCCAAACTATAAAAGTCCGTCACAACGTGGTCCATAACATTGTCACAGCAGGACATCTGCCTGTGCCAAGACCACGCAGGTTAGATCCCGTTCGTCACAAAGCCGCTTTTACAGAATTCCAGCACATGGTGAAATTAGGAATTTGTAGGCCATCTGCATCTTCCGTCTCTTGTCCACTTCACATGGTGAGAAAAAAAGATCAAGATTGGAGATCATGCGGGGATTATCGCAGGCTAAATATGGTCACAAAACCTGACCGATACCCGATACCCCACATTCAAAACTTTTCCATGCACTTACATGGATGTACAATATTCTCCAAAATTGATCTGGTCAAAGCATACCACTTAATTCCCGTCGCACCTGAAGATATTCATAAAACGGCGATCACAACACCATTTGGCCTCTTCGAATTCACCCGAATGCCATTTGGTCTTCGCAATGCCGCGCAAACGTTTCAGCGTTTTAACAACGAAGTCGTTCACGATCTTGATTTCGTTTTCGTCTACATTGACGATATTCTTGTGGCTTCACAAACTGAGGAGCAACACAAAAAGCACCTGGAAAACTTTTCCACAAACTAACGCAGTTTGACTTGCACATCAAGAGTGCAAAATGCGTCTTTGGCGCAACCTCTCTTGATTTCCTCAGCCACAAGATCACCCCTAATGGTATTCTCCCGTCTGAAGAACGAATTAACGCCATTAGGGAATTCCCAGCTCCAACCTCAATCAAGCACATTCAGCGTTTTGTCGGTATGGTAAATTACTACCAGTCTAATACGATTTATACCAAAACTCGCTGAAACACTCGCTCCAATTCACACACACTTAGCAGACTTACTCAGAAAGCCTAAGACAGCCAAGAACTTTTCTTGGCCCGACGAATGTCAACATGCATTCTCGTCGATTAAAACTGAATTAGCGAAAACAACACTTCTGGCACATCCACTGAGTGACTCAAAGCTCTGCTTAACAACGGACGCATCAAACACTGCTGTCGGTGCTGTACTGCAACAATACAATAGAAAGTGTTGGGAGCCCTTGGGATTTTTCTCAAAGAAAATCTCGGATGCAGAAAAGAAATATTCTGCATTCGATCGGGAATTACTCGCGATATATCTGGCAGTCAAACACTTCAGATATTTTGTTGAGGGTCGGGACTTCACCATTTAAATCGACCACAAGCCTCTGACTAGAGCAATTCACTCAAAAATTGAACGTAATCCAAGGCAATCACGTCACTTGGATTACATCAGTCAATTTACAACATACATCCAACACGTTCACGGACATGAAAACGTTGTCGCGGACACACTATCCCCGCAGCCGCAGTCGAGACTCAAATCGACTTACAAAAAATTGCAACCACACAAAAAGCTGACTTAGAACTTCAGAATTGATTTTCTGGTTCTGAACGTCATACTAGTTCATCAATGAAACTAGAGCTTTTCAAATTACCTGGCCTCGAAATCATCTGCGAAACGTCCGCTAGGAACAATCGCCCATACATCGCAGAACCACTACCTCGGACCATCTTCGACACACTGCATAACATTTCGCATCCTGGAGCCCGTGCAACTCGTAAATTGATCACTACTCGTTATTTTAGGCCCAGTATAAATAATCGACCCAGTCTTGCTTATCCTGCCAACGTGCCAAAGTTCAAAGTCACACAAAATTACCCCATGGACAATTCGAAATTCCACCTGGTCGATTTGAACACATCCATTTAGATATCGTAGGTCCACTTCCTCCATCTAATGGATATTCATACTTGCTCACTTGTGTCGATCGCTTCACTCGCTGGCCCGAAGCCTACTGCATGACAAACATGTCTGCTGCAACCATTGCCACCACATTCGTCAACAATTGCGTATCACGATTCGGCGTGCCCCTACAGATCACAACTGATCAGGAAGCACAATTCGAGTCAAAACTTTGTTACGTTCGATGAGGAGAGGGTGAACGTTAAGATGCTATACAAGCCCCGCACAGCTCGCTTTCCAGTTTGGGGGACCAGGAATATTGAACCCGAACCTAGAACAACGACTTACTTCAGTAGCTAAGTTACCCAAGCCACTCCTAGAAGCAAGTCGAGTCAGGAACGAGTCCTCACCTGATCATCGCAGAACCCCGATCCAATCATCCCTTACGTGTCGCACGTTGCCGTGAACGACACTCTCGTAAAGGATGATAGGCGAACTGGATCGTCCGCTGTGCGTAACGCCTCCCCCATCACGCACACAGAAATTTATCCATGGTGTCCTTCACCCGCAGCTAGATGTCCGGCTTAACTCAGTCCCGAGGGAGTAGGTGGATTTGGTGAAGGCCCAACCACAGATTACATTGCTGCCGTCATGGATTCCCGTTGCACAACACTTTACCTACCTAGCTCGCACATTCCCACGATGACTCTCACATTTCCGCACAAATTAACAACACATAATTACTCTATTACGTTATAACTCGTAGTAATTTTTATTGTACATAGGAATGGTTAACAATGAAAAAATACCACTCGTATTCGAGACTCGATATCTTCGTCCCGATGAAGAGCTGAAACACCCGGGCACGGTGCGAACCACGAAAATTGAGGATCTGCGGATTTGAGCTCACACCATTCGATCACTAGAATTATACAACCAAAAAAAAGAAAATATGCTGCGCCACCAGACTCGGTGCCCGCGTTTAGCAATTAATCGGCCGAGAATTCGGTCCTCCAATACTCACAAATTTGATCAGCCCTCTGCTACCGGACGCTGCATACCGTCGCAGGACTGCCGCAATCGTCGCAGGAACAACACCGTCGTAAAATTAAGCTTATTAAATCCCCCAACAAGCTAAGATAATAATCCGTAGTGGTCCACAATATTTCTGTATACCAAAATGCACCAATTTGTCAATGTACCAGTTTGAGTGCTCGTCTGTTGCTGCCGTCGTAAATTGGTTGTGATGAAATTCGACAATATCCGTGTCTACTCGAATTATTTCACAATTAAATTATTTCCTTTCAATTTTTTTTTACATAAATTCCTTGTTTTAATTTAATACCGCCATATTTTAACAAAAATAATAAAATTATAACGTAAAAACAATTATTTACTCAAAACAAAAAAACTTTACTATTTTCCATAATTTTGGCATATACGACATTTTGTAAATTTTTGAAACTTGAATACAAAGTCAACACAGTACACGATAGTGATCTTTTTTTAGCAATTATCCACAATAACAAAATGCACGTACCGCAACACAGAATATTCTATTATTTTTATTTCTGTGTGGTTTATTTAATAAATTTTTTTTTTTTTCATAAAAAACACAACGAAACTGATAAACTGTTTTTTTTTTTTGGTTTTTTTTTTTTTTTGTTTAGGAACACAATGTTATTTAATTACTTAGATGTTCATGTAATGTACTTTATTTTTCATGTACAAACTTTATTTAAGATGGTATTTTAACGTGGAATAATTAAATTTACTTCGAAAATTTATATTTAGAGCAGTTGACACTGTTGACAGTATAATGAATCGCCAGACACAAGAGACGAATAACCATTTGACATCCGTTTATATACATTTTTTTTTCCAAGTACAACAACAATGTTTGTTATTGTTATTATTATTTTTGTTTATTTAGAACGATCACCACGCTCCTACATATAGGCACCCCTAACTTCCATGTGCATGCAACCAAACCCAATGATATTTTCACAAAAAAAAAAAAAAATTCTCTCGAACACACAGACAAGAGTAGTGTTACTTTGGGACAAATTTAAATTTGTTAAATTCCCTTTTACCAAAGCAACACTACAAAACAACAAAACAAAACAAAAAAAAAATAAAAAATCCAAACCAAAAAACACCACCAGCTGATGTTAGTGAATTATTTGTTTTGGTCGGTGCTGTTGTTGTTGTTTGCGAAGTTGTGACAGGTAGGTGTAATTGTAAAATTTTGGTAATTAAAAGCCGAATCTATATGTTTTGGGTTAATTTTATGTTTATTTTTTTTTTCCCTCAGAAACTACAAGTGAAAGAAACGGACCTGATGGGTTGGATTACGATTTGTCAGATAAGTATTATGAAATATTAAACGTGCTTGTAATGAGATTTTTCTTTTTTTCTTTGACAGATACGGTACGCGAAATATACATACGGTGCGCGAAGCAACCCAAAAAAAATTGTAAACAAAAAAAAAAAATTTAAAAATAAAAGAAAATTTGAAATTTTAGAGAAAATGAGTGTTTGTTTTATTCTGACCCAACGAAGATGCCTCGCATCGTAACAACTTTTCACAGAGTTAACAAAACTCCTCGGATCTCATCGTATACGTACAACGGCTTATCATCCACAAGCCAATGGTATGGTCGAACGCTTCCATCGGCAACTTAAAGCCGCACTCATGGCCAGAAGCAATACAATGCATTGGAGTTCGGAAATACCAATCGTTCTACTTGGAATCCGAGCAACGGTGAAAGAAGATCTCAAGTGCTCACCAGCCGAAATGATTTACGGACAAACCATCAAGTTACCCGGTGAGTTCTTTATCGAAAATCCTCTTTCACCTTTACCAACTAGCGACACAGTCGTCGACCAACTGCGACAAACCATGCAAAACCTTGTACCAAACTCAACTCGTCAAACCAAACAAGATGACGTCTTTGTTCCAAAATCACTTAACAATTGCGATTTTGTTTTCATCAGAACAGACAATGACTATGCAAACATTTCGTCGTATCGATTAATGGAAAAAGCCATAACATTTCAATCGATCGACTCAAACCAGCTTACGGAATCCAAAGTTCGGCTGATCAAATATCAAGCCATCGAACACTCAAAACCGTCCGTATTGCATCTACTTATACAATTATTCTCTAGGGAGGGGGAAATCATTCGCGGCGGAGTCCTGTAGTGGCTCGCTCATTTATTCATATATTCACACATTATATTCAAACGTTCAATCATTCAATTCTTAAATTACTCACCACCACAACCAACAAGATTATTCTCATACGAACACATTCAGAAACAAAAGGAAAGCACCCGTTTAATACCAATCATACCAATGCAAAAACAATTACTACTATACGCAGTGCATTAAAACATAAAAAAAATTAAATACACAAAAGCGAAACCAACAAAACAAATAATTAAAAAAAAACGCATTCAAAAATTACCTTCTGATTTTTCGTATACGAAACCGGGCAGCAGCCATACTTTTTATATACAAAATTTTCATTTATTTAAATTACAAAAATTTACATGTTCCTATTTTTTATTATTGAAAAACAAAGAAAACAAATATACTTTGTGCGCGCATCACAGTGGTGAATAATTAATAATTTATTAATTGTGAAATTCAAGTGAATTAATAATGCAAAATAAATACATAAAGTTCATAAAAATTCGGGCGTTTTTATTCATTTCACCTAAACACGACCCGATAAAACTATATGGGAAAGCGATTGTTTTCATTTACAATTTGTTGTGAATTCATAGTTTTGAAAAATGTCAGAACGATTTGGTGCCATCTTTATTTAAAATAGGCAAGTATTTGACATTGTGTTATTTCAAGTACATAATAAGAATTGTTGTATTTTGGTGTGGTCAAACCATTTATTAAACACCTGAAAATAATACTTCATTGGGCAATTTAATGGATATGGACGATATCCAATTACTTCAATCGGATCTAATGATTGCGAGCCCGTTTATAATATGATATTTATTAAAACCGAAGTTGAAAGAAGAAGACGCTGTTCTGCTAAAAAAATCTTGTTGCACACGGTTATTATAAAAATTTAATAGCCGAAATGAGACTGACCGATACAGAAGCGTTCAGAAATTTCCATCCTATGATGCCTGAAATGTTCGACAAGCTACTTAGTTATGTGGACCGGCAATTAAAAATAGGAGGGGTTTGCAATAAATCCAATTATGCCGGGTGAGAGGCTTTCGTTATTACTACGGAAAGTAAATCGGATAGGAATTTTATAAATGTATCTTTATAGAAAGTGTTAGTTGTGTGAATTTAATTTCTTTTAGTTATTTGGCAAGCGGTGACAGTATGGTGTCGATTGGGCGATATGGTTATCGCATAGGTTCATCCACGACATCTTCCACGACATCTTCGACTATCCATTGAGTCATGGGAACAAATCGAATCCGAATTTAATACAAAATGACGTTTTCCTAATTACTTAGGCACTATTGACCGAAAACATGTCGTTGTTCAAGTAACTTGTAATATATTATCTATATCATAACATAATTTATTATCATTTATGTACATACATACTTACGTACATTTTAGGCATTTCAAAATTCTAATAGGTCGTGTTATAACTGTAAAAATTCACACAGCATAGTTTTAATGGCAGTGTCCGATGCGGACTATAAATTTGTCTTTGTGGACATTGGTTCATCTGGGAGGAACAACGACAGTGGGATATTTAGGCGAAGTTCATTCGGGAAATATACTTTCGATAATTATCCATCGCTTCTTATCCCAAATGATGCCATACTTCCCAACAGCTCAATAAGTTTGCCGTTTTGTTTTGTTTGGGTTGGGGCTTTCTCGCTGCTTAACCAACATTATGTGTTCCTACGCAGGAAGAAGAACCTTGGTTTTAAGCCACAAAAAAAAACGTTTTCAACTACAGATTATCTAGAGCCAGGAGGGTAATTGAAAATGCTTTTGGCATTTGAAGCTCCAAATGAAGAATCTATCGTAAACCAATTATCGCAAGCAGGCTTACTGTTGTAAGTATTATCAAAGTCACAGTTTGCTTGCTTAGTTGGTTATGAATGCAGTCGAATGATTCATACCAATATTTCGGTAGTGATTATGTGGACCATTACACTGGGAATGGCGATTTCGTATTGATGGAATGGAGAGCGAATACCAGTACAAACACAACATTTGGTTTCATTTGCACTTCAGGCTTATAATAGTTAGACGGATAAATTAATAAAGATAGTATGTACATACATATATACATTTAATTCCGCTTTAAGTTGATGTATTTTGACTAACTTTCTCAGTTCTTAAATGTTTGACGATATTTAAAAACGCAATATGGACTTCAAGCTGTTTTTCGTCTGACAAACCGTCCACAGGTTTTGCCAATGAGAAGTAAAATTTATCGATATTATTACAAATGTACCTCGATGTCCTTTGATTGTATTTATTAGGTCATTGAGCTTCTCGGTCATACGAGCGTTTTCTTTTTTTTCGCACCGGCTGATGATGACGTGCCGCCGTTGAAGCGGTAAAATCATGATGCTCAAAATCCGGATGATCGAAATCTGGAGGTTCAATATCTTGATCGTTGATAGTCACTGCGGTTTCATCGAACAAATCCCGAAACACTGAACTCGAACTAGTCCCAATTACTTCAACTTCAAAGTTGGAAACCGTTAGCATTTGTAATATATGTTTACAAAATTATTACGTGTCATCAATCAAAAATGTCCGGAAGAAATCCATCACCGTTATCAAAAACAGTTGTTTTTTGCTTAAAATTTTCGGGGATCCCCACTTCAGGGTTCTTTCTGTTTAAGGGCGATACTGTGTCTGATCTTAATATTACGCCATTTTGCTTGACACTCTTTGCCTTGAAAAAATTGCACGAGATAATTTCATTACGATTAAAACTTATTTTATGTACATATATATGAACTGAAATACTTACTTAAACAACCAATGGTGGATGCTACGTCCTCCCACACCACTTTTTTTAAGGAATTATTTTTATAATAACGATTTTGAAGATCGTAAATAGTCGGTTGTTCTTTCAGTAGGCCTACTAATTGGCTTTCCATAGCGAACTCTAAATTATAAAAGGGACAATTATTTTATTAGCACAGAAACAACAAGTTGCAAAATTTTTAACTAAACAAAAGTGCACCAAGTTATTTTCACATGGCTAGCTGCTGTATTCGAAGAAGATATTTATAATTTACAATATGTGTACGTTTCAATATCACAAAATTTGCGCGTGTCAATGACAGCAAAACACCAAAATATAACGTACAAATCTACAATCCTATTTCTGTCTCTTTTATTTGTATCTATTTGTCTCTTTTCCACAATCTTCGTTCAGTTAAAAAGTTAGAGATAAACCTACTTGATGAAAAAAATTCAAAAGAAAAAAACATAATTTTTCATGAATGAAATTGGTTTAAAAAAATCAGAACGAATAACCGAATGAATGAAGGTAACCATGAATCCGACTTTAATCTTTTTCTGTTCAACTATTTTTGATCGATCGTTGAGCGAAAACTTTTGTCATTTTTCTTATCATTGGTTTTAGATGTGGATAAATTATGACGTCATTAAATTGCACTTTTACACATTTTCCCTTTTTAATATACTCGTATATTGTTATTCTTGTAGTAGGTATGTACTTATTTAATTTCCCTTAGTTTCTTTCGATTAGTGCAGGAAAATAGGGAAACTTGCGAACCTGTATTCAAAAGGAAAAGAAACTGAATTGTTAGCGATTTAAAAAAAAAAAATATTTAACTGGGTGTAACTTTTAATTTATGTTTTTTCGTTAAACGAAATCGCGTTTTTTCATACAATCTCTACGAAAATAAATTATTTTTTAGTGTTTCTAAGTCCCTTATCGCTCATTGCCTTGATTCTATTTTTTATATTTCGCTTTTTAATTTTTTACATTGTACACGATCAATATTAATCTCATTACCGATAAGATATTTACCTTCAAAAGTCTTCTGTTGTTACTCCTTCATTATTTTTCAAACAATAATTGTAAATGACATAAAATGGTTGTGTACGTTTGAAAATAATCAAGAAATAATGACGTAAGAGTTTTGGATGTAATGATGTTATCGCAAATAACGTTAATATTGGCATTATAAAGGCAGCTTTTATAGGAGAGTATTTTAACGAAAAAATTCTGTTTTAGACAGTTATTTTTTATGTTGGTGTTGATAAACCACTCAACCTCAATTAGCTAGAATTCAGCTAACAAAGCGAATGGCGAAGTTGACAAAAAAAAATTGGTCAACTACCAGGTGAAAGTCTAGTAGCTAGAATTGTCAATAATAGCCAATAGTGAGTGATGTTGACAAAAAATAAAGGTCAACTGGGAGTTCAAGCTCCAGTCGCCACTAAGAAAACAGCAGCAGAAAATTGTGATGTTGATAAAAAATAATAGTCCACTGGCTTAAGCTCCGGTTCGATATTACAACAAATTCAAAGTAGCTTTCTTTTAGTGTGTAATACAAAATTATTAGTTGTACCCGAAAAACGAAGTTTTTTTAAACTTACTTGTTTTAATTTCATATGTTGAGCGGGTATTTGTTGTCTTTTTCTACTATTGACTTTAGATTTATATTGTTATTGTTGTAGAACCTTTTTGGATTTATCGGGTTTTCCCATAGGGACATAACAAGTTTGTATTTAAATAAATCACAGAATAATTAAGATATTGGGCTGACATTTATTCATTTAACTACGGAATTCGATTTCGTTCCACCGCGAGTACGTTTGCAGCGACCGATTCTCTGGAACCAATTTTCAACCACTCTTTCACACATATTGTCCAGAACGTTGGCAATTTCGCGTTCGATACTGTCCCTGAGCTCCTCTAACGTTATAGGCTTGTTGACATAAACCAACGACTTAACGTAGCCCCATAAAAAAATGCCACGGTGTTAAATCGCATGAACGAGGTGGCCTTTCGACCGGGCCATTTCGCGAGATTATGCGGTTACCGAACTTCCTCTTCAATTAATCAATTGTTTGACCAGCTGTGTGGCATGTGGCATCATCTTGTTCGAACACGAAAAAATATGACTCAATCACACCTGCGGCATGAAATCCACACCTCACGGTCACTTTTTGTGGTTATAATGGAGTCTCTTAAAGCACATGTGTGCACGCATATTTTGCTTATTGACAAAGCCATTAAACCAAAAATGAGCTTCATAGCTGAAGTTGATTTTTCGATGAAATTGAAAGGGGCCAATCGGAGAAGTTTCGGCGCTTCAAATGCTCAAGAGGATTCAGTTCTAGAGTTAATTTGATTTTGTAAGTCTGTAAGCCAACGTCTTTACTCAAAGTTCACCACAATGGTGAAAGATTCCCAATTCCTGTGGCGTTAAATCGATTGATTTGGCTCATTTTGAACTGAAGCACTTACGGCTGCGATATTTTCGGTACTTCCCTGGCACAGGAACACCCAATAGTGAATATTTTGACTCGAATTTATCGCTTTAGTACGTACAGCCTATCTGGTGGGACGATTATTACGACCGTAAACTGGAGTAGGCGCTCTTAAAGTTGCGACCACCGACTCAGAATTTCGGTAGCAATTTCCAAATGTTGCTCGTTCGTGAACTTCACCATGATAATAATGTTTACCTTGACTAACGTTTTGACGTTGAAAGGCGCGTTCAAAACGTTCAAGAGTGCGTTCATATTACAATATAAAATTGTTATGTCCCTATGGGAAAACCCTTTAATTTCCCTTAATTTTTTTTTTCTTTGTGGAAAACTGGAAACCCTGAGAATCAATTATTTAAATGAGCTAAAAATTAAAAGCGTTTTAAGCGATTCCAGAAAAAAATATTTAAATAGGTCTTATTTTTAATTTATGTTTTTTCATGAGTACAAGGAAATGTCCACAGAGATGACCACCACACTAAACAATTTCTGAATAAGTTGCCTCTTTAATACGACCACCTCTCAAAAAGACCATTTTTCTCCTGTACGGAAGATGGTCGACTTAGAGGTTAGAGGCTGTTTATGAAAATAAATAATTTTTTTAAATAAATAAATCTCTGATACCTTGAGATGTTTGCGATGTCAACAACCTCACTCAAATTCACTCTACGATCACCCGTACCTCAGAACGTTTTCACCGACCTAAAAACGGAGTTTCCTATAGGATGGTGTAGACTTCCCAAAGTTAAATCCTTATCCTTTTTGATATTGGTTGCTGATAAGCCTTTCAAATAAAGATATTGAATTGCACCACGAATTTGAAGTTTATCCCTTCTTCATAAAATGCAGAATACGTCAATTTTATTGCTTTTGAAATGCAAACAACTTAGGATATGCTATTTAATAAAAGATTCTATTTTCGAATGTTGGAAAAAAGTATGCTTGTTTAAAATACATGTTTTATAAATAGGAATCATTATAATTTTCTATTATTTAAAAAAAAAAGTTTTGATTTACCTTAGATGTCGTTACCAGCTAATATGCATCGAAAGCCTGTAAAATATAAATAAATAACAAATTATTTTAGGTTTATGTTCTAGCATAAATTTTAAGAGTACAATAAATTTTTTGTGAGTTGAGTCTGAGCTGAATCTGTTTTGGCGTTTGGTTTTATTTTAATTCTTAAGAAACTTATAGAGGTACAATATATTTTCTGTTTATTCAATAGAAACTCACTTAAAAGAACAAAGATAATAAATAGTATTGGCAAGTCGACACTTTACTGGAATAAATAAATAAAAATAAGAAAACCGAGAAATAAAATAAAAATAAAATTTATTTGTAGGAACAAGATAACATTAATTTTTTCATAATGTCAAATTTCATCTAAAAATATTTAATAGTTTTGAGTTAGATTTGTTTTTCCGTAAACTTTAGCAACTTTTCGTATATTCTATTTTCAATAAAATCAATATGTCAACACTTAATTCTTTGATTTTTATGTAATTTTGAGAGCTGACATTCTAGATTCTGTAAAAGTGATTGGTGTGATAAACATCGCCCGAAATATTTTAGTTTTATGACAGTTTGTCCATGCAAAAATAGTGGAAATTCTGTTTTCAATGACTACAAAAACAAATCACTAAGTTCTACTAAAATTGGGGAATAATTTATTAAATCTTACAGGAATTTAGAAATACTTTTGCAATAGTTGCTAAGTATGTATGTTTTCAAAATCGTAGAAGAAAATATCTTTACATTTTAAATAATTGTTTATTTTGTAAATGTAGTAGAATTGGCCTGTACAGTGTAATTGCAAATAACAAATCCAAAACTATCGGTGTCACTTGCGATATTCTTTAAGGGTCATATAAATATTTCTTGTTTTCATGGATGGTATAACAAAAGTAATAAAACACTCAAATCCATACCACGGGCCCAATAGTGTCATTGAGCGTAGGCATTCCTTAGGCAAGCTTCCGCCAACTTCAATTTTTTTTAATCCTGATAAGAATTTAATAGCAACTTACGTCAGGATTGAAATATCGAAAAGTAACAGATGCGATCCTGTTGTACAACAAAATGTACCAGTTGAAAATAGAACAGAAATATTAAAAATGGCCAGATACTGGCGACTTAAAAAAGATCCTCTGGATCTAGGTAGCTAATTTAGAGTATATGTACATGTTAATATTAAGAACTAACTTAGGTTAAGGTTTTTAGCAAGATTATTTCTAGGATTGGTTTACGCCTTCTGAGTTTCCGAGGGAGGAAAGATTTAAGAATAAACCAGGCAGTTAAAAAAATGAAACTTGATTCTAAAAATGAGTGCCGCAGAAGTGTTATAAGCATCCAGCCAAAACGCATTTTAAATAGCATCGGTGCACAAGAAGAGTAACTCAACTCAAAAATCATCTTTTTTGAATTATTTCCAGAAATGAGAAGCTAAATATGTATAATTCATCAACTTGACGATATGTTTTTTTGTGGTGGTGAAATTATTTCGAAAAACCAATTATTTAACAAAAACTTATATTTTTCAACTCATAAATTTACATTTATTTCCAGTTTTGACGGTTAAATCATATTAAACATAGAAAAATTATGAGGTTTAGATTTGTTCTTATACGCCATAAAAACCTACGCCAACAGTAAATTTTAGCAGTGAGCATTATTTATCGCGCAAATAAAATATTTTTTTTTTGCTTTTTCGTTTATTAAGAAACGGCACGTAACTAACGTGCTGAAAGAATTTTTATATATTTTTGTGTCGAACCAATAGTAAAAAGGAATAAAAAAAATTTTGTTCATTTTTTTAACAAAGAATTGAAGGAAAAATCCTTAGCACAGAAATTGTGTTGGTTTAAATTTAGACAAAACAAATATATTTGTGTAATACAGTATATGTACAATCGATTTTTGACAGAAAAGTGAAGCAATCTTTTAGTGTTTAGAACAAGTCAGAGCTAATATTACCAGGAACTTTATTAATGAATTATTTCTAAATAACTACATTTTTTCAAAAGAAAGGTAAGGAAAAATCAAATAACTTAAACCCTCTAAAGTTTAAGATATGAGCCGATTATTTTGGAAGTGATGTAGTCTATTTATATAAAAAAAAATACGATAATAATAACAATAGACATACAAAATCTTAGCATGATCCTTTTATCGGTAAACAATTTATAGTCAAACTAAAAAAAAATTAAACCCCAATACACTTGTGCAACAAATTAGATAATTTAAAATCCTGTATGCTTGTGCATTTATTGAAACTTAATTCTTTCATTATTTCATTTCAATGGGTAATAATATCACTTTTCTAATAAAGGAGCGATTGGAAAATACATTTGTTATTATAAATAATTCGTCGTGCTCCACATTATCTAAACCATATTAAATAAAAATGATGCTTCTTCAAAATTAACCACAATTATAAAAATGTCTCATGCAGACAATGTTGAATCAGTTTCATTCTTTAGGGTGAACGCCTTTTTTTATAATTATTTCTTTTATAAATATTTCACATCTGAACTAATCTTAAAAATGCCACCAGTGTTCTATAACACACAAAAGATGAGTTGTATGTGTGTGTGTGTGTGTGTGTGTGTGTGTGTGTGTGTTTGTGTCTGTATTATGATATTTAAACCCTTAAAAACTCAATTTAAATTACTAAATGGGTTACCTTTTTTCTAAGAATTATATAATATCCACAAACAAATTCATAAAGAATTTTGATAATATAACATATGAAATCAAAGACCTCTTTTAAATTAAAATTTAATTTCATTCTTTTCTCGAAATCGTCTTTCTTTCCAAACAAAAAATAATACAGTTACAGACACCTAAGCATATAATGACAACACATTTCTAATAAAATTTTATCGTTTTTTAAAAACTAAAACTGCATTCTGAAATAAGATTTATTAGTTTGCTAAATCAGATTTCTGGCCACTTCTGAAAAACCTAGTCTTAATTAATTTAAATTTAACTTAAAGCTAACTAATAATAAATATAATTAGATCAGATCAGCGAATCATATACTTATTCAAATGATTTCCACCATACTGGTCACTGTCGTATCCCTTGGATATTTGAAATTTTTCTTACTGAATCAGATTTCTCAGCTATCTCTGAAAAACAAAATTAAAATTAAAAATACCCTATTTTATTACTAAACTAGTAATTACCCGTCAAAACTGACGGAAGTTTCTGAAAACTCAATATATAGTAGTTCACATATTTATTTGCTTTTTATACCCCTTACTTCCCCTTCCTAAAAGATCGTAACATATTTCAAAACCCCTCCCTCTCCCAAGCGTAACATAAAAGTATTCACATTTTTAAATTATTTTAATCACGTGAAAGTGAATTTTGCAATTAAGAAAACGGGCTATCAATGATATGACTGTCCGTCGGCAGAGCGAAAAATCATTGCCACCTCGTTAACTGTTGGAAGATCGTAACGACGTCTATCGTCATTACGATCGCGCCGAAATGCCATGTTCACAACGGGAAGCGTTCGATTGTCGGCTGCCGCTGCTTGTTCTTCCTCCCGCTCAACCTCACCAAGATTTCGGTAGGCTTTCGCATAAATATTTTGCTCTCGAATCATTTCATCCAAAGCGCTGACAATAGTTGCGTTCAATCGCGAATTAGCAGGATGATTCATGCGATCTTGATTCGCCATAGCTGAGTCGATAACATATAGCTGAGCATATTGTCGTTGCTCACCTTCAGCTGGATGCATGTGGCCAGTACGATGATAGATCTGACCGTGAACGCGAAAAACATAAGGGCCTCGTCCTTCAAACTGATGAATTTGCGCACTAATTGAAGCAAATGCAAGCATAGAGTTGTACGATCGAATGTTATCATGAAAGGCTCGAAAATGTGGGTGATGAGGATTACTGAGAAGCTCATGAAGAAGAAACGGAAATTGTCGCATTTGCTGGCAGCTAGTTTCAAGCAATACAGTTCCTTTGTGGCAACAAAATTTGAAGTTTCCATCCGACGATTTTTCAGCACTAAAATTGAGAGAATGGCAATGTCGACATTCAACATTCATCACACCACAACTGTGAGCATTAATTTCATTGTCTCGGAAGGTTTCATGATCAAAAATCGATGAATTCCCAGCGGCCCTCGATCTTCGCATCCGATTTGCATTTTGAGCTCTTCGAATTATGCCTTCTCCCGGCATTTTATTTAAAAGTCGTTGGCGTTTTTGCTCATTATTGCGTTGACGACCTTCTTGCGACTGTCGATTTCTCCACCTTAGTTGTCGTTCACAATTCAAACGCAATTTCCGTCCTTCCGGAGTTTCTCGTTCCATTCTAGTTAAAAAGTTTAAAATTTTGATTTCTCATGTAAAGTAAAATTTAAATAATTTAATCTTTTTCGGGAACATTGACATTTCAAAAGTTTTAATATTGCTTACATTTATTAAGGTCTATATAACAAATCTATTTACACAACGTCTGTGTAAATTCGTTAAAAATTGAGCGAAAATTTCGCTCTAATTTTTCACACGTTAATGCAATAATAAAAAACTATCTTTAAATTCAATAAAATGACACAATTTTAACACTTTATTCACACGTAAAACATAAGAACTAAACAAAACAATTGAAGAAATAAAATAAATTTCAGTTTCTTATTTTTATAAACACACCCGATACCTATATGAGTATTTGAAACTAATTTTACAATGGTTCCTATGGTCATGATTGCATCGAAAGGGCTCCACGAATTAAAAAAGGCTCACTTAGCTGAAATTTACAGCGGGCCGTATTATTCGCGAAATATTGGTACAATGAGGTGTTGGTGCATTTAGTTTGTAGTAGTGTTAGTGTGTGGGGTGTATAATTATACATATAGCGTCTCGCCCCACACTGGGTATATTATTTAATAATAAATAAAGAGGATATAGTTTTCAATTCGTTATGTTGTAATGAAATGCCGTTATAAAATGAAAAAAAATAAAAAAAATAATGCAAAACGTTCTTGGTGAGGATCGAACCCGAAAGCTTATTGGAAAAAATTGAATATCGAAAAATAATTTTCGGTACCAGCCTAAATGTACATTACAGTTTTAAAAAATGTATTATTACATATTACATTATAATCATTGTCTTACAATATAAAATTTTATGTTTTTCAATTCGTATTGAAAAAATGAAATACCGTTATAGGCAAAAAAATTATTAAAATTAATAAGTACTTCGATGAGCATCGAACCCGAAACATTTTCTATTCGAAGTTCCTTGTTAAAAAGTCACCACCTATATCACTCGGACTACTCAGTTACGGCCGCACACTGTGAATTATATATTAGTAGATATCTATTATGAGAATTTAACTTCTTTAAATCTAAATCACTGCAACCGATTACAACTTATTCAGTAAATCGCTTTTGTTAGTAATCTCTGTATATAAAAATGGCTGGCAATAAAGCGGCACACAAATAATTAATATTTGTGATACGAAAAATTAATAAAGCGGCATAAATTTATGAGCAACAAAAAAAAATTTCTTCGCATCATAAAATTAATTTTTTGGAACTGGAATTTTTTTAATTTGGCAGCATTTATTATTTTTTGGCACTATTTGAAAGGAACATAAAAAATTATTTTTGGACATTGAATTAAAGGTTTTGAGAGTTAACCATTAGAAACAAAAATAGTAAATAGGTATCAAATAAAATATTTGTCTGATTTCAAATGTCTATACAAAAAATGTTCTTTAAGGAAGCAAATAAAATAAAGTGGGGACAAAAATTATCATCAAAATTAATTTATTGCCAACAAATTAATACATGGGGCAACAAATTTATGGGAATACAATTTTTATTTTTTTTTTTGTAAAGAAAATTTTATGAGATTTCGGAAAAATTAAGCAATATGATCTCGTTTTGCGTTATATCAACTTGGGTTTTTTAAATTTCCGAATCTCTTCAATTTGTTACTGAAATGAAACTTTCGTAAATGTGCTTCGAAATTTTAGGTTGGCTTTATTTTTTAGAGTGGAGTAATTCCTACTTTCATTTTCTTGTTACAATGAAAATATCATTTGAATTATTTTGTTCGGCAAATGATTAGCATCCAATTAATTTTATTCTTTAAAGTTGATTACATTAAATATATATTTAAAAGTCTTTAGCTGTGAAATTGTCATACTTTGGGAATTTTACAACAACAATGGCGTGTATTTTCATTCCGTAATGAAAAGTTTCAAACCAAATTTTTTTGGTATTGACGATTGTAAAAGTAGAGAAAGCGCCTCTCGAGGAAAAAAGTTCAAATGAGGCAACTGCCAAAATGACATTTCTCATAAATGCGACGAAAGGAAATTTTGCAATCCGGTAGTTAAAAATTGTTTTTATAATCCAAAATATGAATTATTTACAATTATTAGCAATCTGGTATGTAAAAATAGTATTTACAGTTCAAAATTGGAATTGTTTACAACAATTTCGAACGTCAAATTAGCAGCTACCTCAGTTTAAAAATTGTCCACTAGGTGGAATCTGTGATGCTCCAATCGTCAATAGATCATGTTTAAATGTCAAATTTTCTTAAACCGCAAGAGCTACCATCTTTCGGAAAACTCCGAGAGCATAAGCACCTTTCACATAATTCCACTAGGTGTCACTAAATATGTGCTGTCAAAAATTGTATGACATTTTTATGTATGGATTTTGTAAACATAAGTAAAAATATTTTCATTTTAAAAAATTGATTATTGTTAATACGTGATAATTAAATTGATTTTGAGAAGTTTTTATAAACGCCCTTTCGAAAAACTTCAGTAATATTTTTTTGATTGTGTAGTGACATCTAGTGGCAAACGCTCTGTACTTTTTCTTTGATCGTGCTGCCTCTTTCGGAAAACCTAATCTATAGTAAATAAGATCTTACGTCATTTATTTCGTTTTTATAATTTTATAATGTATTTTTCACATAAACATACAAAGCAAAAGTTAATTTGCACAATTTTATTTTAATTATATTAATCAAATTACTAAATTTAAGTTATGGGTTTTAAAATATGTTATGTTCAAAAGTTTGATTTAAATATAAACCTAACAATATTTTCTGGTACGAGTATCTTTCATTTATAAAATTTTAATCAAAAATGTTCAATTTTATATGGGTTCTTATGGGAAATCGTAAAATGTATCCCCCTTAAATTAAGCTTATTTTAAAATTGGTCTGATACTGACGGCTTGTATATCTAGGTAGGCTTTGGTGAAACCATGCCAATACATTTTGCTTACTTGTTTGATAGCTACCATAAAAAAGTATTATTTTGTTTATTTACGATTAGAAATAGAGAGACAGCACTACCTATCAGAATAAAATAAAGCTATAACAACGACCAAAAATTAGCATCAGCGCTCGCAGAACGACTGAAATATGGTATAGTGGAAATTTTTTGAAGTCGTGCAGCCCAAAAATATTTTGTCTAAAATCACAGTTCATGGACATTATTAGGAGAATTAGAAAAAAATTAATTTTAGATAATGTATTTGATTTTTCCAACGGCATACGGCAACCCTATTTCGTCTATTTTTATATGATAAGTGAAATTTAATATAATTATGTATATAGAAATTATGACTAAAGCTTTTTTCCAATTACTTACTTATTTCAAACTTATTTATGAAACCTAACTTATTACATAAGAAATTACATTGGATAAGTTAGGTTCCAAAAATAAGTTAGCACGTAATTGGAAAATGGATTGGATTATGGTGCATGTGAAGGTAGGCGCATTCCAAAAGACTTCAGAATTTTCGACACGCATTCTACGCTAAGGCTGTTTTCCAAACGATACTTATTTACTTACTTATTTGTGGAACCTAACTTATTCCATCCGAAATTACGTTGAATAAGTTAGGTTCGACATATAAGTAAGTAAATAAGTATCGTTTGGAAAATAGGCTAAAAAGATAAATTTATATTGTGTGTTTATATGCTAAAGAGTTACTAATTTATTTTTTTTTTTGTTGTTGTATTATGTTTAGTAAATTTTTAGAATATAACACAAGAGAGCTGGAAAAATTGTATCTTTTTAGTGTAGAATGCGTGTCGAAAAACCCGAAGTCTTTTGGCATGCGCTCACTAAATAAATATATGAGGTGGGGAAATACATCGTGCGATTTTGAAGTTGAAAACATTCCGGTTTCCATGTGGATTATTTATTGGGAATTTCCGACCGCTTTAAAAGCCATTAGAATAAAATAATAAAGAAAAAACAATTTTGTGTTTTTTTATTGTCGGCAAAATTTTTTGTTTCATGCTGAAATATATTTTTTTGAATAACCTTAACAATTTAACCACATATTATATTTGCTGCTTATTTCTAATTTTTGATGCTACTCTTTGTCGCTAAACTATTTTTTTTTTGACGCTGAAAATTATTTGTTTGTATTTTCATTGTTTTGTTACAAAATATTATATTTGTTGCCAATTTATTAATTTTGATGCCAATGTTTGTCGTCACAGTATTTTATTATATCCTTCAAAAATATTTGTTTGTTTTCTCAAATGTAGTTCCAAAATATTATTTGTGATGTCAATTTATTATTTTTGATGCTAATGCTTGCCACCAAATTTTTTTTTTGTATGCCCGTTTAAATTGTCCCTATAAAAATGAATCCATTTGTCTAGAGTTGGTGGTGCAATTTACTTCAGGTCATTAATTTTTTAGCTTTATTCATTTGATCGCATTAGAAGCTCGTTCGACCAAACGTCCGAATTAGTTGATATCTTTGAGTTACGTACCAAGAGTTACGCCACCTGTTTTCTTGGTGCGTTTTGTCCGATCCGCCTAGCCGGCCTTGACGGTCCCACCGGTTTCGTTCATTGTCTACAAATGGTATATTTTGAGCTTCGCTACCGTTATTTATTCCAAAGTTATAAGCGATTAGTTTATAACATTTTTGTGGACATCGTTTCTGAGTGATTGTCACCCCATAGTTCTACGTCATAACAAAATGTTATTTTGGGGTTTTTAATTAAAAATATACACGTAACCAAATTATAATTAAGTATGCGTCATAAATTGGTAAATTTATCGTTTAAAAATAGCTAACCTTAAATTACTCTTGTGTACGTGATCCAGCATTTGTTGTGATTTGATTTTTTGTGTGATATGTTTGCTGACAGATAAAAGTTGTTTTGAAATGAACTTGATAAATTGAAAATTTATTTTTCATTTTATATTATATTTCTTGATTATTAATTTTTTTGTTTTATTTATTTAACGAATTAAAGTTTTAAAACATTTAATGTTGACAAATTCACGTTAAATGAAAAAGGTTTTCTTTTGTTTCCGCAATAAAAAAAATAATTTTATTATATTTTTGGTGTTGTTAGTATAAATTGAACGAATATACATATACATATTATGTTACGGTGTAAAGTTTTCTGCTTACCGTACCATCAAAATGAAAAAAAAAAAAAAAAAAAAGTGAAATGAAGCTACTGTACAAGTATTGTAAAAGTTTTAGTCAACAACAATTTTTTTCGTTTGTGTGTCTTTTATATACGACAAGATGTATGTAGGCTACATATCATTATATAACACAAAATGTAGGTACTTGTTTTTGAAATGATGCCACTTTCTAAAAAAACGTGTACGTCAGTTTTATTTTTAAGATGATTTTCTTTAAAGCTCAAAAAACCTTTGAAATTAGATCTAAAGAATAATTTAATTTCCCTTACGGTTCAAGTCCTTAGCCATAAATATATACGTCTTGAACCATAAAGGAAATAAAAAATTTCTTTGGATATAATTCCGAAAGTTCTTTATTTATTTGTATCTCGTCCGTTAGTGTATTGATGTATTAGAAATTGTATCAATACACTAAGAAATCTATTATTACACAAAATACTTATGTATATGAATTTTTACAAAATTTTCAATTGAATCGTAAGTTCCCTTTTTAGAAGGAATTTAAATCTCAGTATGTGATTTTCATTTTGTAATTTTCGAATGGAAATGATTGAATATACTTCCGGTCAATCGATTATTCATATGGTCACAGTTATACTTAAATTGGTTCGATTCACATATAAAAAGGTACACAAATTTAAATCAAATATTTAATACAATTGAATCTTTCTGCTCCTCCTACATCATCCATCTGAAGAATTTGGACATCAAATAACCAGGTTTTGGAAATGTTTTGCCTAATGAATTCCTGGAAATCAGCTCATAAAGTTTGAAACACTGGTTTCCCCTTATATCATTTTGCTGTCAAGAAAATGGTTAATGGATTTGATTTGTCATTTCAATAAATGTAAATTTAAAATTACGGAAGTAAAAAACTATCTTTAAGACCAATCGCAAAGTTATTTCTAACATAAGTATATGTTGAACCTTATAAAATGAAGGAGGGACGGAATCAAAAAAAGGTTTGAGAATACCCAGAAAGTAATAACTTTTACCATACAAATTTTTGCGGATCAACATTTAACAAATCATAAACTTTTATTAATGTTTTCCTAAATATAAATATAAAGGTGAACTTCTTTGAAAAAGTAAACAAAAAAGCTCAATGGAAAATATTAGGTTGAGTCGTAAATAACTTCCGATGCTGGTGGGTAGAATTTATTGTTTGAACCTACCCATTATGAATCACCGATAAAAACGAGTTTTTGCTTTCACTAAATAGATAAGGGTTCTGTTAGTCTTCTGACAACTGTTTTGTGTGGTGTACGTTACATTAAAATGTTGTTCCTAACACCTAAAATGGAGAGTCAAAAAGTGCATATTGGTCATGTGATGCTTTTGGAGTTTAAGCAAGGCAATAGTGCTACGGCAACAACTGAAAAAATATGCAATATTTTCGGTGAAGCACAAATAACCAATCGGCCAGTTAGAAATTGGTTTGTCAAATTTCGGCCTTTGACGACTACCTTTTCAAGGCAATATTGGAGCAGAAGCGACCTCAATCAACAAGTGATACAGCAGAAAGGTTTAATATCTCAACTGGAAAAATTAGGGAATTTCAACATATTAGGAGTATGGGTACCTCACAATCTCAGTGAACGGAATAAAGAAGATCGCAAGGGCATGTCAATCGCCTAAGTCTGCTCTCACGCGAAAAAATTGACCTTTTTTTGGGGCGGGAATTTAGTAGGTGATGACTTGTTAAGGATCAACCACGCCTACCAGATCCAAAACCAATCATCATGGAAAACAGATTTCATTATGTATATGGTGGGACCTTACCCCGATAGACTACCACCTTTTCTTCTCCTTAGGAAACTTTTTGAATGGAAAAACTTTCAATTCTGAAAAGCAAGACAGTCAGGCTGTCGAAAATTTCTTCCAGTCGAAACCAACCAAATTTTACAAGGAATGAATTAATATGGTGCCAGGAAGATGGGAAAAAGTGATACACAATAATGTTGAATACATAATAAATTATAAAATTTTGTTATTTAAAGAAAGCAAAATAAACGTCTGAAAACCAAACGGAAGTTATTTATAATCATATTATGTCATCATGTTTATGTCTATAATACCATTGACATACTAGAGCGATTATCTAATCTACGACTGATCCAGTCGCAATGGCTGACTTTTTCACTAGTGGGGCACGAGTTTCCGGTATCGATATTAATACAAAATTGTCGAGTAATGATTGAGTTGATTGTTTTTTTCGAAAAATGAGTCTAAATAAAAACAACATAACAACATGTTTGTTTGAACAATTGGGAAATATTACGAGTGTCAATAATATAATTGATTATGTTAATGATTCTCAACCTAATTAATCCTCTTTGGTTACTATTTTGGATGGAACTTACTGTGAGACTGAGATAAGTAGCAGTGAATATGAGAGTGATATAAGCTTTAACGGAAATGAATGTGTTATTTCGGAATGGATTATTACCAGAGCCTTCTAGAGTATAGAGCCGTAATCTTAACGACGTATTTGTTAGAAGCTTTTTTAGTGGTATAACTTTTCACTGATTTCCATAGGAATCCATAGTAAAAATGGTGTTTTTTAGCTTGAAGCTAAAAAACACCATTTTTTTAGCTTTTTCAATGAAAAAAACAAAAATATTATAAAATGTTTATATAAAAGTTTTCTACATATCTTTAAGAACAATATACAAGAAGGCCATATTGGTATTAAGTGAATATTAATTGCAGAAATATTAAAATTAAATTATTTCTAAAATATATTTTTTCGAACTTTCATTTTGAAAAATACATCAAAGTTGGCTCTGACAAATTAAAATAATATGTACTTGCTAAATTTATCTTTAGTTTTACTAGTGTACGTAAGATGTCTAAAATATTTACAGAAAAATACGAAAAAAAATTATTTAATCGCAAAATTATCACACGTTTCTATATTTTGTGAATTTATTTTGCTTTTTCTACAATTTTTGAACTAGAAATTTCCCCAGGTGATAATTTTTGGTATGATTTTTCCAAATTTTTACGGCCATCACTGCCATCTATGTAATTTATATTGACTTAATGACCAAACGAATCGTAGTAAGCTTTTATTTCAATTTGACCAGAATCCTGTTGTTATGATTTTTTTTTAATATTTTGGTTTAAATAAATCAATCATTACAAGAAAATAAAACCGATTTACTTAAACGACATTCATATATGTTGAAATTCAAACATTTATGAAAGTATTTCAGAAATCATAATTAAGAATATGTAACGTTTTCATTTAAAAATTTGTCTTAGGAAAAAAAGTGATTTCCCATATGTTTTGTGTGTTTTACCAGAGCCTACTCTATAAATAAGAGCCTCCACATTGACTATATTTTTTACTAAGCTTAAAATAAAGTACATAAAATTTTTTCTTTACTATGAAACTATTTGGGAAAACGATTGTTTTCAATTACATTTTTAGTCGAAAATTCAATTACATTTTTAGTCGAATTTAGTATTTTTATACGAAAATGTTCATAAAACATGTAATTTTATTTGATTGAAAAATCGAATCATGAAAATGTTTATTTCTTAGTGAAAATCCTCTTGGAATATAAACTATTGCTAAACTTTTATGGAATGTTGTTGTTGTAAAATACGTCATAACATAAAATTTATAAACAATTATAACCATCTCTTTTTAGTCTCTTTTTAGTCTCGCTTTTGCATTGCCACATGGCAAAAATCTGCCTGAATACAGATTCATATCATGTGGTAATGCTTTATTAGCGACTTTTGTTTAAACCATAGACGTCGCCTACAATTAAAAACATATAAAAAAAATCAAATAGGTGATCGAACCGGTCGGATTCTAAAATCGGTCTGATTTTTGATTCTGTTAAACATATTTTTGGTGGCTTCCCTCTATAGTAATAACTAAATTGTAATAATAATTAATTTAATATAATTTTTCTATAAATTTACTAAAATTAAACCATTGCTATGAAAGAAATTATGGTAATTTTACGTAAAAAGTTTTCTTTTAAATCGTTTAGTCAGCCCGAATCCCTGTTGTTTTTATTTGTGTGTTAAGTGACATCTAGGAATGGGAATAATAAGTAAGAGCTATTTTATTTTATAAACCGCTCTCAAGCGTAACAATCTGGTTGATTTGATTTTTTTGATTTCTTCTTGCTCAATGCATATTATTATAATTTTTTCTCTTTGACTCTCTTTGATTTATTTTAATTTTGGCTGTTCAACGAATTGTCTTTTTTTTGCCCTTGATTTCAGTTGTGAATAAGTGATGACGTCATTAAATAGAATATTCTCTTCTTAATACATATTGTTGTTGTTGTAGAACGTTTTTTAATTTAATTCCCTTATTTTCTTTTGATTATGTCTGGAAAATGGGGGAGCTCGAGAATCTGTGCTTTAAATGAGTTAGTCATTGAGTTGTTTATTAGTGATTTCAGAAAAAATTATTTATCTAGGTTTAATTTTTAATTCATATTGTTTCGTCAATCGAAATCGCGTTTTTTCATACAAACTCCATGAAAATAAATTATTTTTTAGTGTTTCTATGTCCTTTATTTTAAGTTCATTTTTTACATGCCGGCTCTATTCATATCAGATGGTTCT
The DNA here is from genome assembly GCA_958295665.1 of Tipula vernalis. Lineage (NCBI taxonomy): Eukaryota > Metazoa > Arthropoda > Insecta > Diptera > Tipulidae > Tipula > Tipula vernalis. The sequence goes on from OY282558.1 coordinate 274,802,448, forward strand.
GGTTTTACTATGGAAAGTTCCGGTTTTTCCTCTTTTCTAATTCCCTTATAAAAGCTCAGATTTTTTGATTATGGCTCTATAAAATACAGGGTGCTCTGGTATTACTCATAATATTTCAAAAAAGAGCATGAATGCGTTACTAAAAGTTCTAAGAAAGTACTACGTTTGCCACAAAATTCCTGAAATATTGTGTCACATATGAACAGTGTTTCTTATTTGAATTTATCAAAGATATAAGAAACCACATTATGCTATTGTGTTTTTGCGATCAGTTATTGAGGAAATACTGAAGCTATTGGAAAATGGAATTACCTACAATAATAAATAGGTTTATGGCTATTAAAATCAGAGTTTTCATATGTAATGCAGCAGCCAGATCTTTTTTAATTTTTATATAATATTTTAAATTTTCAGAAGTAAAATCTCACTCGGGATATTCTAGTTGCAGTAAGTGCACTATAAAGGGAGTTTATGTCGCACAAAAGTATGTTTTTCTGGATCGGTAGATGATTTAAGATGCAGAACAGATTATGATTTTTGGCGAAAAAAAAATATTTGGATCATTCATCACGTTAAATTAAATGTTGGGCTGGATGCTTTGCTTATTGGGTGTGTCCCTCAATACCCAATCGACTACATACTTGATACGTTCTAGCAAGCAAATTAGCAACTTACGAGCTGAAAATATCAATTTCGTATTCTCGATTGGTTTTGCGACCTTCTAGTAAGAAAAATATTTAAAATAGTTGCGACCAAATTTTTGAGATCGCAAAACAGAAAAACAGTATTAAAACATAAGAATAATTTTTGGTTGTTTGACTTTTCATTTTGAGACAGTTTACAAGCTAACAGTGATTTTAATATTTTAGTATATTAAACAAATAAAAAAAAAGTAAGCATCAAATATATTTAGCATACCGTAGTGGTTTTTATATTAATTATTTAATGGTTTATCTGTTTTTTAATTTGTTAGTAAATGGATGCGTTATTCATGGTAAGACGAAGAATAAATTAGGTTCCTCGAAAAATATTTCTAGACAGGGAAAATCCATTTGAATGCGAAGACGAAACTTTTTTTAGGCGATATCGATTCACAAAACCGGCCGCTCAATTTATCATTGATAAATTAAGCGATCAGCTTCGAAGGGATACTGGCAGGAGTAAAGCAATTCCGCCTTATTTAACAGTAATACATTTAACTTATTTTAACAACACTACATAATTGTTATTTTAGGTACTTACCAGTTTAAATGTGTTAGGATCTGGAAGTTTTCAATTCATGACTGGTGAGATAAATTATCATCAACTGCCACAGCCAAGTGTAAGCAGGCTATTGAAGGAATTTGTATATTCAATACAGGGACACTTAAAAGAATTTATAAAATTTCCAACGACCCAAGTTGATGTAAATAAAACCGAAAAAGAGTTTTTTAGAAAATATGGATTCCCAAATGTAATAGGGTGTATTGACGGAACTCATGTTCCAATAAATAAGCCGCACTTACCAGATGCGTGTGCTTTTTACAACAGAAAAGGATTTTTTTCTATAAATGTGCAAGCAGTAAGTTTGTTGTTCAAATACCAGAAAAGAGGAAAATTAATTATGTTTACCTTATAGGTGTGCAACGCTGAATATTTTTTCAGTGATATTGTCGTCCGCTGGCCAGGATCCACACATGATTCCCATACTATATATTCAAAAACAGCTCCCTCTATGAGTTTCTGTTATCAAGCAGACTGCCGGAGAATTCCTATCTTCTGGGTGATAATGGATATCCATTATTGCACTGCCATTCATCCAACGGCGTTCGGTGACATTAGATACAACAACGAACATAAGGGAACTCGGAAAATTATAGAACAGGCATTCGGTATATTGAAAAGCCGATTTCGCATTATTTGTAAAACTGGAGGATTTATGTATGTGCTACGAATTGGACAAATGTGTGCAAATAATTACAGCTTGTTTTATTTTGCATAACATAGCAAAATTAAAAAATGTCCCTAATGTAGAGTTTGACATTGAAGACGAATCATTAGACTCCGAAATGGAAAACTTAATTGAATTTGACGAGAGTTTGTCTTTTCAAATCCAAGGTAATATAACAAGAGAAACATTGATTAATTACAATTTTAGAAATATTTGTAACTAACTAAATTAAACTGAATTTTAATTTCTGCGTTTTTATTTTATTTTCCAAAATTCATTTTTAACAGAAAATCACATTTCACTTACTCCAAAATAATGTAAAACTAAATATGTAACTTCAATAAATATACTTAAATTAATTAATTATCTCTAAGATAAAGCGGTATTCTTTCGGCAATGTCGCGAAATATCTCGTTTGTCGCTTTTAATTCTTCCAGTCGTATTTTTTTTAAATTGTTTGCTAACTTTGCTTCCTCTAAACTCTGTTTATGCAAAGCAATAATATTCTTTTTGGTTATTGCTAACATTTGCCCTTCAAAATCATTTTCAATTTCTCGACTGCGCCTCTTACTTCTTGGGCGATTAACTCTTCCCGAACCTTGGAAGATTGTGTAGGCTGGTCCGAATTAGACATAACTTCAGATCGTTGCTGTGCTGAAAATGCTGGAACCTGATCGACGTGAACAATTGGATTCTAAAAAGAAATATATCTAAAATTCCATACAATGAAATTTTTAACTTTTAACTTACGTCCCTAAATGCATCAACATAGCAATTAAAGCTTTACATCGAATTATGTCCAGCTAATTGTACAATAATCTCTTAATAAGGCTTTAATTGTTGTGGCGCGCCTCAACCTGGTTCTCCTTGGTAATTTTTTATTTCAGTCAATCGCTTTATAGTGTGGCTTTTAAGGTCCGTAAATTTGTTGCGAAGTTCCTTCCCACTTCTCGGAAACGCTGCAGTTGCGGAAAATTCATTCAAGCGCTCACCAATGCCTCTCCAAATAAATTTGAATCTCCTTAAAAATTATTATTTTTTTTAAAGAAAAATTATTTACAAAAACAATTAACAACCATACCATTTACTAAAGTTCTGCGAGTTTCTAATATTTTTAAAAAGTTTAATAAATCATTGTCACTGAAATTTGGTTTCCTTTTTTTTTGGGCACTCATCTTTATAAAAATTATTCACTAGTTTTATTTAAAATTTCTTCAAACTGTTGTACATATTTTGTGGTTAAGTTGTTTTGTATTTAGGTGAAATGTCAAAAATTATATTCAGCATTTCGCTGAATATTAACAAATATGGCGGACTTGCTAGAAGTATTGAGAATGCACTTTCTAGCATATAAAAGATTGGGTCGCAAATCCGCCATCTTTCACAGTCGTAATTTGTTAATGTGCGAGTATGTTCCCCTAAACGCACTACATGTTACTAGGTGTTGTGGGACAAATAAAGAATTTGCTTTTCAAAGTAAGAAAACAGTAATTCTCATTGAAAAATCGGAATTCACAGCATAAATACAAATTTAGTGAAACTTCTAAAATGCTTAACTAGGAAGTTTAAGCGAAACAGCGCACCTGTCCCATTTTGTACTTGAGTCGGAGAAAATTATCTGGGTTGTCTGTGTATAGGAAACCACAATTGGCAAATCTAACCTTTGATTTATGATATTGACCATAATAAGAGTAAGTATTAGTATGAATAGCGTTCCAAAATATTTCTTGTCGTTCGGCTACGTTTTATTTACACTAAAATCCGTCAACAAATGTGCTTGTTCCATTTGACGTTAGAACCTGAGAAGATACATTATTGGCAATGTTGCGCAATATTTCTTGAGTTTGAGCCAAGGTTTATATATAACAAATCAGAAAAAAGAATTTTCCAGAGCCGAAATTAATCAATTTTATATTAGTAACTACTTAAAGAATCGATTTCAAATCTCGAATCGCAGATATATAATTTTATTAAAATACAACCATAAATGTGCTACCTATCATTTAGAGCTGCATGGATTGGTTGCTTATGAAAAACTGGTAAAACAGTTTATTAATTAATGCTATCAACCATAATAACAAAAGTGGTGGTATATAAGATTTCTTGAATTTGGTTCTTATTTTATTTAAAATATCCTATCTTCTTAAATAATCGGCTTAATTGTTCATGTTAGTAAGGGCCTGAACTCGTTATGAAGAAAAAACAAATTTATAAAAATCTCATTAATTATGTGCCCCCTTATTTGTTGAATTCTGGATATGTTTTATTCAAGAAACTCTATCCCTGCCCTCCCTGTTTATGGAACTGCTACGGTTATTGACGAATTACATTGAAATTTCGTATCTGGCTTAATTGATGATCAATGAGTTAGTTGCACCAAACCAATTTCAAATCGATTTTTTTTTTAAATCAAGTTAATAATTTCGTCCACGTTTTGTTGTTGTTGAACTGTTAACCCTAAGGGTGCTAAAAGGTATGATGTCTTTCGACGAGCTGAAATTTATTTGAAGAAACTCTTTGAAATTCATTAAACATAAACTTTAATCGAAGCATATTCAAACCATCAAAATTTATCAGCGAATTCTTATTTACAAGCACGTTTAATATGACAGTCCCAGGAGCACCGAGCTACGCTCGTTCCGAATTACATTAGCGTTTGTTACACGTTCATGTCACTAAGTTTCACCTCATTCAATTGAGCAATATGTTAGTTCCATTTAGACTGTCGATTTTCCAGAAAAATTTCCGACACTCATGTTTGAATCCCATTCTATACTAAACAAATCCCATTCTATACAATTCATCCCAATTGAAAGGAAATGGTTTAATTCTATTGAAACTAGGATAATATTCATATTCCCATTTTACAATCCCATTTTCATGGTACATACCGAGTTCTATCGAAATCGGTTGAGAAATGGCTTTGGTCCATTGGAATTGGCCATTTTACAGAACCTATACGATCCATATTTGGAACTAATTTATGATCTCTATATAATTCTCAAAAATCACAATTGAACAAATAAAAAAAACAAGACACAATGCAATATCAATAGCAATAACAACAATTACATTTCCTTTGTTAGAAAATAAAATAAAAATGAAACCCGAACCTCTCCAGAAAGCCTACTAAAATATTTTTCCAAGAAATCAAAACCCATTACAATTGCTTCCTTTCACTAGAAAATTTCCATCTAACCAATTACTATTAACAAAAGAAAATAATAAAAATATGAATTCCCATAGGAGGATCCTCTTAAACGAATTTTACTGAAATAAAACCACCCCAACCAACATTAATAAAAATCAAATAACCGTTTCAGAAACCGGTAGTAAGTTAAAAAGTAAGATAAAACCAAGCAAACAGAGGCTCACCGGACGAGAACTTCCTTAACGTTTTTTTTAAGAATCAATACCCGGTGTTATCGCGTTTTGGCACTCGAAAACTCTCTTTCACCAATTATGATCAATAAAAAAATATTCAAAAAAACTAACCCCAGGCCTATTAGAGGACCCACTAAACGACATTTCCCGAAATCAAAGTCCACTGCAAATGTTTCCTAACACTAGAAAATCCCTGCTCACCAATTATTACAAAAATCGTTGAACTTAAAAAATGGACCTCGACCATCCGGAGGACCCTCTGAACATATATTTCCCGAAATCAACACCCATTGCAGACCTTTCAAAACCCTATTTGACTTCAATCAATACCCATGGCGATCGCTTCCTGCCGCTCGAATATCTCTCATTACCAAATGTTTACCAAAATTGTTAAAATGAAAAAAGGAACCCGGATACCACTGAAAGACCCTAAGCTAATTTTTTTAAACCAAGACCCATTGCAATCTCTGTCTGGCACCCACCCGCTCACAAATTTTTACCAAAAATGTAAAAATTAAAAAAAAGAAGCCCGGGCTCAACTGGAGAACCCCCTAAACGAATTTTCCAAAAATTTATACCCATCACAATCGCTTCGTGGCACTCGAAAACCCTCTTTACCAACTTTTAACAAAATAGTTAAAATTTAAAAAACCCAAGTTCCAATGGATGACACTCTGGACTGGTAAACATACTTACCAATTTTCAACAAAATCATTAAAACTATAAAAATGGAGTCTGAATTTTCCTGAAATCAAGACCAATGGGGATCACCATATACCACTTAAAAACACTTCTTACCAATATTTACCAACATCGTGAAAATTACAAAGGAGCCCGAGTTCCACTGAAGAACCCCCTAAACTATTTTTTTCGAAATCAAGACCGGTCACAATTGATTCTTGGCACACGAAAACCCCAGCTTACCAATTTTTACCAAAATCGTAAAAATTAAAAAAAGGCCTGGGCACAAATGGAGAACACCTTCTAAATTATCAAGACCCGTCGCAATCGCTTCCTGGCACCCGAAAACCCCCGCTCACTAATTTTTTAGCAAATTCGCCAAAATTAACAAAAAAGCACCCGGGCCCACTGGAGAACCCCCTAGACAAATTTTCCCGAAATCAACACCCAGCGCAATCGCTTTCTAGCACCCGAAAACCCCTTACCAATTTTTAACAAAATCAATTTTTCTGGCCAATTTTTATGGACACATTTACACTACATGATATTCAAATTCTCTAATTTTTAAGCAACGTTTCTTAGTATTTTGAACAATAAAATTGGACCAACTCATCAAAATATTAAAAAATTACACTTTAATTTATAACTTTAGTTGACTACGTATGTACTAATTATTGAAATTTTAATTAATAAAATTTAAATCCGCAACATCATTATTTCCATACTATAGACAATGGACTTGACGGTTTTAGTGGTGGCGTTGCGGCATTTGGATAATTTTTCCAGATTTGAATGCTTTACAAAGTTTTCCCAGACATTAGACCAGTCTCAATCGCATTTTCATGCAAAAACACGTCATATAGCCATTTTTCGCCAACGAAATCGCTCTCGAAGTAGTTTTTCGTGGAGACATATATACATACAATTATTGCTCGTTTAATAATATATATAAATAAACTAGGTGCCGGAATCTACAGCAACTCTAGTGTTGATATAATTTTGATTACAAACCTTGCCAACGTGTGTGTGTTATTGTTACGACCAATATTAATCAAATGATCTATAAGGCGCTTGTTTCGACGCGTAAGTCTTTTTGATTTGATCGACTCAAATTTAGTCAGTTTGCCTGCTTACGACCATGTCCCTATACTAAATATTGCTGAAAAATTTTGCCACCACAATGTAACAAATTATCAAAATTTTCGCTCGAGTTAATGATCCTTCACCCAAATGCGTATATGTATGTAGTTCACCCAAATTATACCGATATACGTATACATTGATTACCGACGCGAGTGAAAATTAATGATATCTGTGTAATATTGTGATTGGCTAGCTAACCATTGGTAAAAGCGGTCGAAATATTTACTGCAATATAAGTGTCGTATATGAATAACTCAGTATAAGAATCATTTGATCCCCGATTAAGATAATTATCTGGATTCAGTAAAAATAAATTCTAATATATTCCGATTAGCGATGATACCGAATATTTTGAAGGTAAAAACAATACCGTTTAAATTATCAATCTTTGCATCTATTGTTGCAAAAATAATATATATAATATGGTACTGTAAATGTATGTATTGTACTTATTTCGGTAAATGTATAGACATAACTTGAGAAAACTTTACAAACTTAATTCGAGCGAAAATCTTGAAAATTTCTTCTAAATCTAATTTGAAAAAAAAAAAAAAAAAAATCCCAGCCTCAATTTACATCATTAGGATTTAATTTCCACTCATTTTCGTGATTTTTTGGTCAAGAAAATCGCTGGAATAATTAAATCCTACAATTGAAAATCGAATCCAATATTTCCAGAAAATTATTTCAATATCGATTTCATATAAATTTTCAAGATTCTCGCTCGAATTAATGATCCTTCACCTAAATACATATATATATATATATATATATATATATATATATATATATATATATATATATATATATATATATATATATATATATATATATATATATATATATATATATATATGTAGTTTCCCAAATTATACCTACGTTTACTGATATACATACATTTACCGTAACTTAAATGTAAATGTAGTTTTTGTAGTTAATTCTTGATTTTTGTGAACGTAAATGTCATAATTGTGCCTTTGCAACACAAATAATTTACTATAATAGCCTAAATGTAGCTTACAACTTTTACATTCATCTTTTATTATTATTCAATCATACATGCCATATAAATTTGAAAAAAAAACGAAAAAAAAATTTATCTCAAGAATGTAATTTTCGAGGTTCGAACTACGATCTAAAATTTTAAAATCCACAACGCTAACACCTAGACTACTGCGGCATGGGAATTTGCCGAAAAATTACTTGGTTTTATAAAAAGTTTTGAGCATTCTACTAAATTATATAATATGTAGATAGATTTACACAATGTGACGTATCAACATAGAGAAAGATAAAATTTATCAGATCTTTCTGTAATTTGGTATACAGATGAAGAAAAATATTCTAAGAATAATTTCCTTTTACATCATATCGGAAAAATCACGGAAAATGCGAGAAAATCGCGAATTTCCACTCGGAAAATTCGTCGGGAAAAGACTAAAAAAATATGCTGATCATCCAACATTAATTTAAATTTTTTTTTTTTTGTCGTGATTTTTGAAAAATGGACATCCATGAAAAAAAAATCATAAAAAAAAAATTAAATACATCCCAACTCCGTATGCTGCTAACTACGCAGCTGTACTATTTAAAAAAATCATCAAACATTCTTTTCTATAAAAAAAATACACAATACATATCGCTCATTTGCTGCAACAATGACACAATTTAAAAATAACAAATGTTATAATTTGAGAGACATTTCCGTTTGTCTTGTAGTGAGCTTTATAGATTTAGGTGTGTCGTTATATCAATTTTAACTATATTAAAAAGCCGATATTTCTCTATAAATAAGTCAAAAACGACCGATTTTGAGTTATGCCATTGTGGTAGCAAATGAGCGATATACAATTGACCATTTTAGAGATGGCGCTGTAAAATTTGGATAATTTTTCCAGATTTGAAGGCTTTACAGAGTTTTCCCAGACTTGAGACCAGACTCAATCGCATTTTCATGCAAAAAGACATCATATAGCCATTTTACGTCAACGAAATCGGTCTCGAAGTAGTTTTTCGTGCGGACATATATACATACCCGCAATTATTGCTCGTTTAATAATATAGAAGATTAGTCCACACAAACATGGAACGCCCTAAAATTTTATGTTAGGAATATTTGGAAGAAAGCAATAAATAATTCTACGAATTATAAAACCATAAAGAAAACTTTATTTAACTTTATTAGGGTTTTCTGAAAATCTATAATAATAACTGGTTTTAAATAGGTTCTGAATAAATTTTTAAATTACTCCGCTTTTTGGTTAATTTTTGGAGGATGAGTTTCATCATATTCTTTATTTGATATACTTACTATACAAAAAAAAAAGTTGTTGTATATTATTTTGCCATCTCAAAATTTGAAGATGAGCTCGTGATTATATTTTTTTTAGGAATCTACAACCCCATTTATCTTTTTAACAACAATAGCGGTTTTATAATAAAGAGATTGTTTTGTTTCCTTTTTAGATAAATTTACAAATATATACCAGATTATAAATATGTACAGCTTTCAGCATTTTTATCAAAATTTAATTCTATTTTCCAATTTAATAAAAAGTATTTCTCTGTAGACAAATTTGAATTAGATATAAATTGTCATTGTTCGCAAACTAAAATGGTTTACGCTTCAGGTTAAACACTTTTTTGTTTTTATTTTAAAGAAAATATTGAATTTTTAAGGATAAAAAACGGTACACAAAAGATTCATTCGCCTGTTGGATAGTAGCTATATAATGTTTGCTCGTAATATTAACTTTATGAAATAATTGAATTTTAAATTACATTAAGTTTCCAAAAAGGTGCACAAGTCGGGTGCTTGTGCATAAACATCTTATTTATGTGCTATAGAAACGGTTCTCGCGATGATACCAAATTAAACTTTTAACACAAATACTAAAAACATTTAAGCTAACGGAGTTGTTTTGTAGAGATATAAAAAAAATGATTTATTTTTAATGTTCTTTCTTCTACAATACTTTTACATCTGATCATACAATATTGTTACGTTTTTGCCTTGTCAATCAAGGTTCGTATCACTGGATTGTGAATAATACAAAATCAATTTAATTTATCTCCAACGAATTTATTTATTTCACACAAGAATTATTACAACACAGTTTATCAATAAAAATTCACAAAATCTCTTTAAATAATTTTTACGCAATTTTACTATTCACTTATAATTTTCATTTCGCACTACAAAACTTTTTAAATCACTTTTTTAATCTTCACACTGTCGCTTTCCAAATACTACTGATAATCTTACAAGTTTACTCTATCGCGTTCCAAATACTAATAACCCAATTCGATCTTGTTCGCCTTTTTATATACACAAACCAAGCTTCTCGAAAGTTCATGACTTTTCCAGTTAGAATAGTGTAGAACAATTTTATCATGGAAAATTCCATTTTAGTACAGTTTAACATTGAGCTATTAATTTTACTTATTCTATCACACTCTATTTAGAATAGAAAAATCGGCACACGGCTTGGCGGGTGTCGAGTTCAAATATTTTCACATGAAAATTCCTAACATGATTTTACACGTTAAAACATAATTTAAAAGGTGTCTAATTATATGTTACAACATTTGTTAATTTAGCATTTATCTAAAAATTTTTCAATTACAATTATTTTCTCATGATATTTTTATACTATCAGGAATTTACAAATTGCTTACGCGTGATATTTATGTAAGCGTTGACATTGTTGTTCATTGCTAACTTTTATATACTTTTTTTTAAAAACTAATTGACCTGTTTTTCGAAAAGGTTTTTTAAAGTAGCTTGCCATATTTGAATACTCAATAATTCTGTGATTATACAATGTTGATAGTAATAGGTTACAGTTCAATTACGTAAAAATCAGTAAAACTCACATTTAATAACGTAATTTTTCATAAAGGAGTTTTTCAAATCAGTCTAGTCTGAATTTTTTGTGCTGTTCATAAAAAAATAAAATTTAGTAATCTAGGTCTGGGATATTACAAATAGTTCTCCTTGTTTTTGTTCAAATTTTTCAATGTCGAAAAATTGTTTGTTGTACATATTTGGTTTACTATATTGTATATTTTTAATAATTTTATAATAAAAGGTCTATAATTAAAGCCATTGTATTCCAAATAAAAAAGACCTAAATTTGTTGGTAATAATTATTTAGTTCAAATGCAGAAGCTTTATTTTTAATTTTTTTTTTCATGAAGATCCAGTTGTAGGAACCATGTCATCATGTGGGAGTCGAAAAAACACCAATGAAGTAAGGTGGATGATTTATAAACCAAAATTATTATCTAATCCTAGGTTTCAGATTCGAATAACATCTAACAAATTTAAATAAATACAAATTTTAAGAATTGTTGAAAAAATTTAATTTCTTTTTTGGAATATCATAGATATAAGGAATTCGTTTCTTAAAACCTATTAAATATTAAACCATAAAGAAGAAAAATAAAATCGAAACTTGATTACTGTGAAAACATTTACAATGAAAAAATATGTTTTCATTGCAGAAGCGGCTAACACCTTCTAACACAAAGCCGTCATCACAAATAATTCACGTGGTGCCTGTAGAATAGAAACTTGAATGAATCTCATATTAAACTACCAAACAACCCCCAAAACCACAAGATCAAAGGAATTCGCCCAAGCATTTTTAAAGAGCCAACAAATTGATTTTGCTATCAGAAAAGGGAATACAAAATGATAAAATAAAATGAGATAATGATAAAAACTTGCCACTGTTTCAAGTATATTTTTTCGACTCGTCTAGGACGGTCCGTATCAAATAACACTCCTTCAAAGTAAAAATTCACTGTATGAATATAAATTCATTGAAAACTACCCAGTAAAGCCGGTGATACCCAGGAAAATATTACTAATTATTTGTGTGATCACCAAAATATCAACTATAGCGGAAAGTTTGTGTATGAAAAAAATATTTCAGCCATTTTCTGAAAATGTATTTACATTTAAGTCATCGCCATTTTAAATTAACATAACATTTTTTCAGTAATAACGACTTTAATATGTACTTAGTGTTTTTATCATTTATCCTAGAAAAGCTCAATATGGCAAATAAAATTTTCCAATCTGAAAAACCCGAGATTCAAAATTTATATTCTAGGATCAAGAGAATTTTTTTTGAAATCTTAAAAAATTTTGTTATTTTGAACAAAATTGATGTTAACCTCGATGTTAAAAATATTAGCAATCACCTACCCATCAAATCAATGTTTTTCTCACTGGCTTTTCAAGAAATAGAAGAATCGTTTTCAGATAAAGATGAAACTAAAATCTTAACTGTTAAACACAAATTAATTGAATTTTACGTCGAACTTTGTTATCAAATGCAAGAAAGCTTTGAACTGAAAGATAGCAGATTAGAAATATTAAAGTATTGTAACGTCGCCGAAATCATTTCTGGTAGTATGCCGTCAATCATGCCATTGCTAATAAATTATCCTTTTAAGAATAAGGAAGTCACTATTTAGACATTGAATGACCAGTGGCGCAGCTTAATAGGAAATCAGGAAATACTTTCTAAACTGAATTCTGATGACACTGTAAATAATTGGATTAAAAGTAAGAATATGAAAGATAATTTGGAATATCCTATGTATTTAGAGTTAGCGAATTACATACTAGCATTGCTGTCCTTACCGCACAGTAATGCTGCTGCGGAGAGGGCGTTTTCCATATTAAATTTAGTAAAAAATAAATAACCAATCGTTTGGAAAATAAAACCATAGAAAATATAATGTTTTCTTGGGTTCATGACGATATCTATATTCCCGAGGAAGGGTTATATAAATATGCATCTAAATTTAAATTCAAGGATGGGATTTTTGAACCTATTTGAGATAAGTTGTGTAAAAAAAGAATTATTTAACTAAAGATTTATATTATATACTGCTGTATTAAGAATTTACTTAGACTGAAATTGTGATTTTATTGTTTTGTTTAATTTTTTATTATTTTTATTTAATACTATGATATTGAATTGTGATCATTTTGTTTATTTAAAGTTCAGTTTTCTCTAAGATGTATTGTTACCGAAATAAAACATTATACACCTACATTAATTACATTACATATTTTGTTTTATTATAGTTCCATATGTACAACATAGGGATATCAAAATGTACCGAGTTAGTACATATAGTATTAGGAAAAAAATGTACCAGATCATTTTTAAAGGCTGGAAGTGGTAACACTGATTGTACATCGAAAATAATTAACAAAATAGAAATAATAAAGAGAAAATATTTTGAAATTTAACTTTTTGTATTTATTTAGTTTACTGCTCAAGCAAAAGCCAAATTCATCATTTTGTGTTTTTTAGTGAATTTTTTATGCAATTGTGAATTTGTATTTTTTATTTTAGTGTTGTTCTATTATTTATCACACAAATTTAAGATTAGATGGCTGAGGGCGAGACTGATAAAAGATGTTCTAGAATTGTTTATGCAATTTCAACGTGTTTAGCGAACAAACGGTATAATCCTAATCGGAAGTTTTGTAAATTCCCTGATCGTGAAAGTTCCTTTAATATATGGTTGTCAAAATGTGGAATAGAACATCCACAGAATAAAATTTTACGTGTTTGTGAAATTCATTTTTTGAATGAGGATAAAGGTAAAAATAAATTTAAAAAAAATGCAATTCCGGTAATGCATTTAAAAGGCCCATATACGAGTTCCGATGAAGAAGTTCCGCTAAAATACAAAGACATTAAAACCTATTCAAAAAGTGGAATAATTACAAATACAGAGGATTTGAAATTTGAAGATTTGTGTAACATGCCAACCAGCTCGTCTTATGTTTTATGTGATGAACATTTGTACCCTTCTGCTTGCAATGACTGCAAAAAAAACTTTTCTTCTTTACGAAAGTATCAACAATTATATTTAAAAGCACTGAAAAATGTCAAATTATTTAAAAAACGTTTCGTTTCACGTACCATCTTATTACGAAATTTAAAAAAAAATTTATTGTTATAAAAAGAAAATGAAAAGTTGAAATCTAAGACAGTCCTTAATGATTTAATCAATAATCAAGAAGTAAACGAAGATAGTAAAGAATTCGCTAAATTATTGGTTAATAAGAAACACAAGTATTCTAGTTGGCCCTCAAAACAAAAATTAATCTCACAAAAATTATCTCCTGCAACGTACAATTACATGCGAGATTTACTGGGGTTTAATCTTCCACCAAAACAAAGTATTTTAACTTGGAAATTAATTAAAAATTTAAAATCGGGGTTTAACGAACAAATTCTTTACAATTTAAAAGAAAAAATTCAAGAATTATCAGAAACTCAAAGAATTGTAGTTTTAGTGTTTGACGAAGTCATGATTCGCCAAGCACTTGAATATGATTCAAGTGTTGATGAAATTGATGGATTTGCTGATTCAGGTAACGATCGCTCCAAAGATTTGGCAAAAAATATATGTGTATTTATGATTAGAGGGTTATTTAAATTACGTAAATTAACGATAAAACATATTTGTAATTATTTCTTAATTACAAATATGTTTTATCGTATTTTGCTAATGCCACTAATATAAAAGGTACTGATTTAGCAGAAATAATTAAAAAAAATATATCTTTATTAATGGAAATCGGGTTTAATGTAAGTTGTATTGTATGTGATCAAGGACCAATAAATTGTCTAGCATTAAAAAACCTGGGAGTTGAAATAGAAAATCTATTTTTTTTTTTTGTAAATAATAAAAAAAAAATTGCCCTATACGATGTGCCCCATTTAATAAAATCCGTTCGCAATAATTTATTGACCACAGATTTCGATACTAGTGATGGCATTGTTAGTTGGAAAGTACTTTCAGAACTTTATTCTATTAACTCGGCAAATACTACACGATTATGTCCCAAGCTGACTCCTCAGCACATAAACCCTAAAAATTTTGAAAAAATGCATGTTAGTTATGCAACACAAGCAATTAGTTGGACTGTGGTATGTGCTGTTCGGACAGTGTTCCATTTCAACCAATTTTCTCCTAACGTTCAAAAAATTGCGTTACCTACAGCAAATTTTTTAGAAAAATTTGGTAGATTATTTGATAATTTAAATAGCAGAACTTTAACTGATAAAAACTGGAATAAATGTGTAAAAATACAGCTGAAAAACCACATAGTTTCAAACTTGAACGAAATGAAACAATATACTATCTCTATTAAACCGACGCAGGCGAAAACAATATACTGTTTCAAAGGATTGTTACAAACAATCAATGGAGTTTTACAATTATTAGAGAAATTAGGTTTAGAAAATGATAGGTTATGCTTTCTTTTAACAAATCGGTTAAACCAAGATCCAATAGAGAACTTATTTGGGTTAATTCGACAAAGAGGTGGTGTTGGTAATCGTAGAAATCCATCAGTAAAGGAGTTTAATGATCTGCTGGGACAAATAATGGCAACTAAATTTCTAAGAAATTCATTTCTAACTAACTGCAGTGAAGATGATGATGACCTTTTAATTCAAAATATTATAAGTTCGAAGGAAACTTCATCTACGATTGTAGAACTACACAGTAAACTGGATATAAGTATTAGCGGCATTAATCTAGATGATAACACTGGATTTGAACTCAATCCGAATGCTTCTCAACCAAATTTTGAGCAGTTGGACCAAGCAGTATCAAGTGACAATACAAATATAATATTGGATGATTGTGCGATGAAATATTACATTCGATATGATATATTGAAGCGTTTACGAAAATCGTACTGTCAAATTTGTGATAGTAATTGGGCAAAAAAAACTAATGACGGCATTGCAATGAACTCGGAATATTTCATCTTTATGAAAAATTATATGAGCGATGACAATTTCGGATCACTACGGGCACCAACAGAATTCCTGTTTGAACTATGCAAGCTTCATATTAAAATATTTACTGATCACCACTACTTGAAGAACATAAAAAATAAAATTATTGAAAAATGCTTACATTATTCAAATTGTAACTCAGCGTATATAAACTGGTTTTCCACAGTAGACCCTTGCGCGGAACATAACCTAAAATTGTTAAACTTTTTAATATTAGTTTTGATACGGAAGCATACAAAATAGATTTTTGATAAAAAAAATAACTAATAAAAATTTTATTATTATGTATTATTTATGTTTTATTTTTCAACAAATACATTTTACAAACTCTATAGCAAACATAATTTGTAAGTGAAATACAAAATTCTGGTTGGTATCTTCAATTCTCGCCATAAACAAAGCCTCAATCATGATATGCGTCTATGACATTTTAACAAAGTCAATTTTGATGGTTTTCAAATATTATCTTTTGTTTTTTTGATGGTTACAAATGTTTTACACATGGGAACAACATGGTTTTTATAACAATAACGTAGACGACACCGTTTCCAATTTCACTGACGCTAGAATGTATAAATTTATCCCATCATTTCTTCCTAATTAATATAAAAGTTCGTAAACAGAAATACATTTTGGTGTCTTTCGCCTGATTAGATATGTAGATTAAAAATTGGTAGTTGCTTCGTTGTTGGTTTCTATACAATTAACGGAATATGTCTTTACTTAAATACATATTCATATTTAAAAGATCTACCAAAACCAACGAAAATGACTATACAAATACAGTACAAACAATTAAGATATAAAAAAGTACCCTATATTTGTGTATACATATGTACACATACACGATCGGAACAAATCTATTTTTGTGGTGGTTTAAATATTATATGAGAAAAACCAATAATGTAGAGTAAATTTTCATGATAGGATCTGTGTAAAGAGCGAACGAGACGGCTTGCATAAACATTTTTGCTGATTTTGGATCTACCCAACAAATTACTTCATAGTATCTTATTAGCAACAATAAATAAAAAATTAATGAATGATGTATTCGATTTGAATTTAAAATTTAATCAATAACAAATTTTGTATGAGTACATACCAGAGTTTAAATTTATCGCTCTTTTAGAGCTCTTTATAAAAATTTTCGCTCTTGCTCCCAATAAAATTTTTTTTCAGTTTGCTTTTACGCTCTTACCCTCTAATGATAAACACAAAAAAAAAATTATTTCGCTCTTTCAAAGCGATTTAAATTTTTATTTTTAATTTTGCTCTTAAAACAGAGAGCGTAAAACCTAAAAATATCGCTCCCAACCCATTCGACAGAGCCATTGTAGAAAATACATTAGGGAGCAAAATTTTTTGTAACACACGAATTGCTCTTTGAATATCAATAAAATTTATTGATATCTAAATTGATTGATAAAAGAAATTTATCTAAATATCGTTTATCAAACTTTCTTTATTTAATAAAGAAAGTTTGATAAACGATATTTAGATACATTTCTGGAATATGGCCAATTGTTATGAAACTTGGCTGTTCCTTAATCGATTTTAGAGAAATTTGACATGTGCGTTGGAAATGGGATTCTACAATAATTTGTAGATGAAGTTCTGAAATATGGCCAACTAGAATGGAACTTGGCTATTCCTTAACCGATTTTAGTGAAATTTGACATGTGCGATAGAAGTGGGATTGTAAAATGATTTATAGATGAAGTTCTGGAATATGGCCAACTAGGATAAAACTTGGCTATTCTGTAACCGATTTGAGTGAAATTTGACATGTGCGTTGGAAATGGGATTGTAAAATGATTTTCGGATGAAGTTCTGGAATATGGCCAATTATGGTGGTACTTGGCTATTCTTTAACCGATTTGAGTGAAATTTGACATGTGCGTTGGAAATGGGATTCTAAAATGATTTATGAATAAAGTTCTGGAATATGGCCAACTAGTATGGAACTTGGCTATTCTTTAACCGATGTGAGTGAAATTTGACATGTGCATTGGAAATGGGATTCTAAAATGATTTTAAGGTGAAGTTCTGGAATATGGCCAATGGGGATGGAACTTGGCTATTCCTTTACCGATTTTAGTGAAATTTTAAATGCGCAATGGAAATGGGATTCTAAAATGATTTTCGGATGAGTTTCTGGAATATGGCCAATTATGGTGGAGCTTGGCTATTTCTTAACCGATTTTAGAGAAATTTGACATGTGCGTTGGAAATGGGATTCTAAAATGATTTATGGATAAAGTTCTGGAATATGGCCAACTAGGATGGAACTTGGCTATTCTTTAACCGGTTTGAGTGAAATTTAACATGTGCGTTGGAAATGGGATACTAAAATGATTTTTAGGTGAAGGTCTGGAATATGGCCAATGGGGATGGAACCTGGCTATTCCTTAACGGATTTTAGTGAAATTTAAAATGCGCAATGTACATAGAATTCTAAAATGATTTTCGGATAAAGTTCTGGAATATGGCCAACAAGGATGGAACTTCGCTATTCTGTAACCGATTTTAGAGAAATTGAACATGCGCGATAGAAGTAAGAATTTAAAATGATTTTTAGATTAAGTTTTGGAATATGGCCAACTAGGATGAAACTTCGCTATTCCTTAACAGATTTTAGTGATATTTAACATTTGAGTTGAAAATGGGATTCTAAAATGATTTTTGGATCAAGTTCTGGAATATGGCCAATTGTGATGGAACTTGGCTATTTCTTAAATGATTTTAGAGAAATTTGACATGTGCGTTGGAAATGGGATTCTAAAATGATTTTTGGATAAAGTTCTGGAATATGGCCAATTGTAATGGAATTGGCTCTTGCTTAACAGGCTTAAGTGAAAATTTGACATGTGTAATGAAAACGGGATTCTACAATGATTTTCGGATGAAGTTCTGTAATAAGGCATATACGGCCAGTTAGGATGGAACTTGGCTATTTTTTAACCGATTCTGATGCAATTTGACATGTTGGTTGGAAATGAGATTCTAAAATGATTTTTCTAATTTTGCAGTCCTACACTAACATTATCGTGCTGTTACCCATTTTTTCTTATTTTGCTTTGATCGCGACTAAATTTTCCGGCAGATGTATAATAAACATGTCAATATAAGTAATCTATAATAATTATTATTTTACGTAACTCATATTGATATATTTAAATAAATCCAGTTTACGTAATCCATGCAGCTGTCGAGTTTTATCTGCTGTTGGCCATATTCAATAACTTTATCTAAAAACTATTTTAGAGCACACTTCTAAAGCATATATTGTATTGCATCACAATCGGTTAAGGAACAGCCAAATATCCATAGAGCTGTCGTGGTTTATCTGCTGTGAGAAATAATCTGTAATTTCCATCCTATTTAGCCATATTCCAAAACTTTATCTAAAACCTATTTTAGAATCCCACTTCCAACGCATGTATTGAATTGCATCACAATCGGTTTAGGAATAGCTAAGTTCCATCTAAATGATTCATATTTCAGAAACTCATCTAAAAATCATTTTAGAATTCCATTTTGATCGAACATGCTAAATTACACTAAAATCGGTTAAGGCATAGCCAAGTTTAATCCTAGTTGGCCTTATTTCAGAACTTCATCTAAAAATCATTTTAGAATCTTATTTCTAAAGTACATGTTACATTCACAATCGGTTAAGGAAGTTGGCCATATTCCAGAACTTCATTCTAAAAATAATTGTAGAATCCCGTTCTCATCGCGCATGTCAAATTTCTCTAAAATCCAGAACTTTATTCATCCCATTTCCAACGCACATGTCGAATAGCATCACAATCGGTTAAGAAATAACAAAGTTCTATCGTAGTTGGCCATATTCGTCTAAAAATCATTGTAGAATCCCATTTCCATCGCGCGTGTTGGATTTCACTCAAATCGGTTAAAGAATAGCCAAGTTCCATCCTTGTTGGCCATTTTCCAGAACTTTATCCATAAATCATTTTAGAATCCCATTTCCAACGCACATGTCAAATTTCACTCAAATCTGTTAAGAAATAGAAAAAGTTCCACTATAATTGGCCATATTCCAGAACTTCATCCGAAAATCATTTTAGAATCCCATGTCCATTGCGCATTTTAAATTTCACTAAAATCGGTTAAGGAATAGCCAAGTTCCATCCCAATTATCCATATTCCAGAACTTCATCTAAAAATCATTTTAGAATCCCATTTCCTAAGCACATGTCAAATTTCACTCAAATCGGTTTCAGAATAGCCAAGTTCCATACTAGTTGGCCATATTCCAGAACTTTATCCATAAATCATTATAGAATCCCATTTCCAACGCACATGTCAAATTTCACTAAAATCGGTTAAGAAATAGCCAAGTTCCACCATAATTAGCCATATTCCAGAACTTCATCCGAAAATCATTTTAGAATCCCATTTCCATTCCGCATTTTAAATTTCACTAAAATCGGTAAAGGAATAGCCAAGTTCCATCCCCATTGGCCATATTCCAGAACCTCACCTAAAAATCATTTTAGAATCCCATTTCCAACGCACATGTCAAATTTCACTTAAATCGGTTAAGTAATAGCCAAGTTCCATCCTAATTGGCGATATTCCAGAACTTAATCCATAAATCATTTTAGAATCCCATTTCCAACGCACATGTCAAATTTCACTCAAATCTGTTAAGAAATAGCCAAGTTCCACTATAATTGGCCATATTCCAGAACTTCATCCGAAAATCATTTTAGAATCCCATTTCCATTCCGCATTTTATATTTCACTAAAATTGGTAAAGGAATAGCCAAGTTCCATCCTCATTGGCCATATTCCAGAACTTCACCTAAAAATCATTTTAGAATCCCATTTCCAACGCACATGTCAAATTTCACTCAAATCGGTTAAAGAATAGCCAAGTTCCATCCTAGTTGGCCATATTCCAGAACTTTATCCATAAATCATTTTAGAATCCCATTTTCAATGCACATGTCAAATTTCACTCAAATCGGTTATGGAATAGCCAAGTTCCACCATAATTGGCCATATTCCAGAATTTGATCCAAAAATCAATTTAGAATCAATCAATCATCTAAAACTCGTTCTAGAGTCTCACAATTGGTTGAGGAATAGCCAAGTTCCATCCTAATTAGTCATATTCCAGAACTTCAGCTGAAAATAATTTTAGAATCCCATTTCGAACGTACATGTCGAATTGCATCACCATAGGTTAAAAATAGCCAAGTTCCATCCTAATTGGCCATATCCCAGAACTTCACCTAAAACTCAATCTAGAAACCCATTTAAATCGCGCGTGTCAAATTTCACTCAAATCAGTTAATGAATATCCAAGTTCCATCCTAGTTGGCCATATTCCAGAATTTTACCCAAAAATTATTTTAGAATCCCATTTTTAATGCCCGTGCGTCTGTTCGCTAATAAAACAATCTGGCTTTCTAAAGAAATTTAGAAGGTTTTGAATGTAACCGTTTGCTGTAATAACAAGAGCAAGAGCAATATAATAATGACGTTTTCATTCATCAGAGCAGAGCGTATTTATTTTCTCAATATAGCGCAATAACAAAGAGCGAGAATATGATAACACAAACGCAATAGTGGAAGAGCAAGAGCCTTATAATAAAAATAATGCTCCAGTTCTTTAGAGCGATATGTTTTTTTTACAATATCGCTCTTTGTAAAGAGCTTTTTAATAGTTTTTATTAGCGCTCTTGAACTAAAATGAAGAGCGAAGAGCAAAATGAAATCCCATTTTAAACTCTGGTACATACATACATTCATGTTTATTTATTTAAAACTAATAAAAAATACTCATGCGACAAGAGACAACCAAATACGAATAAACTCAACCAACAAATACACACTTACTCACCCAAATGCATACTAAGAGAGAGAAAGAGAGTAGTTTTTAAATCGTAAAATTAATTTCAATTTTTGTTTGGTTTTTGGTATCGTAACCCCATATCAACATTATAACCCCAGAAAAAAACTCATTGATATTTCGTTCGTAGCTTTTCTTCTGTATATATTATTTTTTTCTGTGCTTTGGGCCTGTTTATCACTTCAGAAGAAGGCGATGGAGGTCCTTAGGTTTTAAACAATAATATTGTTTTGTTCAGTTTGTTTCAAACCAGTCAACGCATGTGGATTGGTATAACTGCCACATATATTTGTACAGGCACGCACTTTTATATATGTATATACATAGAGAGATAGATAGATGTAAAATTAAATAGAAGTATGTTTGGCTTGTTTAATGATGGTCAATTCTCGTTCTATCAAAAAACCTAATTAAAAAAAGTTTCCATTTTGTTTCCAACTATACTTTTTCATTTATAACATTTCAGACAACAACAATACCCGATGCTCGTTCTCCAAATGAAAAAGAATCGTGAGTTTTCATACTGTTGTGAAATAACACGTCGTAAATATATAAACATTTCTACAAATAAAAACTGTAGTAAATATTTCTATGTATATACATATGTATACAAAACATAAATATACGGTATCACACGATTCAGCAATTTTGTTTACAAACAAAAAACTTTTGCATAACAAAATAAAGTTACAAAAACAAATTCGTATTACACAAATCGTGTAAAATAAATAATTCGCATTATGAGAACATTACGGTGATAAAAAGCATTCATAATTTACTGAAAATATTCAGGGAACTGAATAAGAAAAGCTGTTCATAGGCGGATTAAAATAAAAAGTCAATGAAGAATGAAAATTGTGCCAATAAATTCAGATTGTGAAATATAATAAAATCGAAAAGTCATTATGAGCAAAATTTGTAATTAGAATTTAACTAAATGAAAAATCATCAAAAATGTAGTAAAAGTTATTAACACCAAAATTGTTAGTGTAAGCATAAACACAAAATTGTATATTAACCAAAATTTTTTGAGTAAAAACAAAATGGAGGTGTGGTCAACACACGACTTTCTTTTACGAACAGAGAATTTTGCGAAGTTTTTTTTTTTTTTTTTTTTGTTAATTTTTTATTTTTTGGAAACATTTTGTATTAAGTAGTTTTTTGTAACCCCTAAACTTTTTAAGATATTTGCAAAATAAATTTTTTGGACCAAGTGAGTGGCCACTTCCGGTTAGCCGATTTAGAATAAAATTCACTGGGACCTCCCAATTTATCAAAAAAGCTTAAATCTGCAGTTTCACTTCGATGAGTGATTGTGCGATGATGTCATGATATCGAATGATTTTAATTATTCGATAACATTCCATTTTGTTGTTTTTCTGCAAACAGCTGGTTGGTTTGGATGTTTGTGACCCATGACTCAGGAGTGTGTTCATAAACTCTACATTGTAACAAATTGTTACAACTGTCATTGTACAAATGACGTAGCAGTTAACAACGATATTGTTACAAACGTCAAAACAATATTTAAGCGGAATATTGTTTCAGAGAGCTTGAATTGCAAAGTTAAAATATAAAACAAATTATAAAACCGAATAGATGGATAAAATTAAAGGTAAAATATGGAAGAAGAGAATAAGGAATTATTAGTTCTAGATTCATTATTAAATTATAAAAAATCACTTCTGAATGTGAGTACAATCATACTAATAATTGAAGAACAATTATACCAATGAAAATCCTTTTCTTATAGTTAATAATTACAATAAACGATGAGGAGTTTTGTGATGAAGAAGAAGACATCGAAATTAAGTTGCGGTTATTATCAGAGCACCCTGTATTTTATAGAGCCATAATCAAAAAATCTGAGCTTTTATAAGGGAATTAGAAACGAGGAAAAACCCAAACTTTTCATAGTAAAACACACAAAACATATGAGAAATCACTTTTTTTCCTAAGACAAATTTGTAAATGAAAACGTTACAAGTTCTTAATTATGATTTCTGAAATACTTTCATAAATGTTTGAATTTCAACATATATAAATATCGTTTAAGTAAATCGTTTACATTTTCTTGTAATAATTGATTTATTTAAACCAAAATATTAAAAAAAATTCATAACAACAGCATTCTGGTCAAATTAAAATAAAAGCTTACTACGATTCGTTTGGTCATTAAGTCAATATACATTACATAGATGGCAGTGATGGCCGTAAAAATTTGGAAAAATCGTACCAAAAATTATCACCTGGGGAAATTTCTAGTTCAAAAATTGTAGGAAAAGCAAAACAAATTCACAAAATATAGGAACCTGTGATAATTTTGTGATTAAATAATTTTTTTTCCTATTTTTCTTTTACCATTTTAGACATCTTACGTACACTAGTAAAACTAAAGATAAATTTAGCAAGTATTATTTTAATTTGTCAGAGCCAACTTTGATGTATTTTTCAAAATGAAATTTCGAAAAAATATATTTTAGAAATAATTTGATTTTAATATTTCTGCAATTAATATTTACTTAATACCAATATGGCCTTCTTATATATTGTTCTTAAAGATATGTAGAAAACTTTTATATAAACATTTTATAATATTTTTGCTTTTTTCATTGAAAAACTTGAAGCTTAAAAACACTATTTTTACTATGGATTCCTATGGAAATCAGTGAAAAGTTATACCACTAAAAAAGCTTCTTAAAAATAACGTCATTAAGATTATGGCTCTATACTCTAGAAGGCTCCGTTATTATACGAGACAAGAAAACCACCCCGAATTACGGGATATATAGTAGATGTGGTAAACCACTACGACGTTGCCTTTGAATAATTGCTTCAAATTATAACTTTGAATATTGGGATAAATGAGGGATGAGGTAGGACACCAGTCGAGTTGAAACATCAGCTTCTGGCTGTAATGTGGCTATTAGCTACACCAGATTCGTACAGGTATTTGAACTGTTTTTGTATTTATCTTGAGTTCTACTAGTTACCATCATTTTCTAAATTGTCGAAATTATAAATAACTGAAATTTAAAACGTAATTTAATTTTTCCACTATAGATCCGCGAGTGAACGCTTTGACATGGCAAAAAGTGTCTTATCGAACTGCTTTGTGCATATAATCAATGAGTTAAACTCAATAATGGGACAATGTATAAAATGGCCAAACGGTACAGATTTGGAAATTACAAAAACAAAGTTTGCATCAAACAGCGTATTTAAAAATTTGATTGGGGTCGTGGATGGCACCTATATTCCTCTTTCTGTACCAAAAAAATTTATTACAGAATACACAAATCGGAAATGCTACACTTCAATGACTCTACAAGCCATTTGTAATTCGGAGATGACATTTATTGATGTGTATTGCGGGTGGCCAAGTTCGGTGCCAGACATCAGGATTTTTAAAAACTCTTTAATTTACCAGAGGACACAGGGAAATATCACGGAATACCTTCCAGAGGGTGAATAAATTTTTGGGGATAAGGCATATCTCTTATTGGATTGGTGTATCACTCCATTTATGAATCGTGGACATTTGTCCCAACAACAGGTTCAATTTAACCAGAAACATTCATCATGGAGGCAGGTAGTAGAACGCAGCTTTGCTCTTCTTTTTGGAAGGTTTCGGAGACTAAAACAGTTGAATATGAAGAGGACGGATTGGGCTCCAGCCACAATTACGGCTTGCTGTGTACTACACAACATTTTTCTTGACTTTGATCAAGACATGATAGAAAATTATATAATGGAAGGTTTTCCAGTTCAAAATGTAAATAACACCGTAGAAACTACTGTACCTGGCTCAAGGAACCAATCCACAACCAATGGCACCACAAAAAGGGATGAAATTTGTAATCAAATTTTATAAAAATTAAATTGTTTGGTTTTATTAATATTAATATAAATTTATTGTTTATTTTTAATGATCTCAATCAACTGTTTAATTTGACAGTCCGCCGATTCGCAGAGTTGGAGCACCTTGTCCTGGAAATTCTTAGTAGTGGCTTGCCTTTCCTCTCTGCTTTGTTTAAGCTGCTGTAATTCGTCCAAAATAATTTGTTCTTTTGTTTTTTTTCTTCGTCTGCGTGGGACAACTTCATCATCAGAATCTGTAATTTAAAAAATATTAATTACTCGTGTTACGTATAACTTATTGTAGTGTTAGCGCAGCATTCGAAATAATTAGTTTCTTAAATTTTAACGGAAATGTTCGATTAAAACTTAGATGGCATATACCGTTAGATGAAACCTTGACTGGTCTGGACGTTGATATTATAGATGAGGTTGGATCTATGCTCGAAGAGATATTTGTTGGATTGCTCGAGTGGTCACTACCAAAAATATCATTGAACTCGTCGTAGTAATCAAACTCGAAGAGCCCTGCTCCAGTCTGACGATCATTGTCCCGTTTTTTGATGGTACAGACGTTTCAAATTATAAAATTTATCCTTGCACTGTATTTTTGACATTTTATATCCAAAATTTACCATTATGGTATGTATTTTGTCCCAAATTTCGTCGCTTTTTAGCAGACCTGTCCCAAATAAATATTTTTTTGAAAGGCACGTATGGCACCATATATGTGGATAGACCTAAAAAAAACAAGAATTTTTTATAAATAAAGTTCGGAAATTTGTTGTGAAAAGTTTACACACAAATAAATTATACAATAAAATAATTTAATTTTACTTACTTTTTCATTCAAATGTAGTTGCCTCTCGAACAAAACCCCCATGTTGGCAATATGCAAACATAAATCACCCAGAACCAAAACAACAAAATATTGAAAATCCATTTGTTTCCAAAATAAACATAAAAAATAACACACACATAATAAAAACTATAAATTACACATTTAAAAAACAAAATTACATACCTGTTTCACTATTTAAATAAATATATCCAGTATTATTTCCTGAATTAATTTGTGTTTGCTGGTTATTCATTTTCGTACTTGGCTTTTATCCGCTTTATTGTTGAGACTGACAGATAAAAAGGCACTATTGAGTAGAGTTGTAAATGACGTTTATAACAATAAGGGGAAATTTTGGTTTAGATTTATGAACAACGAAAAGCACGTTGCTGTGGTTACAACAGAGGTTTATGAACGCTTTAGAACTGTCATTGTTAACAATATTGTTACAATGTAGAGATTATGAACACACTCCAGAGGCATGTAAATTGTTGCTTCGGGTATACAATTTTTTTTGGTTTTTTTGAACGAACCAAAAGCGAAATGCAAAGGGAAAGTTTTTTTTTTTTTTTCCTTTATTTAATATTACAACTGATTTACAAATCATTTAGTAATTTATCTTTCTTAAATGAAGATTCACATTTGACGGGCAGTCAAAAATGTAACCCAATGGTTACTCCCGTTTGAATTTACATAGTAATTATTTTTCTCTATCCTAATTAAATACAACTGCCCAATTCCAAAGGTTTCTGCCTTTGAAGTCTTCTTACTGCATTGGTGGTATCCAATAAACTTCGTATGTCTGCATTTTGGTGCCAAGATATCCGCTGAATGTGTTTCTTCGCATGATTTTTATAAAATCGATATACATTTTTTAGTCTAGTTTTGATTATTAAATAAAGCAGTCAAGTTTGGATTTTGATAGCGAACGGTGGTGAAGGGATTATCTGCCTACCGTCGGATAAAAAAATATATAGCTTAAATAATTTATGTCACTCAACACAAATTGTTTAATTTTATATTTATAGTAGTAAAATAGTTTTCTTTTTTGGTGAAATATAGCGTAGTTATAAATTTACGCTTTGATTTTTCTTTTCTGATTTTTTTTTCTTTTGCTGAGTTTTTCTGGTATTTATGGATGGCATCGTAAAAATGAAAATAATAAAAATAAAAAAAACAATAAAACTATAGAAAACTAATTTATATATTTTGCACAGTTAAAGAAATTATGGTTTTTTAAAGAAATTTGGTGAAATAAGTTTAGAACCTTAAGTCAAAGGTGGTTTTTGCTTGAAGTGTGGGTGCCAATTTAATTAATACATATTGCACCACTTCATTTGTGATTAAAAAATAAAAAATAAAATAAAAATAATAAACAAAAATATAACCAATAAGTTTAAAAACAGAAAAAAAAGGTTTTATTGGTCGTTGGGTACCAGTATATGTGGCAGCAATCCCGTCAGTTAACGATATTGCTTTTCGGAGATTTTGTGGCAGAAGTCACTCCTAGCCAACAGGCGGGGCGCTGCGTGGTTTAGAGGGGGTTTCTGCATTGCCGCTGTTTCGAGCTGTTCTAGACCCGAGTGACCGGAAGAGGTCAAGCATTTAGTATTCTTTAATTTCATTCAAATTTTTTTTTTATTATTAATTTAACTTCTCGTTATTTTTTTTTTATTTTTCTAATTAATTTATTGTTGTTAAGATTATTTTGTGAGCTGACCTTGACCATCGTTGAAATTTTGTTTTGCCTCCGTTGTCATTTTCGCGACTTGATTTTTTTATTACTATATTTTTATTTCACTATATAAACATTTTTTTCAGCAGGTGGGTCACATACGTACATAATTCATTCCGTTATCCTTCTATCTGTTGCTATTATATTTAAATTTTACTGGGTTAAAATTACAGTTTCATTAAATTTTGTTTACATTCTTTAAATTTCGCAAACCCAGCTGGTAATCATTTGATTTTTTCTTGCGTTGAATATTTGATTTCTCTTTGGTACGTTCTTTATCCTGTCTTTTAACAGAATAAATTTCTTTAAATGATCAGATGATAAAGAGGTAGAGTCCTGTGGAGGGTCGCTCTTCCATCTTGTTCCGGTCGTGTTGTTCTCTCACGGCAGGCTGCCGGAGAGAGCAACACGGCACATGTCTTGTTCATTTTCTGGGGATGACGGTTTTCGCCCCGGAGGATCGTCGCTTGGTCTGTTGTGAAGGCGCCCTTCCTTCATAAATGGTATTGGTGACAGTCGCGACCGGAAAGTCATTTCCATTAGGCTGGCCGATGAGAAGGACCTCCTCAGCAGACTAAGCGGGGATCGTCTGGGGTTGAAAGTGTCGTCCCAAACGAATACACCAGGTTATTATTTTCTTTTTCGGCTCCTGAAGATAAGTCATGATTGGCTTCTTTTTTCTGTTTTATTTCCTTTTCTATGCGGTTATACAAGCATAGGATCACGTCTGGAAAACCGCATGCCGCACAGTTAGCTCTAGCCAGCTACAAACCCGCACCAGACCTCTGATCTTATGGTTCTGTTAACGAAATCTCGCGGTTTCGTTACAATTGGTTGAACCATCTGGCCTGTAGAGAGGACACAGACTGATATACTGACAGACAGACACCATTTTCAAACCCACTTTTTCGGACTCAGGGACCTTAAAACTGATAAATCTCTAAAAATCTCAAGGTTCAAAATTTTCATGATTACTATACTTTATTTAACTTACGTAAAAGCAAAGAATTCCTAAATATATAAGCTGTCAGGTCAGACCAATTTTAAAAGAAGCTTAATTTAAGAGGGATACATTTTACGATTTGTAACGGGCGCTTGTCATCCCCGTTACAAAATATACCTAATTCTCGGAAAAAAATTAACTAAAAAAACTGCATCCCACCTTTGAAGATATTTTCTTCTAAAAAAACAAATACAAATCCCCAAGACAATGTCCGGATGCAGTTACCATTCTAATTACGTTAGTTGAGTTGTATCAAATTTGGTTCTACAACAAATTAACGTAAAATTCTATTTATTCTAGTGGCGCGTGCCAATACAAATCATATTTTCATTTACGTTTACTTTATAAGTTTATTTCTGCACACCAAAGTGTGTGCTCAAGTTTCAGTAAATAAACGGAAACACATTTTTCTCTTTTTGTTGTTGCACACGCGATTTTTGTCAAGCGTGTGTACAGTACTTTTAATTTTTTTTTGGTTTCTTTAGCATTTATTCACCTGCGGCTATTTGAAACCAAATTGAATTTAATTTTTTTTGTTGTTTTGTGGGCAATTTGAGGTGTCAATGTGTTTACACATTGAACGAAAACGTGCCGGATGTTTGCAGTTTTTTTTTTGCATAATCGCTATATAACCAATATAGTATTGGAGGGGGTAAGAATGCGTTTTTCTGTTGATCGGTCAATGTGAAAAATAATTTTTCTTTTTTTGGTCAATCAGAAGAAAAATTGTATAAAAACCTAACGCCAATATTTTACTGGGGGCATTCAGTTTCTTGTGTTAAGATTGAGACAGTCAATTTTGTGTTGTTTTTGGTTCACGTGGGGATAATAATTCTTGTCACCCACCCGTAAATAAATTTGTTAATAAGTTTTTTTAAACTTTAAATTAATTTGTTTTTGTTTTCTTCTAATTGGAGGAGAATTTATCTGAAAAAAAAATTTTTTTTTTTTTTTTTTATAGATATTGTAAGTATATATAATATATAAAAAAAAAATAAATGATTACTAACAAAAGGGTACCGGTTGTTGGGTGCCTGTGGACTGTCCCGTACGGGACGGGAGACGGCAAGTGTTTTGCACTGTTTTCCCCGGTAGTCAGACCCAACAATCTATTTTCTTACTAACATTTGAATAGGGGCCGATGGCCAACTTTGTTTTTTTTATTATTTTATTTGAATTACGATTGAGTCCGTAAATCACCTTGTTTTCCTTCCCTTAAACAGTAATAATTTCCGAATGGTAGGCCACATTTTAACTATGTGGTTGTTCCGTTTCTTTTTGTTCTTTATTCTTTCACCAATTTTTTTTTTTTCCTATTTCTTTGGTTGTTATCAAACACATTTTTCTCTAACATGACTTTAAAAAAAAATCTTAAGGGGAGCTACCAAACCCTACGACCAAATTCCTCTACCCGACTTGAGCACCGGGATTAAGTCGTGGTAGCTTTTCCCCCTTAAGATAATTTTTGTAACGACTTGATTTAGGTCAAACTAAATCTAAGTCACAAAATGTTACAGATTTCCCATAAGAACCCATGTAAAATTAAACATTTTTGATTAAAATGTTATGAATGAAAAATACTCGTAACAGAAAATATTTTTAAGTTTATATTTAAATCAAACCTTTGAGTATAACATATTTTAAAACCAATAACTTAAATTTAGTAATTTGATTAATATAATTAAAACAAAACTGTACAAATTTACTTTTTCTGTGTTTGTCTATGTGAAAAATACAGTATAAAATTATAATAACGAAATCAATGACGTAAGATCTTACTTACTATTTATCAAAAACTTTAAAATACAATATGTATACTAGAAATAAATAAACTAGGCACAACCACTCTTTAACAACAATAAAAATTAAATGGTTTGTTTACAAAAAAAAAAAAATTTGTTTCTCCTCTTTAGTTTAAACTCTGTGCTATTTATGGACATTTTATTAATATAAAAAAAAACATGAACGAAATGTGACACGTCATGAGATAAAGATGTGTTTGAAAATAAAGGGTTTTAGTAAAACATTATTTAAAAATCTATAAACAAAATTTTATTAATTAATGTTTAAATCATATATTTATTAATTATTCTTCTTGATAACGTAGAAATCAAAATTCATTTTTTTGTCTTTCAATAACCCTTATATTAAGTCGAATTTTATCCTAACGGCCTGTATATCTAGTAATGCTTTGGTAAAAGAAAGTAAAAGCTAATTATCGAGAAGCCAACCGAATAAACCGTATATTCATATGACGTTTTCGATACGGCTTCTACCAAATCTTTTAAAAATCACTTTCTACTGCTGTGTAGATCGAACAATAAAATCAAATTGCTCCGTATTATATATGTGTGTGTTTGACGTTTTAATATAAAGATACTCTATAATTTTTACAAAAGGTTTAGTCGATAATAGATAACAAAACAAAATAATAAAATGAGCGTATCAATTAATAATATATTTATATGAAAAATAAACAGAAACCCCAAAAAACGCAAAACAAAAATGACGCTTTCAATAAACTTAAATCGAATGAAAAATGCCATTCAAAATGACAGTTCTATTTGTGTTTGTGTTAGTAAATCTGCCAAAAAATCGAGATTCGTAAACCAGCAACAATTTTGCTCGACCGAGTGACTTTTCTTGACAAATCGAACAGTTTGACAGCAGAAAGAGCATCTTTCATCGAGCCGGATTGCTCTTTTTTGGTGAATTGAAAACCAATATACTTATCCAGAAAAACAGCATAATAAGGAAGTCAAATCACCAAGCAGATAATTATGTAAGTATAACAACCACTAATATTCGCAGCACAGGCCTAATTAACAGTAACAGGTGAACCTCTATATGGGAAAATAGAGGAGGAAATAAATACGGGCATTTGGCTCAAACTTTTCTAACGCTGGCTGTCTAATTAGGTATCCGTACAATACTAACAATCGTGTTAATAATTGTATAACTATTGACTCGATTGCACATAACAGTGACTGTGGAACTCGATTGCTCTGGAAATAGCCCCACGCGACGTAAGCTCAGAGCTCGTGTCGGTAACACAAAATATAGTAGATAGTATAGTTTCGAATGTAACCGTGAACTCAAGAAGTCAAATTAACACATGTGGTCGCTTAGATAGTAATTACAAGGTATCTACCTCTATATACACAAGCATAGTATAATGACGACATAAAAATACTAAGCCACACTGCCAATATATATTTTATCGAGTTTCATATATATTTCCGCTAGATGATACAGTTAATGGTGTAAATATGAGCTAAACAAATGATAAAGTTGATTAAAAGGGATTATAAGTTTCGTCATTGCCTGTCAAAATATAAAATAAATTTTAAAAATGATTAAATCATTTTTAAAATTTAACTAAATTAATTATTTGAAGACTTTTCTGAAATAAACGGAAGAGTTTTTAATACTTATAAGTTAATTTTAAATCAATTGATTTGTTCGGATTTTTATAGACAAATATATTAGTTGTTCAAGGCAATCCCAATATTTTGGATTTGGTAAATCAGAAAAATAAAGAGGCCAATCCCTCATAACATATCTACTGAAAAAAGTAGAAATATCAGTCATCCTCCCCGTAGTTTGGTTTCGTACTGAAAAGTTGGTCTCCTCATCAGGTAGCTACGAACAAACTATAAAAAATACAACTCTCCATTTACATTGTTTTCCAATGCAGTTCTTTGTACATCTCTTGGAAATTGTCCCATCTCAGTTCAACCATGTTGTAATCATCTGCTAAACAGTTCGAATACTCGCTGTTGAATAAAAGTTTGGTGTAAATAATATTGGCAAAATGAATTCCAATTTCGTTACTGGTAGGGGTGTATTTAAAACCACCTTTACCGCGTAATCGCGAAAAAAAAAATTCCAGGCTGTCTTGGTTTGTTTTACCCGTCAAAATGTATTCTACACTGTTATTTTCTGATAATTGGTTAATTAACATTATCTTTGAATTTATTGTTAGTCGTACTCCTTTAATAAATTTGAAATAGTTTTCATTTTTTGTCAGAATTTTCAAATTTTTCAAAAATTTTATACTGTCTACCAAATAATGGCAAATGTCATTGCCTGGTTTTAGTGACTTTTCGTAAGGCGATTTTGATTTAAAATTTCTGCTATTTAAACAGTCGAATATAATATTAAATCGTTCGAGGAATGCCGATGTTGATGCTGCATTTTCTAGTAATGAACCAATGCCACTACATAAATAGCCATGTCATCAGTCTAAAA
The DNA here is from genome assembly GCA_958295665.1 of Tipula vernalis. NCBI lineage: Eukaryota > Metazoa > Arthropoda > Insecta > Diptera > Tipulidae > Tipula > Tipula vernalis. Next base: position 274,836,007 of record OY282558.1, read on the forward strand.
AAGTCAAATCACTAATATAAAGAGGGGAATAAAGAAATTTATTTTCCTAAGAATTTTGTGTTGCCTTTATTTTCAATTTAAATGAAAATTTTTATTTATAAATATAAATAATTTTAAATTAAATAGATCGTATTGCAGCTTGTACACAATTTTGTATTTTAGTAAATTGATTTTTTTCCTCAACCATCGTTAGGCTTCGTGTTTCTTTAAAAATTTCATTTCGTAGATTACTAGATTAGTTTTAATATGAAAATGAAATGTTTAAAGGAACGCGAAGCACAAAACATCTTTATAAAAATGCAAAATTACTTATTAAATGATTATTAATTTCAATCAAAATTGTTCACAAATTGCTTTTTGATATATTTAACATCAAATTATTTATATTTGTAAATAAAAATGTTCATATAAATTGAAAATAAAGACAAAATAAGAAAATGTATTTGAAAATCCCATATGATTTTTTAATGTTCCATAAGAAAATAAAAATCTTTATAGCCTTAACAAATACTACCACACATTTTTGTGTCATGGCTTTTAATGTAGTGGCATTGAATCATATTATTATTTTTTGTATTGCTTATAAATAGAGAAAACAAAAATGGGCAGAAAGATGCACATCGAAATTAACTTAAATATGTATATCAGAACAAGTGGTGTGTGAGTGTGAATATTGGATGTTTATTCATATGTATTTCATTTCGCTTATTTAACCTTTGTTTGGCACGATTATAAAACTACTTCTCGTCAACATTTATAAACCGGGATGTAGATCACTTTTATCACGATTTTTGCAGGAAAGGAGGTAAATTCGAATAATATAAAAATGATATAATAATTAAAATGCCACTTTAGTTTAATTTTTAGTGACATTTTACACTTATTTTTGTTATAAAAAAAAATTCATTCAATTTTTAAAAAAAATCAAATTCAGGATAATGTCGTGTTAACAAAAGGGTTAAAAAACAAACACGCTGAATCGACTCATTCTTTTGTTTTTTAATTTTTTGTTTTGCTTATACAAAGCCAAAATACATATTTGAATGTAGGTAAAAGTGATTGTAATTGTAAGGGGGTTCTAGTATTTGTATTTTGTAGATATTCAAATCCAACACTAATGTAATACTACAAGCCTGAATCAGTGATGAAGCACACAGATACCCTCTTACATTTAATGCCTTATACTTGAAAGTGTTGGTGCGAAAATAGAATAAAAATACTCTCAACTAACCAATCCCAATTAGTTTTTCATTATTAACATACCTAATTTTCCCTCCACAATTCGTTTGTTTTGTTATATCTACAATTTGTATGTTTTTTTCACTCATTTATATAATCTGTCGATCACCAATACTTTCATGCATAAGCGCAAAATAAATTTATTATATTGGTGACAATCAGGCTTGTAGTACATTAATGTTGGTTTTGAGAAATTTCATTTATTTTAAAAACATTTCGTTCTGTTTATTTAATACACGAATGATAGAAAGAGAGGCATATAGAAATTATCCTCGTCTCATAAAATTACAAAAACAAAACTTAAAATATTTGAAATTATTTTATTTGGGTAAATTTGACTCATACAAAATGTGCTTCTATGTTATTACGGCAAACGGTTACATTCAAAACCTTCTAAATTTGCTTAGAAAGCCAGATTGTTTTATTAACGAACAGATGTACAGGCATTGGAAATATGATTCTAAAATGATTTTTGGGTAAAGTTCTGGAATATGACCAACTAGGATGGAACTTGGCTATTCCTTAAACGATTTTAGTGAAATTAGAAACGCACGATGGAAATGGGTTTCTAAAATGATGTTTAGGATAAGTTTTGGAATATGGACGTGGGATTCTAAAATGATTTTTGGATAAAATTCTGGAATTTGGCCAATTATGGTGGAACTTGGCTATTTCTTAACCGATTTTAGTGAAATTTTACATGTGCCTTGGAAATAGGATTCTAAAATGAATTTTAGATGAAGTTCTGAAATATCGGCAATTGGGATGGAACTTGGCTATTCCTTAACCGATTTTAGTGAAATTTGACATGTGCGTTGGAAATCGGATTCTGAATTGATTTATGGATGAATTTCTGGAATATGGCCAATTAGGAATGGAACTTTGCTATTATTTAACCGATTTGAGTGAAATTTGACATGTGCCTTAGAAATGGGATTCTACAATGATTTTTAGATGAATATGGCCAACTTGGATGCAACTTGGCTATTTCTTAACCGATTGTGATGCAATTCGACATGTGCGTTGGAAATGGGATGAATGAAGTTCTGGATTTTAGAGAAAATTGACATGCGCGATGTGAACGGGATTCTACAATGATTTTTAGAGTGAAGTTCTGGAATATGGCCAATTAGGATGGAACTTGGCTATTCCTTACCCGATTGTGATACAATGTGACATGGGCGTTGGAAATAAGATTCTAAAATGATTTTTAGGAAGTTCTGAAATAAGGCCGGCTAGCTATTCCTAAACCGATTGTGATGCAATTCAATATATGCGTTGAAAGTGGGATTCTAAAATAGATTTTAGATAAAGTTTTGGAATATGGCTAAACAGGATGGAAATTACAGATTATTTCTCCATTGATTTTCGATCTGCCTCACAGCAGATAAACCTCGGCAGCTGCATGGATACTTGGCTATTCCTTAACCGATTGCGATGCCATATAGGCCATATTACAGAACACAAATTTCACAACACCCTGTTAAGGAAGAGCCAAGTTCCATTACATTTGGCCTTGTTTCAGAACTTCATTTAATAATCATTTTAGAATCCCACCTCCAACGCGAATGTCAAATTTCTCTAAAATCGGTTTAGGAATAGCCAAGTTCCATCACAATTGGCCATATTCCAGAACTTTATCCAAAAATCATTTTAGAATCCCATATCCAACGCACATGTCAAATTTCTCTAAAATCGGTTAAGGAATAGCCAAGTTCCATCACAATTGGCTATATTCCAGAACTTGATCCAAAAATCATTTTAGAATCCCATTTTCAACGCACATATCAAATTTCACTAAAATCGGTTAAGGAATAGCCAAGTTCCATCCTAGTTGGCCATATTACAGAACTTCATCTAAAAATCATTTTAAAATCCACTTCTATCGCGCATTTTAAAATTCACTAAAATCGGTTAGGGGACAGCCAAGTTCCATCACAATTGGCCATATTCCAGAACTTTATCCAAAAATCATTTTATAATCCCATTTCTATCGCGCATGTCAAATTTCCATCCTAATTGGCCATATTCCAGAAATTTATCTAAATATCGTTTATCGAACTTTCTTTATTTAATGATATTTAAAGAGCAATTCTTGTGTTACAAAAAATTTTGCTCCCTAATGTATTTTCTTCAATGGCTCTGTAGAATGGGTTGGCTTGGGAGTGATATTTTTAGCTTTACGCTCTCTGTTTTAAGAGCAAAATTAAAAATAAAAATTTAAATCACTTTGAAAGAGCGAAATAATTTTTTTTTGTGTTTATCATTAGGGGTAAGAGCGTAAAAGCAAACTGAAAAAAAATGTTATTGGGAGCAAGAGCGAAAATTTTTATAAAGAGCTCTAAAAGAGCTATAAATTTAAACTCTGATTTCTTCGTCTCTTACCTCTTTGCACTGTTTGAACTAACTTTTGTTTATAGGCAAAAACAGTGCACAGAGGTAAGAGACGAAGAAATACAACAGCGTAAGCGCAACTCGTGTGGAATGGGTGAACGCCAATCAAAGTTTGGTATTTTTTTTAGTTTTTAGAATGAATCAGAAATGTTCCTATAAATATTTATTTTATGTTGTTAAGTTTCATTTTATGGTTTCTTTATAAATTTTGAAAATAAATATACATTTATCAAACCGGTAGTTTTAAACCAATTATCAATAATTTTGCTTTGATAATTATACGGAATAGTTATTACTTTGTAACGAACAAAAAGTAACCAGTGTTACGTCAAAAGTAACAAGTACCGGTGATTAGTTAAAACGAAATTGCGCATCTCTATTACTAACTTATTTAACAAAATTTTTCTGAATAAATATATTATATTTTACCCCGCTCAAAGCAATCTCACTTTAGTTGGAGAGTAAATTTACTCAAAGAGAGCATTATGTTTTTGTGGTTTTAAGTATTTGTGTATATTGCGTAGGGGCTCACTGTATTGGCCGAAATATAATTTCTACAACCAAATAGGTATTTTCTGCACCCAACTAATTTGAATTTCGACATGATACGTCTCTATGATACCTAATATAGCTTCTGGTCTGATATTTATAAAAATCCACATGACTTGACCGATTTGAACCAAACTTTACAATATAATTGTTGTGATAGTGAAGGTGTTGAAGATGTTGATGGTGATAATGAACATTAAAATTGTGATGGGAATGATGATGATGATTGTGTGATGGTATGATGGAATGTTGTGTGATGGTTTCGATGGTTTGATGGTCCGATAGTATGAAGATAAGAAGGTTGTTGGTTCGATGGAATGTTGTATAATGGAATGTTAGTTTGATGGTGTTATGGTATAATGGTTTTATATGATGGAATGTATGATTATTATTTATAACGGCATCATTCATAAAGTTCGCCTTTAGAAGCATGTCAAACAATTTTCAATAACAACACGGGAGTTCATTTGCCAATCTACGTCTCATCGAGTCATCGGGAGAGTTTTTACGCCAACTTTTTTCATAATGTAGAGCAAGAAGGCAAGGACAATGAAGAATTTAAGGGAAACATTTTTATAGACATAGAACTCAATTACCTGCAACATGAGGGTCTCAGCGCATGGCAATTCAGTCTCAGAAGCTCACCTTCAATATTTACTTCTTAGGGACACAACATCTTACAAATAAATTAGCAATTAACAGTGACAACGAAGCATTACGCTGTACTCTATCGAAGAGATTGGTAGTAACCTATCCTTCTCATTACGTCTTCTAAGTATGTGGCTACGTAAAAGAAAGGTTTGGCACCAAGCGTTTGTAATTTCCAACGAAGGACAAAAACAGCCAACATACTTGTTACAAATGTTTATAATTAAAATATTCACCTATATTATCTATGGTCCTTGGCCATCTATCGGGTAGTTGATGGATGCCCTCGTGATAGAATCGCCCAAATCAGTGGATTAGCAAAATGATTCAACACCGCAGATTATCAATTCGATTTCAATCTATCAAAAAGCTATTTAAAAAAATAATTGATAGACTACGAGTATTTCTTAAATTTATGATTAATGTTTTGACAGCTTCAACTTTGGAGACCACCATTTTAAATTTTTTTTAATTTTGACTTAATCTTATTATTTTACAAATTTCTTGTTTTCTTTGTATTATTGATTATTCAAACCAATTTCTTTACTTTAATAAAAAAATAAAATAAGTACTTGTGTAAAGTTAGATCCCGTTCATCTTTAATATTAAAATTAAAATCGCCAACACAAATAGAATTTCTGTAACGACTAACAAATTAGTTAGATTAAAAGCATTAGAAGCGCTATTGCCCTATTTATTTTGAAAAATTCGCGTAAATATTAATCTAAGTGGGATACACTTAGACTAACGTCACCTGAATTTGCATCTGGGGTTGATAAACAAAAATTCCATGTTTGTATAATTGTTTTGAAACAATAAGGGTAAAATTATAATAAACAGATGAAGCTCCTTCTCATTTAAAAAAAAAACGGAATTTTTAGCCTTCACATAATATTTATTCGAAATAAAGCTTTTTTATCTTATAGCTTGTTAAAATAAACAAGAAAATTCGTTTAATCTAATCTTCACCATCCATCTAAACCTTAAGTAAATAACATACAGATGTAAAAACAGTCTGTCTACTTACAAAAACATTTTCTGTTTTTAATGAGATGTACATTTCATATTTACTTACATTAACATACAAATTTTACTTCTGTAGCATTGAAATAACAATTGTTTGTTTGTTTTTATGTTTTAATAGTTTAATCTAATTAGATATACATAAGTATAAATAAATCATACATACATATACAAACGAAGAAATTATATTTCTACGGAATTTTGCAGTGACCGAGAAACGTTATTATTATTGGGTAATATATTATTATAATCTATATTTCTAAAATCTCTAATAAATATTTAAATTTTAGTAGTATTATGAATTGTATATTTATATACGAGGAAAAGATAAAATCAACGTCTAGAAATGCAAGGCCAAATTGACCGAATGTACCAATTTTCGACACATTTATGTACATTTTGGGAAGAAATCAAGTTCAAAAATGTATCCACTTCTTTCCTCGATTTTAATAAATCCATAATAATAAATAGGTTAGTGTTAAATCAGACAAGATGACAATTCGATGAATAATTGTTCAACCCATCCGCTGGCATTGGTTTTTTCTATTCACTTATACAACTAAACCACCTCCAGAATTCTTTGAACTTACCATGCTGAACAGTGCCGCTCCGAAAACAAAAGTTAATTTTATTGAGGAAGAATTATCTATTCATGCAACCAACCGTAAATGAACTAAAAATGTTTCTTGATGTTAATGACAAATGAGGAGGATTACGCAAAATATGAACAAACTATACGAAGTATTAAGTAAAATAATTTAAATGATACCTATTTATCTTATGGGCAAACAACGTTACACCGGTCATTAAATGTTCCAAAAAATCAATAAAACTCTGACGACACCGTCTTTATGTTTTCGTACAAATACCCCCAAACTATATCAATAGAATTGCAAGATCAGTTAAGGAAAATTAAGAAATGGCTAAGAACGTGGAGGATAAACGCGAATGAAAATAAATCAACGCATCTAAAACGAACATGTCCGTCGGTCAAATTAAATATTGTCGCAATTCCTTAACAAAACAACGTCAAATACCTGTACACATTTTGATAAAAGTTTGACATGGGGAAAGTACATTGAACCAAAGTACAATCAAATAAAAATAAAATTCTCTAAAGAGAATTGGTTCATTGGGAGAACATCAAAACTCTCTAGACTGCAAGGTCCTTCTTTATAAAGGAATCCTGGTTCCCACATGGACGTAAGGAATCTTTTTTAATGATCCTATGTCGTTGAAGCAAAAAGATTGTTTATAATTTACACAAAATATTAATTTGTTTTCTGAGCGTGTTCATTGTACAGCTTTCTGGTTCAAGATCTGAATCCCTAAAATCGCTTTCAAGATCCTATTCGTGGAATTACTATGAGATCACAAACGAAGTTCGTTTGTCAGATTTTTGGGCTAATTTCAATATACATAGTTTTTTGGGGTGGAGTTCATGGGATGGTCCAATAAACCCAACATTGCCCTTGAAATGTAGCCACCCCTTAAATTGGTTTCACTTTATTATAATATTACTTAGGGAAAACAATATCAAACGGGGGGCGAGTCGGAGAGACAGTAGAGACGAAACCAATTCAACAACAACGTTAAGCAACACTAGCTACAGTTAGTACACATTTGGGTGACCGCATAGGAACATGATGATGGAACGAAATCTTGCCCCTCTCACAACCGCCGATGAAAAAGCCGATCATTGAGTTGCACTGTGAAATATCAAAATCATTCAATGTTTATTCGTATAAAAATTTTGTACATTTGGTCACTAAAGGGCAATTCTAATAGTAGATTTTAATAGACTAACCGTTTTTATTAATAATAATAATTGTCACAAAACGTTGTTATTTCATAGACTTAATAAACTATACATTTTGATTCCTATTTCCGTGGCCTTTCAAAAATACCGATTCTATACAAATGATTTTTTGCAATTTAGAATATGGGTATTCTTGTTAGTAGTGTACAACTTGTGAAAGCCGTCTATCGTGAAGATGTAAAGCATGTTTAACACTTCAATCGCATTTCAAGACGTTAAATTCATCTCAATCTTTTTTAATCCATTAAGATTTTAGAATTTTCTTGTGAAGGTATCATGTACACGCATGTATGAAATTTCAGTTCAAGTTCATTTCCAGATCTTACATTTATTTCACTGACAATGACCATATTAGTATTTCAACCTTCTAATTTTTGTAGTCTGATAAATTTATTTGGAAAATGAATTAAATCCGCGGCATCTAATTTTTAAAAACTGAATTAAATCGACGCGAAATATTTCATTTAAAAAAAATTAGATATCTCGAATTTAATTCATGTTGAAAATGTAATTAATTTCGCCATGCAAACATTTTCGGCGGAGTTACTTCGTGCCTCTGTAGGCAGTTTCCGGCTACGCGAGGTGTAAATGAGAATTTTGCATTCCTGTTCAGTAAAATGGGAAAATAAATCCCGCTTTTGTGGAAATGAAGATCACACATTTCTCGACGGGGAATTTGACGGTGGGATACATTTAATAGGACCGTGAAATTTTCTAATTCTTAATCATTTCGGATCGGAATAAGTGTATATTGTAATAATACCAATAAGTAAAACATATTTTCAATTAATATTTTTTCTGCTGCGTTAATTTAAATGATGAAATTGCTGTACAATTGTTTGACTTTGTTGCTTCCATTATCACTCCGAAAATTCGGCAAATTCAATTTAAAATTTAAACTTATGTTATTGGTTATACGTAAAAGTAAGTTCCGTTTTCTCGTCGTCGTCTTTTGAAGCGGTCCATTCGACAAGCAAATTTTTGATACTTGCATAAAATGTGAATCGTATGTCATGAAAGGCTTACTGCATCGACCGGAGTAAATAGTAATCCGAAGGAGTAATGTCTGGCGAATATGGCGGGTGGTATAGAACTCCGCAGTCTTGCTCTTCTAGGTAGGTTTTAACGAGTCTTGCAGCATGCGGTTTTGCGTTGTCATGCTGCAAAATCAGTTACTTCGGTCTAAAAAGACCAAAATATTGAAATCCTGTCCAAAATGATCAAAAATTTGGTTGGTCCAAAAAAAACAATTCCCCACCTTTTTAAAAGAGTCTAAAAAAGCAAAAAAAAAAAAGTCCGTCCGTCAGTATGGATGTCTGTATGTCTGGCTGTATGGATGTCTGTACCAATGTTATCTCGAGAATGGCTTGTTCGATTTAGAAATTTTTTTTTGCCAATCTGTTTCTACGGTCAAGGCCGAGATTTGAGAAGCTTTTGGAACCTGTGCTGAAACAGGGTCGGGTACCTGCCATACGAATTGACCCAAAATACCTGGTTATAGAAATATTTACCAATTTGTTAGTATGCTCAATAGAATATTGAGTTGGGTATTGAGTTTGGAGTTGAGTTGAAGGTTAAGTAAGGGGTCAATTTGCGGGTTGTGTTCAAGTTGAGTTGGAGTTGAGTTGTGGTTGGGTTAAGATGTAGTGAGCAGCTCACCACTTTTTTATATATGTTGGTTTAAGGATTGAATTGAAAGAGAGTTTGCGGTTGGGTTGAAGATTGAGTTGGGGGCCGTTTGCGAGTTGAATTGGGGTTGGGATGGTGTTGGATCAGTGTTTAGTGAGCAGTTGAGCAATCTATAAAATAAAGTGAGTGTTTATATGTATGTACGGCATATGTGTATGATATTTCAACAAATCCACACGCCTTCACCGAAATGAGATTCTAAACTGATTTTTAGATGAAGTTCTGGAATATGGCGAAGTATGAGGGAACTTGTTCATTTCTCAACTGATTATGATGAAATTTGACATGTGCGTTGGAAATGGGGATTCTAAAATGATTTTTGAATGAAGTTCTGGAATACGGCCAAGAATGATGAAACTTGCCTTTTTCTCAAGCATTAAAAATGGGATTCTAAAATGATTTTAGGATGAAGTTCTGGAATATGGCCAAGTATGATGGAATTTGCCTATTTCTCAACCGATTATGATGAAATTCGGCTTGTGCATTGGAAATGTAATTCTAAAATGACTTTTTGGATGAAGTTCTGGAATTTGGATAAGTATGATGGAACTTGGCTGTTTCTCAACAGATTATGATGATGAAGTTCGATAGGTAGACTAGTATTGGGATTCCAAAATTATTTTTCGATGAAATTCTGGAGTATGACCAGTTAGGATAGAACTTTCCCATTTTTTAACGGATTTTTATGGAACTTTACATGTGCGATGGTAATGGTATTTTAAAATGATTTTTAGGTAAAGTTCTGGAATATGGCCAAGTAGGACGCAACTTTGCTATTCCTCAACCGATTATATTGAAATTCGATATTGGGAGTGAGGATTTAAAAGAATATTTATAATTCCGAATCTCTGCACTATCGCTATTAGTTTCAATACTGAGGCGCGTGTCCGCTACATCTATATTTTTCTAAGCAAGGCAAAACTTACCGCTCTTAACCACAACCCAAAGTTTAAAGCGAATGATTGACAAGAAAAGTTTCTAATGGAACTTGAAGATTATTACGGAGATATTCTTGATCGTTTGGCAGTTGAAAAAGTATATTTAGGTTGTCTGAAAGAAACTTCAACAGCTGCATGATTCACAGAAACATAAATAGACAAAACTCCGTCTAAAAATTGTTTAGTTACATTTGCTTCTATTCGTTCGAAACTTCAAAATTTATCATAATCGGTTAATAGCTAAGTTATATTCTTACTGACCATATTACAAAAGTTTAGTTTCATCATAATCGGGGTTCAATTGAAATGTAAAAGGTTCAATTTTCAATGTAAAAATGGTCCAATTTGAAATGTAAAAAATTCTGTTTGAAGTGTAAAAGGATCAATTTGATCTGTAAAACCTTTATGATGGTATAATGGTATGATGGTATGTTGGTAGAATAGTATAATGGTATGACGGTACGATGGTATGATGGTATCGTGGTAAGATGGTATATATGGTAGTATGATTGTGTGATGTTATGATGATACAGTGGTATGATGGATTGATATTGCATACGCATGTAGCTTCCGAATCGAGTTAATTTTGGGATTGGGTTGGAAAATAAGTATAGAGTTGAGCAGAGGGTTAAGATTTGGGTCGAGCTAAGTTGAGTTGACGTAGAATTAGGATTTAATTAGCTTGCATTGACCCAATTGCCCAATCTGAAGCCCAGTTTCATTGGGGTGTGAGTTTTTCTGTTGGAGAGTTATTTAAGGATTGATTTGGTGTTAGGTTAAGGGTTGATTTGAAAGATGATTATGGGTTGATTTGATGATTTAATTGATGGTTGGGTTGGCCATTAATTTAATGATTGTATTTAGGATTATGTTGCGTAAATTGTGTTGGAGGCTAATCTGAAGATTGACTTAATAGGTTCATTTCGGGATTGATGACCGAAGTTCTGATCACCTTATGAGGTTTCAGCCCTTTATATTTTATTGGGTTTATTCTACCATTCTGGTCGATTATCAAACCTTCTTCAAATTGCCTCAACCACCTTCCACACATATTACTATCAGAAAAAGCATGTTCACCGTAAGCTTCTACAAGCAAACAATGACTTTCAGCAGCGCTTTTCTTTTTAGAAAAAAAAACAACAAAACTTTCCGCAAATGACTATTATTTGGCACAAAACTCTCCATTTTAAATTGAATAAGAACTGTATTGTTTGCATTTTAATCAAATGTCATATACTACGTTTTGAAGGTTATAAAGAAACTTTCCAAGAACATGTATTACCAGATTTACATAATATATATATAAGGACAATTACGCCTTCTATTAGAAAAACGGAACTTACTTTTACTTATACCCAATATTTTAAATAAGACCCTGCATTAGCTCAATAAAGCGACAAAACCTTTCATTTAATGTGTTTATCCGATTAAGAATTTGTACTAACAGTAAATCTCGCAAAGAGAACTAGAATACAAATTCAGCGGGTCTCCTGTAAGCAACCCTCTATTCAGCATTCACAAAGGCTTAGGAGTTAAAAAGGCTAAAGAAACTGTAAAGGAATTCAGTCTGAAGTGCCATTCAAAATTGGAATCATATCCCAATGAATTAAGGCAACTTCTAAGATAACCGAAATATAAACGAAGCCGCAGGGCAGATCCCCTAGATCCAATGTAAGTACATATTTATAAATATATTCTAACTAATTGAAGTTAAGACTTAAGATAAAAATTATATTTTGGATTGTAAGTTTCTCACAATACTTGTTAGTTGTTATTTTCGTTTAAAGAAAGATCCAAGAATAATACCATTGGCAGAAATTATTCAGCAAATCAGTAATTTCGTTTAAACGCACTTTCGCATGTTTTTATTCTGAAGCCATTTTGGTTATCATTCATGCATTTGTCGTTTTCCTTTTTTATTGCCTCTACAATTCTAAATACTGCTTTAAGATCGGAATTTTCTACATAAAAACTCTAGTTTAGTCATGAAGTTTCTTTCATTGTCGAAGCTTGATTTGATATATACGATGATGATTGACATGGTAAATCTTCATTCTGAATAATGTCTTTTATATTAAATCTGTGAAACAGTTTGCTTTATAAGAAAACAGAGGTGCTTCGTACACTAACGTTTTCAGCTTCACCCACCGTCTCCGTTCTCACACCTCTGAGTAAAATCTGTTTTTAATATAGACGTTATTAGTCTATTACTCAAAGTTTTGTTTCACCAATTTGTGAACTATGAGATGCATTTTACGGATTCAACATGGCAGCTGCTTTAGAGTTTTAATCACATACAAATACACCAATTTGAGATGTTATTAATTATTTTTAATTATTTTTCTGTTCATGATATAAAATACACAGTTCAAACATTAATTTATTCTGGTATTTTTCAGATGTATAAAAATTTTACGAAGAGCAGAACAATTTTATTTTTTGTTTTTGTTTTTTTTTTGTTTTTCTTATAATTTCTTCAATTATATTTTATTTACGAGTACAGGCCTTTTCTAATAATTCATTTTAATTTTATTTAGGTTGCTTTGCACCTTATTTTTGCTGCTCTAAAGTTTCATGTGCTATTTTTAAATGAAAAATACTTTTTAACCAACAAAAGTTATCCCGGGTTAATATCTTTATCTTTTGCATTTTTTTGAGATATTGATAAAATGGATAAATGAGTTTTAGTTGTGTGATCTTGATGGGTTACAGCGGTAAAGATTTTTATAAACCGTAATAAGATGTTTTGTGCAAAATTTCATTCCCTAATTACCCTAATTTATATTGATTTATTTTATAAAGCCTATTAACATTTTACCGTAAACAAACAATGCGAAAATGAAACAACAGAAAACCATATCTTAAAATATGTATACGTGTAGGCGGTATATCTTTTCTATTTTATGGTGTTTTGTTGGTGGGAATATTTGTGAAATATTAAATAATAAAAAGATTAATTGGTGGCAGCAACAATAGAAGCACTTGTTTGCCAGAAAACAACCCAAAATGCAAATAGACCAAAGCAATTAAATAAATTTTCGGGAAATTTGTTTGGTTTCGTTTCGTGTTGCAGCTTATACCACACAGTTAAAACCAACAGTCTGAAAGATTTGAAAGTTGAACGGTTTCTGACCTCCGATATACATAAGTCTTACGACTTCGGAAGATGAGTTATTTCGGTAAGACAAATTAAATGTTTCTTTTTCACTTCGGGTTCTAAAGTTTTGTTTTATTTTATAAATAGTCCTAGATCGTGTGGTACAGCTGAAAGATTTTTTTTCAATTTTCGTTATTATTTCTTTTTTCTTTTTAGTTGAGTTCATTTTAATTGTTTAAATAAATAAAATTATTTGTATGTATTGAAATATGGCTAATTCTAATCTTCTGAAGTACCGATGTTGCAACTTTCGCAAATAGTACACCACCGCATAAAAGTCAATAGACTTTTATTCTGAAGTAAGCAATTTTGATTTGACGTTAATTGCTTTGTTTTAGGTACTTCATCCGTTATTGGATTGCAGAAGAGCCGTAGGCCCTAATCTGCAATCCGCCAGCGCCAATTTCAAAAAAGCTTCCATTGGCCAGTAAGTCTTTAAGTGCCACAAAGCTGATCGAAAGTACGCTCTTTTTTGTTTTTTACGCAAATATCTTTTGAACCGCACTAGATGGAAACATGTGAAACAAAAGAAAAATTCATTCAAAACAATCTTAGAAAATGTGGGATGCCATGGAAAATTTAAATATTTCGGCAAATTAAGCCTGAATTCCACTGTGAATAATTGACTGAACTGACTTCAAGTCGAAAGAAGACAAACAAAAAAAAATCCATTGGAGTGACAAAGATACAGCATGTTTTTTTCTTTTTTTTATAGCACAAATATCTTGATAAATTTTGACAGCGACAGCAAAAAATAAAAAATAAATAAATTTTTGGTTATCACTTGGAGTTTTAATTTGGCTTTTTCACCACCAATAAATTATTAAAAAAAAAAAACGATTACTTTATTAAATTGCCAATAATAGTATTTAGCGATATTATCACAATTGATCCCAATTTATCACAATTTAACTGTACACAAACTTTATATTTTTTTATTTTCACAGCTATTTTAGAAGCAACCACCAAACAAAATTATGACACTTACCATAAAAATAACAAACTTTTAATTAACTTAGTGTGCGGAAAAAATTTGCATTCGTACACAAAATTTGTGTGCGTATATTAGTTGGATAACCATAAAATGACTTCGATTTTGATAATTTTTGACCATAATTATGGCGATCCACTAATACAAACACACATTTGATGTAAGTAAAATCTTGACTTACTTCGTTTTGTGTTTCTTTCACACAACCACCGATTTTATATTTTTATCTCCCTTTATTTTGACTGACAAACTTTTATTCGCAATGGAATTCAGGCTTTAATAATCGAAAATTTGTTAAGTTGTTTTTGTGCTATTCAATCGTTTTATGGGTGAGTTTACATTTTGCTGTGTCAGTGTGTCACGTTTCTATTTTGCTGCTAAAGTCAGAAATTGTAGCGTGGCTCCATTGGAATATAGAAAAGCTATCGCTGATAAGTTCCGAAATTCCTTAAGTACCCGTATACATTGTGTTTCGTCGCGATTTTTCGAGACAAGGATGTATACCAGGCGACAAGTTATGGGCAGACAAAGAGTAACAAACGCCCAAGATGACCGTTTGATGACCAGCGTTCGAGATAACCAGCGAAGGTTGGGAGAAGCAGATCTTCATATACGAATACCATCCACGGGTACTATACTTCGGTCAAAATAAAGGATTGCCCGGCTTCAATTTTGCTTTACGCTCCAAGAACCTTCAGCGAAAGGTTTCGAGGCGGAACAGTTATGGTGTCGGCGGGAATTTCGGTGGGAGGATGGACCGAGATTTACATGGTTCCAACCGTATCTATTGGGTGTGTGAATATGACTCCGCCCTTTCTCAATTGGTGTCATTATTTTACTACTTACGTAAACTAAAAATGCGCAATACTTGTATTCTATAGTACTCGATGTCAGTACTTGATGTCAAACGTTGTGAAAAATTATTTAAAGGGACAGGACTGGGAATTAGTTCTACCGCACCCGCGGTATTCACCAGACATAGCTCCTTCAGATTACTACTTATTCCGGTCGATGCAGTCGTCTCTTTCTGAACAGCGGTTCAGTAAATAAGTAATTCTTTAATTTTCTAAGCAAGCAAATGTGTTTTATTTTAATAAAAAAGGGCGGAGTCATATTCACACACCCAATATAACAGCCGTTCGTTTTGTTAACGAAATATTGGAAGAATGTGTCGTTCCCTACACACCATTTATAAACGATAATTCCGTACTAATGCACGATAATGCAAGACCTTATGTTGCCAGACTCGTGAATGAATCCTTGACATGGCCGGCAACGAATCCCGATTTGAATCATACAAAACATGTTTGGCAAAGGACAAGGCACTGTGTCCAAAACCAATTAAAGTTTGGCTTGGCCTTAATTTTATACAATTATATATGTATTTCTTTTATTTTGTCCTGACTTATATAAGTTCCAATCATAACATCGATAATCGATACAAAATTGTAACTTTGGGACAAGTTTAATTTTGTTATACTTGGGAAGCAGCGAGGAAGAAACGACACAGGCCCGAATTTAACCACGAAAAATGTCAACCGATTTTTCCCGATTCACTTATTTTTGATACGTATCAATATCATTACAAAAAAAAAAATGCGCTACTGCAACAAACATATCACAGCACACAATAGCCACATTGATATTAGACGCCGTGTATACGTATTCAAACTTCTGATTTAGTTTAGTCTAGTTTTAGTCGTGTTTTGCCAATAAATAAAAATACATTTTTTGTTAAATTTGTTAGGAGGATAATTTTAAGTTTGTGATTTATGAACATGTTTTGCAGTAAAAGGGGCGGTACATTTTACTTTTAAATAAAAATATTGCAAATTAGGTAAACTCGTTTTTGTAACTAGTAAATGAAATTTATTTTCGTTTAACCCTTTAAAGTGTTCGTTCGTTTTAAGAAATTAATGTTAAAAAAGGATAGTGTTGCAATTGTGATGACAGTC
This sequence comes from Tipula vernalis, assembly GCA_958295665.1. Lineage (NCBI taxonomy): Eukaryota > Metazoa > Arthropoda > Insecta > Diptera > Tipulidae > Tipula > Tipula vernalis. Next base: position 274,852,409 of record OY282558.1, read on the forward strand.
ATAGATTAGGAAACAAATGAGCGTATTGAGCGAAACATGTGTTTCAAAGCAGAAAGAAGGTTTTTTAGAAAACACCTGTGATCCTTTAGGGTTAGATGACATAGCGTAAGTAAAATATTTTACCCTTTTGAAAATATTGAAATAATAATTTTTTCAGGTTGACTAAAAATTTTCGGCTCAAGAAATTAAGTTTTGAATAAATTTTGGAGGTGCTTGATTCTGAGTTATCTCCGATGATAAAGTCATATGCTTTGAAGCCGAAACAAAAGCTTTCTGCTTTGCTTGTAATGGTGTTGGCAAGGAGTTTGAAATATCAATGGCCCACAATCTAAGATTTCTAAAGTTGTAGCCGAAACTTTGGAGTTTGGATGCATTAGAAAACGATTATGTTCAATGTGGATCAAACTGGAAATGACCGATGAAGATAAACGAAAGGCAATAAAGGATTTTTTCCAATGAACCGGATTCCCAGGAGTAGTGATGTGTGTAAACGGTACTCGTATTCAAATATTTCAACCAACAAATAAATGTTTATATTGCAGCTGGAAAGGATTTTTCAGTTTAAATGCTATGACAATAAGTCTAATAATTAGCTATTTACAATTTTGAAATTGATTTACCTTAATGTATTTTTTTTTCTGATTTATGATAATAAAACACAAAATGAGACAACAACTCTATAGAATATCTATCTCTCTATTGAAAATTGCGATATTAGAACATCCCAACACGAATACCTTCATTCAACAAATTACTAATAAATATTAGATTTGGTTTCTATGCCAATCGAAAATAGAAGAAAACTCATTTAATTTAAGTTGGAGATAAGTCTATTGCTATTAAATATAAATTATATGAAAATTAGTAATTTTTTATTAATGTATAAATAAATCTAAGCCTTAAAAATTGCTTTCTTGATTTTTAAACATTTTTCGCCCTATTTTAACTTCCTGCAACATTAGTTCTTCCATGACACTGTTGTGACGATGCATTTCCTGGATTTTCGATTTTTCAGCTTCACACAATCGATCAATTCCCAGATAAACGCTATTGAGGTTTGATACCATTACCACGTGCTGTGCATCCTTTTTTGCAAGTCAATTTAGTTTTAAATAGAACAATCATATCGTCTTTTCTGTTCCTGCTTCTGGAGAGCATGTGAGAGTGTCAAAAGCGTATTGTATTTACAAACAGAAAATTTATTTTTATATACAAAATCAAAACAAACCTATAAAATGATTTTGCTTTAAAACCAAAGTCCTATACGCTTTCAGAGCTTCCAGAAAATGAACTTGAATTGAGTCTAAAAGCCACATTAAAAAATAATAAAAAATAAAAAAGTAATAGAGTTAAAAACTAATAAAAATATTTTATTTATACAATAAAGAAGTTGAACCAGCATTATCTTTCGTATCAAACTGAATAAAAGGGGATAACAAGTTGCATTTTATAAACTGAAACTGAAAAATTAATACATCATTACTCTTATCTAAGTAAATCATCCTATTCAACCAAATCATAAATAATTATTTTGCCTACAATAAAAGTTAATTTATTCGTCCAAACGGTTTTTCTTTATAATTCCGCCTCATTTTTTTGTCGGTGTATTTTGTATCAAATTCCATTTTCCTTTCCTCCATTCTTCCTGATTTGGAGTTCATTTTGGAGTTAAAATTCCTATGCGTAGGATTTTTTTCCTACAAAATGAGTTCTGTGATACCAAATTCTCTTTAAGGAATTTTTCCCTGTATGAATGAATTCTGTAATAGCCACGAATATTTGTCTTGTAAATAAAATATGTGTGAAAAAAGTAACCTCAAGTGTAATTACGGAACAGCCTGTTTATTGAATTGGCGGCGAATTTTGACATTATTGTTTTCGACTGCGATTGTAAATAATAAAAATCCATCTGAATTCTCATTTTTATGCTACATAAAAAATGTAAACATGAAAATGATGTAAAAATGAAAACTGTCTTTTTATGACGGACATTAACCTTCTTCCGTCCCTCGGGTCCATTTTGACCCAAATGCACTTTTTCTTTCGAAAATCTTGAAAAATATAAACATCACAAATGTGTAACTTAGTGACTTTGTCTAATATGTTCAAAATAAGTATTATACAAAAATTTAATAATTTTCGATTTACCGTTACACCGCAATAAAATAAGTAACACTAAATATCCTCGGGGTCAAAAATGGCCCATAGTAATTTTATAGATATAAAATTGTTATTTTGCCATTCACATAGATTATATTGCATTCTTATCATATATTTAGGGAAATTACCGAATAATAAATTCATTTTTTACATTTTGTTCAATTTTACTTTTGTTTCGTTCTATAAATTTGTTGTTCCTTTTCATAAAATCGTTTTCAAAACTATAAAACGCGATAGTGATGACATAAATTTTACTCTAACATAAATTTTTAAATTCTTTGTGTTAGAATTTGTATGTAAAAGTTTAGACAGAGTGATAGTGTATATAATTTTTATTTTATAAACTTGTGTAAGTGGTTTGGGAAATCTAATATAAATTTTACCTATATATAAAGGTAAGTGAGTTGTTTTATTGGAAATTTGAAACCACTATTTATAAAACATTATACATTTTTGTAAGGTGTTACACGAATGAGACATGGCTTCCAGTGCAGCGTTATCTGATGAGACTTCAGATCACGTAGAATTTGATGCAGATTCGTATGACAGTGAAGATGACGTTTATTCAGAAGAACCAGTATCGTCATATAAATCTAAGGACAAACAGATTGAATGGTTTTCTAGTCCATTTCCTCAAAGTGGTCGAGGTCCATCCTCGAATGTTATGCAGCTTACTCCAGGGATTACAAGATATGCAATTACTCGTATATCAGATGAAAAATCTGCTTTTGAATTGCTTATCACTAAAGGCATACAACAAATTGTTGCTGATAATACGAACTTGGAAGGGGTTCGGGTTTATGGAGGCGATTGGAAAGCTTTGGATTGCATAGAGCTGGAAGCCTATATTGGTCTACTGATATTAGCTGGTGTGTATAAATCCAATAATGAGGCACTAGATAATTTGTGGCATGAGCACAAAGGCCGACATATTTTCCGTTCGACTATGTCGTTGAAACGATTCAAAACTATTTCAAGAGTCATAAGGTTTGATGATCGCACGACACGAGCTACTCGCAGAAGTATGGACAAGTTGGCCCCAATTCGAGAGTTGTGGGATAAATGGGTGGAAATATTGCCAAACTTACTCAACCCAGGCGAATACGTAACCGTCGATGAACAATTGGTTGGATTTCGTGGACGATGCCCGTTCCGCCAATACATGCCAAATAAACCGGCAAAGTATGGAATTAAATTTTGGGTACTTTGCGATAGCAAAAATACCTATGTTTGGAACATACAAATTTACACGGGAAAGGAAGCTGGTGCTGCACCTGAAAGAAACCAAGGTTTACGCGTGGTACTTGATTTGTGTTCAACTCAGCTGAAGGGTAGAAATGTAACAATCGATAATTTTTTTACCTCGTATGAACTTGGACTAATGTTGTTAAAGCGCAATATGACAATGATTGGAACAATCCGAAAAAATAAGACATCAATTCCACCTGTACTTCTTGATGTAAAAGGCAAACCTATATTTTCCTCAATATTCGCATTTACCCGCAACACAACTATGGTGTCTTATGTTCCGAGAAAAAACAAGTGTGTCATCCTGCAAAGCATGCTTCATAACCGTAAAGAGATTGGAAATGATGCTGAAAAAAAACCAAGCATAATTTTGGATTATAATGCGACAAAAGGTGGCGTCGATACGATGGATAAAAAGGTTGCATGTTATACCTCTAAAAGAAAAACGAATAGATGGCCAGTAGTGGTGTTTGCTAATATATTGGACGTATCAGTTGTTAATGCATTCGTGCTATTTACTAGCGTTTATCCTGATTGGAATATTCAGAAGCATCATCGAAGAGGACTTTTTATTGAAACTCTTGGTGAATCTTTAATAAAAGCGCAAATGACTAGAAGAGTTTACCTCCCACGCTCCATAGGCTGCCGAAATTTAATCGCGGATCCTACAGCATCAAATACCCAACAATTATCACCGGGAACATCTGCAAGTGCAAATGCTGAACGAAAACGTGGTCGCTGCAGTTTCTGCGAAAAATCGGCCAACAAACACACATCTAAGTGCCAGATTTGTACGAAATTTTTATGTAAGGCTCATACCAACAATTTATGTCATCAGTGTATAAAGAACTAATAAAAGCAAGGATTATAATTTATAAATTGAATTAATGTATATAACAACTTCATTTTTGTTTTATTTTATTTAATAAATTTAGAAATAAAAATAAAAAAATTTTTTTTTGATGTAAATTCATATGGGTCCATTTTGGCCTCGAGGAACTTTAGTGTTATTTATTTTGAGGGACGGATGAAGGTTAAGCAACACAAAACAGTAATAAAATTACAGGATAAAAATTATCTACAGCAATTTTATGCTTTACGTTTGTTTGTAAGATCGTCTGCAGGAAGAGGCAATTTGTCGCAAAATTTATTATTTGTATGTTCTTAGGTTTTCGTGGCAATGGTGTGTGGCGTTATGAATAATTTATATCTGAAATTATCACGGAAATCAATAAAATAAGATTAACAGATTTTTATAATCTAAAAATATTTTGAAAGCGTAAGCACCTGCTTTTATAGCGATCTCTTATGTTTTAGCTAGAAATAAATTATTGAGAAAATATTAGGTGGTTATACCTTAGTAGTAGTTGCAACAGAGAGAGTCACAACACAACGTAATTAATTAGTGACACATTTTTTTACAAAACAGGTTATGTTTTTAACTTTACTGATCATTTTTTTGGTGTTCGAACCCTACAATAAATAATTTTTAGTACACATTTTTGACAGCCTAATTAAACAGAATTCATGTCAAGTCATCCGGACTCGAACAGTAGCTGATTTAAATCTGAACCTATTCTGCGTAAAAACACTGAAACAATTTACTAGTTCGATTATTGGAAAATTATCTGTGTGTTAAGGGCTTTACCCACTGATAAACGAAAAGGAAAATCGGATTTAGTGTTTTCTATATAATTCCAAAATTTTTGCTTTCTCTTCGTTAAAACCTTCTGGTTCTTGACCGAATGTACCATTCAATACTATTTTCAATTTAAAAAATTCAGAAACATATTTAATTGGTTGAGAAAATTAAAATTTAATTTTTTAGTCCGAGAAAAATTATTTAAAAACGAAAAATTTAATTTTCATTTTCCCAACCAATTAAAAATTTGTTTGAATTTTTTAATTTAAAATATTATTATATATTACATTAGGTCTAGAATCAGAAGACTTTAACGAAAACAAAGCAATTATTTTAGAATTATATCGGAAAAAATAAACACAATTTTGCTTTAAGTTTTTCAGTGGGTAAAGCGCTTTACCTACAATTTTCGAAAATAACATTTGTATTTACCCTTCGACAGAATTAACTTCTACTACCTGGCCCCCATCCAAAAATATTCCGGCAATAAATTCATAGAATCGAACTCTAAAGTACCTATAATAACAATAAATATCGATTGCTGTCAATAAATTTGCCCTACAAAACCGTACCACGTATCATATTGCTTTAATGCGAAGAAAATGTTCACAATTTTATATATCATTGAATACGGAATTTAAAAATTTTATGTTAAGTTTATAGTATATTTCTAATTTATGTACGTCGGAAATGACGTTATTCCAACATTTTAATGAAATATTTGTATTAAGTTATAAATTAGGTAGGGATACATATATCGAATACATTTGAACCTGTTGATTCTTTATTGTTTTGCCATTTTCTGTCTCCACTGGGAATTAGGGAAAACTAAAGAAAAATAGACTAAAACGCGGAATGACTTATTCATGTACTTGTCTTCTTATTGTGTTATAACATTGGTTTTTTCCGACTTTTTCAGCTGGTGAAAACCGTAAACAAAGCTGGGAACATAATACGAGACACATCATAGGAATTTAAAAGTTAAATTACGTAGTATACTACCTTGATCAACAAGTTCTCGGAATAACCACCGTGTGGCGCTCCCATAGTTCCGATTTGAGTTCTGTTTTTTTGTTAAGTTGGTATATCTATTGTTGATATTCCCTCTAAATCTTAGCGTGATAGCTTGACATTTGCAAAAGTTACGTAGTCAAGAGTACATCTACTCTGTGTGTGTTGGCGATTTTTCCATTATTTCCTCTCGGCTGCTGAAACGCGTTTCCCTTAATGGTTTTTTAACTCGATTGAACAGAAAGAAGTGACAGGGAGCCAAATCAGGTGAATTCGGTGGCTGTTGGATGGTATTTGTTGCATTTTTCGTCAAAAATTACAAATATCGTGGTGCAAAATCCACGAGTTTTCTGCCCACAATTCTGGTCTCTTTCGGCGAATTGCTTCACGCAAACGTCTCATAACGCCCAAATAATACTCTTTGTTTACGGTCTGGCCTTCTGGCAAAAATTCATGATGCACTACACCGTTGTAATCCATGAAAAGCGTGATAATTGCCTTCTTTTTTGACTGAAACGACGTGTTTTTTTTTGGTGAACGCCATTCACTTGCCTGATGTCTGGATTGCGTGTCGTTCTCATAAACCCACGTCTCGTCTCCAGTAATGATCCTTTTGATGAATGTGGGATCGGATTCAGCCTCGCAAATCATGTCTAAAATTGTAAATAATTTCTAAAATTGTAAATAATCGCCAACATATGTACACAGAGATAGTTGTACTCTTGACTACGTAACTTTTGCAAATGTCAAGCTATGACGCTAAGATTTAAAGGGAATATCAACAACAGATGTACCAACTTAACAAAAAAACAGAACTCAAATCGGAACGATGGGAGCGCCACACGGTGGTTATTCCGAGAACTTGTTGATCAAGGTAGTATTTCTAATTTATATACGTGTTTATGGCTTTGAGTATTCATTGTGAACTGAACAATAATGTAATTTTGTTTTGAATAGGGTCTGACAAAGCATTGAATGCCGCGGTAAAATCGTAAAATTTACGTAGTGTCCGTGAAACCAAGTTTTTTATTGTTTTTTGATCTTCTATTTTTTGTCTCAAGTTTCCTTTCTAGCTATGAGTTCTTTGTATTTAGGGCATTGCCTATAATTTTCAGGATGTCCCAAAATCTAGCAATTTATGCAATACGGCTCTGTAGATCTGTCAGTTTTAAGGCAACCACGTAGTTCATATCTAATTAGCTTTTCGAATTTTACGGCCTGATGTAATATATACTCGTACTTTAAATTATCAAAAACTGATATGTATGTCTCGGGAGCAAGCTATAGGAGCCAGTAATTGGACTCTTGTCTATCTTTCTTTTTTTTTTTGCAGTGATATGTTTATTGATCTTTAGAATAAATTGGCTCACCTAGTGCCTTCTTTACATCTACATTTTCCTCGAAGTACATAGCTGTCGTCAATCCCTTTCATGATAATAGTGTGCTGCTTTAGAGTTGATGGTGTATACATGTTATAGTTGTTTTTATTCTCTTTTACTATATTCATGGTTTTAATAAAGCTTTCAAGGCTTGATGTTATGATGTGCGTGATGTTTCCGTTAATTTTTTTGAATGAAAACTTGTTTTGACCAATTGAGAGATTCAGTGTTTTGATTAAATCCTTCGCGTTTATTTTGGACGCTACTATAGCAGGTATTCTGTCTCTTTTATTGGTTACTGGTAGTTCACTAACATTATTATTCACAATATTATTATTATTATTTACTATATTTTCATTATTATTTATTGATGTTTTTATTAGTAACATTTAGTTTTGCACTAACTTTGTTATTAGGGTGGATTTCTTTTTGATTTGTATTAATGTTAGTACTCGATTTATTATGAATATTATGTTTATTATTATTATTTTTTTTTGTAACTGTGATTTCCGGAAAATCATCCTCGTTTACGTGTGGTGCTACATCTGAAATGGATACACATTCCATAGAACAGCGTTCTTTAAACTAGGTTCCACGGAATCCTAGGGTTCTGCTAGATGTTTCAGGGGTTCCGAGAAAAAATGTGATCCAAAAATATTTAATTTTACCATTCCTAATAAATAAATTATTGCCTAATCCAAATAAACTAATTTTGAATGTCCGGAAGTACGTCCGTAACTTTGTTTAAAACGAAATCTTACTGAAATATTTTTTATTATATCGGAAAGAGCAGACAGAGCAAAAACAGAAAAAACAATATTGTGTTGTTATTTTACACGTATTGCTTTGTTTTTGTTTTTGCTCTGTCTGCTCTCTCCGATATAATAAAAAAACAAGCCAAATATCTATACTCACTATTTTGTAAAACTATGTATTTTTATTTAAAATAGTAAAATATCTCTTAGCTCAATACAACTCTTTATTCTAACATCGACGAATGTAAATTGAAAATATATGTACATATATAAACTGAATAATACACTCTATTTTTAAGCTTTTTCAGATATAAAATATCTTATTTTGTTATCATTATTACCGTAAATTGGAAAATCTCACGAAAAAATCCTCCAAGTCAGGTGGAAAATAAAGTTTATAGTTTCAATTGAATCAAAATAAAATCAATTTCGAGTCAATTTTCATTAATATATTTTGAATAAACTGAGGTCATGTCTCTTCATATAAAAACTATGGAATAAACATTTTCTTTTGGATTTTTTGATACCTTAAAAAAAGCTTTTAAAAAAATATCGTCAATATGGAGGCTTTATTTATTAAGTAGGCTTTGATAATACCTACTAAAAATTGTTTTACATTTAACGGGGGATTTCCAAAGTATTAAACAATTTATTATTTTCCGATACAAAATGTGTTTTTTCTCGCATACTGACTAGCGTACGAAATAAACAGAATTTTGAAAGAACTTAACAATAAATCGCGTAATCATAAGTAATATAAAAAAAAAAATTGGTTTTAAAATTTTTGAGAAAACCAAATAAAAATTTTTAAAACAATTTTTTTCTTCTAGCTCGTGGAATATAGTTTTATTTAGTTTATGTTTGTTTCTTAAAACGGTAAGCGGTAACGATATAATTATTATTTATTAAATTTTGAAATAAACTTAAAACCCTTTTAGAAATAGAATGGAGAATTGGCTGAAAACTGGAATATTAAGGATAAAAAACCAACGAAACGACTTCTGGCTCGCATGATCAAGAACACACCCTAACTCTTGCAACCTGCTCATATGGGAATTATTTTGTATTGTCTTTATTTTCAATTTAAATGAATATTTTTATTGATAAATATAAATAATTTTAAATTAAATATATCGAATTGCAGCTTGTCCACAAATTTGATTAAAATTAATAAAATTTTAATTCACAATTTTGCGTTTAAGTACACTGATTTTTATTCTCAAACGTCGTCAGGCTCCGTGCTTTCTAAAAAAATTTAATTTCGTAGATTACTAGATTAGTTTTATTATTTTACAAATGCTACTACATAAACAGCCATGATTTATAATAAAACTAATCTAGTAATCGACGAAAAGAAATTTAGAAAAAAACACGAAGCCTAACGATTTACCTAAAAATCAATTTACTAAAATGCAAAATTGTTAATTAAAATTTTATTAATTTCAATTAAAATTCTGTACAAGCTGCAAGATATACAACGTGTTTCGTCGTCAAGTGCCCGGCCGGAAAATTCGGAATATTTAAGTAAAATTATCGCAAAAAATCCTTTAAAGTGGGTGTCTCCTTTTCAAGTTATGGGCTCGATTATAATTCTGTTTGCGGTTTTTGAAAGTTCATGAGTCACTTTATTTGATAGTTTGCGCATTTAGCCAGGTTTTTGTAAGGAATGTATCAAATTATGGGAAAATCACATTTTTTTACTTAAACGAGTTTTTTAATTAAAAAAACCTCTACTTTTTAAAAAATGAACTGTAAGTCTAGAAAATGTCCCATTAAGTTAATTATTTTAATTATTATTATTAATCTACAGCATAATATCTACAAAATTGACAAAACTTTGTTACTAGCTAACTCTTAAAAATACCGCGCAAAAATCACTTAGAGAAAGTAGGGAAATTAAACAAAACAGATGTTTAAATTAATGTCAAAGAAATAAAATAATACTGTTTTATTAATAATCAATAAAAACAATTTTTATTACAAATTATTAAACATTTTTAATTAAATGACATGTTCGAAATGCACTCCACCCTCTTGTTAACAAACAAAGCCTCTCCTGATCACACTAGTTGTTGTCCAACGCAATTGTTAAGGGTTGACTCTTATTTCTGCTGCAGCAGCGAAAATTATTGCTGTCAGAAATAAAAATCTAGGAGCGTAAGATCAGGGGACCTTGGCGGCCAGGCTACAGGACCTCCTCTACCGATCCACTGTGGATAATTTTTATTCAAATAATCACGTATTACCTTTGCAAAATGTGCTGGAGCTCCATCTAATTGCAGCTGCATTCACCTTCTCCTCAATAATGGCACTTTTTCCATGAGCAAAGACAAGGTGATTCCTGAAAATTCTAATAATACGTGTTGATCAAGCCTGTTTATTAGCACGTAAGGTCCGATAAGTCAATCGTTGATCATTCCCGCCCATACATTTATAGAAAATTGGCTCTGGAAAGCTGTCTCCCTTACGACGTGTGCGCAAACATGGAGGTTTCTATAATTTGTTATACCCGCCCTGGTGAAAGTAGCTTCATCTGTCCACAATATTCTCCTTATAAAATTGACATCACTTCTTTGCTGTGAAATTATCCAGTTACAAAAAACTGATCTGGCACGATGGTCCACATCTCCTAGATGTTGAGCATGACGGAAGTGATAAGGATTAAGGCCTTCTTGACCTCGATATGCCTAATCTTATCGACAGGCGACTACTACTTGATGTAGAGTCAGAGCATATTAATCGTAATAAATCCTCTTCCAACGTGTACGTTAATATTCACGCTGGGCTCTTGTTGTTGTTGGAATAATCCTTGTTCGGAAAAACGTCGATGTATTGCAATGAACGTCATATACCCAAATACTGGCCTGCTGGATATCGACGCTTGTATTTTTCGACAGCAGCGCGTGCATTTCCATTACAGAACAGGTTTACAAAATGCATATCGGCTACATGAGAAGGTGGTAGATCACGCAAATGTGTCATTGTAATGATTAAGCGTTTACTTAACACAAACTGTCCTTTTAATTATCACACAAATTTAAAATTGTTAAAACACAGAACACTGAGTTTGGTTAGATAACATCACTATACCTAAACGGGTACAAACGCCATTTTTTCGACAAATTGTTGTTCGAATATTTAGTGAGTTAGGTAGTAACAATGCTTTCTGAATTTGTAGATATTATGCTGTAGATTAATAATTATAAATAAAATAACCATGTCATGGGACATTTTTTCGACTTACAGTTCCTTTTTTTAAAAAGTAGAGTTTTTTTTAATTAAAAAACTCGTTTAAGTAAAAAGGTGTGATTTTCCCATAATTTGATACATTCTTTACAAAAACCTGGCTTAGTGTGCAAAATAACCAATAAAGTGACTCAGAAGCTTTCAAAAACCGCAAACAGAATTAAATTCGAGACCATAACTTGGGAGATATGATGAAAAATGTGAAAAGGTATCACCAACACACAAGGGGTCACTTGCCGACGAAACAGATTGTATTTATTTTAAAATTATTTCTATTTATCAATAAAAATTTTCATTTAAATTGAAAATAAAGGCAACACAAAATCCCATATGATTTTGTTTACATTCCATAGGAAAATAAAAATCTTTATTCCCTTATGGTGAATTCAGCGAGGAAAATTTGCTAGCTCGTGATCACGAATTATTGAAATTTCGTCAACTTTTTTACCCCCTCCAATTTTTTTTGTCTTTTTTTTATGGTTGCTCTATACTTTTTTTTTGGAGGGGGTAAAAAAGTTGACGAAATTTCAATAATTCGTGATCACGAGCTAGCAAATTCTCCTCGCTGAATTCACCATTAACACCACTACAAGTTTTTTTTTCATGGCTTTTTATGTAGTGGCATTGCATAGGATCATATCATCGTACTACCATACCATCAAACCATCGTGCCATCATACACGACATAACATTATATCATCGTGCAATCGTACCATCATACAATCATATGTACCGTCGTACCATAAAAAAAGATTTTTGGAAACAAATTCTAAATCGGATAAGCGATTCTCGAGATATCATGGGTACAGACATCCAGACGCCCAGAAAGACGGACAGACATATTATTTTTTTTTTTGCTTTTTCGGACTCAAGGAGTTTCAAAACGTCGAGAAAAGTGGTTTTGGATCAAACAAATTTTTGGACATTTTTGACAAGATTTCAATACATTGGTATTTTTAGACCGAAGTAATTTTCCCTTTAAAAAAAAAGTAGCATAGACAATCGTTTTTAATATATTTAATTTAATATTAAATAAATAAGCTATCATTGACAAAAATTCACAACAATTATTAATTTTAAGCAAAGAAAGCGTCCGCTTCGCTTAATATTCTCAGTTATACTGACATTTTTAATCATCTCTTTCGAAATCTTCTTAGTTTTTTATTCCTCTCTTCGTAATTTTCGTAATATCTTCAAGGCTGTCTCATGAAAATTAAAAAGTTGAAAATGTGTGATCTCACGAGCTCAAAACAGTAGTACCAATTCCTTTTACTTTCTTTTACTCTAGTAAAATAAAGTATAGTAATCATGAAAATTTTGGACCTTGAGATTTTTAGAGATTTATTTGTTTTGAGGTCCCCTGAGTCCGAAAAAGTGGGTTTTGAAATGGTGTCTGTCTGTCAGTCTGTCTGTGTCCTCTCTACAGCCCAGATGACTTAACCAATCGAACTGAAACTTCAGATTTAAGCTTTTTTGATAAATTGGGAGGTCCCAGTGAATTTTACTTCAAATCGGCTAACCGGAAGTGGCCACTCCCTTGGTCCAGAAAATTTATTTTGCAAATACCTTAAAAAGTATAAGGTTTACAAAAAACTACCAAATGCAAAATGTTTCCAAAAACTTAAAACAAATAAAATTAAAAAAAAAAAAATTAAAAAAAAAATTTAAAAATTTAAAAATTAAAAAAAAAAAATTTAAAAATTATAAAAAAAAAAAAAATTTCTCAAAATTCTCTGTTCGTAAAAGAAAGTCGTGTGTTGGCCACACCTCCATTTTTTTTTTTGAGCTCATTCTCCTTTTTGTTGTTTGCTTTTTTGAATTTCTTAAAAGTTTTCTAGTGGATGGTTATGTTATCGGTGTAAATTTTTAAGTGTTCTAATTTTGTTTTTTGTGTTTTTTAAACATAACGGATGGTAAAAAAAAAATCGATACAAATCATTACTTCCCTTGCTCCCTCATGGAGATTTACTAACATTGATAATTTCGGATCAAAAAACCTTCTGCGTTGAACAATTTCTCAACAAACAAGATTATCTTGTTTGGTTAAAGAGACGTTCCGATGACAATTCTGGGCATTTCAGGGTCACACGAAGACACAGTACAGTACTGGTGATGGTTTGAGCGGTTGCCACTGAAAATATTTGTTCACCGCTAATTTTCCAGACACCAGATTAATGGCGATGTTTACCAAAAATTGATTTTAAGTTACGCTTTTTTACCATGGACCAGAAAGCATTTCCAAAACATCTGTTTACATTCAATGATCCATATTTTATTTCGATAGCCGACCGAATCCGTTGTATTATTCAATTTGGGGAATTTTTCAAGCTTGCCAAAAAAAAACCAGACAACTTTGGATGATTTGAAAAAAGACCCGACTCCTGAATGGAACCGTTTAAGAAAATAAATCGTGGGCATCTTTTTAAAAGCGATTGAAACTTGTGTTTAAGGCCATTCGAATAATTTTAAAATAAACCTACTTAGTTTTATAATCTACCATTTCTAACAAATTATAATAAATCCAGCTAATAAACCAAAAAATTACAGCGTTTTCATATTCGATGAAATACTAGGTAAAAAGATATTGAAATATAATTGTTAAATCCACAAAAATAAAAATCTAAAAAAATAACGAAACCGTGTTGTTGTATTTTCATGGTCAAATCCACAAGTATTCCTTAATACGATCAAATACAATCAGTCCTAAAGGACAATATACAACTTATATATAATTGTACATAACAAGTGTATAGATTTTTTGGATCACACATCACAGTGTATTTGAATGTTTTAATTATACGGTGGGGTTAGTAAAATTTTTGTAGTTATGTAAACTGGTATTGATAATAAAATAGATAGTTATGGTACATTTTTATGAAACTATAAGACAAATTTTAAATTATGAACATTTATGCATTACAATTTACAATTCATTTATTCATTCGTATAAAATTCTATTTATCGTCGTTTTTTTTCGTTCCTTTATATATTCCGTCCGCAGGACAGTCAAAAACATCTATAATTCCAAGACGAACTATACGAAATTTAAAGGTACAAAGTGACGACTGCCCATAGTGTTAGTTGTGTACATATAAGCCTTCAATAAAAAAACTAACCAACACTAATCTAATTTGCTTTGGTTTTGTGCTATGAAATATGAAAAAAAAATACAAAAAATACAAAGGAAACAACAACAATTTACATCACGGCAACGCCGTATAATAATATCAAATAAAACGAAAGCTATTTATGCTTGTATTTATGTGTAGGTTTTGTGTTGGAAAATAAAACCAACAACAATGGTTCTGTCATTCGTCATATTGGAGATAATTGACTGAACGAAGACTGACCTTTTTGTTTAAATGAAATTCATTATTTATTTTATTTGTGTTTATTAATTATTGAATTATTTATTTATTATTTTGTTAATTACATGTTCATTGGGAAAGGTTTTATGCCTAATGGAAGCACTAACTAAATAGTTCACTAAGAAATGTGCTTCCATACGGCTTTTACTTCTTTAATATATTTAAAAAAATTATACCTTGTTGTTTATTTTATTTACCTACACGAAATTTATTAAATGGGTCTACATATACGACTCTGTTGGTGAATATTGATCAGCGGAGTGTGCACCATACTTGATGGTAAATATCCAGGTGGACTGAATATGGAAAGACACATTGTTGATCCAACGTTGTTCACCACCAATTTGTTTGCTTTGGGCCGTCGCCGTATTATTATTAGTATTGAAACCTCCACCACCGCGCGTTATATTCAAGTCTTGTAGAGCATGTTTTCGTAATCCTTGCACAAAATGGCGGGTCCCACTTGGCATTTTCTATTGCAGATTTTTCATGGTAAAATGAACCAGTGATAATTCAGTCTTACCATTTTCAACCTGCGTATATTGATTCGTTTGGCAAACTGGTTGTGATGTAATTTGTTCCTCCTCATTACTGTTAGTGAGCTGCCAATCTGAATTCCCATGTTTTCGCACATCCATTTCGCAATCAAACGAAAAAAATCAACAATCTCCAAAGCCCGTGACCAGAAAGAGAAGTACATGACAAATGGCGTAACTAGCGGACTATAATTCGTTAGCAAGATGAATCTGGAATAACATGAATTTAATACAAAATTAATGTAACTCAAAAATACTAGTAGTTACCACTTTCAGTTGCAACAATTGTCCGAATTGATCAGTTACTCTTGATGTACATATGTGATAATTCACGATACGATACTGGGAGATAATGAACTCATGCGCCGAATGGCTGGCATCAATTGTTCAGGACACCAAATTAAATTCTCATCAGGAATAAAGTTTTGAGATATAACAAGAACCGCCGTTAATAGTGTCATTTTAGTGAGGACATTTTTGACCTGGACAACATCCTCATCATAAACGGTTAATATGTCAAAAACGCTTAAAATACCACAATAAAAACTAATTCACTCGTTAAATGTCGTAGATATAGTCGGCCATATCGTGATCAGCATCTCATTCAAGTTCCAGGTTCTCGTTTAATCAACTCACCATAATTAAAAAAAAATACATCAACTGCCACAAAAGTATTAACAGACAGAGTATTAAATCTTCTACAACAAAACACATTATTGTCGTGACAACTTTGTGACAATTTTGTTCGTCGATTAGATTTGTTGTACGTACGCCCAAAAACGGGACCATAACTTTGGCCGGAACTAAATCCTTATTCATGATAGCTACAATATAATTTTTGAACCGCACAATACGATCATAAATATCGAGCTCGGTCAGTAGCTTCTTATGTATACACGTTTGCTGTTCAGATTGTACTTCTCCGATTCGTTTTTGTACTCATGACACGTTAAATTATCGAGCTCCGACTGCAATAAAATAGTTACTAGACGTGAAATATTGAGATTATAAACAAATTACTTACGTCTTTAATCTTGAGCGCTCTGTTAAAATATATTTGTATATAACAAGGGCCACGAAAACAAGATGTCATATGTTTGTCGTACATATTTTTTGACATAAGGAAAAAGATGTATAACCTAACCTAACCTATTTTTATTACACTCTAGACCAAAAAATGGCAAATTTCATTGTGTTAAAAAATACGAATAAGCGTACATATTTTAATGCTTTACTACATGTTAAATATTAAAATATTATGACACAATTGGATTTTTAATATCCACCTTTAATAGGACACCTTTTAAATTTAAATTATCATAATAATTTTTTTATTAAATTCAAAAATGAATTCAAAAAGGTACAATATTTTTGTCAAGAGTGTACAAATAAAAAGTAAATATGTGTTTGTATGAAAATAAATGTAAAGTAATATGCGACGTTGCCGTTATCATTTAGTCACCAATACTACCTTCAGTAGCAATTACCAGCCAATAACAAATAATAGTTTGTCTTGGAATTATAGATGTTTTTGGGACAGTACTAACTATTAGCAAAACAAATACATACATATATTGTATAAAATGAAAACAAAATATTCATTGTACGAATATGTATAACTTGTATATTATTATATGATAATACATATATCTATTCCATTTTACAATGGAATTATAATATGAGTTAGTAAGAGAAAGTTTATATTATTTTTAAATAGTACAATAATTTTTTTTGTTTTTGTTCGAAAGAGAAAACCAAATAAAAAATATATGTTTATCCTATTTCGTTTGCCATCACCAAATAATTCTGAAATATTTTAAGATTTTTACTTCATATACAACAGGGGTTCATATAAGATGTTCCTCTTGATGTGTATTTTTTTTGCTGCAGCATTGAATTTTGAAATACATTTTATCATGGCGACCGTTCTTTAAATTGTCATGTTCATGTGTACTTTAATTCAACTATACTAGTATTACATTTTCTTAATTAGAAATCAGCATAGTTATCAAAAGTGGATAAGATGATTTACTTTTTTTTTGTAACTGAATAAATGCAAATTTTTATTTTGAATTAAGTTTTTAACATAGGAGGGTTCCGTCGCAAATTTTATATAGAAAAAGGGTTTCTCGGGATGATAAAGTTTGAAGAACGCTGCCATGGAATATACTGGTTCATCATCTTCTGTTTCATATTTACAATTTTTTTTTCCAATTCACTGTTTTTGAAAATAAGTTTTTCGACATAGTCACATAATTCATTGTAGTATAGTTCTAACTGATCTATCCTTATTTGTAAATCATTTAAGTCAACTTTATTTTTCTCTTTTTTATTTTTATTCGCGATATTCGCTTGGTGGGCGTAGCCTCTAGGAATCCTAGTGCTTATTCCCGATATTTATGTCCGGTACTGTTTTATTCCTGATGTACTTTTGATTTACACTACTTTGACACTCACTGTTTTATATTTTTTTTATTTAATTTACTTTATTTATGTACAAAAGATTTACAATCATAATACAAAACTGAAACAGAAAGTTTACATAAATAAAATAAGTAAGATGATCCTGATTGAGTAACAACTCAAAGTATCAGATTAACTTTTAATTTAATTAGAATTTTGGTTCTCTCTTGGGTGGGTGGTGCGCATATAAACTACTTACAAATGATGCATTATAAGTTTCATTAAATACCCTTTAAAATAATTTCAGCACTCTCCAAATGAAGGAGCCAAGATTTTATTGCTTTCATACATCAATTATATTATCATTTTGTTTTAAGTGTGCAGGAATATTATTTAAAATATAGTGAGCCATATATATAAAGCTTAACATATATGTATATATGTATATATATATATATATATATATATATATATATATATATATATATATATATATATACAAATATATATATATATATATATATATATATATATATATATATATATATATATTTATATATATATATATATATATATATATATATATATATATATATATATATATGTATATATATATATATATATATATATATATATATATATATATATATATATATATATATATATATTTGTATATATATACATATATCTATATATATAAATTTCTAATCTGTAGTATATTTGATCTGCGGAATGAAGGAAAAGATGACGACGTATGAGATTTACGAGAAATTACTCTACCATGTTTCTTTGCAATTATTAAGGGTTTTAAGGGCGCATGATATGTACCACCCCAGCACACAATGCCGTACTGGAGTTGTGAATGGATCATTGCGTAATAATACAACTTTTCTAACACATTTGGGCAGAAACTATAAATATTATTAATGTTAACTTTCCAAGAGCAATTATTTAGCTATCATTTAATGTTCATATTTAGGCCCAAATATTTAAAATTTTTAACCGTTTCAATTTTAATACATTTCGTGGTGATACAACTGCTCACGATACAAGTTTTTTTTTTGTGGAAGATAATATCATTTACCGGGACGTAATTTAGTTTTGAACCAAAAAACCTTAGTTTGGTTTTAGAACTAAGAATTATACAATGCGTATCAAACCATTTTCGTAATATTATTAGGTCTCTCATAATAGTAAGTTCAATGTTCAAATAACTGTCAGCCGAGTACAATATTGCTGTATCATCAGCGAAAGAAATTAGGTCGCTAGAAGGAGCACTTGAAAAAATCGGGTTTATGTATATCAGAAACAGAACTTAGCCTCGTGGAACACTTTTTCACTGTGCTGTCTGAGCTAAGCGAATCAGTAATTCTCACTTTTTGTATTCTATTAAGTAAATAACTTTTAAACCACTGTAGTGCTGTACCACGAAAGCCTATACTCATAAGTTTTTTTAACAAAATATCATGGTTCAATGTGTCAAATGCTTTGGTTATTTCAATGAATACAGAAGCTACTTTTTTGTTGATGCTTAAATTGGTATGAATGAAGTTGTTAAAAATTTACCAGAGCGTTTTCAGTAGAAAATTTATTTTTTTGAAATAGGACGTTATCCGATTTTTAACAATTTTTTTTAGGACCTTAGAAATAATTGGTAAGAAGGAAATTGGGCGATAATTATTTGGATCAATTGTCGGCCCTTTTTTATGTAACTGAATCACGATTGCAGACTTCAATTTATTGGGGAAAATACCATTAGAAAAACTTAGATTAAAGGCGTAAGTTAAAACATCACAAATATAAATACCTATTTTCTTAACAACAAATCAACTCAAATCATCATCTCCGATTGAATGTTTATATTTTAAGTCTGAAATACAATTCAATACTTCGATATTATTTGTTGGCAAGAAATAAAAGCTATTATTCGAAGTACAATTTGAAACCATTAATCTATTATTATCTGGCGATACAGAGACTGAACTAATTTCCAGAGCTAACTTTGAAGCAATATTAACAAAAAAAATTATTGAATGCATTAGAAATGTTTTTGTCTGCTGTGATGTTATTTTTCGATGGGTCAAAGATTTGTTTTACTCCACTATTCAGTTTAAGTTTACAAGAAGATCGTAAATATTGACCCAATTTTATTGGCTACTACTGAAAAACTCAGTATGACAGAAAATTTCCATTACATTGATTTTTACATTTTTCCAAATACACAGCCAGGTGTGTCGTGTTGACAGAAAGGTTAACGCTGAATCTATAAATCTCCATTGTGCTGTGGCGGCGACAAAGTCGACGCAACACAAAGCAATTATTTTTCAAATTTATAAAGACAACAGTAAAATTAAAATCACTACAAAACTACTCTAAGTTTTAATGCTAAATTCCAAAAGTTCCCCATCTAGTAGCTTGGTCCACCAAATGTACGCGCTCAATAACAATTGTAAAAATTATATGGCGTTTTGGCAGCCGTAAAAACGGATTCAAAATTTGCCTCACATAAACATTGAGCGACATCCTTTGTACGATATCGGAAACTAGGTGGTGTGGGGAATGTATATTTTGGACGATAGCGAAATCGTAATGTCCTAGCAAAACAATTACCTCTATAGAAGGAAAAATATTTAAAGAATAAAAAAAGTCGTTATAGGAAATTCGAGGACGCTAGTCACTCGAACTCGAATACATTATACAATTAAAATTAAAATTTAAAACATAAACATTCATCGACATTTATAACATTTATATAAAATAAAAATAAATAATAGTAAATATATAGAAAGGTATTGTGTTATCTATTAATTGTGTGATTAACGGCGATACCTCGTGGACCAGGTCGGCCTGGAGGTAAAAATATAATTGATTACAAGTCTATACAAATAGGCATCAGTAACATTCGTAATAGTGCTTTAACATTTCCGTTAATTAGGTACCTCAAAATTGAACTTGTAGTAAGTTTCGTCTCTTTCTCCAAAATGCACCACTTTTTTGAAAGCCGCCTGTCAAAATAATTAATTAACTTATACGAGCAAACGGCGCAGTGGTTAAAGCTGCGGCTTTTGGATCGGGAGGTACCGGGTTCGAATCCCGATAGGGGCGAGATGCAAAAGGGATTTTTCATCATCTGATTACGATCGGTGATGACGATGAACACAACTATGACCCCCCGTTGAGAGTGCAGAATTCATGGGCCGACCCACCTTTCATGTCAGCACTATAGGTTGGAATGAAGCAATGCAATGTGCAGGTGGTTTATACACAGCGGGGCTATAGCCTTACGTCCTCGATTTGGCTACTACTGCGTAAATTAGGACGGTAAAATTAACTGCGAAAGAGTTGGGAGTGCCTTGAGCCCCAGAAAAAATTGCATAGATTAAAAAAAAAAATTATAATGGCTTTCTACTGAAACTGTCAAGGTGCATTATCAACCTATCGAAGTTAGAACGAAGCGATCTGATATTTTGTAGTATAACAAATTTAGAATCAAAAAATAAAGAAAAATTATTACAAATTAAATGGTTATAAAATATATTTTCATGCAAAGAAGAAGATACACGCTTGATTTTTAAATTCAAAGGAATGTTATTAAGGCTAAAATCTGCCATTAATCCTTATATTAAATAAACTTACGAATATATATAACCGGATCCCCATTCTCCTTCCTTAACATTATAGTGCCGTTATGTATCCATAAAAATTTATAATTTTTTGATTTCGATACCGTTCTCGCCTCATTGAATAAAATGCGATGAAAAGAGGTGAGATCCTCATTGACGAAAACGCTTCTGAAATTCTTTACCTTTTCATTTTATTTGCATTTTTTGCTCGCAATTTAAAAAGGTGGTTAACAACAATATCCCTGTTATTAAATATTGTTAGTTTAGGTGACACACTGATTTGCGCTTTCAGTTTAATGCGTTTAACAATTTGACCTTCTACCGTATTCAGATTAAAACTTTCCTTGAAGAAGTGTTGCAATGTATCAATAATTGGTTCAGTTTGAGTAAGAAGACCATGCACGACAATGGAGTTTTGCCGCTTTTGTTGTTCTAAATCATCGAATCGCTTTTCTAAAACCGCTAGAACTTGTTGAGATTTTTCAATCAGATCGATTTAACGATTTACTATTTGATTTCGATTATTTCACATATTATTCTGTTTACATAGAGCTGATTTAATGTCTTCATTATGACTCACACTATCAACATTCAGCGTAACAATATCCATCATTCTATAACATTCTATATCATTATAAATCATGTTTTCCGAAAGAGGCAGTACCACAAGAAAAATTTTAGTGTTATATGTTTGCCAAAAGATATCACTATTAGGCAACAGCTGTCTAAATTGAAAATGAAAGAGGTGTAGAAGTAGACATGTTTGTTTTCACAATTTATAGTCAATGATCGGTATAAATTTTTGTGCGTTCAATGCATGTATGTATTGCCTTAAATTTTACGACAAATATTTTGTGAATTAAAGATGATTAAAATTAATTTTTTTTTAATTTAAGGCGGTTAAGCTAATTTGTGTGCAGAAATAATTTTTGCTTTTTGTATGCATATTTTTTGTGTATGTATACATTATTTCCAATTATATAAGTAGCATAAATATTAGAATATTTGTAGCTAGTGTTTTGTTAAATAGAGTAAATTTTACTCAAACGAACATTTGCCTTCAAAATATAGAAATGGAACAACCCAACAAACTAGGTAATAAATAGCTGTACGTAACTTTTTGCTTGACGTGCAGCCAGTTGGAGAGGGCAGATATATAAAAAATGTATACTATGGTAAAAGAATTGTCACATGACTAAAATATACAAGTTTAACTAAAAACAGATTTTCCATTTATGAGTAATGAGTGAATATTTTTAATTAAAACTAATAAGAAATAATTCAAATAATAAAATTGCAACAATTTGACAATTTTAATTGAAAAATTGGCTTTTATCAGTTCTACCGTTCCCAGCAACCGGCATAATTAAAATCTCATTATTCAATAAAAATTTCCCAATTTATTCCAATTCCATCCAAAAACGTCTGCATTTGTCACGCGGCATTGCAGCACATTTATCGTTACATTGACATCTATTGATAATGCATGAAATATAAAATGTTCATTTTTTGTAAAGATGGCATTATCGGCGGTTAAAGAAAATTTAACATTCACTGTGTTCCATTGAAAACAATTTGCTACTGCCAAGTACTTGTGAGTAGATGTTCAATGGAACGCAAATTTTTGTGACAGTAGTAAAACCTAACCTCAATTTAAATAAAACTGCTAGATTTTAATAAAAGATACGTTGATCTATTAATAATAATAAGTAATAAAACATTTAACAACAAAATAATTAAAATATTTTTACGATTTAACAATTGCGCTTCGTATGACAAACAAACAATTTTTTTTTTGTTTTAACCCTAATCGAACCAACATATTTTTGGTATGTCAGTAAATTCAAATTCTAATCAAATAATTTACGAAAATTTTTTTAGAGAATGATTAGATGTCAAGTACGTTGTATGGAAATGTTTCAAAATAAAATATGTAAATACAAGTTTATAACTAAATTAACATTATTTTAAAAATCGATGCATTTATCAAACGAGCCAAAAAGGCACACCTTGGTTGGATCAGGGTTAAAAAATGGCGTTTCACACAACCAAAATTGGTATAGAGCCATCTATTAGAATTTTTTTAACTAAATCCCTCTTTCGTTAATTATATGCGTAACTACTTCTAACAACTACACCATCACTTGAGCATGAGTAGTTGCGAGTAGATACAAGTACTTCTGAGTAGTTTGCTAACGCCAATGGAACATGCTTATTAAAATATGATCTATTATTCTTTTCTTTTTTAATATATTTTTTTTTATGTTTGCTGTTAGAATGTTTAAAGTATACTGTGTGTGTAAGATGTGATGTGTGTGAAAAAGTGAGTAAGTAAAATTAAGAAAAATTAAGTAAACTCAAAACAAGAAAATAAATCACGTTTTATGCGAACCAAATTATAAAATCATCCTGCGGTTTAAAATTGTATTTAATTCAATATTAAATTTCCCATTTTCCAGTTTAAGTCAGCAGAACATTATATGCTTCCGAGTTTATTACGCAAAAAATAGAGCCAAGCTCGGGAAAATTATCGAATTAAACTCAGAAACTATTTTTTTTACGATTTTAATTCTACTTTTTTATGTATGTATATTTTTACTTTTCACGTTCTGCGAATAAAAGTCGAAAACTTATTATTATGAGTTTAATTTCTGCGACCTTTTTTCGCGGAGCCGGTTTGAACGCTGAAAAAAGACTTGGAAATAGAAAAAATCGGATATAAGAATTCTCGTGCCAACAATGTAATTCCGGAATAGGGCCGAATGTCGAAAGGTTGACGAAGCATTAATCAATTTATAACGAATCTGCAATTCGCTCTAATACATTCGTCGATACCATACTAACCCAACGAATTAAGCCAACCACAAAATAACTTGAAAAATTTGTGGTAGAACTATCAGTAGAATCGATATGAGCAATACAATTCCTTTGAACTGTGTCTGAAAGGTTGACGTAGCAATTTCCATTATCACAAATATTACGAATTTTACGGGGAAACTCAAATTTTATAAACCTTTTATAAATTTTAATTTTAATTGGTGCGTACTTTGATAATTGTGTTTCTGGATTTTTGTTTTTCTGTTTTTTTTCGGAATTTTCAGTTTCTGTATTTTTTTTTTCTAGATGAGGTAGCCAACTCTGACGAAGCATTTACCAATTTAACAAAAATTCCAATACATTCGTCGATTCAATACTAACCCAACGGATTTGCCCCTGCCAGGGGTGTTCGAGCGGGTGCTTTGGTACGATTGACGCCCCCGTGATCGACTTCGACTTCTAAACAAACCGTCGAGTCTGGATTCAATTAATTTTATGCGGTTCTCAAGATTATTTGCTTAATTGCTTGGTGTACGGCTACTATTACCTTGCGGCGATTGTGATTGTAGTGCGGGCCGAAATGAATGTGCCAATGCGCTAACCTCTTGCTGTTGCGGGTTCAGATGTTCGAACATTTTGTCCGCAATGCTCGCCAGTGTGTCCATCGCGACACTTTCTGGCTGGGCCACCAAAGCGATTTTTATTAACTGTGGCAATCTGCGTATCCACATGGAGCGTACCACTTCATCTGGGAACTCGCTTCCGGCAAGAGTGTGGATGTGCCGTAAAGCCTCGGAGGGTTTTCTGCCTCCGAGGGGCTGTCCGGTCAGCAGGGCCTCGAGCTTGCTTTCACGCGATTGCGATAGGCGTTCCAAAAGTATTGACCTGAGTGTGGTATAACGATTTTCGGTTGGCGGGTTGGCCAGAAAATCCGAAATCGTTTCGCATGTAGATGGTTGTAATGCGGCGAGTGTGTGCAGAAATTTTTGTTTATCCGAAACAATATTTTGCAGGCCGAATTGAATCTCGGCTAATCTGAACCAGGTGGTGGCTGACTGAGGCCAGAACGGCTGCAGCTTGAGCACGTTTGAGGCTGCAACCTCGGGTGCTTGGCTAGCGTTGCTCGTGCTATCCATGTTTTCGGCTTTAGTTTTCTCGTTATCGGGCGGATTCGGTGACATAACGTCTAATGTATATAAAATTCCGCAAAATATTGATAATATGCGGTCGATACAAGCACTTCACTGAACCGTAATTAATGAAAATTGTATAACTATTTCGAAAAAAAAAATTTTATAAATTGAACCGAAATAAAATTGAAGCAAAAACGAAAAAGCGATAGATGTAGCAAGGTCAATCAACAGCAAGGTTACCTTGTGAAAAAAAACTGTTGAGAATTATGTAGCGAGATGCCCTCGAATTACGGGACGTGTAATGTCAAGCGTATTGGAGGGGCTCGTAAAGTTGTTATTTATCACTGAATGTAATATATTATAATTGTTGTGTGAAATGTAATAAAAATATATACTATGTATATAATATAAATGGTAGATTTCCGTTTTTAATTGTGTTTACTTTCCGAATAGCATTGATTTTGCAACAACAAGAAAATAACTCGAAAAGTTAACCGAAGGTTTAACGAAACTAACGACATTAATTGAATATACTCGGTTACTATTTTGTGTCCGTGGTAAAAAGTTTACATTTAAAAATTTGAAATTATATATATAGCCGAAACAAAAAAAAATGTTGAAGTTATAAAATATTTATAAAAAATAGAAAGAAAATTTTTTGATTTTGTTATTCTTGCCAATAATTACGTTAATCTGAGATTTTAAATAATTATAATTTTTGAAATGATGGACACACCCAAAAAAAACTTTTTTTTTTAAATTTAAGGAAAAGAAAAAAAATATTGTCCACTTATCTATTTAATGTTGTACTGTTGCTGTTGTTGCTAAGTTGTCTCTGCTGTTGGTCCTGTTGTTGCTGCTGTTGTTTTATCCGTGTTTTACCATTTGTTGAATCCAGTTGTAATTTATTATTGTGATGGTGATCTATTGGTGCACGCTTTACTTGCTTAAACCGTTTTAATTGCATATATTTTTACTACAATTTTAATCTTCACCCTCTTCTTGTACTCGTTGGAATATATAAAAGCGAAAAAAAATCTTTGACAGTACCGTTTTATTTGTTTTTATTTACTTTATTTACGTACCGTTCCACCTAGTACGGAATCGTACTAGGTGTGCAAAATGTTAAAACAACCAATCTCGTAATTGCTGTGCCGTAAACACGGCCGTCGGGGTCACCACTTATAGTATCGCTGGTGTAGCACTTCCTACTGCATGCGACCAAGGGTTTTTTTTAAAACAAAACTTATCACCCACAAAAAAAACACTGCCTTGATATCGTTTAGATTTTAATTTTAAAAATATTTATTGAAATTTTATAATGTTCCCAATATTCTTATTTTAATTTAATTCAATTATGTTTTTTTAGTTTTCGACTAAAAAAACCTTTTCACAATTTTGAATTTTATTTATTTGAAAAATTAAGTGTTACAAAAAAAAATGGAGTAATATGTCGCATCACTCGTATGCACAAAAATACTCTCTACCACTTGACACTGGTAAGTTTCGCGATTGGAAAAAAAAAATATTAATTAGACCTTTTTATTGTAAAGGAAAAACAACGACTATCTATGGAAAAAAAACTTTATCGAGACGATGAACAAAATTAATAAATGAATTTATCTTGCTGCGTTGCCAAAATCAAATTAACCCTTTGCTGCATTGTACATCATATATGATATAACCAAAAAATATAAGTATAACCTCTATAATATATCAAAAAGTACTAAAATTTTTGTTTTTTTAACTGCGGCCACATTAGTTTTGTTCTAAAAATTCATTATAACAGTGTACGTTCAACCACACTTTAAAAAATCAATAATGAAGTTTAGTCTGTCAAGTTGCGCGCGCGATTCGTGTGTGAGTGTTTTTTGCTGTTCCAGAAATTTATTTAAATTAAGTTTTTCTGCTAGGTAAGTTGTGTTTTTGTGATTACAAATGTTTTTTATTCAATTCTCATAAGTGAAATACATGGATACAATAATAATTATTGATATATTATGTGTTTAATTGTATCATATCGAATATGATATGGCATGCGTTAGGATCAATAGAAAAAACTTTATCATATTTGATATAGTATCATAAATGATCGATCATGCAGATAAACAAACATTTTTATTATAGTCATGCTAAGGGGGCCGAGGCCAGGTATTCTTTCCGAAGCGGAAATTATGAAAATTATCGATGGCTGGGACGACAGTGAGGATGAATTTGGTGATGGCATCGCTGATGAGGATTGTGTTCAGGAAGTAGCAGTGCAACATCTAATACTAGATGAGAATTTGGTAGTAGAAAATGAGCCAACTGATATCGATATAAACCAAAATTTTAATATAGAAGATATGGAAGTTATATTTGCTGATGACTTAGAAGTTGGAAGTACCGAGAGTTGCCCACAAACTAGAACACATCAGCAAGACGTTGACGAATTACAAAAAATGAAAGAGATTGTTTCCAATTTACGCTGGCGAAACATTCCTTTTGAAGTTACCGAAGATGAAATCAAATTCAAAGGAGACGATACTTTACCTTCGAATATAACGAAATTACAAACGCCATATGATTATTTTAAGTTTTTATTTAATAATGAGCTGCTGGAACTGATCGTAACTCAATCCAATCTCTACGCATTTCAAAAAAATATTAATAATGCATTTAATATAACGGTCATCGAACTTCAAAAATTCATTGGTATTTGTTTGCTAACGTCGGTAGTCCACATTTCAAATACCAGGAAATATTGGAGTCAACCCATCGGAAATCAGCTAATCCAACAAACAATGTCCGTAAACAAATTTGAAAAAATTAAACAAACGTTGCATTTCAATGACAACGATAAAATGGTTCCTAGAACGCATCCGGGTCACGACCGAATTCATAAAATTAGGCCACTTGTAGAAATGCTGCAAAAAAATTTTGGGGAAGTTCCATATGAACAGTACGTCTGTGTTGACGAGCAAATGTGCTCCACTAAAGCTAGGCATTACATCAAGCAGTACATGCCAGCAAAACCACATAAATGGGGCTATAAATTTTTTATTTTAGCCGGAATTTCTGGATATTGCTATAATTTTGAGCTTTTTACCGGACAGGAAAATAACTTGTCAAACCGATTAATAAGCGAAACGAATATTGGCTCGAGTGGAAACGTTGTGATCCGATTAACAAGAAATATTCCCAAACTGCAAAATTACAAGTGCTACTTCGATAATTACTATAGCAGCATTCCTTTGGTTATCGAGTTAGCAAAAAATGGGATTTTGAGTTTGGGAACTTTAAGAAAAAATAGGATATCCAGTTACAAGCTTCCTGATGAAAAGACCTGGAAATTAAAACCTCGTGGCGCTTCACTAGAACTTAGTACCAAAACAGACAATACAAACATTTGTGTTGTATCCTGGAAGGACGTGAAAATTGTAAATCTTATTTCAAATTTCATTGGAGAACAACCACTTCAACAAGCCGAACGGCATGATAGGAAAAATGGTCCCGTCTCTATACCATGCCCAGCAATTGTTTTGGAGTATAATAAATTTATGGGTGGGGTTGACTTATTGGACAGCTTTTTAGGAAGATACAAAATAAAACTAAAATCAAAGAAATGGTATCTGCGAGTATTCTTTCATCTGCTTGACTTAACTGTAAGCAATAGCTGGATTTTGTATAGGTAAGCCATTAAAGTCATAAATAAATTTGGTTTGCTAATATTTTTTTTGGTATCTAGAAAAGTTGAAAGGTCCAAAGGCACACCCGAAGCCGCTCTTTTAACATTGGCTGACTTTAAAGTGTTAGTAGCGGAAACCCTTTGTATGTTCGGGGAACGAGTAACAGTTGGAAGGCCGTCAACTGTTAGTAAACAGATTGATTTAAAAAGGAAAAAACCGAATACGACGCACATTCCACCGAAGGAAATTAGAAATGATAAAATCGATCATTTCCCAGAGTGGATGAAATCTCGCCTTACATGCAAAATACCAGGCTGTGGAAAATTAAGCTTTATTAGATGCTTAAAATGCAGCGCTCCTTTGTGTCTCAACAAAGATCGAAACTGCTTTTTAAATTTCCACAAATGAATTTTGTTACCTTTTTATTTATTTTATATATATTATATGCGTTACCTATTTTATTTTTCATGTGATAACTAAGTGATTTTGATAATTATTATATTTTTATAGAATTATTTATTAGGTATTTATTTTTATATTTTATGTAAATCAAAGAACTGAAATTTTTGAATTAAAACGAGATTTGAATTTAAACGAGTTTTTGTTTAAATATTGCATGGAACATCATATATGATCGGTACACAAAAATGGAAATTCTGGAAAACCCATGAAAATTATAATCTTTGTTTAACCAAATATCATTATTAAACCCTATTTTACATCCAAAAATAATTTTTTGACCAAAAAAAAAAAGTCATGCAGTAAAGGGTTAAAATTAATGAATTTTATAATTTCGTCGTTAGCTAACATCCCGGCGTTATAAATATAAATATCGCTAATATATTGGGCACAATGTCTGAATAACTACGTTTATGCGGTGCACGCCAATATATGTAATTTGCTATATTGTGGCGGAAAAACGAATAAGTAAATATAATTTGTATATTTACATTCGTTTGAACGCTACAGATTAAGCCCAACCAAAACACAACTTGAAATGTTTGTGGTGTATTTATCTGAAGAAGCATGTCTGCAAGGTTGATGGACCGATTTACAGGATTAAAAACCCTTAAGAAAAGGTTGAATTTTTTAGAAATTTTAATATTCACTTGGATCACACACAATTTGACAATTTTGTTCCTGGATTTTCGTTTTTCAAATTTTTTTTTTTCTGAATTTTATGTTTCCGAGTTTTTTAAAATTATGTAAATAGAATTATAAAAATGTATGTTTGGTTTAATATTTAGTAATCGTATTAATTAATAAACAAAATTTTGTAAAATTATTTGCGGCGCTGCTTTTATAAAATTATATTAATTATTCGGGATTAGAGATAATTCGCGATTTTGATTTGGAGATTTTAAAATTTCGAAATTCGGGATTTTGAAATTCGAGATTTCGATTTCGAGATTGTGATTTCGATATGACGTTTGTCGAGATACTATACCCAACCCTTTTTATCAACATTTTTATATAAAAATGTTTAATAGTAAATCGCCTTAAATATTAAAATCTTCTTACGTTTTTTCTCTCATATAATTAAAAATTAATTAATTATAATAAAAAAACAAAAAGAAATAATTTTTTTTTCCCGACAAAATTTGATCACATTAATATGCTACATACACAGGATTTATGGGTTGGGTATAATATCTCGACAAAGGTTATATCGAAACCACGATCTCGAAATCGAAATCTCGACTTTCAAAATATCGAATTTCAAAATATTGAAATTTTAAAATATCGAATTATCTCGAATCGCGAATAAATACTATAATTTTGTAAAATTGTTATTTTAGCATTTTGAATTATTAAATTTTATAAATTTTTATAATTCTATTTAGAGTTGTTATCTACAAAAAAACAGAAACTCAAATCCCGAAAAAATTTCAGAAGCAAAAAATCAAAAAGTTAAAATTAAAATTTACGAAATTTCTATAAAATTTCATTTTTCCTTAAGAATCCTTAATATTAAAGGTCCTTAAACTTTGGTCAACCTGGCAAGCGCAGAACAAAGGAATTTAGCCTTTTTCTTATATATGTAGCTTCTACTGAAAAGTTTACCATAAGTGTTTCTAGTTGTATTATGGTTGGCTTAATTCGTTGTGTTAGTATGGAATCGATGAATGTATTAGAACAGATTGCAAATTTTTATTAAATGGTTAAATGCTTCGTCAACCTTGCAGACACAGATCAATACAGGAATTGTATCGTTTGTACCACTTCTACTGATAGTTGTACCACAAATGTTTGAAGTTGTGACAAAAGCCTATTACTGAATTTTTCATTTATGCTAAACAAAATATATTTCTTGATTTTTTCGGGATTTTTTTTTCTTGTTTTTATCTATTTCAATACTATGGATTATAAAATTTCTGATTTTCTTTTTCGGGTCAATGTAGTGATCCCAAGAAATTATTTTCATGTTAAATTTAAAAAAAAAAAATAATTTGCTTTTGTTTCGGGATTATAGTATTCGAGATATTATTCGGCAATATTCTAAAATTCGATATTATAAAACTGAAGCAAAAAATTTATTCGATATTTTGTTTATTTGTTATTTTGTTTTGGCAAGATTTTTGCACTATCACAGGTTTTATTATAGGATGTATTTTCAATTTATTTAAATCATTTTACATTAAGAAATAAATTCAATGATTTTAAATATTGGTTTCAATCAATTAAGTGAAGGAAAATTTAAATTTAATTTTAAATTCGACCAAAATGA
This sequence comes from Tipula vernalis, assembly GCA_958295665.1. Lineage (NCBI taxonomy): Eukaryota > Metazoa > Arthropoda > Insecta > Diptera > Tipulidae > Tipula > Tipula vernalis. The sequence goes on from OY282558.1 coordinate 274,884,126, forward strand.
CCTTTCCACACGTTCGGCAATTGGACCCATTCGGCCTTTCAATATCGAACGGTAATTCCCATTTTTGCATAACTTTTTTCTACTTTTCCTGTAAACTAAAGATACGAATATCGTAAAAATATGATAATTAGGCCTTCTCTAGACTAAAATTATATTTAGGTATATACGAGAACAATGATGACGACGGCAGCTAAAATAAGTCCAGTAAACCGTAAAGTTGTTTACGAAGTAGGAGGATCTAAATGGAACTGGACGGAGATGAGCGGTGTTACAATGATATTTTCTGAACTCGAAGATAACTAATTTTTAATTTAAAGATTATTCAACTTTTGTACCCTCCATTATGAATGAGCTAATATAGAAGAAAATAGTATGTACATCGCAAAATTTTTAAAAATATGTATGTAATAAATAAATAAAAATCTTCTACAAATTTTGTGTTTCAATATGTATGGGAATTTCCTAACCTTGTATAATAATGTTAATCGCTCAGTTGAAGAAATTAAGATATTCAAAAATTTCATTTTCCAAACGCTATAAATCGATAGAATAAACATTTTTCAATTTAAAATAAAAAAAAATTAAGGTACAATACAGTACAATTTCCAAACCAAAAAGCTTGTTCGTCGCAATCTACATATAGTTTATTCAACCATACCTAGCTACGTGTTCAACACAAAAATATAAACAACGAAAATGAAAGAAAAATACTTTCGACAGGCGCTACTTACATTTTTTTATCCAAATTTATTTTTTATTTTTATATTTTTTCTCGTTTCGGTTTTTCGAATTATTACATCCACTGTGATATTTTGAGGTGATGGAAAATATTAAATTCAATCGTGATACGTCTTCTTTGAAAATCAACAAGACAAAAATTAATATTTAATTGAGTAAAAATTCAAACATCTAAATATACCATATAAAATAAATAAAATACTAAGAAATTATATTTAAATTAGATCAAGGTGCGGTATAATTATTTATTGAATAAAATTACCGTACAGTATGATCTGTACAAACGCCACTCGCCCACACAATGCTTTTTCATTGAAAAACCTGAAGCCAAAAAACTCCTAATGAACTTCTGTGGGAACACGTGTCTCCGAAATTCTTTCGCCCAACGTTTGAACATCTAAAAAGGAGTACTTTCAAGCCGCTACAGAAAAAAATCGGCTCGGCGCTTTTTTTTCTAGGACGAAAATACGAAAAATAATATGCCTGGAGAAGATAACGCCCTTTCATGTGTGATAATGATTCTGAATATATATACAGGGTGTCATATACATTCGCATTGGTTCATACACATATATAATGATAGATATAGGGTTTCCGAGAAGGGTTTGGCAATGGATATGATCCCTAAAAGCGTAAAAACACAACAAAAATAATAAAGATTTAGAGACGTTCGTAAGACCCATTCTACACCGCCTCGAGATAATTATAAAGAAAATGGTATTTTTTGGTTTTGAATGAGAGAAAGAGAGCCAAGATTCAATGTTTATATTTAGTATTCCGGTAGACACTGACGAGTAAACAATAATCTGAAATCGCTGATTTTTCTATTTTCGATATGTTTTTTCCGGATTATAAAAAGCGTGTAAATCACGAAGAAAACCGTTTCAAAATATGTCTGTGTTGTGGAAAAAAATCAAAAAAAATGGTGATCATTCAAGGAAAGGTGAAATCAAACTTGATGGAAGTAATCTCGGCTTTTGATGAATGTGATACAAGAGTGCCAGTTGTACTATGCCCAGCTTGTAATCTACGCCTGGGCAAGTCATTGAAAGAAGATAAAAGATGTGAATTCTCAGAAATTAAAAAATTTCTGTCTGTGAAGTACAGCACGAGATCTGTTAGGAAGGGAGACCAGTGCCAATGTTATCTTTGTGTGTTAGTTACCGGCCCTGTGGTACCAAATTTCTCTCAAAATCTGACACCATTGGTCGTAAATAAAAATCGCCAGGAGAGAAAAAAGACAAAATGCGGAAAGGCCTCTAAGGTTCCTGAAATTAAAAAAAAGCGGTTACAAAACGTTGTGGTAAATGTTTAGGATTATTGGCCAGAGGAATTAATCACGTGTGCAATGGCACGAACTTGTTAAATAACATGCACAAATTAGGGCTCAATTCGAAACAAAAGAGCATATATCAACTCGCTTATTGAAAGATAAGATAGCTACAAATTCGTGTGGAGGAGAAGGCTCACACTCGCGTGACGAAGGGTTAATATCCCTCTCGCAGCATCACGGGAAACCATTGACCGTGAATATTGTTGGAGGGACAAGGAATTCGCAGGTACCATCGATTTCGGCAAATTCCCTGCGGCAAATGCAAACTGATATGGATTTAAGTACCAGAAAAGTATTGAAAATTGCTGCTTTCATCCGTGCAGAAACCAACACACCAGGAATAATAGAACCCAATTATCAAAAAAAATATCAGAAAGTAATCATCGGTTTGACGAGTATTTTGAGCCAGGAGTATTTGCATTTGTCACAAATAAAAGTGAAAAATCTGTCAATTCTCCAGAGTTTGTCGTCATTTGCAAGAATCTGCGAAGTTTCATTCAAGATGAAATAGAGCAACGATAAGTTTCCAATGTACAACTCAAATTCGGAATTGACGGTGGGGGTGGGTTTCTAAAATTTTCTCTTTCCATCCGCCCATGCCACCTCAAGGAAAGCTTCCAAGTACAAGGTATGCTGAAAAATTCCTCGAATCTGGGGTGAAACGATTATTTATTCTTTGTTTAGCCCTAACACTCAGGAAAATTACCATAATGTCTCGCTTATATGGTCAGCATTAGATAAAAATTCCTTTCTTGGAACAGTTGCAACGGATTTGAAGCTGGCCAATATTAGTTCGGGTCTTATGAGTAACTCATGTGCACATCCTTGCACATGGTGCGATGCTCCCCAAAAAAACTTAATCAACTCGTGCAATTACAGAACGATCAATGATTGTCGCGCCAAATGCGAAAAGTGGCGTTCAGAAGAAGGACTTAGAAAGTCAGCCAAGTTATTTGATAATTGCATACATCCACCTCTCTTTAATGCAGAATAAAATAAGCGGATCACCGACATAATCCTACCTCCAGAATTACATTTACTGTTGGGAGCAGTAAATACCCTCTTCCACCATATGATGTTGGAGAACAAAGAAGTCAGCCTAAAATGGGCCCGGGAGTGCCACGTGGACCGGCAGTGTACCTATGGTAGTCCAACATTTGAAGGAAATGCGTGTAAGGTCTTGCTCGATAAGGTGGATATTTTAGATGCCATGAAATGCCTTGGCTGTGTCAAGTATGTGGAGACATTTAGAAAATTGAAGAAAGTTGTCGATTCTTGCTTCCCATTGAAGCTAGACCCCAATTTCAAGAGATATATTGAAGATGCCAAGGTTAGTTATCAGCACTCGAGATACCTGTGACACCAAAAATTCATGGCATACTATACCATGTAGTAGATTTTTGTTCCGAAACCAAAAGAGGACTAGGATTTTATAGCGAACAAGCTGTCGAATCGACCCATGCAGGTCTTAGAATGGTCACAAAGTACTAAAAAATCATCCTGACTATTCATTCAAATTAGCGCGAGCTGTATGCGAATATAATAGTTTTCATTTATGATATGTGTGCTATTGCTTTTGTTTCTTTCTTGTCTAGACAAGGCCCTCGAGGGGGCCGTAAACGGATCTTACAAACCTCTCTAAATTTTCATTTTTTCTGTTGTGTTTTTATGCTTTTAATAATAATAATAAATAATGCATTTATGAGTGACAACACTTGCCGTACACTTCTTAAACACCCTATATCTACCATTATACTGTGTATGAACCAATGCGAATGTATAAGACACCCTGTATATATATCCAGAATCATCATCACACATGAAAGGGCGTTATCTTCTCCAGGCATATTATTTTTCGTATTTTCGTCCTAGAAAAAAAAGCGCCGAGCCGATTTTTTTCTGTAGCGGCTGAAAGTACTCCTTTTTAGGTGTCCAAACGTTGGGCGAAAGAATTTCGGAGACACCGCACTTTTTTTTTTTTTAACTGACTCCAGAGCACCGTGGGAAGCAGTGAAGAGTTTTACGACCAAAAAGCTCGCTAAAAAATTATGACTTATGATTATGGCTTTATAACCACGAAGGATTTCAGCTGAAGCTGACTTATCGCTGTTTTGATTTCGAGTAGTGGGTACATGTTCTTTAAGCCTCTATATCAATTTTCTCCTGGTTTTGCCAATATATATACTATCACAATTCTTATAGCTGGTCTCGTTTACTCCCGATTTATGCTAGTTATTGATTTCGTCTTTGAAGTTATGAAGGTAATTTTTTATTTTTTTACCAATTTTGAATATAACTTGAAGGTCTTGTTTAATGATGATCCTACCGATTTTGTTGGTTATTTCTGGACAAGGAATTAAAGCGATTCGTCGTTTAGATGGTTCGTCATCTCTATCAGGACGATGAGTTGTATGTGCGAGTTTTCTTAGCTTGTTTTGAAATTTCCGAATGATGGCATTTATCCATTTTTTACTAAGTCCGTGGATGGCTGCTTCCTCTTTCACAAGCATTGTGACAGGGGGAATGTGTAACATTCGATGAACCATAGTATTGAACGCAGATTTTTATGTTGTTCATAATGCTGCGAGTCTGCTGTATTATATCGGACATAAAAGTAGGTTTCCTGAATATACCAAAAACAAGACGATCGTTTCTCTTTTGATCGTTAGCACCAGAAATGCGATTTTACTTTCAATTTCTCCTTCAACCTTTCAGTTCTTTTGAATTGTGCATATCGATGAACTGAATTTAAAAGCACCAGGTTTCAGTTGGAATTCCTTACCCATCATTTCATAATGAACTGTGGTCCAAAATCCATTTTTCCTAAAATCCGTACCCAATTTTGTCAAAATTCACTATTGACAAGATTAATTATTTAGGAAACCTGCCATTCCCAAATCCAATACATGCTATCTCAACCAGTATTACAATAAAAAATAAATGTACGAGTACATTAAATAAGTAAATTTTCATATTTTTCATACATTTCAAATCAAAATTCCATAAAGTTATGTTGTAAGCTACACATCGTAAGTACTCAATTTTACTCATAGTGGCTCTTATGTACTCCTTGGCCAATTGCCCTATGAGGTCATAAACTTCGACGTGAGTATTACCCACTACGCTGTTAAATCATCGATGCTATGCTTCGACATTATTCTGAGTCATAATGAAATTTGTTGGACTGCGCCGAAAGCGACCATAATGTGGGAAGGTATTATGAATCTTTAGATTCAAAGCTGTTTACATAAATTTTTCTAAACCAGTTAGCCACATTTTTCGCGTCAATATTATTAAAGCTGTTATAAAGCTCTGAAAAGTACGAGGCTTCCTCATCTGCTGGAACAATGGCCAACCATTTAAGCATGTTCATTTGCAGGCTGAATGTTTCATCATTGCCGCATTTCCTACTTAGTCCAAACTTCTGGATGCGGCGCCAAATTATCTGTTCAAAGTGAAACAAGCAACCTCTATATTCTTCCCAAAAAGTCGCCCTTTCAAAATCGGTTATTATTCGTTTTGGCTTTAAACAAATTTTATGATCACAAGCAACCCGAAATATTTCATAAAACACCTCTCTATACGCAGTTTTTGTTTTAGAGTTTATGAGTCAGTACTGCAGAGGTAAGGTTGAGTTATTAATTCTACAGTGAATTGCAAATAATTAATGAATGATAGCACAATGCCAAAAGTACCGTCCATCAACCAAAAATCCGCTTTGCCTAACAGGTCAGTACTTGCAAATGGAAACTTAACTTGCTACATTTTTTAAAGTTTCAGCAATATTAATCTCATCTAGAGTTAGCAGTTCTTTCAAATTACTCGCTCGAACTCAATATATTTTGCGATTTTGAGCCCTTTCTGTATGCCAATACACAAGGATATTACTATGTATTGCAGGAAACAATAGCATCGCGAATAATTTGAAAAATGTAAAATTTTAGCTTGATTTACGTTCAGAACTCTTTCAATAGTTTCAACAGTTTCAAAATTTATCAGTATATTTGAGAAACTTGTTTTGAAACGTTTTTGACCCTTTTCGACAGTTTTTAACATTTTTCGACAGTTTTTGAAGATAACTCTAGGTTTTGTGGTTCAGTCGAGCAAAAGTGACAAAAAATATCATGAAACTTTTTATTACCCTAACTTCACTTCTTTGTATTTTATGTCATGCCAGACAAAACAACCAAAATAAAAAAAAATAATTTTTACACGTCTTATTTGAGCAACATCAATACCAATTTATTGCGATTTTTTATAAAATAACTAGCAATACCCTTCCTAAATAATATTAAAAATATCACACTACAATCCAAAGCCAAATATTTTGTGTTTAATTAAGAATTTATTTTGACAGCTAAAACAAAAAAAAAAATAGGTTTTTTTTTCTGACAAATGAGTGCATTTTATGGCGAAATGTGATAGAAAATATAAAAATAATTTTTATCACTTTTGCCCGACTAAACACTAGCATTTTTGATAAAACTGTCGAAAAATCAGATTTTTAGCGTTTTACTCATCTCTGGCTTTGATTATCCGAATATTTGACAGTGTGTTCAAGGTTAAAGTATAGTAATATAACAGTACAATAATAGATCACGCTTTTTACTTAGTAAATGCAATTCCTGTTGCACTAAAACCTTTATGAGATTTCTTGTATGTGATACGACTTTTAATCTAATAAGGAAATACAAAGATTTATTATGAAAAATTATTATAAGAAGTGCTATAAATAAAAGTGCTTCGAATGTTAAACTTCAGATTGCTGCTTTGACTGAAATTGATAAAGAGCCATTAGCACCCCTTTTCAGAAATTTGGACTCAAGTTGTGATAGTTTACGAAATAGCCGATTAAATTCCCCATCCATAAAGGTATGTAGGTATCCTTTAAGCAGATAAATACATGTGCTTCGAATTTTTAACTTTAAATTGGGGTTTTGCATGAAATTGATAAAAGGCTATTAACGGCCATTTTCGGAGATTTGGACTCAAGTTATGAAAGTTCACGAAATAGCCGATTAAATTCCCCAGTTATCAAGCTAAGAAGGTCTCCGCCAACCAGAGAAATAATTGTTCTGCGAAATTTTAACTTCAAATTGCAATTTTGCATGAAATTGATGAAACACCATTAACGGCCATTATCAGAGATTTGGACTCAAGCTGTGATACTTCACGAAATAGACGCTTAAATTCCCCATCCATCAAGCTATGAAGGTATTCCTTAACCAAATAAATAAATGTGCTGCGAATTTTTAACTTCAAATTGCGGTTTTGCATGAAATTGATAAAATGCCATTAACGGCCATTCTCAGAGATTTGGACTCAAGTTATGATAGTTCACGAAATAGCCGATTAAATTCCCCATTCGTCAAACTATGAAGGTCTCCGCCAACCAGAGAAATAAATGTTCTGTGAATTTTAACTTGAAATTGCGATTTTCCATGAAATTTATAAAAGGCCATTAACGACCATTCTCAGAGATTTAGACTCAAGTTGTGATAGTTCACGAAATATTCGATTAAATTTCCCATTCATCAAGCTATAAAGGTATCCCCTATCCAGAGAAATTAATGTGCCGCCTACTTTTAACTTTATATTTCGGTGTTGCATGAAATTGATAAAAGGCCATTAACGGCCATTGTCAGAGATTTGTACTCAGATTGTGATAGTTCATAAAATAGCCAATTAAATTCCCCATCCATCAAGCGACGAAGGTATCCCCTTAACCAGAGAAATAAATGTATTTCGATTTAATCTTTGAATTTTAATTTGCGTTTTGACTGAAATTGATAAAGGCAAAACACCCTTTGTCACAGATTTGGGCTCAGTTTCTGATAGTTCACGTGACATCTGAATATGGAGAACATCAACATTTATCAAGTTGAAGATTTGGACTCAGGTTCTGATATTTCACGTGAAATCTTAATATATTCCCCATCCATCAAGTTGAAGATGTATCCCCTGTCCCCAGAAATAAATTTCTTCCAAATTTTAATCTTCAGATCGCAATTTTGGCATAAATACTAAAGCGTAATTTATTTAGTTAATAAATTAGCTGACTAAATTCCATGTCCGTCGACTAGGGTTTCCACAAATAAAATTATTTGGATAATCCGAATATCCGGATAATAAATAAAAAATACGACAGTTCATTACATAAAATAAATAACAATTCATAAAATAATACCAAATAATAATATAATTATATAAATCTAACATGTAAATTTAACACTTATCATAAGAAACTTATATATTTATTTCATTTTTAAAAAATGCATACTTTAAAAAAACAATTGCATTAAATGTTTCGAAATTAAGGCGAGTTCTAATTTTTGTTCTAGTTAAACCCGCAATTGAAAAGACCCGTTCCGTCGCTGTTGACGTTGGCTTAATTGTAAGTAAAGCATTAAATAAAATATTTTTTTCTGTCCTGGTCTTAGAATTGCTTAACAATAGGAAATCTTTTTTCAGCAATGTTGAGCTATTAATTTCATTCTGTTCTCCAAACTGTGTAATTGAAGAAATTGTCACTTCTAGTTGTAGTTTCAGTGATTTTGTACTGTGAGTTACTTCATGTTCATTTTCACTTGAGATTATTTCTACTTCATCTACATCCTCACAGTCATCATGAGTCATACCACACTCAAATGGATGAATTCTTTCAACAATTTTTACGGCCAATTCAATAGCAACGTATTTTTTAGAGTGGTCGAAAAATTTATTGGAACGAAGAATGTTACCAGTTTCTAAAAAGATTATTAAAGTCATTAGGGTTTTATTGCGACGTTCATCTATCCGTTTTTTAATCTGTTTCGATAAATTTGTACTAAGTTCCGTTCCAAATTCGTTTAACTGCTCGAATAAGAATTTATAAACGCCTTCAGCGGTCAAAAGCGTCGCTGAATTTTTACTTAGTTCCTTTACAGCTGTTTCAAGTAGCAATAAGATATCAAGCAACTGTTTTAAAATGGATGTGATTCTTTCCGTAATTTTAGGTTGACCCAATTCATTCAAAATTCTATTTACTGGTTTCTTTATTTGATGAAACCGTTTGATCATAGTTATCAAAGAATTCCATCGTATTTTGATATCTAACATCAACTGCAATGGTTTACCCTCTTGTTCATTAACATATCCTTGTAATATATTATTTTTTACCGAAGAGGATTTGATCATTTTTATAATTTTCCTGAGGTTTTCCAGCACTTCATCCAATTCTTCGGTAACATTTAAAATTACATAATTTTCTGCTTGTTCGAAGATTATGTTAGCATCTTTAAAACTATTTACATTCATAAAATTTCTATTGTTTTCGTCAGACTTATCTTCTATTTCTTCTTCATCATAGTCTGTTATTTCCCCGTCTTCTTCGTAAACAGATGTTGCCTTTTTTTGTACAGTACATCAGTTATTGCTAAATGCAGGCCGTGATTATGGCAAAGTTGAGATGTTATGCCCAGGATTCTTCCATATTTGACCATAACTGCGGCTGCATCATGTGCTGATGATATTATATTTGTTTTGATGTCAATTTTAAATTCGTTTAATTTATTTTCAACATAAAGTTTTGTTTGTTCCGCATTGCGAGAACTAATCCTAAAACATATAGTTCAAATTTTTTCATCAAACTATCCACAAGAGCATGAAGTGCAACATTGAGGAAATGGAAATTCCTATTCATGGAATTAATAAGTCCACTCGTCTACGGTTATTGAAAATTTGACATTTTTTTTTCTTAATTCGTTGATAACATTAATAGTTTCATTCTTTTTGATATCATAAAAGTTTAAAATGCATTTGGTGACAGTTGTGGAACTTTTAGGCATGATAAACCCTTTACTTCTTATGTATCCTTCCCTGTATCTGAGTAATTTTACTACAGAATTGATTGAAAAGTCATCTTCTGCTACACATCGTGACAAAATTTCATCCAAGGTTTCAGTTTATAGAAATTTTATCGTATCAGTGTCATTGGCTGTAACTTTTACTTTTTTAGAAGAAGATGCTTTAGTTTGATCATTTCTTTCATCAATTAATGAAGTTGTAGTAGCAAATGAGCTAGATGAGTTAATATAGATTTTATGCAGTTTCAAATGGTTTAGAAGTGGCGTCGTTGATGATCCTTTACATCCTAATTGTTTACTGCAATGTTTACAGAAAGACACATCTCTATTTTTTTCATTTTTTTTTTAAATGATTCCAAATTCCAGATCGTTTTGACATGATTTTTAAGAACGGTAAACTAAAAATTTCTAAATAAATTGACGATCAATTATAAAGTTATTTCTTTCTTACCTTTATATCGTTCTTTGCTGTTGCAACAAATATTAATAAAACATTCACTGCACTAATAAACTTATATGTACTAAAACAAAAAAGACAAAACATAAACCAACTTCAATACTTTTTCGGTGATTTATTTTTATTTCTATTTTTATGTAGTTCTACAATATTTTTATATTTTAATTTTTACCGCTTGATTTTTATATTTTTTCTGAATATTAAAGGTTTCTTGAGTAAAAGTAAACGTAACAAACGAAATATTATATCCGAATAATTATGTGAAAATATCCGAATAATCGAATAGTCAAAAATGGTCGAGTAATTCGGATTATTCGAAGATCGGATATCCGGATTGGAAACCCTACCGTCGACCCTAAGTAATATTCTCTTCCAGAAATAATTTTGATTTGAATGATTCTTTTCGATTTTGCGATAAAATTACATTTTTAGTACTAAATATTTCAATAAGAATCTAGATTTTTTCAAATTAATTCAATTTAACAATGTGAAACTAACACATAAATCAAAATGGGAATTTTGGGAAAAACTTCACCCCATGCTTTGACCACATTTATGGAAGATGTAACCATTGACGTGCAATCTTTTACTTCCTTGTAAATTGTAACTTAAATACACAAATCAAATCGATACTTTAGTAGAACATATGACCTGTTCTAAGAATTAAACCTAGGCTAAAACTCAAAAATTTTATATTACAAAAATTACGTGTATGTACACGGTATTTGCAAAACAGTACAATAAAGTGTATCACATAATACTCACACTTTTACATAATATTAAATTACGCATGCATACATATGTACATGATTTGGAGTACTATAATTGGAGCAACCAGTTTCAAAATTATTTTTCAATATTCACAAATTTAAATTTATCAAATACAATTTTCTGCAAAATCCGGCCAACTATTACAGATTTAACCGGGATTTCGTGGGTAACCCCAACTTAACAATAATTCATTGAACTACTTATTTAATACAAATCCCCTGCGTTGGTTGACCTAATATAAACGCTATTTCATCATTTACACGGCTTTGTGTGTAAAAACATCATAAAATGTCTATGAATCGCATAATAGATACAAAAAAAAAATGTTACAAAAATTACAGCCCCTATTTGACTTAAGTTTATCTAGCGGCTAAAATTAGGCCTACTACTATTTTACACGAAAAGTTGGGCACTATCTAAAAATACCAGAATACGTTTTTGGGAAATACAGAATAAAAAGTTTGAAAGAGAATTATTGCAGTTTGGAATTACAGTAACATGTTCTCCCAATTTCCTGAGAAAATCAGGATAGGGCCAGTGTACATAACTATTGTCCCCCATATGAATACTGATTATTGGCATTTCCTACATACACAAAACTCTCTATGAGAAGGTCAATAAAAAAGTGTGAGGCGCTAAATATAAATGCTAAGCACAGTAGACACTTAAAAACATATGGAATAAATCCAAGATCAGCGGAACAACAGAATTGCTATCACCTATAATCCATTCTCAAAAATTGATACTAATAGTGCCTCCATAGAGGATACCAGAATAGTTGTTGTGACGGCGAAGATAGTTTTGGAGAAATTTCAATTTGAAAAGTACTTTGTTCTCTATTATACCGGCCGCGGGAAAAAATCATGTACAAAATGTATTTTATGTGACTTTATAACTACGTTTCATGTATTCAACTCAAAAGTAAAATTGCCCGCAAGGCCGAGTTAGTGCGACAATGAATCTTGAATTAAAGCTCTATATGTTTCAGAGAGGATAACTATGCTGATTTAAGGAACAATTTGTGCAGCTATAAACCATACTTACTCCGTATCGTTTCCAAAGCGCGCTGCTCTCACGATACAAGAACCAATGTTGCGGAAGTTTCTGGCAAATATTGCTAGATAGTAAGTTAATTAGAATAAAAAGAAAATTATATTCCTCCATCATCTAAGTACGATTCTTCCAATTATCTACGTCAGTATAAAAGGAATAAACAACTTGAAACAAGTCTCGATAAAAAAATACTATAAAACAAACAGTTTTATTACGTCACAATATATTTGAAATTGTTAATTTACAGTTCAAGGAAAGTTTTTTTTATATTTGATATTAAAAAATATTGTAATGGTAAAAATATCCAAAACATTAATTAAAATTTCCATTTTCATTTTTTATTGATTTTAAAATCATCATAAAAAAGAAAAAACAACAACTTATTCAAATAAATGGAATTGCAAGAATTAAACTTATCCAATAAAATTTCAGAACCGCATAATAATTTTTTGTATCTTTTTATTGGATTTTTCTGGTATGAACAGAACCGCTTTAAAAAATTTAATAAAAGCTCATCTCATTATAAAACAAAATTTAACGATATATTTTAGTAAGTATTTAATCAAAATGACGTTGGCTCCAAAACATTGCGCAAAATTGCGGCCAAAATTAATACTTATGTACCTCATTTGAAGATATGACCTTTCTTAGATAAATCCGAACAAATTATTTGTAAACTCAACTGGGCAAAATACTTTAAACCCGACGAGTTCAGGCCAAATGAATATTTTCGACCAATTTCCAAAATAAACAAAGCAATGACACTGAAAAAATTCAAACTAACGGTTCAATAATTTAACTGATAAAACAATATTTCACTAATTCATTGAATTGACTAACTACTTATTTAATACAAACACCTGACCCTTTATTAAACGCTATTTCTTGATTTATTTTGCTTTAAAAATTACAGCCTCTCTGTGACTTTGGTAAATCTAGCCGCTAACATTAGGCCTACAACTTTTTACACTTAAAATTAGTCACTATCTACCAGAATATGGTTTTGGGAAATGGGGAATAAAAAGATGGGAATTATTGCAGTTGGGAGTTATACTCAAGAATCAGGATAGGGCTACTGTACATAATTTTTTGCACCCATACATTGACTTTCTTACACAAACAAAACTGACTTAGAAGATCAATCAAGTGAAAGAGTGAAGCGCTAAATACAAATGGTAAGCACAATAAACAGTTGAAAAATGTTTTGTAAAACTCTATTCTATCGGCCACCGGGTGCGACAAAATGTCATCACAAAATGTATATTATTTTATTTTATAACTACATATACAGTTTAATGTATTCGAATCTAAGCGTAAGCCTGCGAGCCCGAGTCAGTGTGACAAATATCCTTGAAGTAATAGTTCTGTAAGCTCCAGAAAGGATAACTAAGCAGATTGGAGAAAAAATCTGTGTGGCTATAAACCGTACTCTATATCGATTCCTATCGATTTCTCCATATTGAATAACTATTGCGGTGGCCCTCAAGGTGCCTTCACAGAGCGAGATTATAATCTGAGATTTCTTATCCCACTTTTCTACCAATTAAATTGCTTAATTTTCAAATGTAAACGCCTTTTTTTGGCCAACTCAAGTTAAATTTTTTTTATCTTATGAGCAAATAATCCAATTCATACCAACATAACAAGAAAAAACAACAAAATATCGAACAATGATTGAGCAATTTTTTTTAACTAAATAGGCCATGTTTCATTTTACATTTTGACAAGCGATTTCATCATTCGAATTAACAAATAAAAATTAAAATTAAAAAGTAATATAAAAGTGATAGATCTTAAAGATACTCTTAAATCGTGATATAAGGTATTAGTTATTGTTTAATAATATTATATAGATATAATAATAAATGTTTTTTTTTTAAATAAAGTTCAATTTAGCAATAAAATTCAAAAACGGTAAGTCCCCTAAAAAACGGTACTGTGAACAATTATGTTAGTTATATTCTTTGGATTGCATTATGTTTGTATCTCATAATATAATTCTATATACATAATTATTTTAGGAATGGATATTGACGAGCAAATAATTGATGAGATAAGAAAAGAAGGCCGACAACTAATATACCAGCTAGGACATCAAAATTACAAAAATTTGGCCTTAAAAAAAATATGGATTGAAATAGAAAATAGTTTGGGTATTCCAGCCATTGAGTGTAAGAGAAGGTGGAAGTTAATCAGAGCTAAATATAGCCGATTGAAAAGGGCCCCTAAAAGTGGCAGTGCCCACAAATCAAATAAAAAAGATGCTCAATTCCTGAGAATGCTCGATTTTTTGAAAGGAGAGTTTGTAGACGAGTATGTTGAGTTTATGCCCCTAATATATAATTTTACTTTTTATATTAAAGCTTAATACACCTATTATGATTTTACCTCACCTGGGAATCACCGTATGTGATTCACGGGTTGTGTGTGTTTGGAATACACAAGTATGATTTTGTCAAATGCATATGCTAACACACAGCCCGTAAAGGGCTACAAGTGAATCGAGTTACCAGGTGAGGTGAGAACCATTATAGATGTAATATAACGAATATTTTATATTTTATTTTCATTGAACTAATATGTATATTTATATACATAAGTATATTTTATTTATTTACATGACATTTTTTATTCGAACTGTTAACTAATTTTTTGTTTTCTTTTCAGACCAACGGAAAGCAGCTTTACTTTAACACCATCCACTAGTCATACTTCAAGTTCACTAGTCATAGTTCGTAATTCAACAACTAATTTTCAGCGTTTTTTTAATCAGGCAGCCGACGATATTTTACAAGATGTAGATTCATCTCAGTTTTTGAGCCAAATAGATGTAGCTACAAATGACGTTGCTACAAATGTCCCACCTGAAGTATGCAACCACACTGAGACGGCTGTAGAGAGTAATGTTAGTACTTCCATCACTCATCTAGATCAAGAACGACCTTCATCCTCTAATCAATCAATAAAAAACATAAAGAAAAGGCAAAACCCGTTCCAGCCAATGATAACTGAGGTACTAAATAATATGAAAGAACATCGCAAATTATTAAGCGAGATTGCAAAAAAAGACTCTTGTGTTATAGGCTCTTACATGGATTCGGTAAAGGCAAAATTAAGTAGTTGGCCTGAAATAAAGCAAACCCGGATAATATTTAAAATTAGTCAACTCATAGAAGAGAGGGGAAGTTTTTTAAAAGATAATAATTTAATTTAAACATATATTTTTATTTTATTTAATATCAACTAGACTGAATATTTATTAATTAATTATTTTCGTTTTATTTTCATGAATTATACAGTTGAACGTATATATTATAATGTACAAATAAATGAATTTTAATTTAGTGAAATATGATTTAAAATTTTTGTACAATAAAAAATATTTAAACTATTTACATTTCTGAAATTTAAATTTAATGTGTTGTTGTGTACTGCCAGGAAAGTACATCAACTTCATTTAAATATAGTTTGAATTTATCTCTAATTTCAACCGCATTTGGGTTTGGATTGTTTGAGCCTACTCTCCTAATATCTTGCATACCGTTGGTTTCATCCGTTCGCCATCTTCCAGGTCGCTGGGTTCCATCAATATCACGATCCCACAAATCGCCACTTACGTACTCTCGAACATTTTTGCCTTTTAACCAATTATGCAAAACGACCGTTGCTTTTATTATACCTAGTACGGTCGTTTCACTCGCTAAAATAGGCCTCCTGTAGATTCTCCGTCTGTTAGATAATATCCCGAAGGCATTTTCAACCACTCGCCTTGCACGGGATAATCTATAATTAAACGCGGATTTGTCTGTGGGCAACAATGTTGTGTTCAGTCCAGGATATGGTCACATTAGGTTAGGTAGCAAGGAGAATGCTTCATCTCCAATGAAAACATATGGATGTTTATGATTATCTCGTAGAAAATCGGGTGGCGGCAGGTTTAAATCTTTACCACCATTTATTACTGCTCATCCAAAGTTAGAAGACCGAAATATGGTACTGTCCCCTATATGTCCAGGGGCTCCTATCTCTACCATAATGAACTTATAGTTGGCATCTGATATTGCAAATAATACCACACTATGGCTGTGCTTATAATTTCGGTAAATCGAACCGGATTTTCCAAATGCCTTAAAATAAATAAACATAATTTTATAAAATATGTATTCTAAAATTGAACTATTTAGGTTTAGTTGTATTACTTACTTGTATAACCACATGTTTTCCATCCATTGCTCCTAAGCAATGCGGAAAATTCCACTGCTCTTCAAACTCGCTAGCGATTTTCTTCCACATACCATGGGTGGGCTTCGGAAATACGGTCTCTTTTAAAAATCCTATAACTTAGAGGAGGTTTCTCTAATAATTAAAGAAGTGGTACTTTGTCCCACACGATATCCATATTTCCCAATTGATACCATACTATCTCCACTGGCGAGGTACCTAAAATTAATTTTGAAATATAATAACATAATAGTTAAAGTTGTAGGTATACATTTTGTAACATTTACCTTATTGTTAATGAGAGTCGTTGACCAGCGGTAATAGTTCTTTCCCCCACATCCATTCTTTGAATTGATGGCCCAACAAGAGCAAGCAGTTCATTGAAAACTTGGGGGCTCATTCGATGAAAATTTATAAAAGTTTCTCGATCGTTCAACCGCATTTCCGCTACAAGGTTGTTATAGAATCCTTGCCGGTTTCTATTACGATTCACAGGGTTTACCCCAAAACGCCGAGTATGCCGATTTTCATAATGTAAGAATAAACTAAGGACGCCACTCAGAAGATCAAGATCCCGAGATAAAACATTGACGACGTCTTGTCTCGAAAAAGACATTTTCAGAAAATAAATTGAGTAAAATGGAAATATAAAGAATTTACGTTAATATGAAAAAAACAACCGAAAACACAAATTATGTATACTGAAACAAATACAACGCGGATGATACAACCCCAAATGAAATATTAAAATAATAAGAAACAATTAATATTATCGGAAAATTTAAAACAGAAAATATGATATAACTCGGAAAATAGAAATACAAATCACAATGATATCGAAGAACACAGATAATCGAAAAGCACAGAAAAATCGCAAAAAATTATTATTTTGGTGTAACCCAAGCCAATCACAAATAGAAATGAAAAAATAACAAGTGAAATTGACATCTAAAATAGACCATTTTTTGAGCAAAACCTCAGTGTATGACTAACTTCAATCAATAAAAAAATAATCTCAGATTATAATCTCGCTCTGTGAAGGCACCTTCACACTCATTCCATAATGGATACATAAATAATTACCGCGTTACCCAGTTGACATTTTTTTAAAACCGAAGTATTATTGTTCTATTTATTTTGAAAATTGTTCAAAAATACTCATTTGGCTTGGATGAAATTGCTTTAAACTTTCTAGAAATTTGAACAGATACGAGATTTTATTCCATCGCAGCACTTGACATGATGTAACGGGCGCTTGTTATCCCCGTTACAAAATATACCTAATTCACCAAAAAAAACTAAGAAAACTGCCTCTCCTCACCTTTGAAGATATTTTCTTCTAAAAACAAATAAAAATTTCAATGACAATATACGGGTGCAGTTACCATTCTAGTTACGCTAGTTTGTGTTGTATCAAACTTGTTTGTACATATGTATATACACAAACAAGTTTCACAATCAACAAATGAAATAGCGTAATCTCATTATTTCTAGTGGTACGTGCCCCTATAACCCATATTTTCCTTTACGTTTATTTACGAATTTATTTCTACTCAATTTTCAGTAAATACACGTAAAAATATTTTTCTTTCTTATCGCATACATTTAAATAAGTGTGTGTATGTGTGTACAAAATTGTTTTTTTTGCTATCTTCTTTTGCGTTTATTCAACTGAGGTCATTGTTGACCGAGTTGAATTCCATCAGGTGAATAAATTTGTTTTTACAATTTAGGCCATTCATGTGTTTACACATGCAAGAGCCGATAATCAATAAAGTATTGAAGTGGGTAGGAATGAGTTTTTCCGTTAGTTGATCGATGTGGAAAATATTTTTCTTTTCAGTCAATCAGCAAAAAAACTGTACAAAAACATCTCTGTAATGTTTTATGGAGGAATTTATTTTTTCGTCTTTACGGTGAAATAATCAAATTCGTTATTCGCGTGGGGAATAGTTGATTTGCCTTAAATACAATCAAATAAAGACATACTATCGACAACCCAATTTAAATTTAAATTAAACTAATTTTTTTTGTTTTTTTGGGAAAATTCGTGATAAGGGTCAAGTTAGGTAGTATCAAAAAAAAATAAAATAAAAAAATTAACCAAATGCTTACTAACTATCGGTTGTTGGGTGTCTATGGACTTCCTTACTATATTTTTTTTTTCTATGTGATTTACGGATGAATCTGTGAATCACCTATTTCCTCTCCTTAAATAATTTCCAAACGGGTAGGCCACATTTTAACCATGTGGTTTATCCGTTTTTTGTATATTTTTCCTTTTGATTGTTTTCAACCATATTTTGTTTACCCAAATACGACTTTATCTAGATCTTAATGGGAGCTACAAAATCCCACGACCAACTTCCTCTAACCGACTTAAGTCGTAACCCTTAAGATAATTTTTGTAATGACTTGATTTAGGCCTAAACTGAATCTAGTCAAAAATAAAAGTATTTGTACTTATTCTAAAAATAAAGAAAGATAAATTCGTGTAGAATACAACTACAAAGCAAAAAGCTGTTATGTGTCTTCGAGCAAAAAATAATAACATTTAATAATATAAACGTTGCGACACACAATTGTTATCATTAAAGCGAAAGAAATAAAGAAGTACATAAATAATGTTTTCCTATCTTCCATTTTAATAGCTTCAAGAGATGTTTAAATTTTGTTTTGCTTCACGACATACTTATGAGTATGTAAACTAAACATTATTCAAAGTTTAAGCAGTAATGAGATAATTTTACAGTTAAGGTTATATTTACGGAAAGAGAATATGAAAAACTTAATTTAAAGTGTTATTAAGTCTCAAATAATTATTAAGAAACCGAAGATTTTTTATTTCATTTTCAAAATCAATATATTTGAAACTTGTATATTTTCGCAACGCCAATTGTTAAGAAAAATGATTGGATAAGCATGGAAGAATTTTAACCAAATATAAATTTCAAGGCAAACTGGGGGAAAAACGTAAATTATATAGTATTTTATGCTATGACTGAACAAGATAATTCGTCTTTTTCTGCGCATGTAAGTCACCAATGATAACGAAGCTAGATTAGCGTTCCATGAATAATTTAACAATTATTTTTCTAATTTTTGGATAACGGAACTATTTTTTTAGAATTTTTTTTAAGGCGAATATTAGAGTCAAGAACAGTTGGGTCGTAGAATAGGACCATGCAATTTTTCATGTCTTGTTATTTTAGCTTAGAATAAAGCTAGGCACCTGAAAATATCTTGTTTTCTAAAAAAAAATTAAGCTTGGACTGGGATTCTAAAATGAATTTTAAAAGAAGTTCTGAAATATGGCCTATTATTTATTTATTCCAAAATTTCTTCCAAAAATCATTTTCGAATCCCATTTCCATCGTACATGTTAAATTTCATCAAAATCGATTAAGAAACAACCCAGCTCCTTCTATGTAATTCGCCATCTTCTAGAAATTCATCTAAAAATCGTTTTAGGATCTCGTTAGGATCGAATTTTACCAAAATCGGTTTAGAAATAACCGATTTCTATCCTAATTGGTCATATTCAAGAACTTCATACTTACAAGCAAGTCGAACTACAAGTTGTAGTTACCTGTTAATATATCCTTTTTCATAAGCACCATGTTGAAGCCAAATTTATAAAATCAAAGCAACATTTCGAGAGGAAAAAACTTAAATGTTGAGTATGCCTGTCTCATTTTTATATGTGGATAAAATGTATCTACACTTTTCTTCGTGTTTCTATTCTTTTGGAATAGAAACAAAAGATTGAATGTATTGTAAAAAACCTGATTTCCATTATGAAACATTTACTGGTATTTTTTACTGAATAAAAACATAAAAATTAATTTAACTTTTTATTTTAACTTTTTTTTTTTTTTTTGAAAAACTTTATTGAAAAATTAAATATTTCAGTACGGTAATTTTGTCAGTATACTATAAAAATGTCAGTACATATACTATAATAATTTTTTCAGTACTGTAAAACAGAAAAAGTGTTTTTTACTCACACAGCATGGGAATATATACTTTTATCCTATATTGTTTATACTATCAGTAAATATTTCATAATGGAAATCAGGCTTAACGGTTTTCAATAGAAACGTACATTAGGTTTGATCATACACAAATAAAACTGCAGCCATAAACTTTAACGTCGAAGCACGGATGTTTTTTTTCCGGAAAAATAAAAATAAAAATTGTTGAAGCCCAAAATACGAGAAAATTAAAGTATCAAAGGATTCAACACAATAAAGGTGCTATCACACCAAGCGCGACGCGTCGGCGGTAAATTTAAATACACGTTTTTTTGCTTATGTAGTGATTGGAATGTTTTTTTGCCGCCGGGTTTCGCGGCGGCAGATAAAATTTCATTTTATACCATTTACTAAAATTGTAATTTCTCTATTAAAAATATAAAGTTTGTAAATGGTTTTAAGAATAATAATTTTATTTTTGTTCAAGCTACGATTTCCTATCACCACATAAGCAAAAAAACGTGTATTTAAATTTGCCGCCGACGCGCCGCGCTTGGTGTGATAGCACCTTTAAGGGAAGGAAAATAAAATCGTCTAAAAATAAAAAGTAAAGACAAAAAAACAAATAGATAAAAACAGAGTAATAATGTGTGTGAGAGCACGCAGCACGGTGCGATGCGCGGCACAAATATGCCCAAGATTTTTTTTTTTTTATATTTAAAATAAATTTTATTTATTTATTTTATGTAATTACAATCTAGTCTCCTGGACTAATGAGCAATTTGTTTCTGACTTAATTTACTAACTTAAATTAATCTATGGATTCTTCCCATTGGCGTTCCATAGTGTTTGGTAAATTGAAGTAAACCACATCTTTGTTGTGGATTGTTGTGGATTTTAGATCAGCATAATGCTGCTTAAACTGACAATCACACCAGCTCAAAAGGTTTGGTTCTTTTCAGTCTGCATACTAAATTCGTGATGCTTAGGAGCTGAGTTGGCTCAATGTTCACATGTTGGCGGAGCCTTTCTTCATGTCTCCGTGCTTTTTCCTGGATTTCGTTTAAGATGAGGCTCATTTTAAGGTCCCTATGAAGGTCATTGTTTCTGACATACCAAGGTGCATCAACGATGTTCCTTAATACCATATTCTGAAATCTTTGGATGATATTTACGTTGCTCTGTTTGGTACAACCCCAAAGCTGAATACCATAAGTCCAAATCGGTTTCAATATTTGCTTATAAAGTAGAAGCTTGTTGTATGTTGATAAAGAAGAGTTCCTTCCCATCAGCCAATACATTTTTCTGTATTTAAGTCTTAATTCTTCACTTTTCTTCTTCACGTGTGCTTTCCATCGTAGTTTAGCATCCAGGGTCATGCCGAGATACTTAGCTGTGTTCGCATGCGGTATTATTTCCCGATTTATGGTAATCGGAATATGTTCGATTCGTCTGTTTGTAAAGTTGATGTGAACTGATTTAGCTTCATTTAGTTTTATTCTCCATCTTTTTGTCCATTTATATATTTAAGTTATAGCTGATTGTAACTTCTGTGTTGATTCTTCGTTGCTTTTTCCAACAGCTAAGATCGCCGTATCATCTGCAAAAGTTGCCACCGTGTTGTTTTCTAATGTAGGAAGATCATAAGTGTATAGTAGGTATAAAACCTTCCCTAATACACTGCTCTGTGAAACTCCTGCATTGATTTCTTTCAATTCAGAAGATGTATCATCTAACTTAATCCTGAAGAACCTATCTTTCAAGTATGATTCCATTATCTTAGCAAATTGCATTGGTAGAAGATTCCTTAACTTGTGGTTAAGTCCTTCATGCCACACTCTATCAAACGCTTGTGCAACGTCTAGAAATACTGTTGAACAGAATTTTTTCTCTTCTAATGCTTTCTCAATTATACTGGTTATTCTGTGTACTTGATCAATTGTTGAGTGTTGGTTGCGAAAACCGAACTGATGATTTGGAATCAAGTTTTTACTCTCGATTATCGGATTTAATCTTTTTACCAGAAGCTTCTCAAAGAGTTTGGACATGACTGGCAATAGCGAAATTGGCCTATAAGACGATGTTATGTGTGGTGGTTTCCCAGGTTTTGGGATCATAATTACTTCTGCAATTTTCCATAAGCTTGGTACACATTTGATTCTAAATGCTGCATTTATAAGATTGGTGAGTTTCACCAGAGCTTTCCTTGGCAGTTCTTTTAAGATTTCTGCAGTAATAAGATCGTACCCAGGAGCTTTTTTCGTATTCATATTAGATTTTATCTCACGCATGACTTCTTTTGGTGTTGTGGGTAGGATTTCTTTACTTTCTTGCACAGCTTGTTCAGTTATTATCTCGGCTTCCAACGTTTGGTCTTCATGTGGCTGGAATATTTTTTCGAGGTGTTCGGCAAATTCTCGAGCTTTGTCTTCATTATTTCTAGCCCATTTCTCACCTGCTATTTTTATTGGGGGAATCTGCATTATTGGTCTTTTGATTCTTTTGGTTGCTTTCCAAAGAGAATAATCAGTACTGTTATCATTAGTTAATTTTCTTAAATAGTTGCTGATTGATTCATCTTTCAATTCTTTGATCTCTCTTCTTAATTGTTGAGTGAGGTTGTTCAAATGAGTTTTATCTTGGGGGGCCCTTGTTTGTTGCCATACTCTTCTCGCTCTTCTTTTTTCTGCGAGGAGTTCCCTAATTTCCATAGGGTAATTGTTTCCCTTGATTTTCGTTTTAATTTCAGGAGTATTTTCCCAAGCTGATTGCTGTATATCGTTTACAAATTTGTGAACTTCTTTGTCTAATTGTTCTTCAGTCTTTAATGGAACCATTAAGTTAATTTTTTCTTCTAGCGATAGTCTAAAGCATACCCAATTAGTGTGATTATTTACTAGGAATGGGTTTCTTTCTTTCTGAATGATTTTTTCACTTAACGTTAGAAGTATTGGTCAATGATCAGAGTTTATGTCGTGGCTTTCATCTACTTGTACATAATTTACAGATATGTTCTTTATTATAAAGAAATCAATCAGATCTGGTACTTTGTTTGGATCAGTTGGCCAGTAGGTTGGTTTTCCAGTTGAGAGGGCTTCACAACTGCATTTTCTGATAGCTTTTAGGAGTTCTTTACCCTTAGTCGTTGTTAATCTGGATCCCCAGTGGATATTTTTTGCATTAAAGTCTCCTCCAAGTACAAATCGTTTTCCTAATTTACTGAGGAACTCGAGATAATCTTTTTCTTTCATTGAGTGCTTCGGTGGGCAGTAAATACTAGCAATACAAATAGAACTTCTTTTGGATTTGACAATAACAGCAGTTGCTTGTATTTCTTTCGTTTCATATTTTAACTCCTCATAGTGATGAATACTATTTCTAATTATAACAGCACTACCTCCTTTCGCAGTGTTTCCAGGGTGAATAGTGTGATATATTTGATAATTTTTAAATTTAATGTTTGATTGTCTAGTGAAGTGTGTTTCCGTGATGAGACATACATCGATTTTTTCTGTGTCCAGGACCACTTGCAGTTCTTGTTGATGTTGCATCAGTCCATTGGCATTCCAACATAAGATTCTAAGATCTTTGGCCATTTTTCTGTTTAAGGATGGCTCCCTTAGTGCTGTACTCTAGTTTCTGTAATCGCTCATCAAATGTATTTAGTCTGCTTAAAATTAATTTAAGTGTTTGACTTATATCGTCATTTTGAGCAGTTTTTCCTGGATTTCCGTTGCTCATCATTACTTGAGCATAACTCATTTTACCAAATTGTCCTTGAGTAGTTCCCGACACTCTACGATTTACTTCGGGTCGGTTCATCTTAACCGCTTGTTTCCTGAATGAACTTGGATTTTTAGCAATCACGTTCTTATTTTTGATATTTTGCAGTTCAATAGCAACGCTGCATCCTCTGTAGTTAGCCGGATGGTTTTCTCCACAGTGAACGCATTTAGGTTGAACATTTTGGTCTTTTACACAATCTTTGGTATGATGTTTACCTAAACATTTGACACACCTAGGTTCCCTGTTGCAATATTTTTGTGTATGTCCATAGGCTTGACATTGTTTACATTGTGGTATAAGCTTAGATCTTCTTAGAGGCAGAATAACCACTTTGCACCCCAAGATGTATTTAATTTGATAAATTTTTTCGATATCTTCATCAGTATCGAAGGTCAACATAAACATGTTGAGAGGTACTTTGCCTCTCCGTTTTAGCTTAATCGATGCTTCAGTTGCCTTAAATCCTTTTGCTTTCAAGTCATCAATTATTTTATCTGGTTTACACGTAGAGTGTAAGTTTTTAGCCATGACCCTAATTGGTCTGGTTTGTTTATCTTCAAACGTGTGCCAAGCACGTTTTTCTTCATTTAACATTTTTGTCATTTTTCTGTATGTTTCAGCATCTTCTAAGTTTATTTTGATGGTGTTTCCATTCATCACCTTTGCATTAAACTTATCAGTAGCAGTTATGGTTTTTATTTTTTCATAGAGTACATCGTAGTCTTTGACTTCATCTATTACTATTGGTGGTGGTGGAGGTATTTTTTTTGGTTGTTTCTGGATAATATTTGGAACATTATCCTTTAATTGAGGTGGGGAGGGCGTATTATTCCGTCTCCTTTTTTTTCTCCCACCTTTAACTCTAATCCACTCAGTTTCTCAAGCTGGTTCTTCTTCATCCGTATGATACTCTTGTGGAGTTGTATTCTGGTTAGGAGTAGAACCGATGTCCTCCTTTGGCTTAAGAGCTTTAACTTTGTTTTCAAGCATGTTCATACGCTCCTGCATCCATGCCATTGTAATATTCAGTTGCTTATTTATATTGTTGGCTTCAACTAATGCATTATTAGCTTTACACAATTCATTGTGAAGCTTTTCTTCGTTTGTAGAACGAGTGTTGTGGCTGCTGGCCCCAATGGAGGGACTATCGCCTCTTATCGGAGAATACGCGACTTTGTTACTCCTCTGGGAGGGATGTGAATTATCCTTTTCTGTTTCAATCAAATGAGCTTGTTTATTCACCAACATGTCTTGGGATTGGTTAAAATAATTGTAGTATAGCAATGGCTGGTCTCCCCCAGAATCCATAAGACCGACCTCCGAAGAGGGTGGATTTACCTGAGCAACAGGTGTACCACCTGGGTATTAGTTTCCTTATTTGTTCCGCTCATTGCTCATTTATAGTGTACTGCACTCGCCTCTAATATTTCGCCGATGCTTCACATCGTTGCCCGGGTGTTACCACGTAGAGGTATACTAGACACATTTGGTGGTTTCTACATAGTTGCAGCGTTGGAATATAGACCACGAGATACATGGCTATAGACGGTCAACCTCTACCCTATTGAGACGCACCCAACACCCGAGTTCATCAAAATCAGTAAAAAAAAACAGTGCCTTCCTAAATCGCCATATTTTAGAACTTCAATTGAAAATAATTTTAGAATACCATTTGAATCGTACATGCCAAATTTCATCATAATCTGACAAAATTAACCAATGCCTTTCTAGTTAGACATATATTCCAAAATTTCTTCCAAAAATCATTTTAGAATCCCATTTCCATCGTACATGTTGAATTTCATCAAAATCCATTAAGAAACAACCCAGCTCCTTCTATGCAATTTGCCATCTTCTAGAAATTCATCTAAAAATCATTTTAGGATCTCGTTAGGATCGAATTTTACCAAAATCGGTTTAGAAATAACCGATTTCCTTCCTAATTGGACATGTTCAAGAACTTCATAGTTCCTTACTGTCATGATAGAAATACAAATATCGCACTATCAAAACATTAATTAGTTATGATGTTCACCAATAGGGTGGATTGAATCTTCTATTTATTCTACTATTTTTTTAAAAAAAGTGGAATGACAAGAAACGTGTGTGCACATCATTCTATAATTATAATAA
This sequence comes from Tipula vernalis, assembly GCA_958295665.1. NCBI lineage: Eukaryota > Metazoa > Arthropoda > Insecta > Diptera > Tipulidae > Tipula > Tipula vernalis. Next base: position 274,910,436 of record OY282558.1, read on the forward strand.
TTATAATAATAATAAATATCAAATAGAAAATATTACACAACCTGGTTTAAAATAGTATCCAACAGGTTATGGGCCCAGGTATCGCCAGTAACAAATCATAAGCGATAAACAGTGTAATTAAATTCGTAATTAATAATTTCTCCATCGAAAATAAATTGGCAGCCATCTTTTATGATCGCATAAAGTTCGCGACATATATAATAATTTTTTTGTGAAGTTAAAAATATTATTGAACGTTATAATGGCTGATGACAAAATTGATGTAATGAGCATCACGAAATTTGATGGACGAAACTATAGGCAATGGAAATTTCAAATGACTTGTGCACTCAAAGCAAAAGGATTGCATGATATTGCAAATGGCGTTAAAGTATTGCCCGAAATTGACAAAGCAAATGAGCGTCAAAACTGGATAAAACAAGATGCAATAGCAATGTTCACATTAACTTCCGCAATGAATTTGCACCAAATCACGCTCATTGAAAACTGTGAATCATCGAACGAAATTTTCACTAAATTGAATTCAATATATGAGCAAAAAAGTGAGACAAATAAGATGCTGGTACACGAAAGGTTTCATCAATATAAAATGGATTTAAATGATTCGATCTCGCAACACATTGCGAAAGTTGAAAATCTTGCAAAACAAATAAAGGATACAGGTGAAAACTTAAGTGACATTGCAATAATGACAAAAATATTAGGAAGTCTTCCAACCAAATATAGAAGTTTGAGGCAAGCATGGTTATCAATGGATGAAACAAAGCAAACCATACCGAATCTCACAGCAAGATTATTAGATGAAGAGGCGAGCCTGACATCATACGAAGATACAGAAACTGCATTATCAGTTTCCACCCGAGGGTCGAGTAAGCCAAATACAAATTCACACCATCCGAAATACAATAAGGGTAAGCGGCCTAATGTAACCTGCTACAATTGCCAGAAAAAGGGGCATTTTGCCAGTGTCTGTCGAGCTCCAAAGAAATTACGAAATGAAAAATCATCAGAAAGTAAGGAGAAAAATACCCAGTCAAATGTTTCAGCATTTACGATCGATAACAATAATACAATGTTAAATACATTTGACGATAATGAATTCTGGATCATGGATAGTGGTGCATCCGCCCATATGACTCATAAATTGGAATACTTCCACACATTTGAGGAAATTAAAGACGACACGACCGTCAAACTTGGAAATAACCAAGAGCTAATGGTGAAAGGAAAAGGAACTGTCAACGTTCAAAAGCTGTTATCCGGAACTTGGCATGATTCTACAATAACCAACGTACTATTTATTCCGGGACTGAAGAAAAATTTATTTTCGGAAGGCGTCATTACCTCAAAAGGTATGAAAATAATCAAGTCAGGCAGCACCGCAGAAATTTTTAACGATTCAAAATTAGTTGCAACTGCAATAAAGGAACCTAATAATCTCTACAAACTACACTTTCGAACAATGATCAACTCGGAAGCTAATACTGCCCATTCAAATGCTGTAGATAATTTAAAGATGTGGCATGAGAGACTTGGTCACATAAGTAACAAAACACTACTGGGATTAGTGACAAGTGGATCAATCAAAAACATTGACGTCTCCAACATTAAAAATTTCTTTTGTGAGGCATGTACATATGGTAAACAGCATAAGTTACCATTTAAGACAAAGGTAAATCGAGAAACAAAACCAGGAGAGTTTATTCATAGTGACATTTGTGGACCTATGTCGACATCATCAATTCAAGGTGCGAATTACTTCATCTTATTCAAAGATGATTGTTCTGGATATCGTGTTATATTTTACATAAAACACAAATCAGATGCATTGACCTGTTTTAAGGAATTCGTCAACTTGGCGAAAAATAAGTTTGGCGAACATCCCAAAGTTCTACACATCGATAATGGCAAAGAATATTGCAACAGAGATTTCAATGAGTACCTAAAGAAAACCGGTATCATTCTAGAAACAACTGCTCCATATACCCCAGAGCAAAATGGAAAAGCAGAAAGGGACATGCGAACCATTGTTGAATGTGCTCGTTCCATGTTATACACAAAGGATCTGCCAACTTATTTATTTGCAGAAGCCGTTAACACCGCTGTTTACATTCTAAACAGAACCCCAAATACGCAGTCACCGAATTCCTCACCATATGAGAAATGGACCGGCAAAAAGGCTGAATTTGATCACATCAAGACTTTTGGTTGTGATGCATATATGCATGTGCCGAAAGAACTACGAAACAAACTGGCACCTAAAAGTAAGAAATTAATGTTTGTTGGATATGATGGAAATTCCAAAAACTATCGTCTTTACGACACAGAAACGAGAAGGATTAAAATATCAAGAAACGTGATATTTAATGAAACAGCATCTGTGGTCTTCCCAAGACAAAATACTGTTCAAATAAAAATATCTGAAATCGACTCAGAAAACAATGAAGTTATTCCTGACATCGATGAGGCTGAAGAAATTAACCTGCAAAACGAAGCAAACATGGAAGGTGAATTGATTAAAAGTCAAATTGAACATTTTAAGCCAAGTGATCACAATTCACATGCATTACGTGATCGCAAAAATATTAAGCCACCTGCACGATATGACCTAAATATGGTTGAGATTAAAATTCCTCAAACATATGAAGAAGCTATGGCCAGTCCAGAAGCAGAACAGTGGTCCAAATCTATCAATGAGGAATTGGAGGCATTAGAAAAGAACAACACTTGGAGTATTGTTACATTACCGTCTGGTAAGCGTACAATAGGATCTAGATGGGTATTTAGACTCAAACACCATCCAAATGGAGAAATATCTAGATATAAATCTCGATTATGTGCAAAAGGATTTGCTCAGAAAGAGGGCGTTGATTATAATGAGACATTCGCGCCAACCATTCGATTTGATTCGATAAGATTGTTGCTCGCCATGGCAGCACAAAACGATTTTGAAATAATGCAATTTGACATTAAAACTGCATTTTTATATGGTGACCTTCAAGAGGAAATTTACATCAAGCCACCAAAAGGATTTGAAATTGAAGCAAACAAAGTGTGCAAACTTTCCAAATCACTATACGGATTAAAACAGGCATCCTACTGTTGGAATAAAAAGTTTCATAACTTTTTGAATGAATTCGGATTTGTCCAAAGCAATGCGGACAAATGTGTATACAGAGGATACTTCAACAAAAACGAAAAAGTGTTATTGGCACTATACGTCGATGATGGCTTGGTGATTGCAGAAACAGGAGAAGCATTGCATGTTGTACTGAATCATTTAAAGGATTCATTCGAAATTAAATTTGATCATCCGGACTGCTTTGTTGGCATGCAGATTGAAAGAAACCGTTTAGAACGAACTATATTTATTCACCAAACGAGCTATATTAAAAACATCATCAAAAGATTCAATCATGACACAGCAAAACCCATAAGTGTTCCAGCCGATTCACATGCACATTTGAGTTCAAGTGATGACAGCGAAAAAGGGGAGATCGCAGTTCCGTATCGCGAGGCTGTTGGCTCATTAATATTTGCAGCAACAGTAAGTCGGCCAGACATTTCATATGCAGTGGGAGTCGTGAGCAGATTTTTGAATAAACATACGAACTCACATTGGAATGCTGTAAAGAGAATAATTAAATACCTCATTGGAACATCGGATCACGGGATTTTATACAAACGTACTCAAAGCACATCCGTAGACTTAGTTGGATATTCTGATTCAGACTTTGCGAACGATCTGGATACTCGACGATCAACTACAGGCTACATCTTTACCATCAACAATGGACCAATTACATGGTCAAGTAAACGACAACGTACGGTAGCGCTTTCCACAACTGAATCCGAATACATGACAGCATCAGAAGCTACAAAAGAAGTTATTTGGTTACGCCAATTACTACAGGATATCGATAATCCTGTGACTGAACCGTCAGTAATATTTGTGGACAACCAAAGTGCTATACGTCTCATCCATAATGCTGAATTTCATAAGAGGACAAAGCACATAGATGTGCGATATCATTTCATTCGAGAAAAACTAGAAAATGATGAAATTAACATTCAGTACAAATGCACTGAAGAGCAACTTCCTGACATACTCACCAAACCATTACTACCGGAACGATTTAAAAATCTACGACGTTCATTATTCATCAAAGCAAATGAATAAGAAAATATTAAGTGAATTAGATTTTTTTACTTGTTGCGATTTTTGATAGTTACTCATTTAGTGGGAGTGTCATGATAGAAATAAAAATATCGCACTATCAAAACATTAATTAGTTATGATGTTCACCAATAGGGTGGATTGAATCTTCTATTTATTCTACTATTTTTTTAAAAAAAGTGGAATGACAAGAAACGTGTGTGCACATCATTCTATAATTATAATAATTATAATAATAATAAATATCAAATAGAAAATATTACACAACCTGGTTTAAAATAGTATCCAACACTTACAATCAAGCCGAACTACAAGTTGTAGTTACCTGTTAATATATCCTTTTTCGTAAAAGTTGCACCATGTTGAAGCCAACTTTATAAAATCAAAGCAACATTTGAGAGGAAAAAACTTAAATGTTGAGTATGCCGGTCTCATTTTTATATATGGATAAAATGTATCTACACTTTTCTTCGTGTTTATATTCTTTTGGAATAGAACCAAAAGATTGAATGTAAATTAGCTATAAAGCCTGATTTCCATTATGAAACATTTACTGGTATTTTTTACTGAATAAAAACATAAAAATTAATTTAACTTTTTATTTTAACTTTTTTTTTTTTTTTTGTAAAAAACTTTATTGAAAAATTAAATATTTCAGTACGGTAATTTTGTCAGTATACTATAAAAAGGTCAGTATACTATAATAATTTTTTCAGTACTGTAAAACAGAAAAAGTTTTTTTTTTTGTCACACAGCATGGGAACATATACTTTTATCCTATATTGTTTATACTATCAGTAAATATTTCATAATGGAAATCAGGCTTAACGGTTTTCAATAGAAACGTACATTAGGTTTGATCATACACAAATAAAACTGCAGCCATAAACTTTAACGTCGAAGCACGGATGTTTTTTTTCCGGAAAAATAAAAATTGTTCAAGCCCAAAATACGAGAAAATTAAAATATCAAAGGATTATACACAATGAAAGGAAGGAAAATAAAATCGTCTAAAAATAAAAAGTAAAGACAAAAAAACAAATAAATAAAAACAGAGTAATAATGTGTGTGAGAGCACGGTGCGATGCGCGGCACAAATATGCCCAAGATAAGCAAGGCCAGCAAAACACACCCACCCGCTGGATCAAAAAAGCATTAGCTTCCTAAACGGCATGATTAACAAAGCCAACAATAAACTATTGGCTGAACTAACCAACTTAAAAAATCTGATAACTGACTCAAGCCCCGTTGCCAGAGAAGGATGGAAACAACAAAAACAGAAAGGAGCCGCAAGCTGTAAATGGCAAATCGTAGAGAACGAACGAGAATAAAGAAAGTTCGAGTACAAAGTGGCTAAGTAACAGCAACGCAGATATAAGCAGGCACGTAAAAAAAATTATGAGTGTTCTGAGCGACTATTACACAGAATCGGAAGAAGAAACGGACACAAGAAATGAAAATATTGTCATCGAAAATGAATACAGAGAGGAATATAGTCCACTAGAAGCGAACGAGACATGGGTCGAAGAAACAAACGCGAGGGGTGAGATGAAGGAAGCGCTAAAAATAACGGCACAGACAGGAGGAAAGCACAAAAAAGTGAGCATCAATGCCGTAGCTATAGTGGGAAGCAAGTGTCAGCATCTGCGGAGACGGATGCAAATGAAGAAGTTGAATTCGGAAATAAAGAGTCGCCAATCGACTCAACCAAAAAAAGGCAAAAGGACAGACATAATAAAAATAAAAATACCTTCAATAATCGCGGAGAAAGGACTAAACACGATTAAATTAGAAAAAATGCTTAAAGAAGATGAAATAAAGGATTTCCAAATTAAGATACTGGCAAATAGACAAAAGGTGATTAAATGCAATGACATGGAGAGCCATACGGTCATTTGCGATAAATTAAAAGACCATAAAATGGGAGGACCTACATACACTTCAAAACATGAGAAACCAAAGGGTATACTTGGTCAAGGGCATCCTTAAGGGACTCTCCATAAGGGACACGAAAATGAGGAGGTGCAGAAGGGATTTGAGGAAGAATTTGGTCTTTTAGCCAAAGTGAGCAAATTCAGCACACCTAGGATGACTAGCGAGGGGAGGGAAATAGATGCTAAAGTAGTATCAGTGGACAAGGGATATACGACAATTAATGAAATACTGAAAATAAAAATTCTATTCAACCAAATAATAGAATGGCAACATCTAATAAAAAAGAAGATCAAATAATGAATAAACAGTTTACTACTGCCTGAATAGGTTCAGATGCATAAAATGTTATGAGGATCACGAAAGAGGAAACTGTAAAAAATTAATTTGCAATATATGTAAGGTGGATCATGGAAAGGAGGAATGCAAGGCCAGTACACCAGAGGAAAGCAAGGAAAAAAAGACCAATAGCAGAGGTACAATGTACTGTGTGAACTGTAGGAAAACGGGACATTCAACCAATTATAAAGGATGCCCGGCATATGCAGCAATAATGGAAAATAAGAATAAAAACAGAAACAACAAGCTGATGATCAACCAAAAAAACAAATGGAAGCCAAAGCATTCGCAAGAGAATCAATGCACAACTTGGTGCAAGAAAATGTCAATTTTGCCAGCATAGTCAAAGGAAAAGAGGCAGCTGTCTATCCAACCAGTAATAAAATGGATGGGTTGGCATTTAAACAGGAAGAGTTAAGTAATTTATTCGGTACAAGCTTGATAAACACAATGAAAAAAGTAAATAAATCTATGGTTAACTACATAAAATACAAGACAGAGAGGAAAAGCAAGTTGGTATATACCAGTAAATACAATAGAGAAAATTATTATTATGTCACTAAACTGCAATGGCATTGTAGAACACCAAAGAAGAATCGAGTTATCAAAGATACCAATGATAGCATTACTACAAGAAACAAAATTAAAATAAAAACATCGAATAGCACCAGATGGTTATAATTTCATCCAAAACAAAGACGAGGAGAACAACGGAACAGCAATTGCTGTAAAGGAAGACATCAAAATTAAAATCACCACTATCAATAATCTAATTATATTCAGAACCAAAGCAGTATAGTTAACGGGTGTGTGATTTGGAAGCGTCTTCATTTCATTTCATCATTCATTTTGGATCAGAGCTAAATAACACAAACGCATTGAGGGACAGGTTCGACTCAGTGATTATTGGAGGATACTTCAATGCAACGAGTAAGAGATGAGATGGGGCCGAAAACCTCAATGGGTTGGCGCTCACAGGCTGGTTGAACAGTTCGCAGCATAACATGGTGCATATACTACCAGGGAGACCGACATTTCCAAGATCAGGGTGTAAATTAGCACTAGAACTACCGACCGGTCAAAATTACCGGTTATACATTTATTGAATTCAATTTTTTTAATTATTATGTTATTATTTTTATAGGAGTCTGTGATGACTTTTAATATGACAACAAAGTATTAAAAAAATTCAAATTCTTCTAAAATCGGCCTCAATCGGCCCAAACATTTTTTAAGGCAGTTTGTAAAAATAGTAAACGTCGGTTGGAGGAAAAATTGCTTAAAATTGGTGATGGCAAATATGCTAAAAAGTATGTGAAACATTGATTTGAATTTGACAACCTTATTTAGTTCCAATTTTTTGTTTGTCTTATTAGAACTAAAGTGGTCAAGCGTGTAACGCTACAACTCTTCAAGAAAATCTAGTCCGTAGCAGCCACAATGCTACAAATATATCAACTAATCTCAAGGAAGGCATTTGCGATGATAATAATAATGTGTCCGAGTCGGTTGATGTTCAGTTGGACAATATGTCCGATGTTCATAATGGCATTACCAATAATTAATCATACTGACAAAAGAAGCAAATAAGCGATACTAATCTTAAGTTCGGCTCTGAAATAAATTACATTTAAAATTATATTTTATATTGATTTTGTATAAAAGCCAAGAAAGTTTTTTAATTACAAGACTATCTTGAATTCATTATAATGTAATATTTTATTTTAGGAGTTTTAAATTATTGCGTTACATAAATTCAAAGTATGTATTAGAGGAATAAACATAAATCGATTCTGGATGTTTTTTGCCAAGTTGGATTTAAAAATGTATATATACGATTAACGGATTGGCTCTTCAAATACATTCTGCAATTTTTCTAAAGCAGCACCGTAGATTAACAGCCCTGAAGTTTTTTTAATTGAATTTTCCATTCCCACGATTTCGTTGTTTTTCGTTAAAAACCGTTTGTTGGTATTTCGTTACTTAAATATAAGCCATCTTCGATTTCCACTTTACAAAAAAATCTTCCATTTATTCCTACTCATAATACTTCGTCTCCTTTTTACATGACAGAGTTTATTCTCAAATGGGTAGGCGTTCCCTGTTGATAATATAGCAAAGGTTTTAACTTCTTCGACTACGTGAGATAAATTGTCTATGTTACTTGTTATATACATTTCTATAAAGGTATTGATCATGTCCTTTGCAGTATCGAGTAAATGTATATAAATATTATTGAACAAACTTTTAAAGTGCAATAAATCAACAAAAAGTGTTCGTACAATTCGTATTCTAAATAATCTTGAAGTACAAGAATCGAAATATATTGGAGAAACGGACGAAATTTCAAACCTTTTTAGTTTGAAAGGTAATCAAGGCCTCTAATCGCCCGATGTAACTCGTTTGGCATTTGACGAAATTTCATGAGCAGTACACTTACCTTTTGTAACGGAGCGACTTGATTTCAATCAAGATGCGACGAGAAGGTCATATCTTAGCAGGTTGAATTTTTGTCTACTTCGCTATCAGAATCTCTCAGTAGCTCTATATATCGATGACTGCAGCACGTTTACCGGCTAGTAAAAGGCGGTTGGGGGAGTTCTTGTCATCAACTACTGAGAGCTAGTTGTGCTGCTATACCCATAAATTGACAAACTGATTAACAAACGGTGATTAACAAACAAGGAACGGTTACTAACAGCTAAGGGTACTAAATACCTTATCACAGATGAAATTTTAAATTGAAGTACAGCATCGAGAGAAAAAAAAAATAATTAAATAAAAAACACAAAAAAAAAAAACAAAAAAATCATATCAGAAGACGGATAAAAAAAACAAGTCACAGCCGATAATTCATTGTGTTCAAGGTGTTGGACCACATGCTCTCCACCCTCCCTAGGCAATATCGTGCATACAAATTTTGATATGCCCCTTTTCGATTGTGCTAGTCTACATAATTACTTGTATTTACTGTAACATAGTCAATTCCATTCAGGCTAAGACGCCCCATGACCCAAGATGGACGCACAAAATAAATGACAATATCTAAACGTATGATTTTCTGGATGAAAATAAATGAAAAATAAATAGCGGATGCATTTAAGGTATTATAATAATTATTAGCACATAAATAAAGATTATGTTGTTTACACTTTTTATACAATAATATTAAATAATATAAATAATTAACTAAGTATCATAAAGTAAACTTAAAGACACAGTATGCTGGCCGAATTGCTTAAAAAAACCCCAAGCATGCTTTGCCACCATTTAAAATTTTTGATTTAATGATTCGTGAACTACACTTAATATAATATAATAGTATATTATTCAACGAGCATATAATGATAGCTGTTATTCACGAAGATGAAGTTTACCGATACGAGCCGATAGGCGAGTGTCGTAAATCATCTGAGTGAATAACAGTCATTATATGCGAGTAGAATACGATACTTTGTCCACGACCGATAAAAAATTGTATTTTATTATTAAATCCTTTAAGTAAACCTAAAATAATTTACGTCTACATTTTGACGTGTCAATTTAATAATAATGAAAATAGCAAGAGACTACTAGATAAAATTTCAAAAATGAAAGTTTTATTTGGTAGTAGTGAATAATGGAAGAAGGGACTACAAGATAAACTAGCAATGAATAATGGATATCATTATAGTTGAAGAAACAAACGTATAATGAGTATATTATACGTTAGTTATGAACAAATTCTGTTTATCCACTTTTGATATGTAATAGCGCGATAACTATGCTGATTTCAAATAAAGAAAATGTAAAATAACTCATTGTTATTGTATAACCCACGCGGCTAGGGGCAACGTGAGTTATATTTTGTATAACAAAATATTGAGTATTCATTAAAAAATTATTCGTAGCCAAATTGATTGAAAAACTATATTCGAAAAAGTAGCTAAATTAAAGTAGACCATGACAATTTAAAGAACGGTCACTATGATAAAATGTACATATTTCAAAATTCAATGCTCCAGTGTAAAACACAAAATGGAACTATTTCTTATTAATTTACGAAATTTATTTCAACAAAAGTGGATAAAACGTTGTATGGCACTCGTGAGCAAAGAGATATTATCCACTCGGGATAATGTCCCACTCGGCTATCGCCTCGTGGGACAAACTTATCCCTATCGTTTTGCTCACTAGTACCATAAATAACTATTTTCTTATTTATTTTAGGTTTTAATAATGTAAATATGTAAATTAAAACTTGTTTAAATCGTAATATTAGCATATATAAATATGTTATGTAAATAGAAATAATATAAGTAGATATAAATGAAATTCGTATTATATTATATAAATAAATTATAAAAAAAAATCAAAATCAAATAATAATAAATAAAATAAGTTTAAAGACTCATCCTGATTTTTGATCGATGGTGATGATCTGCTCTTGTTTAATTGGATGTCATATTTGCTTCTAAACTTAGTCCGCCATTTTATTGAATCGGACCCGCTTATAATATTGAGTAGTAATTTCATATTTCTAGTAACAATAACAATTATCCAGTGAATATGAACAAAAATAAGGTCGCGGGAAAACTTTCGGTGTCACTGGTTTATGTACGCTTTCCACTTTTGGTATTATTTGCTCTTTAACGTTTTTCTTTTCCCGGGACAATTTTTAATATTAAGTTCACGACTGTAATTTTTATTTTATATTTCACTATCCAGTATGGGTATACACAAACTTTTAATATCAGTCAGATATTTTTTTTGTACTTGGTTTAACAAAAAAAAAAAAATGACACTTTACTCGGACACTATAATTTAATTATTATTATTTTCTTGTGGACGTACAACAAATGAATGACCGACCGGATTTTGTTTACCAAATCAATACAAATTTTAGTAGGGAGGAGAAAAAAAATCAAGAAGAAAACCATCGATCATCACCATCTATCATATTTTGTTTTAATTTTTATTTTATTATGCCAATAATTATTATGGTATATTATACTTGACCAATTAACCAAATAAGTATGGTACAAGCAAGTATAGTAATGTTCAAGGAAAATCAACTAATATTCCCATCCAAAATTTCATCAACTATACAGTTTAAAATGGGACAATATGTTTATCATGTAGCACAAAATTCAACCAGAGTGATCTTATTCTGCCTGGAACAGCACCGATGTTACACTTTGCAATTTTTAAATGTTCCATCTCTCTAAATTCTTGGTAGCGTGGGAATAACATAGTTCTATTATCATGACTCCATTCTCCAATTACAACACATCTTAGACATCCATGTCTACCGTTAAATTTTATAACGCCTTTTAAAAAAACCCGGCTATCTCCGGGGAATCACAATTAAAGCATCTGATTGTCATGCTCACATGATATCCGTTTATTTGAACACCGGTTTTCAATAAACAATTTAGCTCATACACAAAAGACCTATGTAAACAAATAAAAAATTGTTGATTACGTAAATTGTCTACATTTTATCGTAAGTATAAAATCAAAAACAAGATTTTCGACCCGAAAATTATATTATCACCTTAAGAAATCTTCTATAGATTGTGGTTTTCCTACCCCACTCCAGATTCCAATTACCATTGGTTTGAAACCATGATATATTGAATAATATCGGCCAGAATTCGTTTTTAGAGCTTTTGTAAATAGGTAGGCCGTCGATATTGAAATTTAATTAAATGTTTAAAGGTTTTTCAATATCATGAAAAATATATTTCAGGCAGGCTTCAAGAGACCTTGATGCCAATAGTTACCTTGACCGAGGCTGGTTAAGGTTACGTTTTTTGGTGTTTCCAGTAAGGTCGCTGCATCGTGAGGCAGACAAGCTGATGTTCGCGTTTCTTAATAATTTTCAATAACAAATTGATTGCTGTATGTCTGCCATGGAAATATGTGTCGTTATCAAGTTTTTCAAATTCTTTTTCACCTTCGTCAGAAAGATTTTCAAAATCTTCATCATGGCTTTCGTCTTCCAAATTTCCATAATATAGATCGTCGCTGTCGTTCCAGCGTCTATATGGAATTGCAGTATCATTCTGGGTACATGAAGGTGAAATGTTTTCGAATTAAGATTTGTAATAGGCACCCATTGTGCTTTCACTAGGAAAAATTTCCATTTTGGAAATTTCATACATTAACCGGTTCCTAATCAATGATCGTCTATAAGTGCCACTTTTTTTAAATTGTTTCCATTTAGAAATGTCTAGTTTAAGTTTAAACATTTTGAATTAAATTTACGTGCGCTGAAATAAAGCGAAATGACAGAAAAACAAAATGGCTAATTATATAGTTCACAAACTCATTTTCGCATCTAATGTATCACGAATTAAACTAATTGACAACTGATTGTCTCGCAAAATGGATTTGTAGTTCATTCCTCAACTTCTTATACAAACCGCTAAGAACTGATCCTAAATGTTGATTATATAAAGTTGTGAGAACCTGCTGTGATTTAAATTATAGTTGGAAAATGATTGTTCGAACCAACTTTACGAACCAATTGGCCGCGGCCCTTAAATAGTAACTACTTAATTTGTGACATGCATGTCCGAAACAGCCTTTGCCAACCAATTAGTGATTGTTCTTAAATGTTAACTATATTAGACGGGACGTGGGGGATTCGTAGGGTGACGAATCTGTTGTGGGTATTACATGTGACATTTTCTACAAACAATTTTTCCAAATCCGATAACCTTTTCAGACACAATTACGGGTTGTTTTAACTTTGTCACAACCAGCTGTTGGTTGTGCACAACTAACCAGTTGCAACATGCTAGTTGGGAGAGGACTGAATTAACCACTTGAAGGGAATGTTTATTAGAGCCAAAGAAAGAGTGTCAAAGCACGGAAACAAAGAAATCAACGTGAGGATGAAAAGAAATGAGAGAGATTACTATATTGACTTTCGGGAACTGGAGGAGGATGAGTTTGAGGGATTCATCTCTAACAAAGAAGGAAACCGTAGAGGGTAGATGGCAGATGTTTCACTATTATTTGATTTTATTATCATTAATATTATAAATATCATTATTACCACACTTTATTATTATTAGCATTAGCATTAGTTATAATTATTATTATTAGTATTAGGTTATAATGAAAATTAAATCAAATTGCTAAGATTTGATTTAATTAAGGGGTGAAATAAATGCTAGAAGCAAAATAAAGCTACATATGTATACAGTCTAAAAAATTTCATTTAGACAAATATGTAAATCGAAATAGAAGGGAAAATTATAAATAACTTAATAAAGGTGAAGGAACTAGGGTAAATATCATAAAAGATAGGGCCCTTATGATATGTAAAATAATGTAAATATAAAATTGTACTTATGTATATTTATTATTATGATTTAATATCGAAACATAAATAAACTGAAAATAAATTTTGAAATTAACTGTACTACAATTTTGAACAGCCTATTTGTAAAATAGACAGGTTAATCATTTTTTTTAATATTCCTTTTATAAATTAAAAATGATTTTTCAGACTGCTACCTACATATATTTTAAGATTCAAATGTTCTTCACTGAAATTCAGATTTAAAAAAAAAATGTTTCGTTATTCAAAAATTATTATAAAAATAATTGTTTAATTCTCAATTAAAAAATATTTGAAACTAAACCGATAGTTAATATAAATACAATATTGTGTATTTTCTAATATAGTCGCCCAATTTTAATTTACAAAATTTTTTCATTGTCACTGGTTGACATCAGACCGCGTGGCGATGGATGCGCATACTCTTATCTTCTATATTCCCAGTATCATGCATAATGTCGCACATAAGTGCTGCCCACTTTTACAATTTGTGATAAATATGTATATGTATATTACAAAATTCCAAATATTTCCGAATAAAGGAGACATTCCTGTGACCATTCAAAATATGAACAAAATGCACTTATGTGATTTAAAGTGTCGATATTACTTATTTCAGTCCGATACTCGGTACAAATGTGTAACACAAGTAAAAATAATTTATATTAAAATTGTCAAAAGTATCTCCTAGAATAAATTGATGTAGCAAAAAATAAAAATAAAATTATTTTAACCAGGGGCAACGACTAAAAGATAAAAGTAGTATCTCTCATAATATGTGCTTCTTAGCAAAAACCTCGAACTTTATACCCTTTTGCCTAATTTTCCTTATTTTGTAATGGGTTTCACAACAAGTTGTTATATTTCTTTAGATGGTAACATTTCATACAACGCAAATGCCGCAAACTATGAAAAGAAATTTCTTATTGTGACACCCTTTTTTCGTTCACAAAATAGTCTTTCTAATTTTTTTTTTGCTTCTTTGTACCTACCATAATTGAGGTGTGCCATCATCATTACTATCTCGTTGGTCTCTTTCCATATACGGGTCTAATAAATCAAGAACATAGCATCTACATCGTTTGTTCAGAAAATTAAAGATATACATAACACACTCTATCTAAAAGTGATGTGTATTACATTACGATATAAATCTTGATAATTTATAGGATTCATCAACCCTTTCTGTGGATATTACATTTTTTTTTTTGTAAAATAAAAATAAAACTTTGCAACCAACAAAAAAATGTAGACCAAACTTTTTATTTCTCTTCTGTTTGTTATCTAAATGTTATCTGTACAACTTGGTACTCATGTATGTATAAATTATGTAAATGCTGGAAAACTTTTTTATACATATCATATTCAGAAAAAAAAAAATAAAAAAAAATTTGGTAAATAACAAGTTTTGTTGGGTTATAAAAATAACAAAAATTAGCTCTATTATTGTTGCTAAAATAATAAATAAATAAAAGGAAATGAAAAATATTATTCGCCACTTTCCATTTTTTGTTTTCGATGTGGCAAAAAGTTCTATTTGGTGTAGAAATCCTAGATAAAACGTCGTTAATCTTAGAATAAATTTAGTTTTTAAGGGTCATTTTTAAATTTGTGTTGTTTATTGTGTGTGATATTTGATTTCAGTTAATTTTAGGTTTTGAATCGATAATGGATTTTTTTCCATTTATTTTTTAAATCCATTTATTATATCCATTTACGACGAACCCTCTCAATTTAACGAGATTTTGTTTGAATCGTTAAATTTTTCAGAACAATATTTTATTAAAATGTTGAAGAGAACAGGATACTTTTGTGATTTTTTCTAATAAAATGGAAACCTAAATATAATATTCGAAGGAGAAATAACAGTATCTGATTTTGATACTTGCTTTGTAGTTTTGTATTTGTATTGAAAGGTGGTAGAGTAAAGAATTGTGTAAGTGTGTCTATTTTTGAGAAAGTCATAATTATTAACACTAGAACTACCGACCGGTCAAAATGACCAATTTACATTTATAGAATTAATTTTTTTTAATTATTATATTAGAATTGTTTTGGAATTTTTTAATGATTTTTAATACAATTAATTTATTGCCATATCAAAAGCCATCATAAATTTCTAACATAATAATAAAACAACATAAATTCAATAAATGTAAATCCGTGGTTTTGACGGGTCGGTAGTTCTAGTGTTAAAGCAGAGAAACTTCTGTCGTTATTGTTTTGTTACCTATTAAAACACATCATTATTTTCACTGAACAAGCATCAGATCTTAGCTTATACCACAGAGTACATAATTACCCAGAGGCACATCTTTCATACTTGACCGAGGTATATAAACTAAATTAACATGAATTTATTTGAATTATTTTCAAGTATTGGGATAAAACGGGATAACGATATATACAACATAACTATGTTGATCTTTATCGATCCTACGATTTATTAACAAAGCAAATACCTATTTTATAGCACATCTCACTTTACATTAATATCGCAACCATGTTATACTATGAAACAAAAAATGTATCATTGATTAATTTAAATGATTGCGCAGAAGCAAAATACATACACTCTGCGAAATAGCTATATGGGACAAAGTAATCTGTACTGTTTTCTTCAAAAGCATTTCGCTGATTTTGTTTTATATTGTATGGAAAATTTTGTCAATGCTTACTCAACAAACTGAAGTTAAAATATCCGTTCGTCTCTTTCTAACAATACTGTTATGTTGATTTGTTGTTTTTAACAACCGCCAGTTAAAGGAAATAGCTATATGGGACAAGTGCGTTTTTGATTATAAAATCGTTTTATTTTTAATTTTAATATTATTCTTTTTGTTATTATTTTTTCCCTAATAACAAAAAAAATTAGGTAACTTAATTATTGTTTACTTCCATTAAAAATATAATTTTTTTAATGACTCAAAATCAATTTTTAAAGAATAATGTCGCGAGGAACGCAACTTTCGGCCGATGAACGTGCAAGGGTCGAATGCTACAGGGAATCTGGTGCTACCATTCGTCATATAGCCACAAAACTAAATAGAAACAAAAATACAATCAACAACTTTTTTAAAAATTCCCAAACATATGGCACAGTGAAAAGACCAGGACCAAAGCCTAAAGTTGACGAAAGAGGTAAAAGAGAAATAAGGCGCCTTGTAGTCAGGAAACATTTCAGTCCATCCCGAATAAAACGTGATTTGTGTCTCAACGTCACTATGTACGGTAATGTACGGTGAAAGTTGGAAATTTCAGCAGGATAATGCGCCTATTCATGCTGCTAAGTGCACCAAGAATTTTTTTCAATCACGAAATATTCCAGTATTGATGTGGCTTGCTGTTAGTCCGGACTTAAATCCAATGGAAAATCTGTGGAGCATTCTTAGCCAGGGAGTCTACAAAAATGGACGTCAATTTAATACTTTAGCGGAGCTTAAAACAGTTATTCAAGAAGAATGGGCAAAAATTGACGTTTCTGTTCTCCAAACTTTAATAAACTCAATGCCACGTCGATTGATGGATGTTATTAATAACAAGGGAAGTTATACAAACTATTAAAATTCACTTATTGTTAGTATTTTTATATTACAGAATAAAATAAATGCATTTTAAGTTTTGTCCCATATAGTTATTTCCTTCGACCAATGAGAATAAACTGCTATAAATAACGATACAGGTACAATGAAAACTAACCGAATTGAAATCTACATGCCCCCTGCATCGGCAAATATTTTGATGTAAATGAAAATAAAATAAGAGTTTGTTTATTAAAAAAATTAAAAAAAATTAATTGTCCCATATAGCTATTTCGCAGAGTGTATGTACAAGATATATACAATTTGTAAGCAAGATCACCACTCGATATACAAAAATATATAAAATAAATGCACGTGTTTATCTATGTGTGTGTCGATCGAAAAAAAGAATATGAAATAATAAAAGGAAAAAATTAAAAAATCCTCTAGTGTACAAGGTGTATTAAAATAAACCATTTTTTTGTATAATAATAGACAAAAACGATTGTCGATTTCCGAAATTAACGTGCAACCTGTAGCAATACATTTTTTGTAAATATGAATGTCTCGACTGGATATGCGAAAATGTATATGTTTTTATTCTTACAGAATAGCAATATGTACTTACATACTCATACTCGTAAATATTATTTTGATCCAATTTTGTTTACATTTTGAATCCATAAATGCAATAATCATGTAATAATAAATATTTTTAGTTCTATCGATTCTAATTCTATTCTGTTATGTAGGTACTTTAATATTTATGCCAATAAGCATAGAGGAGATTCTTACTCAATTTCAATGTTTCAAAATGTTAAATTTGTTAAAACAAACTTTTGAAAAAGGAATAGAAATAGTTAGGTGATTGATTGTTTTGATTTTTTAACCGGTCATTAACCTTTATATTTTATTGTTTTGATACTTATGTTTTTCATATTCTGCTCCTCATTTTCATAAAATTTTTTAATAATTACAATTTAATATGGTAGGAGGGAGGAAATGTAATCTTTTAATCGCAATTTAGGATTTGATAACAATTATGTAAGCGTAAGTATTCATATAATTAATTGGTACAGAGACGATTAAATACAGATATAATACCAGATCGCTATCCGATGCCCCACATTCAAAACTTTTCCATTAATTCCGCCATAAATGCAATAATCATGTAATAATAAATATTTTTAGTTCTAATTATTAAGACCGAATTATTTAAAATTATTTTAATAGTTTAAATTTGTAGGCGGTCTGAAGGTCCTACTATTTGTACACACCAGTTCTAGCGAATTTTCAGATTATATTATTTTCAATTGTTAAATTTGTAGTGACGACGATTCGCATTGTTGTGATGACGAATCGCGCCGCTACAAATTTAATAGTGTGCGGATTAGCGACGATTAAATACAATTATTATACCAGACCGCTACCCAATCCCCGCATTCAAAACTTTTCCATTAATTTACATGGAAACAAGATATAATCTGATTCCGTCGTCATTTGGCCTCTTCGAATTTAGTGATATTTTCGATTTGGACTACGAAACGCCACATACACGTCCTTCTCTCCTAAAAAAAACACCTTTCCTATCCTTACCTATTGTTATATGTAAACGGCTGTAGGATGTGGCCTGGCAAACCGGGATACTTGCCCAGCGCTTGGTCCTACAAGTCTAATCAATCATTCAATCAATGAAAATTTCCATTGAGGAACTGCATTGATTAATTTTAAAATAATGATGCGATTTTTCCAATTAAAACAAAAGTAATAATTAATCAAATATCAAAAATTCATTTTAATGGCTTAAAACTTTCAATTTTTTGGATGCCTGAGTATTTTTAGTTGTTGGATTTGGTTTTTTTATTTTTACTTTGGTCTTTTATTACCCACTTGCAATTTTTGCGAAGCAAAACTAGTAAAAAAAATTTTAATAAGACCGTAATGTGGCCAAAGCATGGTTCAGATTCACTGGGTAAAAATGATGGAAATTCACTTTTTAATTTTGCTAAACAGAAATTAGTCATTTCATCATAAATATTGTTTATGTAGCTTTTTTGTTTAAAAAATATTTCAAAAACTTTAACTAAAAATTGGGAAACTGCAAACAATTGTTCTGATGGAGCCTTTAAAGATCCAAAATTGGAATTATGAAGATTTTTTTTATAATTTTTTTCATGAGTAAATATATCGTGAACATTAATATGTTCATCGGTTTTTAAAAGTTTTTCTGTGCATCGATCACAGTCAATTTTTTTATAAACACAGTACCCAGCGTAGTAAGCAATAGCATTTGTTGTCAATGTACTAAATTCTTCCAAATTCAGCAACATTTCAATAGAATTCGATCCTTCATTTTCTTCCGGAGCTTGTAATTTTAAACTTTTATTGTATTCGTCTTTAAATTGTTTCCAGTTTAGTTTTAAATTTTCTGAATCGTCTGGTAAACAATTAGAATGTAGCGAACTAAATAAAATTTTCATTACTACAATATTTGCGTAGTGCACTCCAATTTCATAACACGACGGTGTGAAATTATATCCGCCTTTGCCCCTCAATGCAGAAAAGAAATTTTCTAATGCATCTTGGTTAGTCTTACCCGTTAATATAAAATCAACTGAATGCTTAGAATTTAAATATTGCACCAATTCTAATTGAGCAGATACGGTTAGTTGAAAACCCTTTATAAACTTAAAATAATTTTGGCTACTTGACAAAATTTTTAAGTTTCCTAGAAATTCCAAGCTTTCCTTTAGATAAGCGTATATTTTATTATTAACTTTGAGTGGCTGTTCATATGGATTTTTCGAAAAAAAGTTGCGGCAGTTAAGGCAATCAAATATATTATTGAATCGTTCTATAATAATTGCCGTAGGTATAGCATGGTCCAAATAGTTTTCAAACGTTTCTGGTGAAGTTTTTAAAGTAGTCCGAATAGCACAAGAAACAGTGTTGCTTAAAATTTGGGCAGCTAGTTTTACACTCATTTTCTGGAAACTATTGGGATCCATATGATTCTTTGTTATTTTGTGCAACATTTTAACCTTTTGATTTTTTTCTTGATCGTAAATTAATTTTACTACGTTGAAGTCTGTGATACCGTAATCTGAATGATGAAACTGATGTTTTATAATGGCATTTCTTGCTGATTTAAGCAAATGTGGTGGGTCATATTGCACAAAAATTGGTTTGTTATTTACTAAAATGTATGGTTTTTCCGGTGAAACACCAAAATGTTTATATATCGCAACGTTAGTTGGGGCCTGATCACAGGTTAACATAACCACTTCTAAGTTTAGGATTTCACTACACAATTTTATGTTACTTAAAATAAGCTCTGAAAGTTCACTAACACTGATATAATTATTAATTAGAGTATAATTTAGTACGTGTTTCCAATTCCCCACTAAACCACGTAGCATAAAAAAATTGATGAAGTGGCTAACTGATTCGACCTATTATTACCATTATCACAGTAACCTTCAACTATATTAGTTAAAGGATTTACTACTAAATCTTTTCTTATGGCAATTTCGTCGAAAGATAAAACACATATCCGCGATGTTGTTGACATATTTAAAAACAAATGTTTTAATTGATCTAACAAAACATAGTTTGTTCCCGGTGAAATGAATTTTATTGGTGACCATGAATATATTGACGAAATGGAGGGTAATTTAAGTTGAAACGTTGATTTTAAATATTTATAGGTCGTCGCAGATTTATAGTACAAACATTGTGCAAATGTTTTGTCGCTTTCTTTATAATAGTAATCTTCCTTTAAGAGAAGTTTACACACATTTCTTGTAGGCTCGTTTGCCGATTTAACTTGATCAATCATTTCATCCACACTATTATTTCGAATTTGTTTATATTTCTTAGTTAAATTATTAAATTTTCTTTTCAAATTAATAAATTAAACTCGGAATTCTTTGATTTTCTTTTGCGCTAGAATTAATTTTTTTCTGTATATAAAACTATCTTTTTTATTTTGCGTACACTTACGACAAATATAATCTTTGTCGTTTTTTATTTCACAATGACCGCAGCTGAGTTTATTAATGATGTGGCCCCTATAGAAAATTTCTTTTCTGCATTGAGGGGCAAAGGCGGATATAATTTCACACCGTCGTGTTATGAAATTGGAGTGCACCACGCAAATATTGTAGTAATGAAAATTTTATTTAATTCGCTACATTCTAATTGTTTACTAGACGATTCAGAAAATTTAAAACTAAACTGAAAACAATTTAAAGACGAATACAATAAAAGTTTAAAATTACAAGCTCCGGAAGAAAATGAAGGATCGAATTCTATTGAAATGTTGCTGAATTTGGAAGAATTTAGTACGTTGACAACAAATGCTATTGCTTACTACGCTGGGTACTGTGTTTATAAAAAAATTGACTGTGATCGATGCACAGAAAAACTTTTAAAAACCGATGAACATATTAATGTTCACGATATATTTACTCATGAAAAAAATTATAAAAAAAATCTTCATAATTCCAATTTTGGATCTTTAAAGGCTCCATCAGAACAATTGTTTGCAGTTTCCCAATTTTTAGTTAAAGTTTTTGAAATATTTTTTAAACAAAAAAGCTACATAAACAATATTTGTGATGAAATGACTAATTTCTGTTTAGCAAAATTAAAAAGTGAATTTCCATCATTTTTACCCAGTGAATCTGAACCATGCTTTGGCCACATTACGGTCTTATTAAAATTTTTTTTACTAGTTTTGCTTCGCAAAAATTGCAAGTGGGTAATAAAAGACCAAAGTAAAAATAAAAAACCAAATCCAACAACTAAAAATACTCAGGCATCCAAAAAATTGAAAGTTTTAAGCCATTAAAATGAATTTTTGATATTTGATTAATTATTACTTTTGTTTTAATTGGAAAAATCGCATCATTATTTTAAAATTAATCAATGCAGTTCCTCAATGGAAATTTTCATTGATTGAATGATTGATTAGACTTGTAGGACCAAGCGCTGGGCAAGTATCCCGGTTTGCCAGGCCACATCCTACAGCCGTTTACATATAACAATAGGTAAGGATAGGAAAGGTGTTTTTTTTAGGAGAGAAGGACGTGTATGTGGCGTTTCGTAGTCCAAATCGAAAATATCACTAAATTCGAAGAGGCCAAATGACGACGGAATCAGATTATATCTTGTTTCCATGTAAATTAATGGAAAAGTTTTGAATGCGGGGATTGGGTAGCGGTCTGGTATAATAATTGTATTTAATCGTCGCTAATCCGCACACTATTAAATTTGTAGCGACGCGATTCGTCATCACAACAATGCGAATCGTCGTCACTACAAATTTAATAATTGAAAATAATATAATCTGAAAATTCGCTAGAACTGGTGTGTACAAATAGTAGGACCTTCAGACCGCCTACAAATTTAAACTATTAAAATAATTTTAAATAATTCGGTCTTAATAATTAGAACTAAAAATATTTATTATTACATGATTATTGCATTTATGGCGGAATTAATGGAAAAGTTTTGAATGTGGGGCATCGGATAGCGATCTGGTATTATATCTGTATTTAATCGTCTCTGTACCAATTAATTATATGAATACTTACGCTTACATAATTGTTATCAAATCCTAAATTGCGATTAAAAGATTACATTTCCTCCCTCCTACCATATTAAATTGTAATTATTAAAAAATTTTATGAAAATGAGGAGCAGAATATGAAAAACATAAGTATCAAAACAATAAAATATAAAGGCTAATGACCGGTTAAAAAATCAAAACAATCAATCACCTAACTATTTCTATTCCTTTTTCAAAAGTTTGTTTTAACAAATTTAACATTTTGAAACATTGAAATTGAGTAAGAATCTCCTCTATGCTATTGACATAAATATTAAAGTACCTACATAACAGAATAGAATTAGAATCGATAGAACTAAAAATATTTATTATTACATGATTATTGCATTTATGGATTCAAAATGTAAACAAAATTGGATCAAAATAATATTTACGAGTATGAGTATGTAAGTACAAATTGCTATTCTGTAAGAATAAAAACATATACATTTTCGCATATCCAGTCGAGACATTCATATTTACAAAAAATGTATTGCTACAGGTTGCACGTTAATTTCGGAAATCGACAATCGTTTTTGTCTATTATTATACAAAAAAATGGTTTATTTTAATACACCTTGTACACTAGAGGATTTTTTAATTTTTTCCTTTTATTATTTCATATTCTTTTTTTCGATCGACACACACATAGATAAACACGTGCATTTATTTTATATATTTTTGTATATCGAGTGGTGATCTTGCTTACAAATTGTATATATCTTGTACATACACTCTGCGAAATAGCTATATGGGACAATTAATTTTTTTTAATTTTTTTAATAAACAAACTCTTATTTTATTTTCATTTACATCAAAATATTTGCCGATGCAGGGGGCATGTAGATTTCAATTTGGTTAGTTTTCATTGTACCTGTATCGTTATTTATAGCAGTTTATTCTCATTGGTCGAAGGAAATAAGTATATGGGACAAAACTTAAAATGCATTTATTTTATTCTGTAATATAAAAATACTAACAATAAGTGAATTTTAATAGTTTGTATAACTTCCCTTGTTATTAATAACATCCATCAATCGACGTGGCATTGAGTTTATTAAAGTTTGGAGAACAGAAACGTCAATTTTTGCCCATTCTTCTTGAATAACTGTTTTAAGCTCCGCTAAAGTATTAAATTGACGTCCATTTTTGTAGACTCCCTGGCTAAGAATGCTCCACAGATTTTCCATTGGATTTAAGTCCGGACTAACAGCAAGCCACATCAATACTGGAATATTTCGTGATTGAAAAAAATTCTTGGTGCACTTAGCAGCATGAATAGGCGCATTATCCTGCTGAAATTTCCAACTTTCACCGTACATTACCGTACATAGTGACGTTGAGACACAAATCACGTTTTATTCGGGATGGACTGAAATGTTTCCTGACTACAAGGCGCCTTATTTCTCTTTTACCTCTTTCGTCAACTTTAGGCTTTGGTCCTGGTCTTTTCACTGTGCCATATGTTTGGGAATTTTTAAAAAAGTTGTTGATTGTATTTTTGTTTCTATTTAGTTTTGTGGCTATATGACGAATGGTAGCACCAGATTCCCTGTAGCATTCGACCCTTGCACGTTCATCGGCCGAAAGTTGCGTTCCTCGCGACATTATTCTTTAAAAATTGATTTTGAGTCATTAAAAAAATTATATTTTTAATGGAAGTAAACAATAATTAAGTTACCTAATTTTTTTTGTTATTAGGGAAAAAATAATAACAAAAAGAATAATATTAAAATTAAAAATAAAACGATTTTATAATCAAAAACGCACTTGTCCCATATAGCTATTTCCTTTAACTGGCGGTTGTTAAAAACAACAAATCAACATAACAGTATTGTTAGAAAGAGACGAACGGATATTTTAACTTCAGTTTGTTGAGTAAGCATTGACAAAATTTTCCATACAATATAAAACAAAATCAGCGAAATGCTTTTGAAGGAAACAGTACAGATTACTTTGTCCCATATAGCTATTTCGCAGAGTGTATGTATTTTGCTTCTGCGCAATCATTTAAATTAATCAATGATACATTTTTTGTTTCATAGTACAACATGGTTGCGATATTAATGTAAAGTGAGATGTGCTATAAAATAGGTACTTGCTTTATTAATAAATCATAGGATCGATAAAGATCAACATAGTTATGTTGTATATATCGTTATCCCGTTTTATCCCAATACTTGAAAATAATTCAAATAAATTCATGTTAATTTAGTTTATATACCTCGGTCAAGTATGAAAGATGTGCCTCTGGGTAATTATGTACTCTGTGATTATACATTAAGCTTTTAAAATTAAAAACAACAAATTTACAGTTTTTGGCTATTGCTTATTATTTTTTCACGAGATTACTATATTTTCGGGAAACAATCATCAAGAATTAATGAAATATACTAATCATTCGATTTACAAAATCTCTTTCTACGAAATTTTGCTATCGTGTAATGTCAAATAAATATCGATTTATGAATAGAAAATATGGTTTTCGTTAATGGATTATTAATGTTTCTTAATTGATTGATTGATTGCGATGTACGATCAAGCATTAAGCAAGTCTCCCGTATTGCGAATACCACACCACTATACCCATGTTACACAACACGACACCATTCTTCATGAAGCCAAACCCCGTAAAGAAAGGCGTCACATCGATAACTACATAAGTCTAATAGTTGTGATATCCGCCCCTGGCCAGGCCGCCGTCGTACACCTTTTTACATATAACAAGATCCGAGGGATGGGAAAGGAATGTTAGCAACAAAGACTCAACCCGGTTCCAGACACCTAAGTAATTGATAGTTAGTAAATTTGTTAGTAATATATTTTTTAGTAATTTATTTAGCACAAGACTACATTTTAAAGTTCATGTACTGCTCCAACCTGTAAGAAGACACAATGACAACACAAATTTCCTGGTACCGCAAACTCTTTTTCTGAAAAGCCGTAAACAACTTTTTTATTATTCCCCTCCACCATTTTTTCCATCGGCGGTTGTGAGAGGGGGGCGAGATTTCGTTCCATCATCATGTTCCCATGCGGTCACCCAAATTTGTACTAATTGTAGGTAGTGTTGCTTGACGTTGTTGTTGAAATCGTTGCGTCTCTGCTGTCCCTGCTACTCGCCCCCCGGATTATTAATGTTTCTTAATTATTAATAAAATAATTTCATTCAAGAATTTATATTTTCTAGTTAAATACTCAAAACTGAAATAAATTAATATCCGGGTAAGGAAATTTTGATTTACGTGCAATTTTTCGAGAACCATTTAATAATTTGTTAAGCGATGATTGGTATAATTGCAAATTTTTTAAATTATAAGGCCAGAAGTAGGGGACATCTAAAATTGATTTCTCTGAATGATTCTTTAAAAAATAATTGTAACTAAAAATGTGGATAGTGAACATAATAGGCACAACTAAATTTCCCTTTGCTTCTGAACTTTTTATCGAATTATCAACAATTATTGCAAATGTTCTAATCGAATGATTTGAAAAAATAATATAAATTTTAATATCCTAGCGACTACGAGACTATATCTACCGTGCAGCAACCAAATTTAAATATTTCAAAATATATTTAAGTTTTAATCATTTCAGTCATTTTATAAAATTATATGCAATGAAAATATATTTTATGCTCTTTTACGTGGGTGGATAAAGTGTATATGCTTGGGCACCGATGAATATTATTCAAAATACGAATATTTGCTATATAATCTAAGGTTAATCAGTCCAAAATATGCGGACTCTAGATAGCAGGCATCCTCCAGTTTTATTTAGCCTTCCTGAAGTAAAGCTGGGTGACCTACAGGCGATTTGCAATTCCCAGCAACTCGTAAGAGTAAAACCAAACGGAATACGGGGCAGGAGTAGGAATACACGGGAGTGGGACAACCCTCTCGAGGTCCTTGGGTTCCAATGCTACCGTCTTTCTAGCGGAACTACATGCTATAGTAAACATCTAGGAGGGAGAGCAATAAGCCCAGATAGTATGTATCACGTACCGGGAAGCAGTATTGTCAGGTTCATTAAGAACCTGAATATTGACTGGACGGATAATTAAGCAGGGTCCAGCAGGTCACAATAGATCTTTTAGGTCGCAGTGCGAAGTGGATGATCACCGGCATGGCCCTCCAATAATAATAATCTAGTAGTCTATGACTTTTATTGTTTTAGTTTTTTATGTGAATGTCCGACCACCTAGAGATCTTAGCTATACTCTGTTTTTCTTATTTGATCAAGGTCTATTAGTCTGCCCTTGTTTCATGAAAATCAGATTATTATTTTTTGAATTGTCATTTGTTAACAATCGTCGTCTTATGATTATTCTTGTATATGTCCAATTTTTGGTCAAATTGATTTATATACGGAGCTAAGGTAAAACGATCACGAACAATTCATATTTCCCATCGAAATTTGGCTATCTGCAACCGTTTCGCAGATTTTTTTTTTTGAAATTTATCTATATCCTATAATTGTTTCGTTTGTTATACTTTGTTTTGTCTTTATCCTTGAAATCCGGCTTGTTTGTCCTATCTCCATAGAAAACCTGTGTAAAAATTTTGGTTTGATTCTTTTTGGTATGATTTTGTCTATATCCGTGCTACATCATTCTACATTCGTCTTGGGTAAATATAGCGGAAAGTTTAGTTTTACGTGGTCATAGTGATGTAAACGGTAACATTCTCGGTGATAATATTACCGGTAAAATATGTAATTTTAGGTAATATTACCCAAAGTGGTGTTACCGTGGTAATATCGATAAAATAAATTAAAAATGGTTTTTCCAAACAACTCAACTAGTCTAAACACAAAAAGAGTTGTGACGCCACTGCATTATACTTCCTTATGTACTATTAACCTACTACACAAAATTTTGACTGTAAAATATAATAATCTACACCTCTTTCCTGTTTCATTGACATATTCATTTGGCAAATACCTAATAGAGCTGGAATCTGACCTTGAATATGATCCATATCTTTGTCTGGAAAAAACACCAATCACTAATTTAACTAGAAAAGTGGCTGCAACGTTTTAGTCGATGAAAAGCTCTAGTATGCTGGAATTTCGTTGACAACATGAGATCAAAGTAGCACCAGATGACCGATGAGCTATTACTCGGGCAATTTTCGTTTCTGGTGCTCCATTAGGCTCAACCATAAAGTCGGCTTATATTGTTCTAAAAACTTCCTTCGAGATACCAATTTTTAATCGATTGTTGGGCCTTGAGTACCATCGCGTCGAAGGGTTAGTCTTCATAACAAATTATGTCATCAATACACTCAAAGTCTTTTTCTATAAATCTACTCACTAAGGAAAATCGACATTTGGCTTTTAAAGTTGCTTTTCAAGAAGAGGCGGTGTTAAAAGTCTTCGAGATTTATAAATTTGTTGTACTTATTACTGAGAATGGAACGAACAATAAAGCGTCCCGAAAAATCGTTACTATAAAAATCATACCCATTCACTATAATACTACCGAGCCTACAAACATAGCAATCGAATTACTCATAAAAGATATAGAAACCAAGACACTATACAACAAGACCAAAGAAAACCTAGAAAAATATGAAGAGTATGGACACATATACACGGATGGGACGATAAAAGTTAATGAAACAAGGATAGGAATATTTATACAATAAAGTATATAAATCAGAGAATATAAAATTCTCAAATTTTTTATGGTCGAAGATAATTATTTAGTACGCATCCACCATAACTTTGGACAAATTGTGAATATTAACTGGCAAAATCTAAGACGATATCAAATATATGCAACTGATATTCTACTGAGAAATACAAATACTTTTACGAATTACAGCAAACTCAGTAATCTATACACTACACTAATACACTGTGTTTCATAATGATATCACCATCATTGACCCATTCCACACGAGGCGCGCTTACGCTGTTGCATTTCTTCGTCTCTTACCTCTTTGCACAGTGCAAAGAGGTAAGAGACGAAGAGATGCAATAGCGTAAGCGCGACTCGTGTGGAATGGGTGATTATATGTAATTTTTTTTTTTAAGAAGAACAACAGAAAACAAAAACTACCGTTATTATACGAATACATATTAATGTGTAGACTACAAAATAAGGTTGTTTTGTGAGAATTTCTCTCAATACGTTAAAAAAACTATCACCAAATGTTATTTTACTGTAACAAAATTATAGCACCAATCACTGTTTACTACATTTCAGTTCCATTTGTTTTGTTTTGCTCTTGCAATTTGTGATTGCGATCTATAACTCGAGTTTAAAATTAATTATTTATAACAATGGGACGTGGTAAAAAATTAGCCGACCTCGAAAAAGGTCAAATTTTAGCTCACCACAGTCAAGGGAAAAGCTTGAGCTGGATTGGGCGTGAAATACACCGTAGATGTAAGGTAGTATCGAATTATTTGAATAAGCCTGATAATTATGGATTAAGAAAATCTACTGGTAAGCCAAGAATTCTTTCTGATAGAGCAGAGCGACGAATTACTAATGAAGCGTCCAACACTTCTAAAAGTTGCCGTCAACTATCCGCAAATATTGAACCACATATCTCAAGGCAAACCATTTGGAGAATACTAAATCGTGCTCCTAATATTGTCTGTTCAAAATTAAGGCCCCTCCCCCACCTCCTCCCGATTGTTGCCACGGCACAAATCGGCTAGACTGGAATTTGCCAGACTAAATAGGGACAGGAACTGGGAAAGGGTAAGTAGATAATTCTGTTACATATCCTTTCATTGTAAAATTTTGTAAAATTTTTAGGTTATATTTTCTGACGAAAAGAAATGGAATTTGGACGGCCCTGACGGTTTTAATGGTTATTGGCGAGATTTAGGGAAAGAGTAACAATAGTTTTGCATTTCTTCAAACGGATGTTTAGAACTCCTGTTCCCGTCAACAAAAATGAACAGTAAAGAATACATTACTGTTCTCCGTTCTAGTCTAACACCATTTTTACGTCAGAACTTCGAAACACAGTATGTATTTCAACAGGATAATGCTAGCGTTCATGTCAGTCGAGAGACGAAATTTTGGTTGGAGTCTGAATGTGTTGAGGTTTTGGATTGGCCAGCTTGCATTCCTGACATGAACCCAATAGAAAACATTTGGGGAATTCTAGTTCGGCGAGTGTTTGCAAATAATCGCGAATATGATACAATTTCGGACCCAAAGAAGGTTACCATTGAAGAGTCGGATAAAATTGACCAAAACTTACTGAAAAATTTTTGAATTAATTAAAAAAGTTGGCAATGTCACTCACTACTGATGTGCAATTTAATACTGAATTTAATGTAAACTATTAATTTTTGAAGATGATGCTATAATTTTGTGACACTTAAATTTTAATTAATTTAGAAAAAAATACCATTAATTAAGAAATAATTTTAAGAAATATTTTTATAATAATAAATGAATACTTTTTAATACATTAGGTACAAAATATAACGAATAAATCTGAAATGAACTTTGCAACTTGCAGTTTTTATCGTGGTGCTATATTTTTAAAACACAGTTAAAGTTTGTTAGTTTAGATGTAGAAGGTAATCTCCGAAACTACTCATCCTATTTCAAAAATTGTTTCACCAATATTTAGAACGAATCTTCAGGGTGGACATAGGCTGTATCTGGTTCCGTTAAAATAAAAGGGCTTTTCGTGGTGACCAATTTTTTATAATAACAAGGCGGTTATACCGCTAATCAGTAAGATAATTGTCATTTTCAATATTATTTAGAAGGCTTTGATCGAAAGATTTGTTTTTACTTTTGACTGTTTCTTACCTTATCTATTTAAGTGTATTCATTCATAAAACTAAATAAAAATTTCTTCTTCAGTTACTGTAGAGTTTCGAGACAATAAGGCAGATAAAAGGAAGGGTTAATTTGATCTTTTTGGCTCGCGAATTTACGCGCGCCTTGTTTGCGTAACCATTCGCGCAATCGTTTTCATGTTTTCTATTTTATACTGGTGTCTGTCGCTATTCGACATATTTTTATAATTTACATAATATTTCTAATTCAATGTTCGCTTGTTTTTTTCACTTATGTGTGAGTTCGATTTACGTGTACCAATCATCAGTTGTGATTTCGTTGAGTGTTTTTTTTTATTCATATCGAAGAAAGGAATTGAATATTGGCCACGTGACTCTGGAATATTCCAAAACGGAATGTAATGAAAAACAACAAAAGGAAGTAATAGAATATTAATATTATTATTAATTATTATGTTTAATTTATTTTTTAATTTTATACGAGGAATTATTTATGTCATACGGATACACATTGATGAATAATTACGATGTACTAAAAATATTCCATTCATTCTACCTTTCCATCTAGTACGAAAAGAATACGTTCGGAATATCTAGAATGAATTAAAAAAAAGTACAAAAAAGGAATAGAAAGAATGGAATGCATCCGAAATTTTTGGAATGAATAACAAAAAAACCCGCTTTGTCATCGGAAAGAGAGAGTGATGTTTGTCGCGCGAATATTTTGGTATTTCTGCTTTGTGTCAATTATCGGTCTGCGCGTAACTTCGGGTGATTCGAGAGCGGCGGGGAGAAATAAAGAAAAAATAATATTTTTTTTTAAAACGGGAAAAAGATTAAAAGAAAAAAGTAGAAAAGTCAGTCAAGTTGCACGGACGCGTAGGGATTGTCTTCCGATCGTTCCATAAAATTTAATTGTGTTTTTTTTTTGGGATTAGTAAAATAAAATACCAATTGTGAATAAAATATTATAGGGATACTCATTATAGACTTTACCAATATTTTTATAATAAGAATATTTTTATTTTATATTTTTGTGATAATTAAGCATTTTCTTGTGAGATGAAAATATATACATATATAATATACATAGTATGCATATATATAATAATTCATAATTAATAAAAACAAAAAAAAAAAAAGCTGGTTATAAAAAAAAAGTTAGTCAAGCTGGTATGACATCGTACTATTGTCCTTAATTTATATTGAAGAAAAAAAGACATAAAATAAATTGTTCTTGGTTTTTCTTATTTGTTTGGATTTTGTAATAAAAAAAAAAATGTATTGTAATAAAAACAAATAATAATAAGTTTTTGGGCTGTGATTAAAAAATTTACATTTTATTTTATGGTGGAAATTTGTTTTTTTCCCTTAATTATATGGTGAGTTTATTATATTAAAAATAAATAAAATACCGAAAATAAACAAAAAAAACTTTTATTGGGGATACGTAAAGGTCAGGTTACGATCTTGTCGGGAGATTTTCGTCATAATATTGATACTATTTGAAAAAATCAAAGTGAAAAAAAGAACTGTTATTTAATTAAATAGTGTAAAAGCTTAAATATCCAGTGTTTGAGACGGTTTTTTTTTATATATCTTTTTAGTTGTTCATGTTCAAAGTTCACCGTTACAGCAAAAGTGACGTAAGTGAAAGACCTATACCACGTTGAGACAGTTTTGGCCAAGGTATATGAATTTGTCGCATTAAAAAAAAGGCAATCATATTTGAAAGTGGCAGCAACTGAAGTGGTTGTAAAGGTGACAGAGGGGTATCCTGCGTTAGCTGCAGTAGCGGTAATGTTACAGGTACTGTAAGAAAATAAAACAATAAAGAATCAACCAACAACAACAACGAAAAGTTTCAAAATATAAAAGAAAATTGTAACTCTAAATTTTTTTTTAAGTAACGTAAATTTAGTAAGAAAAAGTTTTTTTGTCGTTTTATATTTATATTTGGGGGTAAGTAAATTAATTGTAAAAAAAAACTTTTTAAACTTTTGAGATCGTTGTAGACTTTAATTCAATTTACTACGTATTGTAAGCCGACCTTGACTGTCGCGTGTTCTCGATGTAAATACATAAACCTTTTTTTTATTATATAACGTTTAACAGGCTTTTAGGGTCATTCGTAGTCACGTATACAGCATAGTTTTGGGGTGTGTCCGAGCTTCATATATTTACGGCACGAAATTTTTCATTGATTTAATTAAATATCTTATTAATTTCTTTGGTCAGTCTCTCATATTTCTGGGAATTATTAATCATATTTTGTTTCACAAAAATTAACTTGGCTTATTAATTTTTTTTTTGTTCACATCTGATTTCTTTTAAGTGATGTCTGTTTTGTCCGTTCTGATATGAGAGTATAGACCTCAGTGTGTGGTAGGACTTGGTTTTGCGTCGGCTTTTACACAGTTTTTCGGTCGTGTTGTTCATCTCGGCAGGTTGTCGGAATGAGCAACACGGCATATGTGGTATTCGTTTTCTGGAGATAACAGCTTCGGCCCCGTGATGTCGCCGAGTGGTCTGTTGGGAAGGCGCCCTTCCATCTCTTAACAGCATCGGCAAAGGACCAGGGGAATAACGAAAGAATAACAAAGGACAGGGATTAACGAAGACAAAGGACCAGGGGATATAGTGATTCACTGTAAAGATAGCCACCTAAAAAGAATATCTTAATTTGAGTATTTGCAATATTATTTAATGTTCGTAAAAGGCGAAGATGGTTATTATTTGACAGTCCCTCAGCAAAATTCAGCGAGGAATAAAACTAATCATATAGGATGATGATCAGCGCTGACTGTTTTAATCCCTTACATTATTACAGAGATTTGTTTAGTCAATAATGTGTCAACATGATGGCTAAGGTGAGATGAGAAAGACTAAACTACATATGTCATAATCAACAACAACTGAAAGCTGACGAATATGCTAATGCAAACCCTGCAAATATTGGACAACACGTCGTCTTGTCTTCAACTTCACGGGATCCCAGCGTTACTCAGGCCAGCGATCATTTGATCGTCATGACATAATTTCCAGGGTATTACATTTAAAGATGAAGAAAATTATCAAGTTATTCAAACTCAAATGCCATATGCTCAGTGTTGAGTGGCAAAAACGCGGATTACCACACTGTCGTATTTAGTTTTCTTTATTAGAAATTATTGCACGATTATTTACGAATTATCCTGATAATTTCAAAATTTTACGTTACATTTTTTTTTTCAAAATTATAAGAGATTTTTGAAGTTTAACATATTGCTTTGGGTTCCAGAACTTCAAGACGCTTTGTGTTACCATATATTGTTTGAGTCTTAACAGCATCCTTTACTAAATTACAATTTTGTTTCGAACCTAGCCTAAAAATGTAATTTGCTATGACCACCTTTACATTTTCACCTAAACCAACTCTCCATCGAATATTATATAATTAGTATGTGTGTACCAAACGACAAATGGCCATCTAACGGCTGAATTTATTTTCACGAAACAATTTAGTTTTTATGCGTAAATTGCTTTTAGTTTAATTATTTATATAACATAAAAGTAAAATATTTACAAAAGAACATGGATTTAACTTTAGTATTGTAAAAAAATTTTCCCTCTATTGTTGGAAGTAGGTCTAAGTTATCCAAGAGTGAGAGCTAATAACAAAATATTTAAAGAAAATTTAGGGGAAAAAAAACAAACTTAGCTCGAGTTTTATGCATTATCTATTGACCATAAACAAACTATGAAGGAAACCTTCACACAGATTCTTATCGAACCTGGACAACGTATCCTTGCCTTAATACATTACGCTCTTAATGAGACTTTTAAGGTGTCATGTTCTATTTTCTGGTATGAGTTGTTGAATAAAAAAAAGTATGGCTTCCACACGGTTCGAGATATTCCAGTTTAGGTGCCTGCTTGACGTTACACATTATATAATACCACCTTCATAATTATTCGAGAACTGATTTTTTATTGTGCTCTGTGGTTATTAGGTATTAGTGCTTGATTTTGAGTTGCACATTGTTAAGTGTTATTCATGCTTTTCGGAAGCTTTGTGAGGAGATTATATTAATAATAATATTTTTATCCATTGAGAAAACACACAAACATTTAGAATATAATGAAATTTCTTAACATAGAAAAAAAAATTATTTGATTATCGTTATTTATGCCAAACTGTTAGCAAGCCCTTCGAAGAATGAGTTCTTGATTTTACGAAATTCTCTTTCCTAATCCAAAAAACGGGTTAGGTGTGTTTTTGAAGGTCAAGGACAGGTAAAAGTAGAAAATAATATGTGGTTTTTAAGATGCGACATCACATTTTTGCATGCGGGAGATGAACTCTCGATTTATAAATCTTTAAAATTATTGACACACTCAATCTTGACGCAGTTATAAATGTCACAGGTGACATTTGTACAATTTACATTATGATAAATTATGTCATTTTCAGGCCTTTATTGTTTCCAAAAAACATTAATGTGGTGTTGGAGCTCAATAACATATGGTGAACATCAAGCCACTTACGCAAAACTATTAAATCATTAAGAATTGTCTGTTTAATTTTATGGTAATTTGACCGTGAATACTAGATAGCCATATCGTTAGCAAAAGCTATTAAGTCACCGGACATGTAGGCAGTATATATGAGAAAAAGTGTAGGACCCAATATAGACCTTTGAGGAACGCCTTCATTGATTATATCCTGATCACTTATTGGTGGTTTAATCAATCAAACTGAAACTTCCGACTTAAGGTTTTTTGATAAATTGGAAGGTCCCAGTGAATTTTACTCCAAATCGGCTAACCGGAAGTGTTTACAAAAAACTACTTAATACAAAATGTTTCCAAAAAATAAAAAATTAAAAAAAAAAAATTCTCAAAATTCTTTGTTCGTAAAAGAAAGTCGTGTGGTGGCCACACCTTCATTTTTTTTGTTATTGTTTACGTTACAATAAATAAAATTACTAAACGTAATAAGTGTATTTTCTGTTGAATAACCAGACCTAAACCCAAATTGATTTGGGCTGAGAAATTCAATTTTATTGAGATAACAAACTAGACAAGATTTTACAAATTTTTCAAACTTTTTTGAGATTGTCGGTAAAAGCGATATTGGGCGGTAATTATTTGGATCTGAAGTAGGACCGTTTTTATGGACAGGAACCACATGTGCTAGAAATGGTGCAGGTGGAAATTTACCATTACAAAAGCTGATATTAAAAATAAAATAACATTGGAAATATACCCAATAGCTTCTCAGTTCATCACATCAACAGATTTTTCATTTTTGAGGTCAACAATGGAGCTCAATTTCATTTGTGGGACAGAAGTAAAAGCTCTTCTTGACACTCGTGCCACTGATTAACGAATTATGACTATTATTATTACCATTGCAAGTATTTTCCGGAATATTTAACAATGAATCAATAAATCTCTATCGAGCTTCGCATTGCCCAGCTGCACAGCAAAATCATACTTAAAATAATCAGCCGCCACTTGTTTCACCATTGCTTTGAATTTTTTAGATAATTTCTCGTAATATTTGTGTTTTGCTTTACCAGTAATTTACCTATTTAATTTTTTTCTTCATAAGATTTAAAAGTGATTTATTGGTTTAAGTTTTCTCCTTTTGAGTATACAATCATAAGTACAATGTCTAATAAACTCTTCTAAAACAGAATTAAGTACATACGTATGTGAACTCAACTCAAGCTAACTTCCAACCCAACCCACACTTCCCAAATAAATCATCAACTAAACCGCTCACTAAACCTCAACTCAACCCCCAACTTAATCCCTAAACCAGTACGGTTCAAACTCAATCCTAACGCAATCTTTAACTCGACCTCAACTCCAACTCAACTTAATCCTATACTCAACGTCCAACGCAATTAAATTCCCAATTTAACTGCCGACTCCTAAGCAACTCAATCCCAGTTCACTTCTATCTCGGCTCCAACTAAGCCCTAGTCAAACCTCGACTCAATCTTAACTCGAACTATAAGCCAGCCCTTAAACTATACCTTAACCCTAATTCAACTGCGCACTAAATTCTAAGCCAACCCAACCCCAATTCAACTCCAACTAGAGTCGATTCGAACTCAACTCAGCCCACAACCCAACCGCAAACTCAACGCCCGACTCAATCCTCAAAGCATCATTTAAAAAAAACTGCTCAACTGTTTACTAAATCCTAATCAAACACCAACTCAACTGTACCTCAACCCCAATTCAATCCGCAAATGGAACCTAACTAAACCGCAAATTCAACGCCCTACTCAATCTTGAAAAACGCATTTATAAAAAATTGATCAACGTAGTAATATGGTCAATTCGCTTGTCAGGTACCTGATCCTCTTGACGTACAGCTTCTGAAAGCTTTTTAATCCCCAGTTCAATATTTTGTTTGCATTTCGGAATAAATCTCTTCACTAAAAGTCGAATCTGTCGTAATTGTATTTAAAGTTTATTTTTATATTAAATAAATTGTGAAATTAAATAAATAAATTAAAAATATTTTATTAATAAAAATATAAATAAAATAACGGCATTTTCGTGCATATAAAAATATATATTTAGCTGTTGGTCTAACACAGCAATCAAATCTATTGAAATGCAAATGAACTATGGGAAATATACATACTGATCAGATTATCAATAATTTATGCACAATTATTTTGGCTTTCAAGAAGTTCATTTTTTGATAAACGAAAAGCTAGACACATCATGTCTTATTGAACATACTGCCATCTGTGAATGACTGGAATGAACTAACCAACTATTAGAAAAGTCATTCATCCCAAAAAATCGCCCAGTTATCCACCAAAAGTTATCATATTTTCAGATGTCCTAATTTTCAGGCCCCAATCTATTCTCTTCGATTATTTGCATATGGTTAGATGATTGATTTCACATTTGGTATATTAGTCCACATAACAGCAAGTTTAAATAATATTTTGTAAAAATAAGTAAGGATATTTTAAAATTTACTTAATTATTTTGTTTTTATTTGGTAAGTTTAAAATAAAGGACAAGTTGGACATTTCCTAGTTAAGCAGTTTATCTACAATAAAATGACTTCATTAAGAACGGCATCGATATCAACATAGTAAGAAGTAATTCCCCTGTTTTTCCATTATAAACAAAATAAAAGACAAAGTAAATATTAACCCATCATTATCTTAATCCTTCGGAGTATTTATCATCTATTCGAAGAGAACGGATAAAATGTCGACAAAATATTGCCGAAGGATTAAAAAATGATTTTAAACCTGATGTTCCCTTTGTATATTCATTGGGATGGAAAGTTACTTCAGGATATCATTGGAACAACAACTGTAGGTAGCAGCCTATCTGTTTTAGTATCAGGTAAAGGTGTCCAAGGCTCCTTTGTGCCTCCAAGTTGTCGTATGGAGCCGGCATTTCAACAGCATCTGCCGTATATAAGGCCATTAACGATTGGAATGTTTGTGATAAAGTGAAGTTTATGGGTTTCGACACAACTGCAATAAATACTGGACCTTGGAATGGTGCATGCATTCTACTTCAGCGTAAATTGGAGAAAGATTCACTATGGTTGGCTTGTCGTCACCATATCCTTGAGATATTGCTGAAAGCTGTGGTCACTCTCTTTTTTGGTTTTTCAAGTGGCCCTGATATTTGGTATTTAAAAAATTTATAAAGGATTGGCTTGTAAAAGTCAGTTTCAAAAATTTCAACCTAGGGATGACTGTCGAGAACTATTGGAGTTGACAATTTTCTTTTTAGAAGGGATTACAACTAAGCAATTCTCCTGTAAGGCTCCTGCTACGCTGAGCCCGATGGATGGCCTCGGCCAATTATTCGTTGAAAACCTGGATGCTAAGAAACCACTAATCTAAAGAAGAAAGAGGAATTCGTGATGTCTGAGATGTATAGAGCTCCGGTAGCTCTAGACTATAAGTTTTTTACGATTACCGCAATTTCATCTGGGTTTTTAAAAAGAGACGCTTCAGAATGGCAGAATAATAAGTAGTTAACAACACTGCTGAGCGAGGAGTGGTGTTGCTAGATGAGTACAACAAACTGCATACTAACAAAGAAGAAAATAAGCAAGGCCTATTACTGGTTGTCCAGAAGTATATACAGAAGTATCCTGATAAGAAGAATTTAACACGGTTTGGAGATAAAGGGTTATTGAACCCTTAAATATTGTAAATTGTTTTAATGGTTTATAATCAATAAATTGAATTATTTAAAACAGGAATTTTAATATTTCTATATAATGCATTATCTGAAGTCATAAAGAAAATCACCTAAAAGGGTGCCCCGAAAAATTATTACCATATGAGTAAGATATAAACCCTAAAACCCTAATATATATGTATATACATATGTATATAGATTTATCCATTACATTTTTAAAAAACCCGGGTGAATGTATTTTACGGCGTTCACCGATAGCTGTATTTTTTTTAGGAACAGTAGTAGATGAAAAATGCTGTTTCTCAAAATTGTACCCCTTCCGGCCGCCCCCCCTTTGCAGGTTACGATTTTTTGAAGTTAATTGAGTGATTTCATGCTATTTTCGATAGGTTACCATTCTACTTAGGTTGCTTTGTTTTTAATGTTAGAGGCCTGATTCTCTTCCTTTTTTACTGAATTCGTTTTTTCATTTCAAGTTGTAGCGTTCAGGTGTTTGTGATTGGACAAAGCCACCGTGTGTATGTTTTCGTTGACGGATTAAACGGTAAGCGGGTCATGAAACTTCGCGGCTGAACCTTTCCATTCGACCTCATTCAACATACTTAAATGTCCACCATTTCCCTTTTGTTTGTATATCCATCCTCCATCGCAACTCATCTGAATAATTGGTGTAATAAACAGTGGAATAAAATAAATGCAATAAAAAAAAAACAAACAATTTTACGATTAAATAATTAAATATTTTTTAAATTTTATTCACCATGGCACGGCGACGAATATTGGCAACACAATCTGGGAAACCAACCCAGAATCACAAAAAAAAAACTTGCTAAACAAACAATAATAATTCGGATGAGCAGTTTCGGGGCAGCAGATGGCGCTAAGTGTGCAGCAAACATTTAATTTGAAATTAGCGCTCAAAAATTTGAGGGAAATGTCGAAAATTGCAAGAAAAATATAGAAAAATAATAGGAAATTGAAGAAGAGATGATGACGAGGAGAAGGGGTGCCGTATATTTAGACGAGGAAGATCGTGTGACAGGCAGTCAAGTCTGAATCAGAGAATTGGTCAGATAAAAAAAAATAAAAAAGAAAAAAAAATTAAATTAAAGCAAAATAAAATCGGTGTGCGAATAGAAAAAAATTTGGGTATACTATTTCGTATTCGCTGTTTATTTTTTTTTTGTGCATAAAACAAATGTATAATTAATTGTAATTATAGTATGTAATAAAAAAATAAAAATAATATATTTGTTACACATACATTTTATAAAGATATAAGAAGTGCGGTTGTTTTATTTTACAAGACTGTGTTCGCTTACTTCGCTGAGTCCGCCATAATTCGGATTGTAAAAAAATAAAAAAAATTAAGAGGTAATAAATAGACTGATCATAAAAAGAAGTTTGTGGCTAAAAAAAAAGAGGTGAAGTGAATTGATAAAAAAAAAATAAAACGGAACAAAAACAAATGACAGAGCAATTGAACGTATATGTAAGTGGTGAAAAGTGTTTTCTTAGTGATCTCAGTGCAAAGCGAGAAAAACTAAAATAAAATCATAAGTGAGTGGTGAGTCGGCGTCGTGACACGTGCAAGGTGATAAACAGCAAGCTTGGAGGCACTAAAAGGAGATCATCAGTTCGCTGCAGAGAACTTGAACCAGCAGAAGGGTTTTTCAGGTGAGTTGTGCGTCCCTTATTATTGTTTCTTGTCCCGTCACGGTTTGTCGCATGGTCTCATGATACACGATTTTGTGTGTGTTTTTTTTTTACCGTTAGCGCGATTATTCTAGAAAGACCCTAAAACACGCGGTGGCTTTATAGTGGTGTTCATTTGCACCCCGCCCGAGTCATATTGCTCGCAATCGAGCTAAGCCGGCTTATCGTGCTGGTAGACTGGCGCCCAAAATCACGCACAGTGAGTAAACAAATTCAGAGTCTACCCAAACCATCGCGCGTTGACGAACCAATTTGAGACAGCACATTACAAAGTCAGTTTCAGAGCCTCATATTTAATATTGGCTAAACGCGACACCAAAATATACAATCATATTTTCTTAAAAAACGGCATGTTTTAAAACTGTCGCCCAATTTACGGATTTTTACCAAAATACTTCTATCTAGGCTATCTATTTTTTTCAACTTTCCATGATCTTTCCAAATTTTTTAACCACGTTTAATTTGGTCAAAAACTTCTAAAGTTACATGTGTTTGAAAACACCCAATTTTTCAGAAAACGTCATATTTACACCTCTGTAACTTTTGTCGTTTTACTCCTAACGGCACCAACTTTTGGAAAGAAGCTCTTCGTTTTTTCTTCACAAGACCCCATGAATTTTCTTTTTGTATATAGGTATATACAGGGTGAGCCATTTTAATCGAAGGATCGAAATATCTTCTAAAATACGCCAGCTATCAAAAAAAAATTGTCATCTGTATTAATGCCCTTGACCTTCAGGTCAATTTCCAAAGTCATTTGAAGGTCTAGATCAATTTTTAAAATGGAAACCCCTATTTTTTGACACCGGATTCCAAAAGAGTGGGGAATTTTACGTTCGAATATGTATTTTTCATGACCTACCAAAGTCACCTGAAGGAATATATTTTTGTTATAATGCTTATGATTTGCAATTATGATGGAACATACATATGTATCTCATATGATTTTTCATTAAAGTTCTGGAATATGGCCAAATAGGATGAAACTTAGCTATTCCTTAACCGATTATGATGAAATTCGACAAGTGCGTTGTAAAAAGGATTCTAAAATGATTTTTGGATTAAGTTCTGAAATTTGGCCAAGTATGATGGAACTTGCTTATCTCTCAACTGATTATGATGAAATTTGGTAGGTACACTAGAAGTGGAATTCTTGACAGTGGGATAAGTTATATCCTAATTACTTGGCCATACCTATGCCATTTGCTAAAAGTTGAATTTGAGTTGTAAGAAGTTCAATTTGAAATTTGATAGGTTCAATTTGAAATGTAAAAGCTGTATCAATAAAATGTACTTTCACCACGAAAAGAAGAATATCATCAACTTCATCATACGCAGGTAGTGGCATCACAGATTAAAGATGAACTCGTTCGCGATTGATACTTTATACCGCCGTTTCACTTGTTAACGCACTTGAATGATCACAATGCTCTTTGTTTGTTTAGCCACTTTCACTTAACACTTATATGTCGTTAGTGTGGATTACTCCCAAAGTCGCATTTACCACTTACTCGTACGTTACAAGAAAAATAATTATTCACTATTGGATATTAAAAAATATTCATTGGCAACTGCACCAATTACGTTTTGCGTTTTATTGTTGTGGTCGTCAATAAAAGCCACTGTTGTTTATTTAAGTTTTTATATTTTCTTTTAACAATTTTATTAAACGTAATAAATTCTTTTGTCACGTTTCCGAAATTTCGACTTTATGGGTTGAAGTCTTGAAGTATAAAATAACTCTAATTTTTGTTTTCTACAGATTGATTCGTATAATGCAAACAGGGAATATAAAGGAAAAAAGCAATAATAGAAAAACGCGAATGCATAAAAGATGCACAAGTGCTCAATATTTTGTTATGTTTTAGTATGATGATAAGTAATATTTTATATTATTCTTTTCATTAGTAAGACTAAACAAAATCAGCTAA
Organism: Tipula vernalis; assembly: GCA_958295665.1. Lineage (NCBI taxonomy): Eukaryota > Metazoa > Arthropoda > Insecta > Diptera > Tipulidae > Tipula > Tipula vernalis. The sequence continues at coordinate 274,952,962 of OY282558.1, forward strand.
GAGGACGTTACAGTGGTTGGTGGAGGCGTCGGACGTAGCTCGCGCTAAAAAAATTCAAGAGCCTGACTATGCAATTCGTCCCTATTTTCAACAGGTTTTGTTTTGTATTACAAAATACGAAAAGAAAAAGGAAACATTTACAATTGCTTTGCATTTTCTTCTTGTATCGTCTAATACAAAACGATAGTCGTGGAAAATAGTATCGAATTATAGCACTAGATTTAAAAAAAAATAAAAATGATTAAATAGTCAAATAGAAAGTGTTTCGTTCTGGCTGTCACTGGTGGCAAACTAGCACGAAAATATATGCGGGCAAGTTTGCGGGCCTACATTCTTATGTCCTGAAATTATTGCCAGAGACAGCTTATTTGCGCGGCTTTTCAAATATGGCGGGAAAATATTGGTTTTCATTACAAACAAATATTTATTTAAGTAAATTTGTTTTCGGGGTGTGTTTTTTTTTGCATCAATTTCATCTTTTGTATCCGTTTATTCGAACCTGCATGACTACTATAACAATTTGCCCAAATCTTGTGTAAATTGTGATATGAATTTGGTAACATTTATACCCGATTTAATATTTCTTTCTTAAAGAGCTTAGGCTAACCTTAAGCAGTCAAACATTTCCCGAGAAGGTTAAGTTTCAAGCGTTGAAATTAAAATTTCGAGCAGCCAAGTTTTCTTTAAAAAATTAAATCTTATAAATTTAACTAAATTATACATATAAAGTAACACGAAATAGGCAAATATAATGAAGTGGTGATGAGAAATTCTATTCCCAAAACAATTGATATCTCGGCGGTTACTTTCAATATAATGATATCTCTTGGAAAAAATCAATCATAAATTTCCACCTTAAAATATTCGAGGCGAGTATTTTTTGAAGATCTTGGAAAGTAAATTCATACTATTTATAAATTACAATTTTTTATGAGAAAGGGGAAGAATACCTTTTGTGAGCTGAAATTTATTTCCAGTGTTAATATAATAATAATTAATTGTATATATAATAATAATAATAATTTATAACAATAATTTATTTTATTGTATTACATAATGAATGTAATTATTACACACAACGGAACAAAATTAAATTTTATGGTTGAAAAATGGAACAATAAGATAATAAATCAGAATTTTCCCAAAATTTCAAGAGGTATAAATACACGTATTTCCTTCCTGATTTACCTGTGGATTTCAAAAATAATAAATGGTGTCTTTTAAGTTTAATGGGCCAAAATTACAGAGGATATACGCCATGGATGATTTTGTCAGTACTATAATACTTTTTTCGATACTATTGCTATATGAAAGGTACTTCGATACTACCGAACTATTTTCACTGCTATTTTCTCATTACTGATTTACTGGACCAATTTTTCCTAATTAATTATAGAATTCTTTCCTCATATTCAAACCAAATTAGCTTCTTCTAAAGCAAATGAAGAAACTTATTTGTTTTTTTCGAATTCGAGTTCAACTCATTTCATTTTTGTTCAATCTTTTCTGTTCCCCATTTCGCTTCGCCATTTAAATTTCGAATTTCGCCATTTGAATTTTCATGAAAACTGAATCGTAGTTTTACATGTGCGAAATAATTCCAAAAAAGATTAATTATTAAAAAAGTGTTTAATTTAAAAATCTCGTGAAATTCTCATAGAATAAATTTTGTATGCAAAATAAAGGATCGGTAAGTAACTAAACGGGTAACCAGCGAATCAGTAAGAATTCTTACAGAATTTGACGAAATTATTTCCTTTCAGAATATTTGACATATCGGCCACCGAATCCGTAACAACTGACAAATACAGTATTAAAATTGTAATGTAAATAGCAAAATTATTATTTTTAAGAAAAACGTGCCGTGGAAATTTTGATGTGTTCTGACATTTCCTTCAGTTTGCGCGTTAATTTTCGCTCTGTTAAATGACAGCTGAACTGAACGAAAAGTTCTTAAAGATTCGCTGGTTAGTAACAAACACTTTGTGTGCCTGTTTGATAATTGGGACGGTGCAGGACTACGTTCATAAACTCTACATTGTAACAAGATTATTAACAATGACAGTTCTAAAGCGTTCCTAAACCTCCTTTGTTACAACCTGCACTACATTGTTAGAAATGTAATTTTCAATTCTACTCAATCCTGCCTTTCTAGCTGTCAAATGTAAGAAAAAACAAAAATTCAATAAAAGTATCGAAATAAAAAATGTATTCATTTGCTTTGGACGAGCAAAATAATTTCATTATTCAAAATAATGAAATTTGGGTGTTGATAACGATACTTGTAAGATGATAATAACATTAAATGTATTCTTATAGTATTATAAAGCATGTACATATAAATATTTTGTTGTTTAGTTAAAAATAGTGATGGGCTAATCGGTGTTTTATTTTTGTTAAGAAGCATTGGAGAAAATAAGCAAAACAGAACAAAAAACACCGATTTAGCACATCAATTGTGAAAAATCATAATAAGTGTTGTTTATGTTAATTGCATTGGTTTCTATTGTTATTGAATAGGTGAATATTTTTATGTCGAACAATATGACGGCATTAATAAATTAATTAACGGCATTGATGAGCCTCAGCATAGTGAATTAAAAGAACTCGTCGTTTAGAGTGAAAATGAACCGTGCTGTTCCAAACCTATAACGGAAAGGGCAACAAATAACAGATTATTAAATTTACCAAACGGAAACCAAACGTTGCCGTCTGATATTATTACGAACAGGGTGATTTGAAATAAAATGTCAATATTAGATTTAGTCAAATGCTATGAGAATAAAAAATGCTTGTTTGGCACCGAACCATGCAAAAACGATGATTTATGATAAATTTTTTCCAGACAATGTCCAAAACTCAATGTAAGGACAAGTTTGCTAACTTGAAACGTTTGTATCATGCAAAATGCGATAATGATCGTTGCACCGGTGTCGAACCAATCGAATTTGACTATTTTGAAGAATTTAAAGGACTTTTTCTAAACAGCATACTTCCAAACCAATTTGCATATCCTCAAGCTTACGGCAAAATAATGAAACCATTTTATCCACAACACCTAATTTGGAAGAAATTTCGTTGAATGGTATATGGCCATCTTTATATATTTATTCATTTCAGCGTGATTATGTTATTCATGATTTGATTACAAAAAACAATGAAAATAAATTTAAATTCTAATATTTGGTTATTACAGATTCCACCGTAGATCTAGAACCACCTCCAACCAAATTCAAAAAAAAAATCCAAAGACTAAATGATTTTAGAAGAGTTGAAAGAAATAAAAAATAATCGGATCCAGAGACAAAAAGACAGCAAGTCTTTTCAAGATAAAGTTATTCAGTTATGTGAATCAGCAGATGAACAAATTAAAAATTTAGTTTCAATTATTCAAAATAAACAAAATTAAACATACATATTTGTTAATTGAATTTTATAGATAATTAATTTATTTTTTTAAATCTATTATCTGGTTACAGATAAAATTTCTTTCTATATTACCGTTATTTGTAATATTTTCATTAAACTGGCTAATACCAGTAAACCGATTTTCATTTGTATCATTGGCTACCTGAACAGGGAGTCCTTCTCCTATGTATTCCTCCAACATATCGCCATCGTACTTTAAACAAATGTTGTACAAAACACAACAAGCGCTAATAATTGATGGTGCCCAATCCGTTCGATGCAAATATAAGTGCTTAAGTCTTCGAAATCTACCAAAGAAAAAGCAAAGCTTCGTTCTACCACCTGCCTGCACGATGAATGTTTTTTATTGAATCTAATATATTGATTGATGTTATTTCCTCTTTTGATGTAAGGTGTGATGCACCACTCCAAAATAGGGTATGCCTTATCGCCTAAAATATATTCTTCGTTTGGGAAGAATTTTTTGATGTTACTGTTTATTCTTTGTATATATAGGAATTTTTGAAGATTCTGACATCCGGTACAGAACTTGGCCACCCAGAGTACAAATCTACAAAGCGCACAAATAGCTTGCAATGCCATAGAATTGAAGCATTTTCTGTTTGTGTAGGCATTATTTAAATGTTTAGGTACCGAAACCGCAACGTATGTATGTCGCATAAACGACCCCGACCAAATTATTAAAAATACTTGTGGAACTAAATTTTTGTTTTACAACCTCAAGTTCTCTTCCCGTTGGCCACTTAATAAATTTACCCATTATGCCAGTAAGTGCATTTATTATTAGCACGAAACAATTCGACAACACACTTTTTGACATATTGAAACGTTCACTAACGGATCTATAGTAAAAAATAAAATAATAATGTTAGTTTGTAAATATGTACACGTTGAAATACAAAATACCTGTAAGAATCTGGAGTTGCTAACAACCAAATTACCGAAAGGAGTTGGTGTTTTAAATCAAGTTGTGGCCTTCCTCCAACAGTCTTGTCAGAAACGACGTTTTCTTTTAAAATTTTGAGGAGTTCTTCCAAATCATTGCGTTTGAGGTGGAAATTTTGTTGAAACTGTATTTCATCGTAATAGTTAACAACATCATTGATGTAGCCCGTAATTTGTGGTGGACTTCGCTTTTGATATTTCATTTGAATTAAAATTAGTTCTTCCTCGTCTTCTTCTTTAAAAAGTCCAATATTGTCTATTGCGATGACCACCTACAAAAACAATTATCATTTATGTCCTGTTTCGTTGTTTACACACAGTTGTACAATAGACCTTACATTTATGAGGACTTTTCTATATTTAAATATAAATATCTTTTAAAGGAGTAGCCAAAATAATGACCAGCAAACATCAAATATATATGACCATGAATTTCAATCAACACAAGGGGCAACAATAAGGACCACATTAACCGCAACGGAAGATGTCAACCTGAACGACCAAAATTCGTGAGTAAACAAGATTTTATATTTAGTATTTAAAATGAGTACAATTGTGCACTGTACAAATATTTTTATGCTCTGAATAATTTCTTATGAAAATAATTTATAGAAATAATAAACAATTTATTGTATAATTATATAATAAATTACTTGTATAAATATTAAATATATTATACATTTTTCTATCTCAACGACTAGTTATATAACTTCTGGGGTGAGCAAATGTTCGTCAAAGAGGATAGACGTGTTTTTTCTATCCTCTTCAAAAATTTAATTTAATTTTATTTTTGTCTTTATTTATGTAGTGTAGTGTTATGTATATACTTTATACACATATGTATGTATATACATTTTAATCCTAATTGAATTCAATTTTAGTCTAATAATAATTAAAGTGTAAGTGTAATAAAAATTGAAGTGAATTTTTGGAAAATGCAATCCACCGGGATGCATTTATCAGGCAATTTTTTATATTTATAGATAAAGAAATCAAAATTATTGATTTCTTGTTTAAGTTCATGATTTTAACTTTTGCGTGATTGTACATGAAATTCAATTTCAATTTTAATTACTAAAATCTAATAATCGAATAGAATTAAAATAAAATTTAACTTAAATAGACATACGTCGTAGTTAATTTCAAATTTCATTTTATTTTTACACGTACTTATATGCGTTCTTGTGTTTGTAGTTTATATACAATCGACCAAAATATATGCTTGAAACATGATATATAACAAAGCCAACAACAGGTTTGTGCAGCCGTCTCGTTCGCTCTTTGTATAGATTCTCTCAAAAAATGTACTATGTTTATATTGTTGTTTGTTTTTGTCTTGTAATATGCAAACAACAATAGAATAAAGAAATTTTTTGTTGGTTTTGGTATAGTCGTCACAAATATTTTCCTGTTTAGTAGTATCTGGATATTAGGAATAATATTAGGAAAACACTGAAAACATGATAAGGTATCCTGCTACACACATGAAAGATTGATTGATTGATTGATTGCGATGTACGATCAAGCATTAAGCAAGTCTCCCGTATTATAAATGCGAATACCACACCACTATACCCATGTTACACACAACACGACACCATTCTTCATGAAGTCAGACCCCGTAAAGAAAGGCGCCACATCGATAACCAACATATGTCTAATAGTTGTGATATCCGCCCCTGGCCAGGCCGCCGTCGTACACCTTTTTACATATAACAAGATCGAGGGATGGGAAAGGAATGTTAGCAACAAAGACTCAACCCGGTTCCAGACACCTAAGTAGTTGATAGTTAGTAAATTTGTTAGTAATATATTTTTTTTAGTAATTTATTTAACACAAGACAATATAAATACAATTTTAAAGTTCATCTCTACTGCTCCAACCTGTAAAGAAGACACACAATGACAACACAAATTTCCTGGTACCGCAAACTATTTTTTTCTGAAAAGCTGTAAACAACTATTATTATTCCCCTCCACCATTTTTGCCATCGGCGGTTGTGAGAGGGGGGCGAGATTTCTTTCCATCATCATGTTCCCATGCGGTCACCCAAATTTGTACTAACTGTAGGTAGTGTTGCTTGACGTTGTTGTTGAAATCGTTGCGTCTCTGCTGTCCCTGCTACTCGCCCCCATCCTGCTACGCACATGAAAGATGGTAGAAAATATTTACCTTCAATGTGTGTTGGTGGTTTAATATATAAGATTATATTATTTGTACAAAGCCAGCACTGATGCATACATCGTTTTTTAAGGATTTGGTTAAATTTTGTCAAGATAGTCTTACATAAAATTTAAATTGTCATTAACAGCATTATTTTGCTTCAGTGTGGATTTTTGAGGATTTGAATCGTAAAGTAATTTACTGTTTAAATTGTCGAATAATCGATCAACTTTTTCGAAAAAAATTGCTGTTGGTGCTGCATTTGTTTTAGCTTCACTCGAAAACTTATCAAAGTCAATCATTGTGCGTATGCCAGCTGCTACACTTCTACTAAATATTTGTGTGGCATATTTTACACTCATTTTTTGGAAAGTATTTGGATAAATATGTTATACTGTTAATTTTTGGAACACACAATTCAGTCGTTCTGAATTTCTCGCCTTCAAATGTTTCCATTTGTACTTTTCAAGTAGCAGTTCCATCAGGAGTTTCTAAATTGGTGGTTAGTAAATTATTTCTGATCGATTTAATCAAATAGGGTGTATTAAGCAAACGGAAGCATTTATGGTTATTTGAACTTTGATCACACATCACCGCTAAAATTTTGGAACCAATATTGAATAATGATTTAATGGTTTCCATTAAAACTTGTTTGATAATTTCACCATCCATATTTTTTTCAGTTACGTGGTATGCAACTGCATATTTATACTGCCTAAATAGTCCCCAAATCATAAAAACATTAATGTATCGTGCAATTGTCGAGTATCTGCTTTTATTTATCTGTGAATATTCGCCAATTACGTCATTGACCTGATTATATTCTAAATCAGGCCGAATAGATATTTCATCAAACATTAGCACTATCCATTTGTCTGAGTTTGTCATCTCTGATAATTATTCTTTAAGACACCTGAGTACAAAATCATTTAAATCGGGTTTCAAATTTTTCAATCAAATCCAACGGCATAACGAGGATTTCGATGGTAAATGTAATTTTAAAATTTCTCTGAGAAAATTATAACAACTAGGTAACTCAAAATACATTTTTTGTACTATGTTTTATCAATGCTGGCAATCAGCACAGTTTTAGATACAGGTACTACTACCTTCACATTTTTCTGACTGTTCTTTAATCGTTTCTCAACATTTGATATTTTCCTAATCAAATTATTAACGCCATATGTTTGAGGAGCTCAATTTTTTTCGACGCATTACCACATTTTTGTTTATAATAATATGAATTTTTTATATGAGTTTCACAACTAATACAAGAGCTTCGTTGTCATTTTGAAGTGTTGATTTCATATCATTACATCCCTCATTTGAAAATTCTAAAGATATATTTTCATTTGGAGGTGTATTTTTATTTTTATACGTTCTAAGATTTTCATATTTTAACAGAGTTTCGTGATCAACCTTAAAATCCGGATAGGTCAAATAAAATTCGGGAATAGAATTTCGCTTCAATCTCCGTTTTCCTATAGAATTTGGATTAAAATGTTTGTCACAGATTTGCAATCGTTTAGGCAATTTCCATTCACATAATCCACATTTATGTATTTCCCCAGGCATTAAACATTATTTTGTCCGATGGGAATAACAAAAATTTTCTTTCAGGATTTTTCCTTCGAGAAGATTTACATGATTTAACCGCGCACAAAATTCTTGAATTTTCCATAACTATTACTACAAATAATGAACCTGAACTTTTCTCTATGAATACAAAACCACAAATGAATGCTCGATTGTGAAATAGAAAATATTTTATTTTTATGTATTTCCTTACATTTCAATTCTACCGCAACAACAACCATTCATTAGTACAACAAATGATATTCGTTTCTTGTGAACCGAAAAGAACAAAAGTAGAGATACATTTTACGATTGTTCTACATAAAATATGTATATATAGTATAGTATGAGGGTTTGGATTTCAGTCGTCTCTTTTATGAACATACTCAACGGCACATCGATCGTACCCAAAATATTTTTCTTGCATTTTGTACGATGTGCAACTTCTTTATATGTTATTATTTTCTTTGATGGCATGTTTCAAAAATATGACATAAGGTATACTATGACATATTTCAATACGAAATATTTCAAAACGACACATGGTACACTACGGCATAAGGTACACTTCAGTACAGCATAAGGTTCCATATGACATAAGGTAAGCGACGGCACATTTCAATATGGCATATGGTACAACATGGCATATTGCAGCAAGCTCTGGTATATGGCCAATTTTGATGGAAACTTGGCTGTTTCTTAACCGATTATGATAAAATTCGACAAATGTGATGGAAATGGGATTCTAAAATGAGTTTTAAATGAAGTTCTGGATGAAAATCGTCTATTTCTTAACCAAATAGATGGGACAAATTTTGAAAGATATGTGGGTAAATCCAGATTTTTGTTTTGATTTCTGTTGTTTTATTTAAGAATGAAGTTTGATTTTGAACTTTATTCAATTTTGAGTGAAGAGAAATTACTCGCCATTTTGAAGTGTACCATATTCCGTTTTGAAATATGCCGTATTATACCATACGCTGTTTTGAAATATGCCGTTTTGAAATATTCTGTAGTGTACCATATGTCATTTTAAAATATGTCGTTTTGAAATATGCCGTTTTTTTCATATTCCATAAAGCAATATGCCATATGGACCGGGACCCGGGGCCCGAAAAATACGTATCTACAGCTAATTGAGGAAGCTTCAATGAGAGACGAAAAGGGTTTTGTTTGCAATATATCTATTGTTGGAGGTAAGTCTCATATGTAGAGACACAATTCTACCCAAGGTCATAAAAAGCATGGGAACGAAATAATCAAATCCTAAAAAGTACAAACTTTGCTAAGTCAACTGATGAAGAAACTAAACTTTGTGATGTGATATAATCTACCATTCAAGTCGCTAGACCGTTTAAATTTAATATTAAAGACCGGTGTATCAGACTCAAAAGTAATCAAAAAGCTAAGCATCAATCGAATTAAAGCGTAAATGATTATTAAAAATATAACTGGACCACCAAATTTAGAAAATATTATTAATATAATAAATAACCAATATTATTCTTTAATAGAAAGTTAAAGTTCTGCTTCGAAAAATTTAGCTATAATAGTAAGCATTTTTCAAGGAAAATGTCAGCATTGATTTGTTGGTCTCGAGTCACTTTCAGAATCAACTGCTCAATGAATTTATGATGGTATTATGCAGTTTTTAAAGCTTCATCATATAAATTTAGCAAACATGATAGGATTTACGGCAGATAATTGTTCGGTGATGATGGAGAAATAAATGGAGTTCAAAGCAAGCTGAAACAAGTACTTCCAAAATTATTTGTAAACGGCTGCGTATGTCATAACATTGAAACGAATCATACGAATTTAGTATCAATGGAATCAAACAGAATATAAGCCATCATTTTTATAACAGTCCGTCTCGAAAAGAAGAATTTAAGAAATATCAGGAATATTTCGGAACAGAGCTTCACGCTATTCTTAGACTTGCTTCAACTAGGTGGGTTTCTCGACATGTATATTAGCTTAAAAAATATCAAAACTTATATTATTTGTATCTAATATTATAATTTTTTTTTATATTTTAGTATGCAATTAATCGCCTTTTGCAGGAGTGGAAACACCATTTGGAGCAGTGGAATACATTTTTTTTGGATCAAAATACAGAAACGAAAATCTAATGTTTATTTCCAATATGTCAAAAAGTCCCATCATTAAGTTATATTTTTTATTTCTGTCATATATAGTTGATATAATAAATTCAGTCAATTTAGAAATGCAATCGGAATAACCCCGGATGCATATATTTATCCCGCGATTAGCAAGTTTTATTAAAACAAATATGTAGAAATTTTATTAGGAAATCGGCAATGGATTCAGTGCCAATTAAATTGATTAGCCTGAAAGAAAATCATTTATCTGACAGTGATATATACTGCGGTGATCAAGTTAAATTATTTTGCCAGGAAACGCCCTTTCTACCACTACCATGAAATATTAAATTTCTTGCCACTCCAGGGCATGATTTATCTGGAAATAGCAATAATATTTTAAGATGGTTACAACTATTGTTTTCTGATAAAGACCTAAAAATATCAGAAAAAATTAACTCAGAATTCCGAGCGTTAGCGGATTATGAAAAGTTAAAAAAATTAAAAAATAATAATATTTCTGACTTTTGGAATTCCGTAGGATTGTTTAAAAATGAGGCAGATCAGTTTGCCTTTGAAAATATTTACAGGATTACTCAGGATATTTTATCTTTACCTCACTCTTCTGCTAATATTGCAAGAATATTTTCAATTCATAGTAAAAACCAAATGTCGCAATCGATTAGCAGTAAATACTTGTGCAGCTGTAATTCAAACAAAGGATTTATTAAAAGCAAACTACTGTAGTGGTTATAATTTCAAAATTTTAGTGGAAATGTTATCACGTAACATTAAAACACAAGCAGTTTGATTTTTCGGCATTTTTTATAGACAAATATATTAATTGTTCATGGCAATCCCAATATTTTCGATTTGGTAAATCAGAAAAATACAGAGGCCAATCGCTCATAATATATCTACTGAAAAAAGTAGAACTATCTTCCCCCCCCCCTCCCCTCCCCGTAATTTTGGCTGAAGGCCCAAAGAGTTATACCAACGTACCACTCTGCAAAAATGAGAAATATATTTCTACTTTTTTTCAGTAGATATATTATGAGCGATTGGCCTCTGTATTTTTCTGATTTACCAAATCGAAAATATTGGGATTGCCATGAACAATTAATATATTTGTCTATAAAAAATGCCGAAAAATCAAACTGATCACAAATAACAGAAAATGAATTATTAGTTAATTACGTAATTACCAATTTTTATGTGTCATTATTAAAAAATGTTTGTAATTTTGAAAATAATATTATATTTACACATACAAACATACGTAGGTAATAATAAGCAGAATTATTTTTTAGAAGAATTAGAATGTGAAAATAATTATAATATTCATATTATCTATGTCTGTAATTTAGATAATTGTAATATCTATTATAATGGCTATAGCAATAAAAAAATGAAATAAAAATTAAACAAACAAGGACTTTATTTGAAATCAATATTCCATTAATTCTAATATCATACGTTAATATTTAATTGGTGGCTTACCATAAACTATATTTAAGAAATAATTTAACCCTGGTTTTAAAACTGTATCGAAAACAAGGCTAAATTTAACTTAAAAAGTTGTTTGATGAGTACTAACCTTTCAGTGTGTAATGTAGGGCGGGAACCCACATTTATTACTAGTAACAGGCAGGAGGTTCTAGACGTGACCCTTGCCTCAAATAATATTCTTCATATGGTTAAAAATTGGAGGGTGGATAAGAAACACTCTTTTTCTGATCATCGATATTTAACCTATAGCCTGGATATTCAAGCTGCTACCCGGGAAGCCTTCAGGAACCCTAGAAGGACCAACTGGAGCAAATATGGGGAATTATTGGAGGAAATGTTACCGACGAGGGCTATGGAGCCCTCGACGACCGTTGAGGAGCTGGAGGACATGGTGGCTAGCGTTACTAGCGCATGCAACCGATCCTTTCGCGCTGCCTGCCCACTGGCTAAGCCTAGGGGTACGCAAAAACCGGTATGGTGGTCCAGGGAAATGGGGACCTACCGTAAAGCTTGTAGGACAGCCTTTAATAAAGCCAAATATACAAGGGAGGCTCAGGATCGGGACTCCTATAAGGAGAAACTCGGAATATATAAGAAAGAATTAAGAAAGGCACATAGGAGGTCTTGGAGAATCTTCTGTAATAAAATGGAAGAGGTATCCGTAACCTCCCGCCTTAGGAAGATTCTTTCCAAAAGTACATCTAGTCCCAGTTTTTTTGATAAAACCGGACGGATCTTGGACAGCTTCTAGTGGAGAATCTCTGGAGCTTCTCTTCGAGACACACTTCCCAGCGAGCTTTGAAGACCTGTTGGTGCGTAGCAATCATCAGAAATCAATGTCAGTAATCACAGAGGATATCGTAACCAGGAAACGGATGCTATGGGCACTGAGGGGAACTTCAAAACAACTCAGTAATTATTCTTCCCCACCTGGAAGCTATATTCAAAGGGTGTTTGAAGCTGGGCTATATTCCTAGGTACTGGACGGAGGTCAATGTGGGCTTCATACCGAAAGCGAGGAAAAGCTCACATGTCTATCCTAAGGACCTAAGACCAACAACTCTATCATCCTTTCTTTTGAAAACCTTGGAAAGGCTGCTGGATGTATACATCAGAGATAAAATAGGTACCAGGAAGTGGGCATCGTCTCAGCATGCGTACACAAAGGGTAGATCTGTGGACACTGCTCTGCACGCCTTGGTATGTACGATGATCTCTGCAAAATGAATTTTAAGGGGAAAATGATGAATCAAAGTGATAAGTTGACGTTTCCACATAACCTCAAAAGACATTATATGAAAATTTTATACGAAGTTCTTTTTATGTGGTGATATAGTAATACTTTAATGCAAAGATGTTTAATATTTAAATAAAATGTTAAAAATATAATAATCAGTCCTTTGTCAATCAACAATTTTATTTCACACTTGGTTTCATGATAATTTTCATTAATTTTTTTAAAACCCAAATTTAGTTGTTTTCCATTAAACTATCTGAAGTTTGATCAAAAAACAACTAAATTAAAGTTTCAAAAAAATGAATGAAAATTATCATGAAACCAAGTGCAAAATAAAATTGTCAAATGAAAAAAGACCAATTAATATATTTTTAACATAACATAACTTTAATAGCCTTTGGTTTGTTAGAATTTGATGTTAAAACATTGACCAATATTTGCATTTTGTGGGGTTATGTTAATTGGTTTATGTTGATTTTTGTTTAAGAATATTTTTTTGTCCTTTGCTATTATGAGCTCCCGATGAAATTTGTTATTCTAGGCCACTAGAATGTTATTTTTAACATATAATTAACTACACAAAATTAAAATAATTGTTGATTGATGAACAATAATCCATTAATTTTAATTCAAAAATATATAAATGATCATTTTGTAATAAATATCATTCATTTATATTTCGCGTCAATGTAAATTTCATTCATTTTTTGATATTTTTATTACATCTTTTTTTAACTAAACTCCATATACAACAAATGTAAACAAGAAAATAATTTTTTTTCCACTTGTAAAAGTAAGACGGAAGAAGTTGTGGTCTTTTTCATTTAAATCATTATGCGACGTGACGATATTCATCCATGACAACACCGTAGTTAGCTACGACAATTTAATTTTCGCACAGTATCGCCAAATGTGATATATTACCACAAAATGACAACACTGCAAAATGAATTTTAAGGGGAAAGTAATGAATCAAAGTGGTAATTTCACTTTCCTTCATAACCTCAACTATAATTATATGAACTTTTTATATGAAGTTTTATGCATTTTTATTTAATACATTCAACATTTTCTACTTATGTTAAGTTAAAAATATAATAATTGGTCTTTTGTTAATCAACAAGTTTGTTTTGCACTTCGTAGCACGGTAATTTTCATTCATTTTTTTAAAACTTTAATTTAGTTGCTTTTGATCGAACTCCATACAGTTTGATATAAAACAATTAATTTAAAACTAAAAAAAATGAATGAAAATTACCATGATATGAAGTGCAAAACAAAATTGTTTATTAACAAAAGACTAATTATTATATATTTACCAATAGGTATTTTTGTTCGACCGTTATAAATTAATATTATGTCAAAATGACAAAATTATTTTTTTGGGCTTTACGGTTCTTCGGCTGCTTCAAATTTATAAAGACATATTTTGTTGTTTAATATCTTTATTCGCTTCTCGACATGTTTCGATTAATATATAATCTTTTTCAAGGGATGTGTTACATGTTACATTAGATGAAATTCACTGAGAGGTTAAAAATATGATAAGCATTTATATATATGATGTGGGTGTGATTATAAATATTAGTTGACTAGACTTACATTTAGGTATGAATAGATAATTAAACTATTACAATATCTGTGTTGAATATTACACTAATGATAAAACTTATTAACTAGTTCTATTATGCTACGAACAAATAATTAACACAAACTAGACATAGTGTTTTATTAAAATAAAAAAATTACAAGTTAAAAATGTACGTTATGTACTGATAACGCTTGTCAAATTATAAAATTGAACAAAAAACTAAGATGGGGGAGTGTGTAAACTGTGTGAGACGGAATGTGTTGTTGTTGTGTTCTACGCTTTTTGTTTTGTTGGGTGAGTTCAGTTTCTGTGTGTGATAGTGAACGTGTTCTTTTTCGTGTTTTCGTTGTCTTAGAGTCATGTATAAGGGCGCAGAACACTGGTGCGATATGGTCGGAGTCTTGTTTGTGGTTCATGGATTCTTCGTCAATGATATGTAAAGCTTCCATTGTTAACCTTCGATTAAAATTGTTAGCTTTTGCAAGGATTTTGGTGGAATTAAAATCAGGAGTATGGTTGTGTGTGAGGCAATGGTCAATTAAAGCAGTTTTCGGATGTGACTGATTATGCGCCAATCTCAGGTCATTTTTATGGTTTTTTATGCGTTTTTCCAGATATTGTTTAGTCTGGCCGACGTAAGTTTGGTTACAATGGGCCCCAGTTTCAATATTGCCTAAGCAAGGAATTTTGTATATTACATTGGTTTGTTTTTGTTTAGGGATCCTGTCTTTGAGTTTGGTGAAGATATTGTGGGTACTCTTTGTCGTTTTGTGTGCTATTCGTACATTGGGGCAGTAGGTCTTAACCACTTTTTCGATTTGTTCTGATACGTTTTTGGTATAAGTGAGTGCTTTGTATTTTATAGTTGTTTGATTTTGTATCATAGTATCATTGTGGCTGGTAACGTGCGGAGGCGAATTATTACTTCGATAATATTGATTGACCAATTTTCTTATTAATATATGTGGATAATTGTTGTATATTAGGGTATCCTTGATCAATTTGATGTTTTTGGTGTGAAAGACGTTTGAACTTAGAGTGAGTATTCGACTTATGAAGTTTTTGGCTGTATTGATTTTTTTGGGAATGTGGGTGGTGGCTATGGTAATTAAGTATTCTGTTAGATGCACAGCTTTTTTTATACCAATCTGTTAGGATGGTGTTGTGTAGACCTCTTTTTAATGTTATATCTAGATACGATAATTGTTTGTCAGTTTCTAATTCTGTGGTAAATATTAATCTGGGGTGGAATGAATTGAGGGCCTTAAGGATAGTGTCTACGGAATCTGTGGGGATAATGGCAAATATGTCATCTACATACTTTACAAATATAGATGGGTTGTAATCTATGGTGGCAAGTGTCGTATCTAATAATTTTCGTGTGACTATGTCAGCGATTACTGTCGATAATGGGTTGCCCATAGGCATACCAAATATTTGTTGATACGTTATGGATTTGTAGACGAAATAATTCCCGTCTATTAGGCAGAATTTTAGGAGTTGAAAAAACAGTGTTTTTGGTATGGAAGTATATATTGCAACTGTATTCCATTGTTCTTCAATTATATTGATCGCTAAGTTAATCGGTATGTTGGTGAAAAGTGATACGATGTCGAAACTGACCATTATTTCGTTATTGTTGATGTTAATGTGTGAGATTTTTTCTTTAAAAATGAATGAATTCTTTATGTTGTATGGGTCATCATTTGATAAGTTTTTTAGTATGTTTGATAACATATTTGAAAGTTCAGAAGTAGGCGTATTGATACATGTAGATACAGGTCTGCAGGGAACATTAGGTTTGTGGGTTTTAGGCAGTGCATAAGGTTTGGGGTCTGTGGAATTGTGTGTGGTGACGCAATATTTTTGTTTTTTGTCAATCACGCCTAATTTAAACAATTGATCGATAAATCTATTATTTTTGGTTTGCAGGCTATTGAGTGGATTTTTATTTATAATTTTATAAGTTTGTTTATCATTTAGGAGTTCACTTATTTTTTGATCGTATTCAGATCTGTACATTATTATGGTGGATTTACTTTTGTCACTAGATACTATGATTAGATTCTTGTATTTATTGAAAAACAGTGAAGTTTTTTTGTATGTGTTGTTGAGGATGATGTTTATTATGTTTTTTTTGTTGTTTTTTGAGTATCGACTTAGAATTAGTGATAACGTTGGCAATTCTGGCTCTAGCTATATCTTTAATTCTTGTGTCTTGTATAAATCTAATAATTTCTTCGGTATCAGCAATTAGCTCGAAAAGCTGTGGGCGTGACCTGTTGTTGGGCATATTGAATTTAGGGCCTAATGAAAGTAACCAACCAATGTCTTTTGGAATGGTTATAGACGTAAGATTTATAAACGCTTTTTCGTCGTAATTTATGTTTAATGAAGCTAGTGTTTTTTCATATAGGATATCAAATTTATTTTTATGACGAAGACCATGTTCAGTTTTTTGTTTTATTAAGTACTTATTCTGATTTGTTAGGAACGTGTGTGCGATATTGTATGGTAAAGTGTTAAGAATGTCTTCTTGTAAGGTGTATAGTAGGTTGTGTGAATTATTTGTGCGTGTACAGATGTCTCTTATTATAATGTTTAGTATTTTGGTATGGAAATTGTTAATTATATTCTCTAAGTTATGTTTATACTTGCTATCATAGTTGAATAATTTAGGAATGTTTCTTGTGCTTCTTTTAATGAAATTTGGAATTATCGAGTGACGTCGACAATCCAGTAGAAAATGTCTAGTTGGTGTGAGTCTGGATATACGGTTGATTTCCTTTGTGTATTTGTGTAATTTTCCTATTACGGTAGGTCCGAATTTGTTTTTGATTTTTTTGTAGAATTTCATCTTTATATTGGATTATGCCCCCAATAAATTAATAAATATTTACCAATAGGTATTTTTGTTCGACCGTTATAAATTAATATTATGTCAAAATGACAATATTATTTTTTGGGGCTTTACCAACATACCGATTAACTTAGCGATCAATATAATTGAAGAACAATGGAATACAGTTGCAATATATACTTCCATACCAAAAACACTGTTTTTTCAACTCCTAAAATTCTGCCTAATACGGCCTAATTCGTTCAAGAATTGCTTATTTTTTGTCCATTTCTATTAGGAGGATGATTATTTTTGTGAAATTTGTTATATTAGCATAGAATAACTACTGTTGGGTCCTTCCTCAATGATATTAGGCTACTAGAATGGTTCTTTTAACATACAGTTTACTATACAAAACTAAAATAATTGTTGATTTTTATATTCCTTTCTCCTGTAAATTTAACAATAACTCATTAATTTTATTTCAATAACATATAAATGATTATTTTGTTAATAAATATCATTTATTTTTCATTAGCCTCAATGTAACTTTCATTCATTTATTGAAATTTTGATTAGATTTGTTTTTAACCGAACTCCATATAAAAAAAATTGAAACAACAAAATAAACAATTTTTTCCACTTGTAGAAGTAAGACGGAAGATATTGTGGTCATTTTCATTCAAATCATTATACGACGTGACGTTATTCATCCAAGATGGGATCGCAGTAAGCTACGACAAATGTCAGTTTATCACAGGTTTATCACCAAATGTGATATAGCACCACAAAATGACCACCCAGGTATGTTTGTATGTTGTATATAAGGTTATTATCTATAATATTATGAAAACACAATAAGTCTCCTGCACGCACATAAAAGATGGTAGAAAATATTTACCTTCAATGTGTGTTAGTGGTTTGGTATATAAGACTATTTTATTTGGATGCTGGTGTTGTTTTCTCTTTGTGTTTTTTGAAAAAAATATGGTATTCTTGATAAAACATGATCTATACAGGCATAAAGAAATTTTAGTGTATTCGACTCAAATAGGATTCTTATACTTCGTATAATTGAATAAATTTGAGTCAAATTGGAAACCGCCATATACAATCCAAATAAAATAGTTTATTTAGGTATAATAAAATTTTTTTACAGGGTATTACAAACTGTATTAAATTGATTTAAATTAATTTAATTAATATTATAAAATTATAAATTAACTAAACTATGTGTATATAAAAAAAATGCTAATTTGGAAATGTTGATTTGAGTTGAGTTGAGATTTGGTTTGCAACATACATATAATGACGTATTCATTTATGTGTGCCAAATTTCGATTAAGCGCATGTGAACAACGTGGAATTAGGTAAAAACATTTCGAAAGGTTAAATGTTTTGAATTTAATTATTAACTTAATGGAATTTATCGAAGTGTAGGTTGCAGTTTTCACACACAAACGTCTATATTACTTATGTAGTACACCGATAAAATTTGTAGGAGAATAATGTTTCAATTTCCGTTCATTGATTTATTATTTTACCTATTTTGCAGGCTTGATTTTACAGGAAGGTATGGTCTTAAACGGAGTTAAGGTTTTATGGATGTATTTATATATATTTATAGATAAAGAAATCAAATTCTTGATTTCTTGATTAAGTGCATGATTTTATTTTTGTGCGGTTGTACATGGAATTTTAATTACTAAATTCTAATAATTGGATCGTATTAAAATTATTTTAACTTAAGTTGATATAAGTTGTAACACAGAAAACAGAATATTTGTTATTTTAAATTTTTATTAATTATTTTATCAGGTAAATTAATGAAAGGCGGACAAGGGTGAAATTACATTAATAATTTTTTAAGTCCTTTATTTTATTTCTCCCTAAATAATCATCTAATAATGTAGTTAGATTGTGCTGTCTTGTACTAACCTATTTATTATATATTGTACTAATAATTTACTAACTATCGATCGCATTGGTGTCTGTAACCGGGTCCAGTCTGTCTCAACTAATAATCCTATCCTATCCTTCGGTTTTGTTATATGTGTACGGTATGGGCCGGGAGTCCGGGAGATCCTGCTATTTGGCCGTACACTCATAATCAATCAATTAATCAATCACTAGCACAGGTGAAACATTTAAGTTGGCCCTACTAAATATTTTTATACTGAAAATCTCGAAATTAAAGAGGGGAAAAAATCGTTTCTTTACACAATCAAATATTCAGCGTTTTTTCAATCACTCTAAAATACTAGATCTCCTACAAATATCACGAAACATCAAATAACTTGTAAGCATTGACATAAAATACATTTTAAATTCTTAAACATTATTTAAATCTGTCAGACGCCAAATTTTCGTACTAGTTGCCGCTAAATGTTGTGTTTGTGTTGAGTACTTAAAAATACATTTTTTAATGATAACCTTGTTGTTGGAGCTACAGATACATAATCGCATTTAAAACTTCTTAAAAATGAGTATTATACAAACACAAAAACTCCTTCTTATCAACCGAGGTTATTTCGAGAGTTAAATAAGTAAAAATCCACAACATAACGATGATTCCAAATGTTAGATAGTTTACAATATATTTTAAACAGCATAAAGATGAAGATAAGGATGCAAATTATGTATTTCGTCTTGTAAATCAAGTTACGCTCAATATCCAGCGAATGAGAAAAGTAAGTATTTAAAAACCATTAGTTCAATTCAAACTGGTATAACCACTTACGTATATACTCACTATTTTTTGTCAGTAGATATATTACGAGTGATTGGCTTCTTTATTTTTCTGATTTACCAAATTGAAAATATTGGGAATGTCGTGAACAATTAATATATTTGCCTATAAAAAAGTGGAAAAAACCAATTAATTACAGACAGACAATTGACATAAAAAGGGCGTGCTAAAAAGGCATATGCACAAAAAATTAAAAAAACCGTGTTCTTCATTTCGGATGCACCCTATATTGTATTACAGATCAAGAAGTCCATCGAAATAATGCGACCGACTAAATTAATATGAAAACAAAGCGATACGGGGTGAACATCCCAATCTTCAGGTAGTACCCTTGTCAACGAATATCGGGGCACAAAGCTGAGGTTATTTGGGATTAAGAACCTTAAATAATGCAATAGAATGGTGTATAATATTTCACATTATTCAAAATCTGACAATAGCGATATCAGTAACTAATGTCAGAACCTCTATTTTTTCAGGGCAGCAGAAGTCAAATGCCAATATACTTTTCTCTATGAACGTCCAAAAAAAGGAAGAACACCACATTAAGCCCTCAAAATGTAACTATTCCAGTTTATGAAATCGATTATAGGGATCTTATGGCGCATTAAATAAAATATTTAATTTTTTAGTTGGATCACTATTCTATGTCGTGCGCAACACATGTTTATTTGATTTGCAAGACACTTAAAGCGTAGTTTGTTAACCAAAATGTAATTCGAATAATTTTGGGTTTATTTTTTTCACAAAAAAATGGCCAATTTGATTTAATGGACAAAATCAAACCTTTCAAAAAAAAAATATAAATTTAATATGTATTGTGAATCTGATGGCAGGTATCATAACCAAAAATTATAATTATGTTTAAATAAACCCAATTATTCTTGCGGGGATTTATCCTATACAATTGCTGTTGTAAATTTGTCAAGGAAATATTTTTTAGAAGCTTTACTTTAAATCGAACCACTTAGGTTAATTTAAATAAAATAAAAGTTATTTATTTATACCGTACGATCATCGGGCAAACGATATTTAAAAGGATAAGAAGTATGGCTTTACTATCTTTTCCCTATTTGATTTCATAAGCAGAATATTCAAAACGATAAATACCTACATAGATTAATTAAGCCTAAAATATAGACGAAGACAATATCGTAAAATATATAGTATGTAGTACATAGTACATTTAGGTCTTAATTATTATACAGCAGTAACCCCTATGTTAAACAATAGAAAATTACAAATAGGATTAATAATTTACCATATCATAAATTTTAATGTTTCGTAATTCGTATTAGAAGGAATTTGCTGACAAATGCTGAGAAACCAACAAATAATCAAATTTGCGTATAATTCCCCCAGCAGAAACAATTATATTAAAAATAAACCGGCACCACATCATAAGGGTACAAACATTCATAAATAAAATTATAAATTTCATGTTTATACGAAAAATTGAATTGTCTTCTTAAGTGTATGGGGTACCACAACCGAAAATATTTAAGCACACACAAGAATACATAACTGAAAATGGCTTTGAGCTTTTTAACGTAATTATTTAACGTTTTCTTTTCCCCCAAAATTGTATGAATAAATAAAATAGATTTACAATATAACACGAACATACTCGTACTCGTAAATATTTACAGACTGTTGTTGTTGTCATCAGCTTTTATAACAAAAAATAAGTTGCAAAAGTTTAATTAATTTATAAGTTTCGTAAACTTGAATTCTTAAGTAATTAAGAAGAAAGTCCAAAAAAAAAAATAAAAAACCAAATAGTAAACCGAAATATTAACAAGGTAATAAAATTCCCACAAACTATGCTGTTATCTCTAATCTTATTAGGCACAAAATGAATTACAAGAAAACGAATTTTTATTCTGTAAAATTTCGGTATATTTATAACATTTCTAGAAGCTTCTTAGGCTGAACCAATTCTAAATTAAATTTAATCCAATGTATTCGACCTATCCAGGGTATCTATTTCTAAGTAAATAAAAATTATCTAATGATTTTTTTTCCGGCTTTATAGACACAAATATATTAGTGAAAATGGCATTCAGAAGATTTTCGATTGGTTAATCAGATTCTAAATCTAAAGGCCAATTATTCATAATATATCAACCCCAAAAAAGTAGAAATATCAAACCGCCCGTACTTTACCCCAACAGTTATACAAAGTGTATAATCCTGAACAGAGGGTTTCCTTGGGTTTTTTGATTTCGCTAAATCACTTCGTTCATACTTGACTCTATCTGTGTTAAGTAGGAATTCTATTTTTGTAGGTTGGTCGTAGCTACCTGATGAGTAGACCAACTTTTTCAGTATGAAACCAAACTACCAACACAATGAGCTCAAGGAAAGTTCTCATTTTTTGTTCAGGCTTATACACTTTCCATAACTCTTGGGGTAAAGTCCGCGGGGCTTGATATTTCTACTTTTTTTATGTAGATACATATATAGTATTATGAATAATTGGCCTCTTAATTTTGTTTCTGATTAACCAATCGAAAATCTTGTGGTGAATGCCATTTTCACTAATATTACACTAATATACCAAATTAATATTACCGACTAAATTTAATCAATATAATATAATTTGTGATTTGGTGTCATGTTATATTAACATAACTAAACTGTCTTTAAAATGAATATTCGCACTTACCAGAAGATGATTATTGATGTTGCTAGGTAACTTTCTGTGCCTATGGGTAATCTGAAATTAGACCAAATGAAATAATTTTACTGAATTATTCAATCAATAGAGTTAGATGGTTGAAAGGACAGGAAACGTCAAAGACAAAGTTTTTGAAAGCAATAATTTTGAAAGTTACATTTTTAAACGGCATAATCTATCACTTGAATTCAGCGACGTAAGCTGACAGAAAATCAACTGGAACAAAAATTAAAGTTTTACTTATGATAATTGTTTAACTTAATGGAACAAGATTGTGACAGCAAAAGAAATTCTCATTTTTACCAAACCTTACGCAGATCAATTCTGTTTGAACAAAAACATAAAATGAAAAATAGTAACTAGCATAATTTGTGAAGAAAACGAGTTATTGAAATAAGAAAGTGAAATTTGTAGCCCGAGAGTTAGCGAGGGGTTGCAATTACTTGAGTATTGCAATTTTGCCTTAATCAGTACGGGTTGAGTCTCGGAGACTCATTTTGAGTTTGATCTGTAAAAATCTGTCTTAAAAACTATTTTCACACAAATTGGACCAAATGTATTTTAATGTATGTTTTAATATAATATAATTTTAATATATTCGTGATCAAAAAAATTGTAATGCCAAATTTATACACGTAATGGTAAATTCCCTGGGACCTCATTTTCAAAATAAAAACAAATCCGTACACGATGAGTCTGATAGACTCATTGCCTTATTTAAAACAAATGATTTAAAAGCAACATTATTTGTTGTAATATTAAAAGTAAATTTATAGTAGTAATTTATTATGATTATGTATTGACACATGTGAAAGCGGCTCTCATCTGAATCCCAAGATGCTCAGAATGTTATTGCACCACTTATCGACGAAACATACTAAACCGTGAATGATGGCATCCAATGGAAAATCAGTCCACTTCCATAAAGGACACGCGCTTGTAATCTTATTAGGAGCAAAATCCATAATCTAAAACTTCCACCAGAACAATACGTAGATTCACCAGTGAATGGTTTTTCACTATTCATAAGCGGTCAAGTTATTCAACTTATCATAAGCTCTACCATCTTGTACGCGTGGTTCGTTATTTCATCGGATTGCTGATCAACGACAGACTAAATAAGCGGGGTATATTAGATTTGCAGAAATTTTGGCATTCTCTATTTGGGAACATATTTACTAAAAATATATGTTAAACCCAAAAGTGATTGAGTGAGTATTGATTGAAAGTGATCTGACTGAAATTTTGGGTTGGTGGTTACATGGGATTTTTGATCTGAATTGACAGTTTAAATGTCACTTTGTTTCAAAACTACATTTAAATTATTAAAAAATTATTTAAAATAATTTAAAAATTACTTCGAAAATGTTTAACACAATACACAAACTGACTCAACCAACCAAATCTAAGTTGACCGAACACAGACTACTTTCAGATAACTTTCAGTTAAGTCTTCAATTACATGTTGAATTTATTAAGCAAAAAATCTTAATCGAAAGCGTTAATATCGATACGTTCGTAGAAAAAGTCTTTCTATTTAAATTTATTCAACCTATTGCATTTTTTACATGCAAAAACCAAATACATAATACAATTTTCACGTGAAAATTTCATCGTGAAAAATAAATTGAAATAGAAATAAGCATAAAGCGTATTTCTTTGACAAAGTTACAACAACAATTGCATTGTACAAAGCACCGTATGATTTAAATAAAGGAAAAATCATTTATTTAAATCAGAGTAAATAGTAGATATGAGAAAGAAAAGGGGGGAAAAATCAAATCTAAATTTATTTAAATTTTTCTCAACAAAGTATGTTTCATTCAAAAGTGTTTTTTTAACCCTCGTCAGGCGGCATAGGTACAATTGTACCTTTTCCATTTTAAAATTGAAATAGTTTTTTTTGCAGAAGCCGTAAAGGGTAAAACTTTCGTGAGATCTCCACATTTTTGATCTAGATCATATAGGCCTTATTCAGGAAATAATATCACCATTCCCCTCAGAGATAGGGAGTCTAGTTGTTTTTTCATTATAACAGGTACAATTTTACCTCTGTTAACGTTGTAAAGTTATGCCGCCGGACGAGGGTTAAGAAAACTAGATGACGAAAATATTCAAAATATTCTCATATGAAAAGAGTTTGTTCAATACGTATTTTGGCGGTAAGAAAATCAATAAAATTAATATTTTGCATAATCATTAATTGTTTATTTCAAATAAACGTGTAAAATTGTTAATTCACTTTACTTTATAATGGTTTTAGGTAAAACCGAAAGCACCTGAAATGTTTTATTGTAAATTTCCGAATTCTTAAAATCACCTTAATTTCTAAATTTTCAAATAGTCTTATTAGGGCTAGAGATTGCGATTTCCCGAGAAATTTTGTTTCTCGAGAAACTGAGAAATTATTTGTTTCCCGACGAATTTCATATCTCGTAAATTTGGGAGTTTTCAAATTTTTTCTCGAGTATCTCGGAAATTCTCGAGAATTTTTCCATTTTTTAAATTACTAAAATTTTATCAAAAAAATACTTTTATTACATTGATTTATTTAATGTTTCCTGGCGAAGAAACATCTCTTTCATTTTGTGCTCAAATGTAAGCCGAAGAGTAAACAGAGGATTTTTTTTGCATTGGTGCCCTTGAAAAATTCACAAAATTTTGAAATCAATAAAAGTTACAAGTTTTTTGACAAAACCATGTCTATACTATATCAGGGCCGACCACAAAAGGATGTCGTGGATGCAAGACCCACCTGGGCCTTCTAACTGGTGGGGCCTCTTTTAATTTAACCAGCCAAGAAAAACCGTGGAACGAAGAAACTATTGTTTGTTATTGCCGCCTTGCGGATCAACATAGGTAGATTGGAAAACAAATGGAACTTCCAAGGTCTAAGAGTACAATAACTCCCGTGTAAACATAGAAGCCATGAAATAACCATTTAATATTTGTGATTTTGCTAATTGTTGAAATAATTGCGATTACAAATCAACTTTGAAATCACTGTGATGTCTTCATAATTATTTTCAAAATGAAAGAATCCATAAATGGGTTTGATAAATAAATGATCTAAAAATCAAGTAACAAACTTATACAACGAGTGACAATAAAATAGGAAGGCTGTTTAAATTCCAAATATTTGAAAAACTTTGAACCAAACCATATGAAAATTTTATAGACTTGAAGAAATACTCCCCGAGAATTTCACGGCGATACATTTTTTGGTTCACTTTGATTACTCAATTAATTTGAGCGTTATGCTTCGCAATATGGTAAATCCAACCCAAACCAAAGCAGATTTAGGTTTTTGAAATACGGTCATTTTGACGATTGTATTGATCAATTGTAAACTGTTTCTCATCGTCCACCGAACCGCTTCAGTAATACTTGGCATCTCTCAAGTCGTGTGAGCTTCATTTTGTCGTAAGAACATGGGCCTTTTGAAACTTGTACGTGTTCGTAAAGCACAGCTGTTATGTTCCAGTATTGAACCTAACCTAAAAATAAATTAATTAATGTATTAAAATTATAATTATAAATCTTGTAATATTATATAAGAAAAAATACTTATCTTTAAGATATCGAAGTGGCCATAATTTATGTATTATTAAATTCATATTTAATAACAATTTATTTTTATTGTAAAAGTAAACAAAAACAATAATTTATATGTTTACTTAAACTTTGACGTTTACCAAATGTTATAAAATTTGTATAACAGTTCGATAATAGCATAGTAGAACATAATAGCCACCTAGATTTAGGTATATGAAATAGCTTATAAAATAATCTTGTAAAAACATAAAATTATTTTCACTCTCTTTTGCATCGACCGTCAAAGGGTGTATATCGAAAAAGATCGCCACGATTAGTGAGGTTAAAAAACACATTAAAATAAAACTTTTAACCTAAATAAAATTTGTTAACGCATTTAAAGTAAATTGAAGAGTTTTACTTAATTATTGGACCAACAACAAAAACAATTAAATTAAATACAGTCCACTACCATAAAAAGTTATCGTTACAAACATGGTCCTTCGAGCCGGATGCCAGTGAATTGGTTAATTGATTCGAATCATCGAGAATTATAACACCGTTTGTATCCAGAAACCAGATTATCACACGAGGAAAACCTTACCATAGTAAAACATACCGTTTTACTCGAGCAATAAATTAATAGTCGCTTACGCTCGTGTGGTTTATTGTGAATCAATTTGTTTTTTTATTATCCAACCAATTCATTGGAAATTTAACCTCAACGAATTAGAAATTGTGACACCCGCAGGCTGATCTTCGCATAAAAGACAGAAAGGAATTATAAAACCTAACCAACCAAGTAGCACACCGCTAATTTATCATCAATAAGTGGAATTTATCACCCAACATACTGTACCATACATACCGTAATTCAACCAGAAAATTGAGCAGAAAATCGTGTATCCAGATCGACACGTGGAGGAGAAACATAAAACCGTAAGTGAATTTTATTTTACTAAGCGTGAATCAATGATCCATAAACGATTAATATAATAAAGTTTGATACATCCTAATCGTTATAACCACGAATTAATTACACCCACTCGCACCCCACTTACCCACATGCGTCTTTGTAGTTTCCGTAAATACAATAATTTGTAACTTTATTGTTCGACTACTACACTGGAAGTTTCGCTGATAGAATTTTGAGTTTGCGTAGTAACCACGTGCTGGCTTTGCTAAGAAATAGATTATAATTACCAAGTGTTTTGTGAAAATATTGAGTATTGTATCAACCTCAGTGAATTTGTTTGTGAGCAATGGCGCAGCTAGAAGCCGCAAATAAACGCCGTTCTAACATCAAGGGTTCGTTGACAAAAATATTTAATCACGTGCAGTCCTGTAAAAATGTTGAGGCATCCCAATTGGATCTTGAGCAGCTCAAGGTTAGATTACGTCGTGTAGAGGGATTATTATCGGAATTTCACGAGATTGAAAATGTGATCAACGGATTAAATAATAAAGATGAAAGCCATCAAGATGAATTTGAGGACAAATACTATACAACGGTCGCAGATTTAAACCGGCTAATTCGACGAGCAAACTTGGTTACCGGAAATATGTCGTTCGATTTGAACGATACTCAGGGAGAACATTCAAAAGGCGCAAATATTGAAGTCAAACTACCAAAGATTAGTATAGCTCCATTTTACGGCAGTTATACAGAGTGGCAATCATTTTATGATTTGTTCGCTTCCACGATCCACGAGAATCCAAATTTAAACCCCGCACAAAAGTTCCAATATCTGAAGGGATTTTTGAGAGATGAAGCCGCTAACCTTTTAAAACACCTTCCCATTTCCGACGGAAATTACATTGAGGCATTAAACAAGCTGAAGAATCGATACGATAGAAAAAGATACACCGTACAATCTTTCATTAAAAGTTTTATAGATTTACCATCGATCAACTCAACATCACAGCATATTCGGAAGTTGATGGACACAGCAGACGAAGTTATCCGTGGACTAAAGGCTATCGGACCTGAAGCAGAATCTAGAGACCCGTGGCTAGTTTTCATATTGATCCAAAAATTAGATGAAGATACGAGAGACAAATGGGCTACCGAGACATCAGACATTGAGTTTCCAACTTGTCAATCCCTAATCGATTTTTTGATGAAAAGAGCTGATGCTTTGGATTCAGTCAAGGGATACTCGCGAAAAATAGTGGTCCAAACGAAATCAATTTCAAAAACATTAACCAATGCCGTGATGTCGTGTTCCATATGCCAGAAAGATTGTCATCCTCTATTCATGTGCCCAAAATTCAAGGAATGGACCGTTGAGAAACGCAGAGAGTTAGTGAAGACCGAAAATCGTTGTTTCAACTGTTTCGGTGAGTCACATACCGTATTCCAGTGCAAATCTAGAGGAAGATGCCATTATTGCCGAAGAAGACACAATTCGCTGCTACACCAATCCTCTGATGCCATAGGTTCCACCAGTAAGCAATCACTACCAGCCAAGAGCCTTATTGTAACCAATACACCTTCGTTAGCAGGCACTCCATCGCAAACATCATCATGTCTTCACTCCAGCAATATAATAAATCCAGCTGTTTTACCAACAGCGACCGTGAGAGTGCGAGATGTAAGTGGTCAGTTGCAACTATGTCGAGTTTTACTCGATTCAGGATCGCAGAGCTCCTTCATAACGGAAGCACTGATACAGAAACTAGGTCTAAAACGAACATATGGAAAAATCAACATTCAAGGCATTGCTAATCAAAAGCTGGTTACTACCCGAGGAATAGTAAGGGTCGTAGTATCGCCACATTTCGAATCCAACTTCACAGCTCAGATTTCTGCATATGTAGTACCATCTATCACCAAAGTTAACCCTGTGCGAAAAAGTGATTGGTTAGCGTATCAATGTGTTTCGTCTCTAACATTAGCTGATGTAAGTCCGCAGTCAAAATCCAAAATCGACTTACTTATCGGAGCTGATAATTTTTTTGACATCCTAAAACCAGAGCAGCTTAAAGATCACAACAATAAAATGCTTGCTCAGAATACACATCTCGGATGGATATTGACGGGGAATCTATCACAAACACAACACTCGAATCAATGCAATACCATAATCGTTGATAATAACATGCTAGATAACACCTTGAGAAGTTTCTGGGAATCCGAAGAGGTTTTTAAGTCGATTCCATTATTACCTGAACATCAGATCTGCGAAGAGCTTTTTAAAACAACTACCACGAAATTGGAAGACAAGCACTACATGGTGAAGCTGCCTTTTAGACCAGATTCCAATCCATTAAATGAATCATTGAGTATCGCTATCAAACGATTACACGGTATGGAACGGAAATTTATGAAAAATCCTAATTTGCAGAAGCAATACGTTGATTTCATGGAGGAGTATAGACGACTGGGACATATGGAAGAAGTGGATCCACCAAAACAGCCATTGGATTATCTGTACCTACCACATCACGGAGTCTGGAAAGAAACTTCTACAACGACAAAATTGCGTGTTGTGTTTGATGCGTCGGCCAAAACCAGTTCGGGTTATTCGCTAAACGATAATCTGCTCACAGGGCCAATACTGCAAAATTTATTAGTAGATATCCTGCTACGTTTTCGTGTGTACAAAATTGTCTTTACCGCAGATGCTGAAAAAATGTATCGGCAGATATGGATACATCCAAGCGATCGCCGATTTCAACGAATAGTATGGCGCCAAACACCGACCGCACCAATAAGGCATTTTGAATTAAAGACGTTAACATATGGCATGTCTTCAGCACCATATCTAGCAACAAGAGTTATCCACCACATCGCCGAGGATAATCATAACCAATATCCGGAAGCATCACAGATTTTACAGAGAGACACATATATTGATGATTTATTAACTGGAACACATTCAATACCTGAAGCAACCCAATTAGCAGAACAACTTTCACATATAATGAGGCAATCTGGATTCAATCTCCGGAAATGGTCATCGAATTCGTGCGAAGTGTTAGCCAAGATGAATGTAGCTGAATCTTTTCCACCACTACCAAAGATAATTGCTGAAGATATCAATGAAATCAAGGTGTTGGGGTTGCAGTGGCAGCCAACAGCAGATCAATTCACTTACCACGTCACTCTAGAAGAGAGCACGCCTACCACGAAGCGTGCAATACTTTCCGAAGCCAGTCGGATTTTTGATCCTCTGGGCCTCCTATCACCATACGTTATAAAAATAAAGAGTTTTTTTCAAACATTGTGGCTGCTAGATGTGCAATGGGACGACAAACTACCAGGCAAAATTCAAAACCAATGGAAAACTATTAGAGAGGAAGCTGACCAAATCTCAACCCTGACGATAACTAGGTGGCTTTTTATGACCAATGGAGAAGAACATCAATTGCATGGATTTTGCGACTCCAGCGAGATGGCATTTGCAGCGACCGTGTACTTACGCACGTACTACAATGGCAGTTTTGTTACCAGTCTTATCGCGGCAAAAACAAAGGTTGCGCCTATTAAAAATATATCTTTACCCCGGTTAGAATTGAATGGTGCTTTGCTGTTGGCTCGCCTAATAAAACAAGTCCAAGCAGTTTTGTGTATTCCAGATTCTCAGTTATTCGGATGGACTGATAGCACTATCGTTTTGGATTGGCTTTCCGAACCACCACGCAGATGGAAAACATACGTTGCGAATAGAACGAGCGAAATTTTAGAGATCCTTCCGAGAAGAAAGTGGCGGCACATTGCATCCAAACTTAATCCAGCGGATTGCGCTACAAGAGGTTTGAGTCCGAAGGAATTAAAGAGCTATACCCTCTGGTGGAATGGACCAGAATTTTTAAGCCAAGACGCTGAGAACTGGCCTAATATTCGAAAAACAGAAACTGCAAATCAGCCAGAACGAAGAGAGATAATACAAGTTATGACCATCACCTGTTTAGATGAATCGAAGCCACTAATTCAAGACCTATGCAGCGCTTATTCTAGTTATGATAAGGTCATACGTATATTGATGAACATCCGAAAATTTTATTATTTATGTTGCAAGGAAAAAACAAAACCAACCAACCAAACTCAATATGATTGGCAAGCCGCAGAAACTGAAATTTTAAGGTATTCACAACTACAAAATTATAAGGAAGAAATCAGAGATGTGAATAAAGGCAACGCAGTTTCGAGTAAGAGCGCAACCAAATCATTAAATCCATTTGTTGATAAAAGGGGAATTTTGCGAGTGGGTGGTCGAATTGACAAATCGATTGCACCTTACGATACACGTCATCCGATAATTCTGTCTGCCAATTCCGATGTCACTAAATTGATCATTGAGAAATATCACAAAATGTATTTACATAGCGGGGCATCGATGCTGTTAAGCCTAATTAGAAGAAAATATTGGATAATCAAAGGCAGAAATTTAATCAAATCAATAGTGCGCAAGTGTGTCTATTGCATCAAACAACGTCCCCAAACCGAGAGCCAGCTAATGGGTGATCTTCCTAAGGAGAGAGTAGAATTGATTCGACCATTTTTAAAAATAGGCTTCGATTTTGCAGGTCCTATAAAAACCTATTTGAAACGCGGGCGAGGTCAACGAGCAGAAAAGGCCTACATATGCCTAATCATTTGCCTAAGTACGAAGGCGGTTCATATAGAACTCGTAGGCAATTTATCAACTGACGCATTTTTAGGCGCATTACATCGATTTTTTGCGCGCAGGGGTGTTAGTACTGATGTATTTTCAGACAACGGTACCAATTTTCAGGGTGCATCTAGAAAATTAAAGGAAATAAATATTTTTCTTAAAAATAATGTACAACTAATTTCCAATTCTATATTTCAAAGATATCAGGTTTCTTGGCATTTTATACCACCATACGCTCCTCATTTCGGTGGAATTTGGGAGGCAGGCGTAAAATCTGCGAAAACCCAGATGATGAAAGTAATCGGCGATAAAATACTGACCCAAGAAGAGTTACATACCCTACTAGTTCAAATCGAAGGCGTGATGAATTCGAGACCGTTGTGCATTTTATCCGAGGATGAAATGGACCCATTGACACCAGCGCATTTCCTGATTGGGCATCCCATCACTACAATACCACAGCCTGACCTCACTCAGGTGCCTTACAATAGATTGTCACACTACAATGCAATAATCCGAATGAGTCAATTGTTCTGGAAGCGTTGGCATCAGGAATATCTTACGTCACTACAAGCTCGTACTAAATGGCATAACACCAAGGAAGATATTCAAATCAATGATGTAGTCCTTGTTAAAGACGAGAACCCTTTAATGAACCAATGGAAGATGGGAAGAGTAATGCAAGTATGTCCAGGAAGTGATGGACGAGTTCGCGTCGCCGAAATCAAAACCATCCAAGGTACTATGCGACGATCCATCACAAAGCTCTGTCGTTTACCAGTAAATTAAATACCATCCGGTATTCAAGGCGGCCGTGATGTTCGTAAAGCACAGCTGTTATGTTCCAGTATTCAACCTAACCTAAAAATAAATTAATTAATGTATTAAAATTATAATTATAAATCTTGTAATATTATATAAGAAAAAATACTTATCTTTAAGATATCGAAGTGGCCATAATTTATGTATTATTAAATTCATATTTAATAACAATTTATTTTTATTGTAAAAGTAAACAAAAACAATAATTTATATGTTTACTTAAACTTTGACGTTTACCAAATGTTATAAAATTTGTATAACAGTTCGATAATAGCATAGTAGAACATAATAGCCACCTAGATTTAGGTATATGAAATAGCTTATAAAATAATCTTGTAAAAACATAAAATTATTTTCACTCTCTTTTGCATCGACCGTCAAAGGGTGTATATCGAAAAAGATCGCCACGATTAGTGAGGTTAAAAAACACATTAAAATAAAACTTTTAACCTAAATAAAATTTGTTAACGCATTTAAAGTAAATTGAAGAGTTTTACTTAATTATTGGACCAACAACAAAAACAATTAAATTAAATACAGTCCACTACCATAAAAAGTTATCGTTACAAACAGTACGTATAGTCATTGTTAAAGTTTTCTTTGGCTATTTTTCGAACTGTTTCGTGGTTTACTTGAAGACTCCTAACTACATGACGCATCTTAATTTGCGGACTTCGGTGAATCCAACATTTGATGACGTTGTGGGTTGTTGACGGTACGTGGACGACTTCTTCCTGGCAGGTTCGAAGAACAACTCAACTCCCGGTATCACTTTATGGCTTTGAAAACTGATAAACATGGCAGACGAGGACTTTGAATTCGATAATTGCGAGACGACTATTAACAGACTTTATTTTAATGAATACAAAAACAAACAAATTAAAAAGCATACATTTCTTATTACAGTGCCGATTTCATTTCCAGGGCAACAAATGCACAATTCCCAAGTGCTACAAATTTTGTTGGGGTAATGTTTGGGAATAAACTGCTAATGGATATCTTCATATAACTGAGATAGATAAAATATAATATATTTAAAAGGTATTGTCAAAATTTTATTTTACTTTTAAAAACAAAAATAGAAGTAAAATAAAGTTAGTATAAATAAAATATATCCAAGTGAAAATTAAACGCGGTCAATCCGGCCGATATGATAAACATCATATTATCATTTAATCATCATCCGCTCAGTTGATAACAATAAACTTGACTTTCTCAACTCATACAACCTAAAGGCCAAAACTAATTCACAATCGGTGTTAGCCGATGAGGAGAAACAAAAAAAATCAATAATAATGCGGGGTAATCCAAATCAATAAAGAATCAGAACTGTTAATACAAAATACCAAAGATGTGACGCACCCAACCATTCATGATCAGTAATGAAACAGACATCATCACTGATGCGCGAGTTACGTCCGGTAGACTCACCGTCCTCAACGACAAGTCAACAACCCACAACAACAACAACTTCAATACATTGATCATAACATAAATATCAGCATTTCATTTTAACGTAATATCATATTTTTGTTTTGACTAAAATTAATTTCAATAATGCATTTTATCAATACATTTTACTTTAATTCTTAGAAGTTATTATATACTTCTTTATTTACTTTAAAGACATTTTCTTCTTTATGTTTTGAACACCCACTTGCATTGTATAATTAAAACAGAAGATAAAATAAAAAGCAGAATAGTTGTAACCTCCGTAGTGAAGACATTAAAATTTATTATAACTCAAATAAAATAAAAGATCAAAATTAATAAATAAAAGTTTATTTTCTAAAACTAAAATCTGAAAAGTTATAATTCGCGACACAAACGGTGCGCAACAACTTACAGCAGAGCCGAACTATAATTTACCAGTTCGACACAACGTGGTGCATCATATTGTCACAGCAGGCCATCTGCCCGTATCAAGACCACGTCGGCTAGATCAAGCGAGACATAAAGCCGCTCAAACAGAATTCCAACACATGGTGGAATTAGGGATTTGCAGGCCATCTGCATCTCCCGTATCTTGTCCACTTCACATGGTGAAGAAAAAAGATCAAGATTGGAGACCATGTGGAGATTATCGGCGTTTAAACACGGTGACAACACCGGATCGCTACCCGATTCCCCACATACAAAATTTCTCTATGC
Source organism: Tipula vernalis (assembly GCA_958295665.1). Classification (NCBI taxonomy): domain Eukaryota; kingdom Metazoa; phylum Arthropoda; class Insecta; order Diptera; family Tipulidae; genus Tipula; species Tipula vernalis. Next base: position 274,987,910 of record OY282558.1, read on the forward strand.
ACTTGCATGGTTGCAAAATATTCTCCAAGATTGATCTTGTCAGAGCTTATCATCTAATTCCCATCGCACCTGAAGACGTTCATAAGACGGCAATCACAACACCGTTTGGCCTATTTGATTTCACCCGGATGCCATTCGGCTTACGCAATGCCTCTCAAACCATTCAACGTTTCATGAACGAAGTCGTACGTGACTTAGATTTCGTCTTCGTTTATATTGACGACATTCTTGTTGCGTCACAAACTGAGGAACAACACAAACTGCACTTGGAACAACTTTTCCACAGGCTAACACAGTTTGACGTTCATATCAAGAGCTCAAAATGCGTCTTTGGCGTGTCCATTCTTGACTTCCTCAGTCATAAGATAACACCTAATAGTATTCTGCCGTCCGAAGAACGAATTAATGCCATTAGGGATTTCCCAGCCCCTACTTCAATCAAAAGTATACAGCGATTTGTCGGCATGGTAAACTACTACCATCGTTTTATACCGAAACTCGCACAAACACTCGCACCAATTTACAGCCACTTGGCAGCTTTACTAAAAAAGCCCAAGACAGCCAAGAATTTCTCTTGGCCAGATGAATGTCAACATGCATTCACGTCATTAAAAGCTGAATTGGCCCAGATAACACTTCTGGCACACCCACTGAGCGACTCAAAGCTCAGCATAACCACTGACGCATCAAATACTGCTGTCGGTGCGGTACTACAACAGTACAATAACGAGTGTTGGGAACCACTGGGATTCTTCTCCAAGAAACTATCGGATGCAGAAAAGAAATATTCCGCATTCGATCGGGAATTACTCGCAATTTATCTAGCAGTCAAACACTTTAGATATTTTGTCGAAGGTCGGGATTTCACAATATACACCGATCACAAACCTCTGACCCGAGCAATTCAGTCTAAAACTGAACGTAATCCGAGGCAATCTCGCCACCTGGATTACATAAGTCAATTTACCACGGACATTCAGCATGTTCACGGACATGACAATGTTGTCGCAGACACACTATCACGAACTTCCGACAACGAAACGGCATCAGTCGAGACACATATCGACTTGCAAAAAATAGCAAACGCACAAAAAGCAGACCTAGAACTTCAGAATTTACTTTCTGGTTCCGAATGTCACACTAGTTCCTCAATGAAACTAGAGCTTTTCAAACTACCTGGCCTCGAAATATTCTGCGAAATCGCAAATGGGAAGAATCGTCCATACATCGCAAAATCATTACGTCGTACAATCTTCGAAACATTACACAACATTTCACATCCTGGAGTCCGTGCAACTCGTAAATTGATTTCCGCTCGCTACTTTTGGCCCAGTATAAACAAAGACGTAGGCAATTGGGCTCAGTCTTGTTTATCCTGCCAACGTGCTAAAGTTCAACGGCACACAAAATCACCCCATGGACAATTCGAAATTCCGCCTGGTCGATTTGAGCATATCCATATAGATATCGTAGGACCACTTCCGCCATCTAATGGATACTCATATTTACTCACTTGTGTCGATCGTTTCACTCGCTGTCCCGAAGCATACTGCATGACCAATATGTCAGCTACAACCATAGCCAGTACCTTTGTCAACAACTACGTATCACGATTCGGCGTACCCCTTAACATCACAACCGATCAAGGAACGCAATTTGAGTCCAAGCTTTTTAGTGAGTTAACAAAACTCCTGGGCTCACATCGAATACGGACAACGGCTTATCATCCACAAGCCAACGGCATGGTCGAACGCTTCCATCGGCAGCTCAAAGCCGCATTAATGGCCAGAAGCAACACAATCAATTGGAGTTCGGAAATACCAATCATATTACTTGGTATCCGAGCAACAGTGAAGGAAGATCTTAAGTGCTCACCGGCAGAATTAGTTTACGGTCAAACCATCAAACTACCCGGTGAGTTATTTATCGAAAATCCTACTTCACCACTCCCAACTACCGACACAGTCATCGACCAACTGCGACAAACCATGCGCAACCTTATACCTAAAACACCACGTCAATCCAAACAAGATGACGTATTTGTTCCGAAATCGCTCAGCAACTGCGATTTTGTTTTCATAAGAACAGATAAGGTTCGCACGGGATTAACTCCTCCCTATGAAGGTCCGTATAAAGTTATACGCAGACTTAGGAAACATTTCATCGTATCGGTTAATGGAAAGAATTCCAACGTTTCAATCGATCGACTTAAACCAGCTTACGGAATACTTAGTTCGGCTGAGCAAACATCAAGCCATCGGGTTCACAAAACCGTCCGTATGGCTTCCACTCCCACAATTATTTCCTAGGGAGGGGAAATCACTCGCGGGGGAGTCCTGTAGCGACTCACTCAATTTAAAAAAAATTCAAAATATATTCAATCATACTATTCAATTCATAAATTCACCTAAATATTCATCACTCGTTCATCGCCACAATTTGCGCATCCATGAACACACCTCCATTCATTCACAGGAACGCACCTTGTTCACCAACGCAACACACTTCATTATATAAAATATACGGCTGTCAAATATAAAATCTCGCGCGCAGTAAAACAAACAAAAAATGGTACTTCGTTTTTACATACCGAATAACTAACATCGTTTAGATTTTTTTATAGATATATCGCTTAATAACAAATTATAATATTCGCGTGTGGTGAAAAATAGTAATCAAGTTCAAAATAAAAAAACATAAAAATTGTGATCAAAAATTGTACGCGTGAACTTTGTAAAAAGGATAAACACAAAATATAAAACATACGCGCTTTGTGCGCGTCAAAGATAAAAAATCTATTTAGTTTATATACTAATCTATATATATATAACTTGCAAAAGGTTGTATAAACGCTTATTGTATGTGTTTGAAAATGCATGATTCGGGCGAATTTATTACACAAGGAAATTCATTTAAATCAAATTTTTGAACTAAATGGCAAATTAAAAAAAAAATCCAAACACACAAAATTTATCAAGATTTACACTGTTTGGGCTTTCACAAAACCAATCCCCTTAAACTTAATAATGACTCAAAGCTTTAACCTAATATTATCCATCTCTACCATAAGAAAATCGACATGTCAAAATTTTCTTTTATTGGCCAACATCTCACCTTGATTTTCTATGAGGATACTTTAATCATGCTCATTCGCTAATGTTTCACATTAGGTTTACCTATTGAAATATCGATTATTCGAAAACTTGAAAAAGTGGATCTTATGCATATCTAGGGAAATCGATATTTTAAAACTTTCTTCTATCGGCAAACATGTAACTATTACTTTCTTTTAGTCTAGTAAAATAAAGTATAGTAATGAGTCCGAAAAAGTGGGTTTCGAAATGGTGTCTGTCTGTCTGTCAGTCTGTGTCCTCTCTACAGCCCAGATGGTTTAACCAATCGCACTGATACTTCAGATTCAAGCTTTTTTGATAAATTGGGAGGTCCCAATGAATTTTACTCCAAATCGGTTAACCGGAAGTGGCCACTTCCTTGGTCCAGAAAATTTATTTTGCAAATATCTTAAAAAGTATAAGGTTTACAAAAAACTACTTAATACAAAATGTTTCCAAAAATTAAAAACAAAAATAAAAAATTTAAAAAAAAATTAAAAAATTAACAAAAAAAAATAAAATTTCTCAAAATTCTGTTCTTAAAAGAAAGTCGTGTGTTGGCCACACCTCTATTTTATTTTATGATATGCCTAAAATAGTGTGGGTATGCACTTAAGCGGATATGTATGATTAAAGTACACGCAAAGGCCTATTAGAAAATCATATTGAGAAGTTTGCCACTGATAGTTTGAAAGTATTATAAAGTTTAATTTCATAAAAAACTTGAGGACTTTTATGTATATTTTAATAAATCTAATGATATTATTATTTGGTTTTTATTCTTTCGAAATCCCCAAAAGACTCCAAGCCAAATCGTGTTACAAAACCTTTTACAAAAAAATAATTTGATATGATGGCACAAATCGTCATCTACCGTCACAAAAATGTACTTTTCCAACTACTATACGTAGCCAAAAAATTCAGGTTCGAAAAATACATTTTAATGATGGCGTTTGTTAACATCTTCAACATAGGAAATGTCATAACAAACATTTTATATTTACAAATTAATGTCAGTCTGTGTCCTCTCTACAGCCCAGATGGTTTAACCAATCGCACTGATACTTCAGATTCAAGCTTTTTTGATAAATTGGGAGGTCCCAATGAATTTTACTCCAAATCGGTTAACCGGAAGTGGCCACTTCCTTGGTCCAGAAAATTTATTTTGCAAATATCTTAAAAAGTATAAGGTTTACAAAAAACTACTTAATACAAAATGTTTCCAAAAATTAAAAACAAAAATAAAAAATTTAAAAAAAAATTAAAAAATTAACAAAAAAAAATAAAATTTCTCAAAATTCTGTTCTTAAAAGAAAGTCGTGTGTTGGCCACACCTCTATTTTATTTTATGATATGCCTAAAATAGTGTGGGTATGCACTTAAGCGGATATGTATGATTAAAGTACACGCAAAGGCCTATTAGAAAATCATATTGAGAAGTTTGCCACTGATAGTTTGAAAGTATTATAAAGTTTAATTTCATAAAAAACTTGAGGACTTTTATGTATATTTTAATAAATCTAATGATATTATTATTTGGTTTTTATTCTTTCGAAATCCCCAAAAGACTCCAAGCCAAATCGTGTTACAAAACCTTTTACAAAAAAATAATTTGATATGATGGCACAAATCGTCATCTACCGTCACAAAAATGTACTTTTCCAACTACTATACGTAGCCAAAAAATTCAGGTTCGAAAAATACATTTTAATGATGGCGTTTGTTAACATCTTCAACATAGGAAATGTCATAACAAACATTTTATATTTACAAATTAATGTCTATTACTTACATTTTAGAAATATAATTAAAATGATTATTTAGTGAGATAATTATTTGTAACTATTATTTTATTAAGTTGTACTAATTTTCTGGTTTCTTTTAGAAAAACCATCAAGGGTTTCCACCAACAACATTGCAAAATAACTCAGGGATGTATTATACGACTTTGGTAAATATATAATCCCATATATTTTAATATTATTTGTTGTTTTAGGAATGATGATCATTCTGGCGTTACTAACATCTATGTTACGATATTATAACAATAATAAAATGTAGGTTTTATTTCGATTTTATAATCTTTAAAAGTCACGCGCATACAAATTTTTTCAAGCCATTTTAATTTAATTTACGGCTTTATTAAAAACCACACGACAAAATTAATGACACCTTTCTATGTAAAAAAATATAATTCATTTAAAAATGAGCTTACTGCAATGTTTTACCTGAAGCAAGGTTAGGGTAACTAAAATATCATTTAATTCAAAATAAATAGTACAGAAAACGCCCTTACTATTTTTTATACGTATACTGTTACTATTTGGAAAGTAAATTTAAGACATATTTTTATTTTAATATTTAGGCGGTTAATAATTATTACTACTACACAGTATTCATAGATGTTTTTGATCAAGATATTTAGAATAGTTTCAAGATATTTAGAATAGAAAAACGCCGAGTTTACATGAATTGCTATGGAAATCAGTGAAAAGTTATACCACTAAAAAAGCTTCTAAAAAATACATCATTATGATTATGGCTTTATACTCTAGAAGTCTCTGATAAATATACCCATTATACATTTGTTTCTTCAATTATAATGACATTCATTATTCACTGCTAGTTTATCTAGTAGTCTCTTCGTTCATAATTCACTAATACCAAGTGAAAATTTCATTTTTGGAGTCTCTTGCCATTTTCATTACATATAATTAAATTGCGACGTGAAAATGTCGACGGAAATTATTTTAGGATTATTTAAAGGATTTGATTATAAAATACAATATTTTTTATCGGTCGTGGACAAAGTATCGTATTCTACTCTCAAATATCGGCTCGTGTGGATAGACTTCATCTTCGTGAATAACAACTATCATTATATGCTTCTTGAATAATATACTATTATTTTATTTTACAAAAAGCATATAGTAATTGGTGTAGTAAGGTTACAATATGATATGCCGCTCCCCCCCCCCATTTTCATTAATAATTTTTTCTAGCCCTTTCAGACAAGAAATTAATAACGCGTAGAAGAAGATAACTCGTAATGTTACTTACGTTCATTGGAGTCCCTTTTTCCAATTAACTCACATCTCGTGGATTATCAACGTACACTCGATCTTTTAAAGAGCCCCGTAGAAAAAAGTCAAAGCGGTTTTAATCTACTAAATATGGTGGCTATTGGAAACCTCTATAAAAACGGTCAGGAAAGCGATTTTCTATGCATCGTTAATTTATTATTTTTTTTCCATTCCTATTGGTGTTTGGTGAAAGTGTTCATCAAGCAGCTCCAAATAACTTGCTGAAAACCCTTTCATCGTACAGCAACCACTACAATATATTTCGCAAATAAAGCACACAAAAAAGTTCCCTTTTGAAGGTGTAATGACGATTCGTGGAATTCCCTGGGCCTTTCTGTACTCCAATATCTTTGATTTTCTTTGTTTACGTGTACGAGGCAGAAATGTGCTTCATCACCAAACCAGATATCCCTAAAGATGTAATCTCCGTTTAGGTGTTACAAAAAGTGTGTTAGGTGTTACAGAAGCAACACGATTCAATTTAACTTTTAATATAATCACTTGAGCTTTTCGGATTTTGACTAGACGATAATTTAAATTCTGAATGTTTTTATATGTACTTATGGGGGAAACTTGGCAACACTGGAATGTTTTCGAATAGATATCCTTGGATTAACTTCAATAAGGGCAAGTATTCGCTCTTGAGTTTTTGGAGAATATTTATTAATGCATGTTGACCTCGATCTACTGGGCGATACTTGTTGAAATTGTGCTTGAAATGTCCGCTTTATTTTTTCAATTCACTTTTTTTCTCTCATAAACTCCTTTACAATGGAGATTTTTTGTTCGTTTTATTTGAATCAAAATACAGTACTGCTTTTTATTAACTTAAAAACCACAATCATCTTTAAATTAAAGATGGATAATTAATTAAATTAAAAATGAGTCGCCCTGTAGAAGCGAAAAAAAATATTTAAAAACCGACTACGTATTTTATTGTCACCTGGTATTATTGAATATATGTGTACATCTCAAAAAATTTAAATGGGCACCTAGCTAATTAAAAATAGCTTGTTGTCATACTTCCAAATGAAAATTATCAAGAAAAAAAAACAATTTGGTCCAGACCTCTACATAAAATAACTCGACCTATATTTTTTGTTTCTTTCTGGCCCCGTATTCTTCAGAATATGGCGGTTCGATGTTTTCTGTTTTTTTTTTTGGAATTTTTTTCCCCCAAAACTACTTAACCGGTTTTAAAAGATGACAGCTCCAATGAAAGGCAAAAGCTACATAATAAAAATATTTTAAATATAACATTGTTTTCCCATAAACATCGTCCGAAGAGTTTCGTGATAGGATCGGGTGGATTTTCGGAAACAATTTTGAAAATATTAATAAATATATCAGTGTTATGTGTTAGTCAGGCAATATTAATAAATGAAAAGTCAAAATATAGTTTTTTTCCATTTCTTATTAGTTTTACCATAAAACAATAGAAATCAAACTTCGTAGCTGCTGAACGCAATTAACTGGGTGTAGGAGATAGACTTTTAGATGTAAATGTTAATGAAGAATTGTTCCAGGAAGATTAATAATAATCATCAAGGCTTCTCGTTATATTATATCTAATGATATAATATTTTCTGGTAGCAAAATATATTGGATTTCGGGAGATCCCACTCGAGATAAGCCACATATAATTGTTCATGGGAAAAGCACTCCTTTCTCACGAAAATGTTTGCCGCTTGGACTAATATATTGTGAGGGCAAATTACACTTTTATCGGAAACTGCAAACATTTAAAAGCTGTAGGTAAGTCCATCGGTAATATCGGAATGCCTGAAATGTGCGCTAGTTCCGGTTGCTGGCCCGGTGAGAATAGTCGCTACAATTCAATTATATCGCGTCTCTTATTAACAGTATTGTGCCATTACCATAAGTTGGCGATTTGACCGCCATTATTAACATCTCGGCAACGATAAATAGGATAACCGTCCTAACTTACGAAATGTCATGGATATTTCTTGGAACAGATGCTGTTTTTCATATACGGTGATGTTAGATTGCTTACCCCGCATGGTCATCATGTTTTTCATCTATTGTTCAGCAACTATATTGTGGTCAATTTTGTGAGATTGAAATTTTCTTTCCAACCAAAACAACGTATGGAAGTGCGGCAATTCGCGCTTTTGCTTTTGAAGTTTGGTCTTCCATAATTGTGAACTTAAGTCAAAGCATCTTGTGTCCTTTCATGCATATACAGAATCTTGCTGAGGAATATTCAGCTAACAATATTCTCCTCTTGTTAAAAATATCAAAGGATATTTTAACGGACCGTAACATTGTATCAACGTTCGATGCAATTCGGAAACACTTTTTAGCTAGCGCATTTTACCTACCTTTCTGCTGTTTTTTTTGGTCTGCGATAAGCGTGAATAATTAATTTTTAATTTTCTATATCTGAAACTGCGAATGTATATAGATTATGGGCTGTTTCGGTCTATAACTCATTTATCAAATCTATTTTTAAGGTACGAGCAATTTAATCGTGATGGGCTTTTATTCATTGACCTGGTGCCAACAAACTATGGCCTTTCGGAACCATTCCTGCGAATATCACGGGTGTTCAATTCAGTTTCTCAAGTTTTCGATTTTCACTTGTCGAGAGATTTATTCAAGAATGTTTTATTTAAGTTTTTTTAACAATTGTATTAGTTAGCCGTAATTGTTTGTACCGACTGTAATCACTGTAGGTATCAAATAATTAAATAATCGCAATGATAGTTGATCTGCATCGGATATGAAGTAAATTTGCAAGAAGTGTAAGCTTTGGCCTGATGGAGGTAGAAGGCTGCCAATAATAGTATATTATTCAACAAGCATATAATAATAGCTGTTATTCACGAAGATGAAGTTTACCGATGTCGTAAATCATCTGAGTGAATAACAGCCATTATATGCGAGTAGAATATGATACTTTGTCCATGACCGATAAAAAATTGTATTTTATTATCAAAGCCTTTAAATAAACCTAAAATAATTTACGTCGACATTTTGACGTCTCAATTTAATAATAATGAAAATAGCAAGAGACTACTAGATAAAATTTCAAAAATAAAATTTTTAGTTGGTAGTAGTGAATAATGGAAGAAGGGACTACCAGATAAACTAGCAGTGAATAATGGATATCATTATAAGTGAAGAATCAAACGTATAATGAGTAATTATACGTTAGTCGTGGACAAAGTTGCTTTTCCAAATTTGTTTCGCGCCGAACAGGTGTTGTGGTGACTTCTGCTAATCGGGCAGAATTACTTTCCAGCAGCACAGCACACATCGTTCCATGTTTTCACAGCCCGCGAGATTCTTACGTGCTCTGCAAGATGCTGCGAGCATTCGAGAGCTCGTGAAGTTCTTACATTTTGTTCAGCAAACCGATACTAACGTCCAGAGCTAGATTATCTAGCACGCGCTTGCGATGCGTACTCTCTCTCTCTCAGACTTGCAAGCAGCCATCAAAAATGCTTCATTTATGAGTGCGCATTAAAACACACGAATGTTAAAATTCCACACAAAAAAGAACAATAAAATTCATATAACAAAAATTGTTTTGTTTTTGTGAATGCAAATATCTATCAACGTAGTTATTTTCTTTACCCTTTCTAAAAAATTAAAATATTTAAACTCATAATTCAGATTCGCTTTATGGTGCGTTTATGAAATAGGAAGATAGGAAGTTAAGAAGATAGGAAGATTAGCATGACCAACCAAATTATTTAAAATGTCACAAGCCACGCCTACTAGTTCCATGCTCGAGTTGAAAAATGTCTTACTTTGAGCAAAAGGTGTCACAGAATTACCAACTAAAAGAAATCAAAATTCAAAATTATAAGGAATAATCTTGCCCATATTTGCTAATTTTTGACAGCCCTATGAAAAAAAATCCGTTTTTTTTGTAATAGAAAATAAATTTCATTATTTTTCTTTTTATTTAACAATTAATTAATTGTTCAATAATGAATTTAACCCTCGGTAATTAATAATTAATATTAAAATTATTTTCCTTTCGCTAGTCGCCTAAATATTTTTATTTTTGACAAAAACAATAAATAATGATAATGTCATGCATTATTGGAGCAAAGGTAAACATAAATTTCGAATGGAGATATCTGGTCTTCGATTATATCAACGAAATAATTCCAACGCGGAATTAATTCGGTGCAGCTGAAATGCATTCGCGGGTCATGTTTCTAAAATACTATATCGTATATACATATTACAAATTTTTATGTCCAACCGTCATGAAACTCAAAGCCTTCTCCTTACTTGATAAATAAAATAACGCAAAATAAACTTATTTATTTTGAGCAAATCATTAGTGACGAACTTCAACTCAATACTATGGTATTAATACTATGGTATCTTCTTATGTCATAAACACACCATTAACCATGAAACGTTTTTTTTTTTTTTTTTTGTTGAACGTGAGCATGAGATTACACGAAAAACAAACGCAAAAATCAAGAATTTTTCGCTTCTCAAAAATGTTGATTTTATTTTCGACTAGAATACACAAAAAACCAAATTCAAAAACCATGAGTTTTTACGCTTCACGAGAATCTTAATTTTATTTTCTCGTGAAAATATTAACTCGCGAGAAAATAAAATCAAGTTTCTCGTGAAGCAAGAAATTCTTGATTTTTGAATTTAGTTTTTACGAGTATCCTTTTTGTTCACATCTCTTTTTGTTTACGACTCTGTAGTGACTCACTCATGCAATCAACTTATTCCAATTCGTTTATCCCTACAATTATTCGAAATGCAACTCATTTCGACTGTAAAATATAATTGTATTTGAATAGCCTTTTTCAGCTTAGTAGTGACAACTATAGAGTGTATTTTGACTTACTCTATGGTTAGTACGTGTACTTAAATATATCCCACATATATATTTGTACCTAGAGTTCACCACTTTGTACTAAGTAAATATCTTGGACACCTTAGTACAACACTCAAAACAATTTCACCACCATCTTTTGTGGTTATTCACAACTAATCATCAAATTATGTTTTAGCTGAATTTTACTTTTATTTCAGTGCGCTGTTTTACGTACTTAAAATTCATCTCAGATCTTTTGGTTCATCGTCTTGAACAATACAAAAATACTTTTTCCGCAAAATTGGCCTGACACACAAATCGAAGTATAACAAGAAAAGCGAAATAAAAATATCGGTTTCTATAAAATCAAATTAATTAATTTTCCCCCAAATTATAATAATACAAGTGGTGGTAGATTTTAGCCAGTAATTGTTGTAGTGCCTAATTAAAATTGTAAATATAAAACCGGCGCATACATTAGAATTGTGCAGCCGTTAGTGTAATAAACTTGTGAATTTTCATTACCATTGCGCCCCAAACCAACAACTCTTTTGTTTTGATATTCATAAATATTATCAGAGCCTTCTAGAGTATAGAGTCATAATCAAAATGACGTAATATTTAGAAGCTTTTTTAGTGGTATAACTTTTCATGTATAAAAAATGGTGTTTTTAAGCTTCAAGTTTTTCAATGAAAAAAGCGGAAATATTATAAAATGTTTATATAAAAGTTTTCTACATATTTTTATCAACAATATACAAGAAGGCTATATTGGTATTAAACAAATATTAATTGCAGAAATTATTTCTAAAATATATTTTTCGAACTTTTATTTTGAAAAATACATCAACGTTGGCTCTGACGAATTAAAATAATACTTGCTAAATTTATCTTTAATATGACTCAAAAGAGAACCAGCCAACATTTAAGAAATTTAACGTAACAGTGCGGTATATGGAGTTTACATGTTACTGCCCAGCCAACCTTTAAGAAATGTTCGTTCAGTTTCGTTAAATTGAAATGTCAACTTAACAGAGCGAAAATTATCGTGCAAAACGGAAGGAAATGTCAAAAATCCAAATTGCCCTTTGTGCAAATCTTCTTGTGGAAGCTCATGGTACATTTTAAGCTTAAATTCAAAATTATTTATTTATGTTCATGTAGGTAAATTGAAAACCGAATTATTAACGACTTTATAAATTGTAACATCAAATTATTTATTTTCAAATTTATTTATTTTAGTTTTTTTCTTACGCCACAAGATCCGTGTCTTTTATTATTTATGTTTATGTCCTTTAAGCACCTGAGGCTTTTTAATAATTGAAATAATTTTCGAAGTTCCTCCAATTCCATCTCCAGTTCAAAATTCTACACAAATTTTTAAAAATATTAATACGAGCTACCGTCACCATCAAAGCAATTGACAAGTTGTGTTACAGTTTCGCTAGCCAACCTGTCAAATTTTCCGTAAGAAAAAACTTTCGGTAAAATTCTGTTAAATTTCTTAAATGTTCGCTGGTTGGCTCTTAAAAGTTGATCCGCACGTTGTGTTTTCAGTTATGTTCTAACAAACGAAAATATGTCAAAAAATACAAATGTGATTTAAAATATTTGTGAAGATTGAAAATCACATCCAAACCTTCATTAAAAAATTAATATGGACCGCGATAGATTAATTTATGGCCAGACAACTTTGATTTCTTTAGATTCATTAATACCTACAATTAAAATAAAAAAAAGGAAAAATTACGGTCAAAATCATGGTTGATGATGTGATTTACTTATGACCAAACGATGACATTTGTTTAATTTTTTGAGGTTATACACTGTGTAAAAATATACCAAAATGGATAAAAGTCATTTTCGAAAATTACATATGTCAGGAAACATATGTAATCACAAAAGCAAAAATACAACATGCGGCCATAAAAAATTGTCACAAATGTTAACACATTTGTAAAAGTACTTGTAAAAACACGTCGTGCGGATCCACCTTAAGATGTCTAAAATGTTTACAGAAAAATACGAAAAAAAGTTATTTAATTACAAAATTATCACACGTTCCTATATTTTGTGAATCTGTTTTGCTTTTCCTACAATTTTTGAACATGAAATTTCTCCAGGTGGTAATTTTTCATTCAAATTTACCAAATTTTTACGGCCATCACTGCCATCTATGTAATGTACTTATATTGACTTAATGACCAAACGAATTGTAGTAAGCTTTTATTTCAATTTGACCAGAATGCTGTTGTTATGAAATCAATTATTACAAGAAACTGAAAACGGTTTACTTAAACGACATTCATAAAGTATATAGTATGAAAGTATTTCAGAAATCATAATAAAGAATTTGTAACGTTTTGATTTAAAAATTTGTCTTAGGAAAAAAAGTGATTTCCCATATGTTTTATGTGATTTACTATGAAAAGTTTGCTTTTTTCCTCATTTCTAATTCCCTTATAAAAGCTTCGTTTTTTAGACTATGGCTTTGTATAATCAAGGTTGCTTTGATATTATGCATAGATACATAATTTTAGTTTCAGCTCTTTTGTCTGTTGTTTTTGTTCGTTAAGTTTGAGTGTTTGGTTTTGTTTGGTGAAATTCCAATATATTTTAATGCAATATAAGATTTTATTGTGTTCACATTGACAATATTAATCTTTATTTATTTTTTATGTTTAGCTAAATTATAGACCTATGTATTTATAAATTTTTTTAATAAATTTCTTTATTAAAACTTGCTCCTTTTTCTATACAATTTTTTTTGCCAAATTTTCGGTTTTTTAAACCATTTTCAAGGCTATGAAAATTTAATTAAAAACCAAAAAATTATAAAAATTACAATTATTTACAAAAATTAACCATATATACTATAATACCAATATTTACATAATGCTATACACAATATTTTTCACCAACCGACAAATTTATTTGGTTTGTCTAGCCAAGGAAAAACATTTTATTTACATAGTGTCCTTGACCAAGTCAATTTTACGTTATTATTTTCTATGAACAGCTGATTTTTGTATATACTAACGACAATTTAATTTTTTATCTACGTAAAATTTTAGTTTGGTTTTACGAAATTTTTAATAATATTTTTATAATTAGTTTGCAAACGGTTTATATCTACTTTGTAATTTACTGGATTTTTGGACGTCCAAATGTGACACGCTTCTTTAAATAATCTTTTTTTCTTTTTTTGTTCATATCCTAAAGTGGCCGCATTATCAAAATCAAATTTATGTTTATTCTCAAAACTATGTTTAACTAAAGCTGATCTGTATGTTACGTGTGTCATTGTCGGAAATTTATTAATATTTTCTACGTCTTTTTTGTGCTGATGTACTCTTACTAATTTTGTTTTGCTAGTTTCTCCCACATAGCATGAATCGCAATCTTTACATTTAATTTTGTATATAAGTCCGTCTTTTTGTTCTTCAGGTATTCTATCTTTAAATTTTGAATAACTGTCGTAAGATTTATTTCCAATTTTATTAGCTAGTATCAATGTTTTCAAGTTATTTTTTAGAATTTTGCTAATTTTTTCAGTCAAATTTGGTACATACGTCATTGATCCAAATTTTAAGTCAGTATTTTTTGGTTTTTTATTTTGGTACGTATATAGTGTTTTCGTTATCAATTTATTAACGAGTTTTTCGGGATAATTATTCCTCGATAACGTGTCCTTAATTTTGTTTATGTTTTTTTGCCTAAATTCGCTATCAGTCAGATATATTACTCTTTTTATAAATGAATACGCTACATTTCTTTTCATATTGTACGGGTGCACTGAAATGAAATTTAGTAACGTATTTGGAGCAATTTCTTTTTTATACCATTCTGTTTTTATAATTTTTGTCCGTCTATGTAATTTCAAGTCTAAAAATGCCAAAGAGTTCTTCGTATCTTCTTTTTCTACAGTGAATTTTAGTTTATTATGAAATGTATTGAATAAATTTTTGATGATGTCAATATTCGAGTCTCTAGTGGCCAAAATAATATCGTCTACGTACTTATAAATAAATGTTAGTTGTTTGACTAACAACGGTAATTTTTCATTAAATAATTTTTCCAATACAATGTCAGCCAACATAGGAGATAACGGGTTCCCCATTGCTACGCCAAATTTTTGTTTGTAAAAAATGTTTTGGAATTTGAAATAACTATTATCTATAATACACACGTCTAAAATCTTAAAAAATTCGTCTCTGGTTAATACAGAATTTAGCTCAATTTCACCCCACCTTTCCGAAATTGCTAATTTTGCGGTATCTACCGATACATTGGTAAATAATGATACTACGTCTAAAGATGCTAGTGTATCATTATCTTCAATTTGGATAGTTTTAATTAAATCTTTAAAAATAAATGAATTTTTAATGTTAAATTTGCTATTTTCGGTTAATGTATTCAAAATTTTACAACAAAATTTAGACAGATTATAAGCCGGGGAATTAATGGTCGAAACTATAGGTCTTAAAGGGATATTTACTTTGTGAATTTTTGGGAGGCCATATATTCTCGGTGGTATAGGGTTATTAATTTTTAAAAACAGTTTCGTCTCATTATCAATTAAATTTTTACTTTTTAAGTCCTCGATAATTTTGAAACATTTTTTATTGATATTTTTGGTCGGGTCGTTATCTAAAATATCGTATGTCTCTGTATCATTTAAAAGTTCTGTCATTTTATTTTTATAGTCTATTGTGTTCAAAAGTACTGTCTTGTTGCCTTTATCAGATTTAGTTAAACATAGATTTGGATTCTCTTTTAAAAATTTTGTTAATTCCTTTTTAGCTTTAATAAGAATTTTGTTATTTTTCGAAATTATCTGTTTTTTATTTAAAAATTGTGTCATCACATTTGTTGTTTGAGCTCTTTTTTCGTCCACAAAATCTTTCTCTGTTCCTGATAAAATATTCTCTAAATCGGCTAGAATTTGCATAGCCTTGAAAATGGTTTAAAAAACCGAAAATTGAAATTGACGTAGTATCGAAAACGAAAATTGAAATTGAATGACGTAGTATCATTATTTACCAATATATCGGTAGATACCGCAAAATTAGCAATTTCGGAAAGGTGGGGTGAAATTGAGCTAAATTCTGTATTAACCAGAGACGAATTTTTTAAGATTTTAGACGTGTGTATTATAGATAATAGTTATTTCAAATTCCAAAACATTTTTTACAAACAAAAATTTGGCGTAGCGATGGGGAACCCGTTATCTCCTATTTTGGCTGACATTGTATTGGAAAAATTATTTAATGAAAAATTACCGTTGTTAGTCAAACAACCAACATTTATTTATAAGTACGTAGACGATATTATTTTGGCCATTACAGATTCGAATATTGACATCATCAACAATTTATTCAATACATTTCATAATAAACTAAAATTCACTGTAGAAAAAGAAGATACGAAGAACTCTTTGGCATTTTTAGACTTGAAATTACATAGACGGACAAAAATTATAAAAACAGAATGGTATAAAAAAGAAATTGCTTCAAATACGTTACTAAATTTCATTTCAGTGCACCCGTACAATATGAAAAGAAATGTAGCGTATTCATTTATAAAAAGAGTAATATATCTGACTGATAGCGAATGGTTTAAAAAACCGAAAATTTGGCAAAAAAATTGTATAGAAAAAGGAGCAAGTTTTAATAAAGAAATTTATTAAAAAGATTTATAAATACATAGGCCTATAATTTAGCTAAACATAAAAATAATATAAAAAGACCTAATTGAAAATAAACAAATAATATTAATCTTTGTGAAATAAATATAAAAATTGATTGAAGAAAAACGGTAAGTTTTTTTATTAATTTGCTTAAATCATGTATTACAAAGAAATTTCAATATAACAAAGCTACCGTTCGGTACTCTAAGCTTGTTTAAATAAATAAAAAATGTTGGGTTTTCTTTATTTTAACTATTGTAAATATTTTTTAATTCAAGATTTTAGCTTATAAGTAATTTTTCAATTAACTTTACTGCAATAATTTCACAATAAAAAAAATCATTACAAAACTAATACATTTTATTTACTTTAATCATTATTTCTGTTTTTGAACTTAGAATAAATTGGAAAGTAAAGCAAAGGCAATAAAACGTCATTTTAATATATCTGCCGAAACCAGGAAAAGCACTTGCAAGATTGACTCTTGCAAGCTAATTGAAAACAATTCGGATTAAGAAAACACGGCACCGACTCAAAAGAAAAAGAAACTATTCACAATAAAAATAGGAATTGATGAGAATTCACTTATTCGTTCTTGCATAAAATTAGTGACAATCCATTCCCTACCACTGGCAGTAATAGGTTACGAAGGTTTTAGAGATATACTAAATCCAGTTGAAAAAGCTTTAAACATTAAAATTAATTCAAATAACATCCATGACCACATTAAATCCACCTATAAAAAATTTGTTGATCTTATAAAGAACGAAATAAAATCAAAAATGATATCCCTAAAAATGAACGGTGCTGCTCGGCTTGATCGAAATGTTTCAGGGGTAAACATCCAATTCATTAAGGCAGGCAAAATAATCGTACGAACAATAAGCATGATCCAGATGACCGAACGAATGACATCAGAAAATTTAAAAGAGACTATTTTATCAATTTTACAAAAATACCAAATTAATATTTCACAACTTTATTCAGTGAATATAGATAATGGAACCAATATGATTAAAACCGTTAGCTTCTGGCAGACTGTCAAAATCTATCTATTATACCACCAAAATCAATCGAAATAGTTGAAAATGATGATGCCTTGGAAGAAGAACTTATAACATCAGCGGAATCAAATTTTTATTCGACTGTAGATAATAAAATTCTAGGTGTCTTGGGTTGTGTCAGATGTGCAGCCCATACATTTAATTAGTGGCAAATTCGGTCTTAACACAATGTGAAATTAATAGACAAATAAACTGTATACGAAAAATAATAAAAAATCTAAAAACGATCAAATATCGTAGTTTATTTATAATTCTCGGACAAGCAATTCCAGTTTATGGAAAATTTTTTAGAATTGTTTAAGGCTATATATGAAGCA
Organism: Tipula vernalis; assembly: GCA_958295665.1. Taxonomy (NCBI): domain Eukaryota; kingdom Metazoa; phylum Arthropoda; class Insecta; order Diptera; family Tipulidae; genus Tipula; species Tipula vernalis. Next base: position 275,005,998 of record OY282558.1, read on the forward strand.
ACATTAAAACTACAGTCAACATAATTAGTAATAGGCGATTTTTGCAAGGAATAGCTGCCATGTAAATTAACCTTAGGTTTCCACGAACATCAGAAGTCCGTCGATTTAAAACAAGAAAAATGATTATTCGGGAGCAACAGCTATTTGCCTCAGATATTTTTAATGCAGCAATGTTTTTAGACCCCCGTTTTAATTATCTTAATTCCACAAATTTGTCGGAAACGGATAAAATTAATGCTAAAGTAAATTATGGTTTAATTTTGATCCCTAAATTTATTTTGTAATAAAAAATGTTATATTTCAGAATCATTTAAGAAAATTACGGAACACTATAAAAGCACCAATAGTGCCGTTTTCTCAATCACCGGAACCTACTGGACAAATTTCTATGGTAGAAAACTACAAAAGAAAACGACAAAAGATGACCAATCAGCAGAGGGAGCACATGAAGCATTTGATCTTGAGACAAAATTAAACATGCTTTGTTTCAAAAAACGGCTACATTCGGACGAAAACATCCTAGAATATTGGGAAAGAATGAAATATCAGTATCCAGAACTTTATCAACTGGCCGAAATTGCTCTTACTGTTCTTGCAACCAAGTATCGGTCGAAAGATCCTTCAGTGCGTTGGCTTTAATTCTAACGTCCCATAGAAACAGATCATCTGGAGATTTATTAGAAGACATTTTACTAATCAAACTGAACAGAAGTCTGTTTGAAAATTTAATTTAAATGCATATAAAAAGAGTGAAATTTGCAGTTCTAAATATAAAAAAAATTAATTTTTTTGATATCTGAATTAATTTTTTTAAAACTTTAGATTTAGTTGTAATTAAAAATCATTATCATTTAAATTTAGGTAACTTAATCAAAGATTGTCTAAATGTGATATTGAAATATGAGCCAAATGAATTATTTTATCGTATCTTTTTTTTATACAAATTATTAAATTAACTGTAAAATTCCTAATAAATTTAACGCAAAATTTAAAATAAATTTATTAAATAAATAAATATTTTTTTTTAAATACTAACTAAATTAATAAAAATAATTGATTTGACAAATTTATGTTAACGTTTTAAAACAATTTAAATATAAGCAATTTAGTCAGACTAAAATATACTCTGAATGTAATAATGAATTTCGAGCCAAACGAAAATTTTTTTTATATTTAATAAAACTAAATAAAAAACAATTCACAAGTTTATTTTGAAATTAAATTTATTTTATATTTTTATCTCGAAAAGAAGTTCTTTATCGTTGTCCTCATCATGATAAACTCTTTTCTTGGATTGATTTTCTCAGAAAATGGTATCCGAGTCAATGCTAGAGGCTTTTTATTTGCTACCATAATTTTTTTATTTTAATCTTTAAATGAAATTTTTAAGTTTTAATTGTTTTATTATTATACCATTTCATTTTTCTGCCTCCGAACATCCAACAACACTTTCGTATTCTAACTTTTCTTAATTAGTTTTCATATTTTCAGATATTTATTTTTCAAAACATTTCTGCTGATAAAGTTTAGTATTGTATATTTCGAAAACACTTTACTATGTGTATTTTTGTCATACATTTCATAAAGTAACAGAACAGCAAATAATCTTAACTCTCTATTAACAACCTTCTCGTTACTCGTAGAGCTATCGGCTACATTTTGTTTCAAATTACAAGGCATTTTAGTTTACATGCATAACATAAAATCCTAACGAAACAAAAGCAAAGAGGTGTTGAAAACAATTAAAATTATCTATAAAAATTTTAAACTATTATCCATGCCCTCTTCCAGTAAAGGGCCCTTGCAAAGGGCGATAAAAATATTTTTGTTTCTTTTTGTTTGAAATGGAATATTTTTCGGGGTAATTCTCTTTTAATTTGATAAATATCTATTTGAGAGATTTATGAAGAATAGCATTCAAAGCAACAGGGATTTTGTCTTAAATAAGCCATACTAGTAAGTATAATTAATTACAATGAATTGTTTAAAATACTGACAAAATTAACTAGTGTTATATTTGTGTTCATTCATCCATTTCATACTGCGAACTCGCAAAAAAAAATTAAATGAGAAATCCTTAGTTTCTAATTACCAATAAAATTCCTAAAACAAAACACACCAATAAACCACATAGCAGGAGAATAATTTTTCAGAAGAATAAACAAAATATAATTTTATTACAACATAGTATCCAAATTATAATAGTAAATCAATTAAATTTAAAATTATTTTTGTGTATTTAAATATTAATTTAGTTACTTATTTCGTATGCCCGTGTTTAACATCTCACAAATGGTAAAAATATTTGTTAATCAAATTGTAACGGATGGCTATATTCTCATGCCATCGTTACAAATACCCATACACACGGGTATACCATCGTGCATGGGTGTAGCAACGATGCCATCGTTACAAATACCCATACACACTTCGTACATGTAGCAATATAATTAAATTTCTATTGTTAATTGCATTATGTACATGCCAGACAAGCAAATTCCAAGTACTCGTCTTACAACAGAAAATAATTTCCAAATTTCTGTTTGGTAAGACGATGCAATACCCGTGCCCTATTCATACACGTTTTACAACAACTACAAATTATTGTAGTTGTGACATTCGTGTTATATTTTTTTTGTTGATTGTGCATTCGTCCATATTTCAAGGTCAAGTGTATGTACTTGATTTTTCATTTTTTTTGTGAAAGTTGAAAAACTAAGGGAGTTTAGTTTTGATACTTGCCCAAAGAAGAGGTTTTATTATTTTTTGGAAGGATTTGACTCACCGCGGAGCAAATCCAACGGGTTTTGTGTTTTTTTTATTATTGGTGTTCTTGTGTTGTATATTTATTTTGCATTTTTGATAAAATTAATAACAATTTAGAGAGTTTTTGGTTTGGTATTTGATTTTATCGGGAAACAGTTGGCCGATTTTCTTTGAATTTTCTTTTATTACAATTTTTTTTTAATTAAAAATTCATAAAAAATTATTTCGTTTTGTTTTTTTTTTATGTTATGTGAAAATCGTTTGTTTTTCGTGCATTCATAAATAGTAGTGCAAATAATTTTCCTCCCGACTTTTCAATAATATTTTATGTGTGTATCAATGAAAAGTATTTTTAATTTTAGTAAAATAAGTAATAGTTTTTAAGTTATTTTGAGTGATTTGAGTGTTGATTTATTTTTCTACGAAATTCTTATCTGGAAAATATATTCCAATTTAACAAAAAAAACAATTTATTTAATTTTTGGATAAAGGGATTAGAAAAAGGATTAATAATCAACATCACTCTTTCCAGGTAAGTGGTAAAGTTTTTTTTATATATTTTGATTCTCTGTTATAAATTTTATTGTTTGTTTGTGTGATGACTAAGCCAGTCAAAATCATGTCAGGCTAAAAGTCTAAATATCTTTCCTTTAGTGCATGGGTGATTGAACCCAAACTATGTCATTTCTTCTTGTTTCGCTAGTGGTGGTGTAACGAGCATGATCCGTCGCATGGTCATTGATTTGAAGAGAGGCGTAAGCTCACCAAGCGATGTGGCTACTAAGGTATCCAGAGTAGTCATCAAAATCGAAAAGCCCATGAATGAGGCAGTAGTGGCGAAAGAAAAGGGGGTGATAGGTCTGCAAGGTGTAATTGAGAAGCCGGAAGAACAGAAGGTAGACGATGAAGATGAAGGGTTAGTACCCAATAATGAAGAAATTAGCGAAGTCAAAATTGAGGAAGAGAAGTGAAAGCCAGAGAGCATAGATGGTGGAGTAAGTAGAGCAAAGGCAAAAGCTGAAGAAGTGCAGGAAGAAGATCATGCACAGAGGAATGTAGAGATTCAAGTGGAGGAGCAGACTCTTAATGACAACGTAGAGCAATCAACTGAAATTGAATCCAACATCAGTTCCATCAACACAGGTATAATGAAGAGTTCCGACCAAGATCCTGGGACACAGATGGATCATTCACTATCTGAGGCATCAGATGGGCCATGTCCTTCTGCAACCGAAGATTGTGTTGGGTTGTGTAAATTGCCCACTAAGATCAGAGATAAGATCAGGGGCAACATCAGAGGCAAGATCAGAGGTAAGTTCAGGGGCGTTCCCAGAAATCGCGTGCGCAAATCACGGTTGCGGTGCAAATTAAAAGCGCGAGCCCGTCGGAAGAGACATCGCGGCGCCGTTCGCGTACTGGTGTTTTTTCAAAGATGGGCTGAGGTGTGCGCAACGCGAAGCAAGACACAGACAGATCATCTGCCAGGTGTTTTTATTTGCGTTTAGAGGATGAGGTGCTTGCCAGGTTGAACCGGCGACTGGTCTTAGCAAAAATATAGTTTTCCCGCGTTTACCATTTTCCCTTTACAATACCTACATATTTGTAAACGGGTAATGTAACGGCAAAATGAAGACTGGTAGATTTTTGGTTTATCGAAGTAAGCCAATAAACAGCAGTACCTGACTAGTTTAGCTGATTAGTTAAGTTAAATAGGAAATAGAATAGGGTTTTGTGTTTCGATAATTATAAAAAGAGAAATGTAGAAATAACAAATAACTTGTAGAAACAGAAAAAATTTGTAACTCAGATCTACTTTACCCCTGAAAAAAAAGTAAGCAAAAGCAGCAAACAAGAACGTGATAAGCCTTCTGTTTGGGTGATCTACGGGTTGGAAATTTATGCAGCATCAACCGAGAGAAAGGTAATATATGACGGATTCGTCAGTCTCAGTCAACCAGCAACCTACCTAAAGGAAGTAGGGCGAGCATACCTGACACACGATGAGTGTAAGCTAATGATATTCTACGGCCTCAACAACTACTGATATGAGTGAGAGGGCTGACCTGCATTATGAACTGAATGGTCACTGCGTGTCACTTCCGAAGAACCTGCAGGGACGTTAATCAAAATAACACTCAACCTGGAGAACAACAGTCAGACTGCGGCCCACTGCTAAAGTACATTCAATTTAGAATTATACCGATGGCGGGGATAAAGTACTGAATTTAATATTTAATCCGACTGCAAGGGCGAGACTGGCACCATCAGGGTTCGTGGGAGCTTTCCTGAATGAAGCTTTTGCAGTACTAGACTAAAGAGGACAGTTCAGTACGAGACTTAAATCAAAGAATTCCAAGCGGGTTGTTGTACTTGGGTAAAAGATACTACTAATACAACAATAAACTAAAGTCTTGGAGGTTACTGCAAATCTGTTTCGAAAACAATAAGACCAGATTCTGATACTGTGCCATCAAAATCAAATGGAAATATGATTACTATCCAATCATGCTGAATTCATGGTGGTACTCGAGTTAAACATGCTTCTTTCATTATTCAAAAAGACGTTAGATGCGATACAAACCTGACACCAGGAGGAGACATGGTACCATCTGAACATCCATGAATATACACCGGTATATTCACCTGTCAGGTATCTTCATCCTTTTTTGTAATGCGGTTGTTAACGACTTGGTGGAAACAACGCCAGCAGGGACAATTGTTACATTATCCCACCAAAACGGAACGGCTAACGCAACAACTGCACAGTGACACGCAAACTTGTTGGAAATACTAACCAGAAATAAAGTAGATTGCGGTTAAAGCTTCAGTTATAGGTAGTTAATAATAAAATATAATAAGTTTTTGTTTTTTTTGGTAAAGGTAATTAAGTTAAAATTAAGTAAAATAAATAAAAAATATATATATATAATTGATATATATATAATTGATTTAGTAAAATAAGTAATAGTTTTGAAGTTATTTTGGGTGATTTGAGTGTTGATTTATTTTTATACGAAATTCTTATCTGGAAAATATATTCCAATTTAACAAAAAAAAACAATTTATTTAATTTTTGGATAAAGGGATTCGAAAAAGGATTAACAATCAACATATCTTTTTCCAGGTAAGTGGTAAAGTTTTTTTATATATTTAGATTCTCTGTTATAAATTTTATTGTTTAAATATCTTTCGTTTAGTGCATGGGTGATTGAACCCAAACTATATAATTTCTTCTTGTTTCGCTAGTCGTGGTATAGTCCGCCAATCCCAAGTGTTTTTTTTTATGCTCTCAAACACTTTTGGTACATCTTAGGATGAACCACCGTCCCCATATTCACAAAAATGTGCGGTTATCTAGGTCATCAATTGCGTTACCCCAAAACCCACGACCAGCAAAACGACCCCTACCGACTGGGTCAGGTATTGCCGCACGGGGTAACGATGTAGTGATTGATGACAAATTTCTATAATGAACTGAGAACACTCATTTCATTACAAAATCATCTAGAATCATAACCAGAATCAGTAAAAAGTTTTGGCCTTACTAGATCGCGAATATCTTCTGCTTTCATTTCAACCTTGGCAACTTTAAATTAAAATACTGCCCTGACCGAGGCATCTAAATATTTTCTTGATTTTTGTTTCAGGGCAATGATTCTACTTTATATTTCTAGCGTGGTACTAATAAAACTGGGCTAAGATTCTAGGTGATTTTATTAACAAATTGATTTAACATTTGCGAGATATAGAGACGTCTGTAATACGGAACATGGACATATAAAACTAACCTTAAGTTTAATTGATTTACTACTAATTTTTTAATTTTTCCACAATTATGAATCAAAATTTTTGCACACTAATACATAATTTTAAATAAAACTGAATTAACTATAACTTTTCCTAGAATTGAAATTTAAAAAATTTTGATTGGCATGTAAAGCAGAATATTTTATTTTTATTTTATAATATCGTGTTGTGTTTAAAAATTGCTCTTTGAATGTGTGATGTGGACTTATACAACGACACACAGCATAACCATAAAAGGAAAGCACGGACTAAAGAATAAATGACAAGAGAGGATTAAACCGGATCGGCAGTTCAGTCTTCAAAAATCCTACTTTTGATATTGAGTTTAAATTTCAGTAAACTGCATGCCAAAGGAACGGCCTCAACGCTTCGCGCGTTCCGCAAGATACTCCGAAAAAAGAGAGAGTTTTGAAATTTTTAGTCCTTTTAAACTGTCCTTTTAAGCCTCGTCTAGTTTCAATCTATAATTTTAAAATTTTAGCTCATGCTGAAAAACATTCTTACGAAAATATTTAAACAAATAAGAAGCCTGTCAGCGTATCTATTTTTGACGTTTCTTGCTTATTTAGGGGAAATAATTTAAACCAATCAGAAGAAACGTCAAATTTACGAAATACGCAAATACGAAATGCTCGTGACGAGCCCTTCTTTATTTTCGTATTTTACTTTTTTCGTGTGTTTTGAATTCATATACTCTCTAGAAATGTTACAAATGTGCATTTCACTCCGGAGTTTTTTGATGTCTGCCTGCATCCAAAGCGATTTGTATGCTGAAAGGGAGACTCTCCAATTCGACGTATTTTGGCTGTCCTCGACTGTTTAGAAAGTTGTGACTTCCTTATATGCATATTGTTTTGGATATTTCCTAAATAGGCAAGTATTAATAAGAATAAATTGAAAGAAAAATTTAAATGGTATTACTTAAAAATTGACGTATAGGTAAGTATATACTCTATTAAAAGAAGGTAAGTGAGCGACTTACAAAATACTATTAATTAAAGTAACTTTAAACGTTGTTTGTTCTTGTTAGGATTTTTTCATCAAAGACTGATGTGAGTTTGTTCTTTAATTAATGTTTATTGATCTTTTCCTTTGTTGATGTTAAAGGTGTTCAAATTTGAGGTATCTTTTCGTACTAGAGTACCATATGTTATTTTACAGATGGCAAGTATAAACATTTCCGGTTAGTTAAAATGGATCGCTACACCAGTGAACAACGTGTTTAATTATTAAAACGTATTTTAAATATGGTGAGAGTTATTGAAAAGTTGTAATGTGCTATTAAACTTATCATTGATACATTTGAAGAAACTGGTTCAGTTCAAGATCAGAGAAGAATAATTTATTATCGTAGTTTTCGTTCAAGTGATAATATTGCAGTTGTTAGAACAAGTGTTGCTGAAGAGCCAAAAACATCAATTCGTCGTCGTTCACAGAAATTAAACCTCAAACCAACTACTGTGTTCAATATTTTACATAAAGGTCTTCATGTAAAGGCTAACAAAATACAGTCAACACAAAAATTAAAGGCAACTAACCAAGCATTATATCAGCAATTCATTAATTAGGCCATAGAAAAACAAGAAGAAAATGAGAATTTTTTCAATGAAATTATCTTCACCGATGAAGCTCATTTTGAATTTGGCGGCTATGTCAACAAACAAAACTGCCGCATTTGGGCTGAAGAAAATCCTACACTACACTAATGAACCCAAAAAAAGTTACTGTATGGTGTGGATTTTGGTGTGGTGGCGTAATTGGTTCATATTTTTTCGAAAATCAACAAGGGTGGAATTCTTCCTATGGAGTTTCTTGAAAAGCAAAGTTTATGCGGATAGTCCTTAAACTGTTCAACAAAAATATTACTAATTGAACCATCATTTGCGAAAAAATTATTCAAAATTTTGGTACAAGATTGACACCCTGCCGAGTTAGCAGAGGAGGTCACTTGAACGACATTCTTTTTCATTATTAACCGGAACCAATGTACTTTCATTTCCAATAAAAATAAATAAAGATTTCACAAAATTTATGTCTTGTATTTAAAATTTAAAAGATACCTCAAATTTGAACAACCTTTATATTTAACTTAGATTTGTCTGTTCGTGACTAAAAATGTTTTTTCATCAGAATGATTTGGAGCCTACATTTCTCAGGGATAGCGTAGCATTTTATTAGTGAAAATTTTTTTTAAATCGATTCCAGAAATGACTTCCTACATACCAACAAAAAAAAAAAATGTACCTCTTTGTAATATTAGTATATCGCACATGTAGAACAAAAATGACACAACTCAAAAAATCGCATATTCCCGTTAATAGCATGTTCAGATTCATCATACATTTTACTCTCATTCTCCATAATTGAGAAATTAATAATTTCTTTTTTCAAGGTTAAAATGCATTTTAAGCACTTGCAACAAAAGAGTCACAACTTCAGTTGTAATTAAAACTTCAAACGAATACGTGTTGATTTAAGTACAAAACCGTCATATTTCAAGTTGTGTCATTTTAGTGCTTAAACTGAAAGAAAAAATAATTATATTTTTCGAGTTAATTCATTTTTGTTGAATGAAGTGTATTCCGCAATTTGTTGTAATTCGAGTTGTGTCATTTTTGTCGGAAAAGGTAAGTAAAATTAGTTGAATTATTTTTTGTTAAGTCATTTTCGTACGATCAATATTACGCATTTTGAATTATGTCACTCTTGAAGTTAAAGGATATTTTACTTTACTCGGTTACACTGACTTTAAAACGTTTAGACTTTAAACTGACTAATGGTACAAATGGCAACTTTAGCGTTAAAAAATAATGAAAATCCATCAACAAATATTAACGCAAAGAATCAACATCTTAATATTTAGGAAGTACAAAGTATGAATTCGACTTCAAGGTTTGAAACCTTTAATAGAAATGAGCCAGGATTTTCACACGCTACTCAAGTTGCAAATGATTTACGTGTTAATGTGCCTGAAGCTAACACTCAATTGAATACGCTTATGTTAGAGACGGGAGGAATTTCCGAATGTGTTGTCACAGATAACAGTTACAGAGATAGTATTTTATTATTTAATGAGTGTTCATAAGCAATTGATAAATATTATTTTCAACCCCATCCTAGAAGTGCATCCGCGATACGAGTTGAGACTGGAAACCTGCCTGAAAATGACTCCGGTAATGTTTATACTGTTATACATAACTCTGTTGATCTCACAAAGATACGATTAACTAAATCAAATAATCAAATAGATTTTGAGTTACCTACACACAGCAATGAAAGTGATATTATAGATGATTCTGATGAGGACCCAGATTTTATAGATAGTTCAACAGACAGTTCTGAAAATACAAATCAGTACGAACTTGCTTCTGAAATTGAAAATGAACATGAAATTGAAAATGTGGCCAAAAAAAGACGAAAAATAAAACGGCAGGTTCACAATTGGACTAGCAAAAAGACAAAACTATTAAGAAATTCTTGGGAAGCTTACGTTTCGACCTCAAAATCAAAGAAAGGTTTTCCCGCGAGAAAAATACGGCCTAGATGTGGAGATAAATGTTGGTTAAACTGTACTAGCAAAATTAATGCTGCCTACCGTGAAAGCATATTCAATAACTATTGGAAGTTAGCAGACCTTCAGAGTCAGAGAGAATACATATGGTATTAAGGCACACCGATCAAATAAAGCCAAAATATCGATATTCCTCCACTAATGAATTTCGTAATTTGAATTCAGCCTTCTTTTTCGACTTAGATGACACACGCATACGAGTTTGCAAGAATTTTTTTAAAGCAACTCTGGACATCAATGACCGACCTATACGGACAGCATTTTCAAAGAAAAGCGACACAGGAACCCTGAAGAGCGAAATAATAGGAAAGCACGGAAAACAATTTAAAGTCGACCCCGAACTTAAACAAAGTGTCAAAAATTTCATAAATGGCATTCCAAGGATAGAATCTCATTATTTAAGAGCCCAAACCACGAGAGAGTTTATTGAAAGTACCAAAAGTATTGCAGATGAGGAGGGTGTACCGAAACGAAGTGGAGTTATGACTCACCTATCTACATTAAGTTCAGGATTGAAACACAACTACCAAATCACCTCAGTTAACAGATATCCGCGTCATTTTATTGTCTCTGGGCGGTCGTTTTGCCGGCTAAAGCTCAGGGGAAATGCGTATGTTTTCCAGAGACATGACGCGGATCTAGTTGGACCGCAGGATGGGAAATAAAGGGGTGAACTATACATACCTTGAACTCATCTCGGAAAATTTCCTCTACTCGGTCATCTCAATCATTAACAATATGGTGGATAGCGAACGAAACCGATTTTTTTTTTAAATGACAAGAACAAAATTTAGAAAATAAAAATCTTTATTGAAATACGCAAGAATTAAGCGAAAAGCAAAAAAAAAATAAAAATAGACAACGAAGATTATTTTCCAAAAAAAAAAAGAAAAGAAAAAAAAACAAAAGAAGAAAAAAAATTCTTAACATCTAAGATAAGACCCTGTACCCTAAGCTAACTAGCTATTCTTAAAAAAAAAAAATGCAAATTTGCAAGAAAAGTAAATTTTATATAAACATAATTCAAAAACAAAAAAAAAAATGTAATTAAATAAATCATAATAGTAAAAAAAAATAATAAGAAAAATGAAAATACAAATTTAGTAAAATAAATTAACTTGCGCTTGACCAACTGTACACGTGATGCGGCTGCCGATAATTTGTAGATGTTGACGTCATTAACATGATGACGCAATGCAAAGTTTAAGTTTATTAAGTTGGCGAAGTTGGTGATCTTATGTCTGAACTAAATTTGCAATTTATCCAGTTTTTTTATTAGTTCAGAGTTCAACCATGAAGGTTTATATGTTCCTTAGTATATGGATAATAGTTCGTTAAGGAAACATATAAACTTTTACAGAACACTATCAACAATTGAACTGGATGATAGTTCCCGTTATTTCACTGACACCACTTATTATTGTTTTGGGTTAAATTTTTTTTCTTTTTCGTTGAATGAAACACTTTTCACAATAATAGGCACATAAGTACTTTGATTTAGCCGTAATTAATAGTTTTCATTGTACTTTAAACTAATTCATTTTTTTATCACATGATTTTAGTCCATTCACTATAAACTGAAACTATACACACGTAAACAATTTTAATAATTAGAGACTATTTTATATATTTAGTTTATTATATTATGATCACGTTTAAGAATTTTAGATCATTCAAAGAAAATCAACTGTTTTTTTATGAATTTAAATTGTTTTTCATTTTTTTTTTCTCATTAATGTTTTGTTTTGTTTGTTAAATAGTAACTGAATTTTATGTATTATTATTAGAATTAAATCACTTTACAGTTTATTTGTTCTTACTACCCAAATAGAGTAGTCTTATAAGAATCTTATATTTGATAAACTTATGCACTACTTAAAACTAATATAACAATTGTTTCTTTAATTCTAATTTATCACTCTTAGAATGTTAACAAAACTTTTTCCGTGGTTATTGCTATATGCAACAAGCTCTTAGCATTGATCATCATACACCTCAAAATTTATTTCCGAACTCTTGACTACCGACAAAATTAAAAAAAAAATCATAAATTTTTATATCTCGTAGGTCATAAAAAAAAATCATCCGATCGCCACACCACAAAAGAAAATTTCGCGCCCTTTCTAGATACAGATATTTTTTCTGGTTCATTCGAGAACAATAAGTTGTTGTTAGTGTACTTTCAAAACCCTCGGTTGCAACGGCGAGAAAAAAAAAATGAAATATTTTTTGTTTTTTTGTGTCGTTACAAATCGTGGGGACGACTCACACCCGAGAAAGAGTCTCTATAAGCCGGGCAAAAAAAAAAATGAAAACAAAAGAAAACATTCAAGGCATGTAGGCCCAAAATGGAAGGGATAAAAACAAATTTAAAATATTGTAATTCCAACCAAAATGAATTATGCAGATGTACAAGTATGTATATGTAGTTGAGCTTTATATTTGCAGAATTCGTGTTTTTTTTATGAATTTTCGTTATGAAAAAAAAAAAAAAATTGAATTTATTTAATCAAACTCGAATATCTTTCCCGTGATAAGTTCCCAGGGGTTTCCCTTGTAAGTCCTTTAACTTATAAGCCACGTTCCCAACTTTATCATCAATAATAGCAGGAATAAATTTAGGAGCCAATTTCGCTGCAAACTTGTTAAAAGCATCGCTTTGTAGAAATGTTCTTACAAACACTGCCTGCCCAACGTTGAATACCCTATGACGACTTCGCAAATCATAACGTTGAGCACCTTTCTGATGTGCCACCCTCAAGTAGTGCAACACTTTCCCCCGTACAAGATTTAAGCGATCCGGCTTTGAGGCAACGTGTAAGAAATTATCATCAGGTTCACTAAGCAACCGTCGAAGGTTATAGTCAGAACCATGTAAAATCAGGTGTTGGCCGAATACTAGAAAATGAGGGGAAAAAGTCGTAGATGAATGTCTCACATTTCGTAGCGTAGAAGCAATTTCTGAAATATGGAGGTCCCAGTCAGTATGGCTATCAGATAAATATGCCCGAATAGCGGATAGAACGGTACGGTTCACTCGTTCGGACGCGTTACTCTGGGGAGAGTAGACAGGCGTGCGAATATGAGTAACTCCATATTTCAGTAATAATTCATGGAACAGTTTGGCAGTGAATTGTTTGCCATTATCCGTGACAACGTATTCAGGTACTGAAAAGGTGTTAAATACTTCATTTTCCACGTATTGGCACAATAAAGAAGCCGACGCTTCTCTAAGGGGTTTGAGGAAAACGAATTTCGAAAAATGGTCTAGTATGATTAGAATACAGGTATTCCCGCGTTTGGATCGAGGATATGGACCGAGGAAATCTATATAAAGTTTTTGAAAAGGTCGATCCGATGCGATTTGGGTTCCCATCTTAGGCTTTTTTTTTTTTTTTTTTTTTTTCGTCCCTGCCCAAAAGCGGCTAGCACTACGACCTAAAAGATCTTTTGTGCTGTATCTTAGGCTTGGTGCAATAATTGACAGCCTTAGTCATCTTACATGTCTGACAGTTTTTAATAAAATCTTTTACTTCTTGTGCCATACGTGTCCAGTGAAATTGGCGTTGAATCCGTTCAATTGTTTTCGCCACTCCCATATGAGAAGCCGAAGGTGGTACATGTGCCTGATGAATTAGGGTTTGCGTTAGGCTTTAAGAAACGACCAATTTCCAATTAGGTATGTCGGTGTCTTCATACCGCCATCCGTATGAAGGATCTATGAGCAATTTTCCATCTTGGACTCTGAAATTGTGGTTAACATTTGGTAATGCTTCGACCTGCTTAATTTGTTTAATGTACTCGGTATCTAAAAATGCTGGGTGACTCAGATCTATATGAAGGGTTTCGGACTCTATTTTTGAATCGAGTGAGCATATCGAGTTTAGATACCGGAGATCGAGTGAACGTAAATTTTCGCGTTCAAAAGCCTCTATGGCTGATGTAATTTCTTCACAAAACACACGGGACAACGCATCTGGGACCACGTTCTGGGAACCCTTTCGGTAAGCCATTTGAAAATCGAAAGACTGGAGCTTGAGACTCCAGCGAGCTAACCGTCCTGACAAATCCTTCTGCGACATCAACCATTGGAGGCTGGCGTGATCGGTATATATGGTAAATGGGTATCCTTCAATATACGGTCTGAACCTTTTGACGCTCAGCACAGCAGCGTAGCATTCCAACTCAGTAACCGAATAATTTCTCTGGGCAGCGTTTAGCTTTTGAGAAACAAAAACTATCAAACGCTCGGCTCCGTCGGCATCGAGTTGGAACAATACGCTACCTACTCCAGTTGTGCTGGCGTCACATTGTATAAAGAAGGGTTTTCCGTAGTCAGGGTTTGCCAGGACGGGAGATGTCGATAATGCAGTTTTTAGTGCGTCGAAAGCAGATTCAGCAGAGACGGACCATTTAATTTTGGAACCCTTTTTAAGGAGATCCGTAAGTGGGGCAGACAAAGTTGCATAATTTCTTATGAACCGACGGTACCAACCGCTCATTCCTAAAAATCGACGAATTTGTTTTGTTGTTTTAGGAACGGGGAAATCGACGATTGCTTGAACCTTATCGGGGTCTATTCGAAGGCATCCGTCACCGATAAGGTATCCAAGGTACTTCGATTCTTTTAAAAGAAATTTACTTTTATCGATGTTTATAGTGAGTCCAGCGTTTTTCAAACGAGTTGCAACCTCTTCCAGCAGTGTCAAGTGTTCTTCGAATGAGGCAGACGTCACTAACAGGTCGTCCAAATAGACAAAGATTCTATCATGCAGTTGGTGCGGGATCACTTTGTGCATCAAGCGGCACATCGTCTGAGGGGCGTTGCATAATCCGAATGGCATGACCGTGAATTGATACAAAGGTCTCCCAGGTACGGTAAACGCCGTCTTATCTTTGGATTGTTGGTCCAACGGGATCTGCCAAAAGGCATCCTTGAGGTCGATACAAGATATATACCTGGTTTGATCTAATCGGCCCAACAATCCATCGATAAGTGGTAGTGGGTACGCGTCCTTAACGGTGACCTTGTTCAACTCACGGGCATCCAAACAGAGACGAACCTTGCCGCTTGCTTTACGCACCAAAGTGACCGGTGAGCACCAACTGCTCTGACTTTCCTCTATCACGCCTAACGATAACATTCGATCTAGCTCGTTGAAAAGTTGTTTTTGAATGGCTGGCGAAACAGAGTAGAATCGTTGTTTAACAGGTCTAACGGTACCAACATCGATAAAGTGTGAAAGCAAGGTCGTTTTTCCGAGGCCAAGTTTAGTACAAGATGGGAAATGATCAATCACTAGATTTAATTTTAATTGATCGGCTGGCGACATAGAGTGATATTTAGACGATTCGCCCTCAGAGGGAATCTCGGAACTCAATGAGCATACAGCTGGGGTGATCTGGAATAGATTCCAAAAATCGATCCCTAGGTATAGAGGCTGGTCCAGACTTGGAACGATATGTAGACGCATTTTATGACACTTGTTATTGAATTTTACTGTTGCACATATAAATCCAAACACTCGCTCTGACTGCCCGTTTGCTGCCTTTATATACGATGGAGAACTATGAAATTCAACGCTAGGATCGGTTAAAAATTTATCGGCTCCTGCGCCTAAAACGCTAACCGTTGCACCACTATCTAACAAACCCTTATATTCAACCCCATTGATGAAAACTTGTGCGTATGGCCTAGGATCTTGTATGTGGTTCATGAGGATGGAACTAACTATTTCGGATTTAATACTTTTGCGCTTTTGCCAATATAATCGAGTTCGTTTACGTTGATGAGAATTGTAATATCGTTTTTTCGGGTTCTGGGATTTAATGCATGAATTTGATGAGGATTGATGATCTGAATAGTTTCTAAGCGGAGAATGGAGATGTGATTGATCAGAAAGGTCACGTGAAAATACTTTGTGGGACAAGACGTTACCATTCTGACACAAATCTGCTTCGCTGATTGAGTTTACTTTAGTAAATTGGATTGAGCAAGCTGGCGCAATTCCGGATCCGTATTGCAGGCTGCTTCTTCCGTTTCTTTGATCGGTCTGGGAAGTATAACTTTCGGGGTTCCGTGGTTCCCAGAACGCCATTGACCCCTCGGCGTGTTTTCCGAGCACTTCGAACATTTAGCATAAACGATGTCCTTCATTCCACATTTATGGCAAAACCATCGCATAGGTGGAAAACGACAATCAATAAAAGTGTGGCCCTTCTCGTCGCAATTAAAACACACTACTTCTCGATTACTAGATGAGCGTGAGAAATTAGGTTGTGGCTGATACATACCACCTGAAGCCCAATTCTTTGTTTGGTCAACGTAATTATTACGATACGCTGCTATTTCGGGTTCTTTAACAGAAGAATCGACGTACTGACTGTATTGAGAGTTTGTAATAAATGCTTCATTTTGTTCGATGAGTTTCATCTCGTTGATTCCTTTTCTGGTACTTATCATTGATTCAGGATCGATTCGGAGTCGAGTCCAAGTATCTTCCCACGTGGTACAACTGGCGATCAGATCATTAATCGAAGAAAACCGTCGATCTGTCAATTGATATTGGAGACCTGCTCTCAAATTTTGCATGAGAAGTTCGATGATCTTCTCCTCCGAATACGGTGTTCGGCATTGCAACGTCATACTCCAAACATGGTGATAGAACTCCACAAAGGTCTCACGAGGCAGCTGTTTTCTGTTTTCAATGATTCGCCGAATCTCAAAGTCAGAACGTCTGTCCTGAAATCTTTCCATAAACTTACTCTTTAACTCCAACCATGATATAGCAGGATTATGACGTCTACACGTCCAATACCATTGTAACGCGACCCCCTTCAGTACCGAACTCATTTCAGTAAGCAAGCTGGCTTCGGACAAGTTTAAGGAACTCGATAATGTTTCCAATTGGAAAACAAACATGTCAATTGGAACACTTGATGGTGAGCCGTCATAAGATATTCCACATCGGGAAAGGCTGCGATGCTCGAGGGGATATCGTGAACCTTGTGAGGTTGGAGCAATAGTATTATTCGAAAATGGCTGTGACACCATCGCCGGAGGATTTATATAATTTGAACCAGGTATTGGATGATCGCCGGCAGCGACCGAGGCTGGATTGGCTTGAGATATTGGAACTGACGATCCAGGTTGTAAATTTGACGAGATGGTTGTTGGAAAATAGTTATCAGTTACCATTGTTGGATTATTATAAGCCGATTGCCAATTCGTAGTATTCGATGGAATTGGAATCAGACTTGGGACTAGTGGAGGTGGTTGGCTGTATGTCCCATACGCTGATGTAGGTAAAGTAGGAATGAATGAAGGAAGTGATCCTTTGATTGACCCTGGTAGACCCGCGCTAGTCGGGATGGACACGTTTGGTAGATTCCTACCTGTAATTTGTTCCTGCATGGCATCTTGGCGTTGAGTTAGTATGGATAATTGTTGCGATAGTAAATTGAATTTTTGCACTGTAGACTCCAATAATTTTGTCTGAACCTCGATGTGTTGTTGTTTCATTTGGCTGTCGAGGTGAACTTTATCAAGTAAATCCTCCAAAGTGGATCTTCTACCTAACGCTTGGGATGGGGAGCCTGATTCACTTTGTTGGGTCTCTGATGGAAGCAAGTTAGGATCATTATTTTCATCCACTTCTGGATGCCCGACTTCCACTAATTTGGCAGCTTCAATGGATTCATTCAACTTGTCCTGGTTTTCCATATATATTTGTAAGCTAGATTGCAGCTGTTCACATATTTTAATAGAGTTTTGTGCGCTGCGTTGGTATGTAGGGGAGGACTTTAATCTGTACAACCGACGTGACACGTGCAATAAACGCGACTCAATTTGATGGGCTAAATTGCGTAAACCATCACCTGATTCTTGATTCAATTCGGTAATCATTTCTTTTAAAACCTGTAGCTTATTACGACAAATATCACTTTCAATGTCTGGCTTCTTACAGCCTTTTTGGTGCATTCTTGTAGGCATTTCCTTTGTATGGGCTTCTTCATCTTTAATTGCATCTTCAAGAACTTGGAGTGCATCAGGGTCATCAACACTAATTCCGTGCACAATACACTCAACCTCAACTTCGTCGGCTTCTAATACATTTACATCCATGTTTATAACGAAAACTAATTTTTAAAAGTAAACAAAAATAGCTTTGCGATATCTAGTTTGACGTACAATTATAAGAACATGAGAATTAATACGATTAGGTAATGAAAGTATAACAACAACAAATATTTTACTCTTCTTCCAACGGAAGAGTCAAAATTTCAATGATATTCAAAAAAAAAATTGCAGTCGTAAAAAAAAATTCAAAGATATTTCGTGACGTACGAGTAGAAGTAATTTTCGCAGAAAGAAAAACCCAAAAAGTAACGGTATGGTTATTATATAAATTATGTCTATATTGAATTAACGAGGATGAGTTCAAGGTAGCAAAATTTTATCAAATCATATTTTGTAACAAAATGTAAGTAATGAAAACAAACTGTTGCGTTTAAGAGGAAGGGGAAGGGTAAGAACAAAAAAAAATTGAAGAAAATTAAAAATCGTACGAGAAAAATCAAATAATGAGAAGGATCTAAAGCACGCGTTTACTGGACCTTGCAAATAAATAAAGATTTCTCTCGTTTGAGTTTGATTATTGCTTTCAAAGCTTAAAATTAGCGAAATGCAACAAAAAAAAAAAACACGAACGAAAAGTTATGTGCGATTCGTCAAATATGCACTGAGACAGATTGGAGTCAACATAATTACGGAAACAATAAGCTCAACTGCAATAAAACGAAAACGCACAGATCGAAATTAATATTAAGGAAAGCGGATTAAATTGAAATTCTGATTTATCAACCATTAACATTTGATTCAAACAGTTATATCAAACCGGATAAGTATGTTACTGATTGAATGAACAAAAAAAAAACTATAGTTTGGGAAAGGATAGGGATGTGGAAGGGATAGCCTTATATGATTTGGGCGCCACTGTAACGAAACGAAGTGGAGTTATGACTCACCTATCTACATTAAGTTCAGGATTGAAACACAACTACCAAATCACCTCAGTTAACAGATATCCGCGTCATTTTATTGTCTCTGGGCGGTCGTTTTGCCGGCTAAAGCTAAGGGGAAATGCGTGGGTTTTCCAGAGACATGACGCGGATCTAGTTGGACCGCAGGATGGGAAATAAAGGGGTAGGAAACAACAGCTGATTCATATACTCACATATATGAACTATACATACCTTGAACTCATCTCGGAAAATTTCCTCTACTCGGTCATCTCAATCATTAACAATATGGTGGATAGCGAACGAAACCGATTTTTTTTTTAAATGACAAGAACAAAATTTAGAAAATAAAAATCTTTATTGAAATACGCAAGAATTAAGCGAAAAGCAAAAAAAAAATAAAAATAGACAACGAAGATTATTTTCCAAAAAAAAAAAGAAAAGAAAAAAAAACAAAAGAAGAAAAAAAATTCTTAACATCTAAGATAAGACCCTGTACCCTAAGCTAACTAGCTATTCTTAAAAAAAAAAAATGCAAATTTGCAAGAAAAGTAAATTTTATATAAACATAATTCAAAAACAAAAAAAAAAATGTAATTAAATAAATCATAATAGTAAAAAAAAATAATAAGAAAAATGAAAATACAAATTTAGTAAAATAAATTAACTTGCGCTTGACCAACTGTACACGTGATGCGGCTGCCGATAATTTGTAGATGTTGACGTCATTAACATGATGACGCAATGCAAAGTTTAAGTTTATTTAGTTGGCGAAGTTGGTGATCTTATGTCTGAACTAAATTTGCAATTTATCCAGTTTTTTTATTAGTTCAGAGTTCAACCATGAAGGTTTATATGTTCCTTAGTATATGGATAATAGTTCGTTAAGGAAACATATAAACTTTTACAGAACACTATCAACAATTGAACTGGATGATAGTTCCCGTTATTTCACTGACACCACTTATTATTGTTTTGGGTTAAATTTTTTTTCTTTTTCGTTGAATGAAACACTTTTCACAATAATAGGCACATAAGTACTTTGATTTAGCCGTAATTAATAGTTTTCATTGTACTTTAAACTAATTCATTTTTTTATCACATGATTTTAGTCCATTCACTATCAACTGAAACTATACACACGTAAACAATTTTAATAATTAGAGACTATTTTATATATTTAGTTTATTATATTATGATCACGTTTAAGAATTTTAGATCATTCAAAGAAAATCAACTGTTTTTTTATGAATTTAAATTGTTTTTCATTTTTTTTTTCTCATTAATGTTTTGTTTTGTTTGTTAAATAGTAACTGAATTTTATGTATTATTATTAGAATTAAATCACTTTACAGTTTATTTGTTCTTACTACCCAAATAGAGTAGTCTTATAAGAATCTTATATTTGATAAACTTATGCACTACTTAAAACTAATATAACAATTGTTTCTTTAATTCTAATTTATCACTCTTAGAATGTTAACAAAACTTTTTCCGTGGTTATTGCTATATGCAACAAGCTCTTAGCATTGATCATCATACACCTCAAAATTTATTTCCGAACTCTTGACTACCGACAAAATTAAAAAAAAAATCATAAATTTTTATATCTCGTAGGTCATAAAAAAAAATCATCCGATCGCCACACCACAAAAGAAAATTTCGCGCCCTTTCTAGATACAGATATTTTTTCTGGTTCATTCGAGAACAATAAGTTGTTGTTAGTGTACTTTCAAAACCCTCGGTTGCAACGGCGAGAAAAAAAAAAATGAAATATTTTTTGTTTTTTTGTGTCGTTACAAGGGGAACAAAATATTACTAGAAAACTATATACATTTCACCAGAAAGAGAAAAATTTGTCCCGGGCGGAAAAGGAAAATGGCAAAAAAAATCCTAATAGCGAACTTGTTGCTGTATACGATTTGCAAGCAGTTATGCCATTGCCTAGAGGGCAAATTTCCTCGTTTTACTACAAAAGCAAAATAAATTGCTGTAGTTTTACAATCAGCGATTTGAATGCCAAAATCGTAGAGTGCTACTTTTGGAATGAAACAAAGGGTAAACGTGGTGCGACGGAAATTGGAAGTTGTATCCTACGATATCTCAAAGTGGTGGCTGAAAATGCAAACAATGCAAACCTCGATATAATATTTTACTCTGACAATTGTTGTGGGCAGCAAAAAAATAAATATTTACTCTCAGCTTACTCTTACGCGGTTAATACTTTCAAAATTCGAAGCATAACACACAAATTTCTAATACGCGAACATTCACAAAATGAAGGCGACAATGTACATAGCGTAATAGAAAAGCAGGTAAAACGATACGTAAAATCAAGTCCGATCTATGTACCACATCAGTATGCTACACTTATTCGAACAGCAAAAAAAAATGATAGTCCATATCGTGTTCATGAGCTAACTTATGAATATTTTTACGATTTGAAAACGCTTCAAGAAGAGTGTGGGAATAATTTTACTATTTACTCCGACAGAAAACAGGTGACATAAAGGTTCTCCGAGTTGAAAAGAAAGATTCACTACTTTTTTACTATAAAACTTCGTACGAAGAATGAACCAACAGCAAAGTCCACGTACGAAATATAAGGAGGGATAAGTCTGGAGAAAGCGTAAATAACGCATTAAGATTAGTTCCTGCATACACAAATAAAATTTCATTACCTGCTCATAAAAAAAGGGATATATGTACAAGATCTTTTTAATAAAAATATTATCCCTAGAATTATTTACGAATCGTTTTTTAAAGAAATTGTTGAATTGTAAAATAAGCTCGATTCAGCTTTAGGGAGTAGACTTTTTTTGTTTGGTTTATAAATGGTACTTTTGGAAAGTACCTGTTTTATGAATTATCACTTGTGTTATTTTCTTTTTTGATGTATTTTGAAATTACGGCTGTTTTTTAGTAATTGAATTAAGGTATAAATAAAATTTTTTTTCATTTATTTTATAAAGATTTCTGCTATTTTATTCAGAATTATTCTACATAAACTTCTGTCGCAATTCCAAATGTTTATATAATTTCTAATGAGAACTAGACACCAAAAGTGTCACAACTGCAACAGTTTTATAGAAATCTTTTTGAAAGGTGACACAACTTAAAATAATACAGCATAACTGTAGCCCAGGTAAACACCAATACTGTATTAACTTAAAAAATACAGATTTCTAAGATAACAGATTTAAATTATCGCAAAAAGCGAATTGTAGTTAATTTTAATGTGGTTTGTTTATTAACTAAGCTAATTTAATTTTTAAAAAACACGAGTTAATTCCGTAAAAGCGTTTTTTCTTCTCACTTTTGTTCTACGTGTGCGATATGGTAGATTACTAGGAATCAGAAAAACATTTTAAGGTTATAAAATGAAATAAATTTATTGTTATATTCACGGATTGTAAAAACATTTTTTGTGAGACAGCTCCTATAAAATAATAATGTTGTTTGTATTTTTCTTGTTACCTAAGCGTAGGTAATTATTTCAGGTTTCAATTTTATTTTTTAATTATTAATTTCATTAAGTGGACAAATTGAAAAAATAAGCGTGTGTGTCTCTTCACCTAATGAAAATTGATATTTATTCTTTGTCGGTTGGTAAAAAAATTCTTTTTTCGATTTCTCATAAGAAATAATATGTAGGATAGCTTCAAAACGTACGTAACTTTTTAGTAAATTGATATAATAAGTATTGGCAGCTTATAAAATACATAACAAAAAACACTATCAAATTCAATAATATGTCATAGCGCTGTCATTTTCAGCAACAATACAGTTAACAAATCTTTTGATTAATTTTGATTCAAGTAATATTTCTACGAACGAAATAATTTTTAAATTCTTTTAAAGTAATTGCTATTTCAAATAAATCGTACGCCAATTTTGTTTTTCATTCTTGGCAGAAAATATGCAAACAATTGAGTTTAACCACAAATTCGACAACTATAGTTGTCTAATTTGTGGTTTAACAAATAACTATTGAAACCAAAACCGAAATTGATTTTTCAAAAAGGAGAACAAATCAACCGAAAACCACATAGTATGTAGTTCGTCTTTTCTAAATGATTTATGTAGCAGAAACTGAAGTTTTATTTTTTATTTAAATACATTAAGTAGAACTGCTAATTATAGCTATGTAAACTATCACATTGTAGAACTGGTAGTTATTTTATAGCAATAAATTCCTGTTTACATAAGGATTTACCATTCCTCTAAATTACTAAAATTTATCTTTGGTGCGTGCTTTGGTGAAAATATTCCCTTAGTTTTTTGGTACGGGGAAGGGGCAAAATTAAATTGATATAATGCTATCAAAATGTTAATGTACAAAGTCAAAATGTTTTAAGATATAATCGCTTATGTCTAATTAGATTTATTCAAATTTACGATAACGTGTTTTCACAGATATACTGTTAAAAATATTGTTTAATTTTCTGGCTAAAATCAATAGAAGCTTTCATTTAACAATTTACTACAAGTATACAATGTATTTTATAAATTATAAATGGTGTATTACAGTAATGAAATATACAGAAATTTCCCACAAAGTTAAAAACAATCCGTACTTTTCTGGCATCACTGCGTGTGTAGTATCGGAGGCTTCTGTATAAATAAGAGCCTCCAGTAACGACTGTATTTTTTATTAAGCAATTTGGTGCAACATGCCGTAATATATTGCCTGTTATTTATATCACCAACTCTTAAGATCGACTTTGTGACGTCTAACGTGTAAGGCGAATGCAGTAAACATCCTAGGAAGTACAGTAGAATGATCTTCTTCTTAAAAAAGTAAAATAAAGGGACCATTGTGAGCACTCGAAGTGTACAGTCATAATTACCGCCACTGTTTCAATTAGGACATACAAAAATACAACATAATGAGAACTACGAAATGCATTTGTACCATATACAATATTTGATACTTCTGGACATCGATTTTGATCGCAAAATGAGGATTGATTTGAGAATTACCGGAAGGCAATGGTATTGATAAACGTGTGTATATTCGAATGTGCGTTTTTCAAGTTTTTGATTAACATGATGTTAATAAAAGAGAGATAACATGATACGAATAAGAAGTATAACATGATACAGATAAGAGAAATAAGCGCAGAAGAGAACGATCGAGAGAATATATTAAACTGCACTTTATTATGTTCTTATTTACTCGCACACATAACAGTGGCGTTACTAGGTACCCGCAGCACCCGCAGCCGCAGGGGGCCCACAGTTGTTGGGGCCCGCGAAATTTCCTTTATTAGTTCAAATTTTAGATTATATAGCTCAGATTAAGTTTAAATTATAAATTTGTAGAACAGTACATTTCTAAAAAAATTTTAAGCAAAAGGGGGTGGTCTAATTTTTAGAAAAAGAGGAAATCGTTCCTATTGCAATTAAATATTTTCTTAAGGTTCAACCATTTCTTCTCGGTTCTCACTCCATAGAAATAAATATGCCTTTAGGTTCTTACTGATATTTAGGTTTATATGAAAATTAGTTAAACTCGTTTGAAATCAACGCATGTCGAAAACAACAACGATTTTTGTCCCTTTCCCTTTTATCAAAATTCAGGCTTTTACAAATCAATTTGAGCCTTTAGTCAAACAAATTAAATCTTTTACAAAACAAGTGATGATGTTCATAAAAATCAAGAAGAAACTAGAAAAATATATAGCCGCGACTGAAAATAAATTCTTATTTCCCTCACTTGAGCCAAACCAGTCACTCTCTATGATCAATTAGCGTTCGTTCGACTTATAGTTTCTCATTTTGCCGATCTTTTAATTACTAGTGAACGGTAAGTAAAAATGAAATTTACAGGAAAATGCAAATACCAACTTAATTTTACAACTGGTGATGGAGTATTTTTTATTGTGTTTGGTGGGGCTCTCTTGATTTTCGAAATTCTCACTTCCCGATTTCATATACGCTTTTCTCAGGTTTCATCTTTTGATCACTTTTTAAAATTACTCGAGATTTTTGTAGTTTATCATGGAAATGAGGCGCACGATGTTTGAAACTTAATTGGTGATTCGGTGTTACGAAACAGTCAGGTTATTCGAAATTTCCGAGATTATTCGAGTATGTTTGAGATTGTATTACGGTGTATTTGAAAGTTCGATGTTATTCGAGAATTTTAGAGCCAATTATGTTTGTATAATTGTATAATTATGTTCGATAAATTACCCGATAAGATCCAAGGGTTTATTCTTATTGCTTATCGTTATGTTGAGCTTATCCATAAATTGCTTGGTAGTATTAGTAACATCAAGTTACTTGACAAATAATTCTCAATCTAGATGAATTTTCGGAATTTTTCAAAATTTTCGTGAGTTTTCTTGATGTTTACAGTCTTTATGATATTATTCATTAATATCCAGATTTTTCGATATTATTGAAATTGTTCGAAATCAATCCTATGATTATTCGAGATTTTTTGAAGATTTTCGAATTTTGTAAGGCAATGTTCTGCGCTTAGAATATGTCGACAAAATGAAATCTCACTAAAACAATTGGTTTTCTTAAACATGGAACGCTCGAAAATGGAAACACATTTTGGATGAAGGATATTTACATTGAGAACAATTATTCTGATTTTTTTGCTCACAAAATACCCTTTGTAATAACAAATCAAATATCTGAGTAAAATGATTTGAGTTGAAAAGCTTCCATAAGTGAAAGCTCTTAAAACTAAAGCTCCTGGAAATATTTTCAAATACATAATTTATGCTAATAAAATATTTTATTAATGACCTGAAAGTATTAAAAAGCTCAAAAATGTTAAGTTCAAACAAAAAAGTATAAATTAATTGCCATGCTTAAATCTTATTGAAAACAAATATTATAAATTTATTCAAAAATCCCACCTTTCCTTAAACTATCAAATTTCAGAATAAAAAGTAAATGATTTTTGTTAAAAAGCTTCGCTCGTAAAACTAAAATTCGATATTTTTTGCAAATACCTACATAATTGATGTTCATAAAATATTTTAACAAAAACCTCAAATTATGAAAAGGCTCACAAATGTTAAGTTCAAAGCCGAAAAGTATAAGTTAATTATCAATTTTAAAGCTCATTGGAAACAAACATGGTAAATTAATCACAAAAATTTTTGGAACATAATACATTGTAACAAAAACCTGATATTATTAAAAGGCTCAGAAATGTTAAATTTAAACCCAAATACATAGTAAAAATTAATTATCAAGCCTAGAGCCCATTGTTAACAAATATTCTATATTTATCTCAAAATTTCGTCGCCCTTTTTAATACCAAATTTCTGAGTAAAATGATTTGATTCAAAAAGCTTCGATAAGCGAAAGCTTATATTGAGTATCAAGTTTCTTAGTAAAACGGTTTGGTTTCACTAAAAGCTCTTGATAATTTACATTGAGGTGAAATATACAACACAAAATTATCCCTAAATTTTTTTTTTTTTTTTTTTTTTTTTTTTTTTTTTTCATTACCAATTTTATTAAAACGTTTAAAAACAAAGTTACAATAAATAATAAGTAATTGGTAAGATAATTGCACCTTTAGTTTCAAAGAAACGTGTGTCAGGTACAATGGTTCTCTCTAATAATATTACAAAAAATTTAACCAAAAAGTCAAAGTTAACACAATAATAATTTACAAAATTTAAAAAGTAAAAGTAATACAAATAAAATAAAAGACAAAACTATAATAATACAAAAAATAGATGCTCAATTGCTTTGTTTAGTTTCAACCAATTTTTGAGAGCTTTGGAGAAAGCGGAGAAGCTGCTGCACACTCGAATTTCCAATGGTAAGTTGTTAAATATTATTGCTGAAGCCACACTGAAGTAACGTTTACGAAACTCTAAATTAACATTGGGGACAAACTTTATAAATTTGAAATTTAAACGAAGATTATAAACTGAATAGTTGACAAAGTTGTTCCCGCTGATGATGTAAAAAAGCTTTAAGACCTTGAAAACATACATGTGTTGTAAAGGCATTATATCCAGCTCCTGAAATATAGGCCATGATGGTGTCTGCAATGATTTAAACGTCATTAGCCGCAAAACATGCTTCTGTCGAACGTACAGAGGATGTAAAAGAGTTTTACAAGCACCACCCCAACATGCTAAACCATACAGGAGGATAGAATCAACTAGGGCAAAATAAACCAATTTCAGAAGATATAACGGACAGTATAATCGTAAAACATACATTTTCCTGGAAACCAAAACAATTCTCGACTTAAGGCCTTCAATGTGGGCCTTCCAGTTTAGGTTACTATCAATCATAACTCCCAAATATCTAATTTCACATACCGAGCTTATGGTGAAGCAACCATTAGGGATACAAATTGGACTGTTATTACAGCCAAATGCGTGATAGATAATCGGTGTTTGGGATCTCTGGCATTCCCTGAAATGCATAACTTTAGTCTTGTCGCTCAAAATCAAATTATGGGCTCCCAACCAAATCGCTAACATAACCAAATCCTTGTCAATAATAGTAAGGTTCGCATGATGGTTGAGGCCAGCATAAACAAATGAAAGATCATCCGCATACGCAGTGAGGGTACCAGAAAAATTCTGGTTGAAGATTCCATTTATGTAAACAAGAAAGAGTAGCGGCCCCAACACTGAACCTTGAGGAACTCCAACCCTAATATAACGCTCCTTACTCAAAATATTGTTGACGCGGACAACTTGAGTTCGGTCACTTAGATAATCAGAAAGCCACTTGTGTAACATTCCACGAAAACCGCAACGATTTAGTTTTAACCGAAGAATTGTATGATCAACTCTATCAAATGCTTTGGTTAGGTCAACAAACATTGCTGAAGCCTTAAGTCCTCGATCAATGCTGCCACTTATCTGTTCCATAAATTCTAAAATCGCTTGTTCAGTATTTTTATTGTTACGAAATCCAAATTGTTTCGGAGAGAGAAATTCGTTTTGATCCAAAAAATCAACAATCCTGTTCTTCATAGCCTTTTCAAAAATTTTAGAGAAGATTGAAAGAAGTGATATTGGTCGGTAGTTATTTACACAAGTTTTATCATTTTTCTTAAATATGGGGACAACAACAGCTCTTTTCAAGGTTCCAGGAAAAACTCCTGTTTCAACACTTAAGTTAAAGAGAAAAGACAAGACATCCACAAGGAAGCAAGCCATTTTTTTAACAACACTATTTGGAATTCCATCAATCCCAGGAGACGATTTATTTTTTAGGGAGTTAATAATATTATACAGTTCCCCTGGAGAAACAGGTGAAAAATAACAACTATTCATAACATCATAACTCTCAGTAACTATTCGATTTCTTTCCAACTCATCCATCACTGTCGAACTACTGGAGTTCCCTATACTTACAAAGAAATTATTAAATTCATTAGCAATAGCCGCAGAATCCGAAATGGTCACATTATTATGACTATTAATTTCTCTGATTCCGTTATCCTTTGACCAAAATCGAATTTCTGAGTAAAATGGTTTGGTTTAAAAAGCTTTTCTAATTGGAAGCTCTTAAAACTAATAGTTCTTGACATTTTTTTTGCAAAACAAAGTTAAAACCCAAACTTGTTTAAATTAATTATCAAACTTAAAACTAATTGACAATTTTTGCAAATACATATGTATGTATATATTTTATTTTTACGGATAATTCGAAATTTGAAATCTTTCAAGAATATTTAAGACTTTGAAATTTGATATTTTTGAGATTATTTTGAAACTTTTGATATTTTTCAAATTATAGTTAGCTTTTTGAAACTTTTGATATTTTTTAAATTTCGAAATTTGTGACGCTTTATCGATATATTTAGAAATCGTCAGAGCATTGAGTTTCAAGACTCTACTCTCGAAATCAAATGCTTTTAGTTAATGCAAGACTGGACAATAGGACGAAATAAGTTTTTCACTAAAAGCTTTACTTGCTCATAGGTACAAAGAGCATTTTTAGGGTCCCAAAAAAATGTTGCGGGGTGGCCTGAAATATGAAGTTACGCCACTGATACATAACTCTACTAAAGTAGGTAGTCAATCTTACGTTGGAAAACAAAAGATGAAATTCGAAGTCGTTCTTAATCCAGTGTTTTACCACAAAATGCCAACTTTAAAATTAAATGTAACTTTGCTAAATATCTTAAAAATGAACGTCGTAAAAAAATTATTTTAATCAAAAGGTATTCAATTGCCTACATATATTATATTGCTGCTTAAAAATTACAGGTTGCTATTCAAAGAACTACTTTGACCCCAAAATATAAAATATACAATATAATCCCACCTCAAAAGCGTACAACTTTTGTATGGAACACATTTTTAAGAAACGCTTGGTTTTTTAGATAATTCAGCTGGAAACTTTTCAAA
The DNA here is from genome assembly GCA_958295665.1 of Tipula vernalis. Taxonomy (NCBI): domain Eukaryota; kingdom Metazoa; phylum Arthropoda; class Insecta; order Diptera; family Tipulidae; genus Tipula; species Tipula vernalis. The sequence goes on from OY282558.1 coordinate 275,035,521, forward strand.
TGAACACACATATAGCGGGAGTGATGGATTTTAGAAAGTAATTCTCCCCTACCGAATGATTTGTTTGTTACGGTCGAATAGTTCGTCGTTACAAGAGACACCACAACAATTGAAAGAAAAAAATATACGTACATGCGGTACTAAAAGTTCTTATAAAAAACAACTTTTGTTATCAAAATTAAAAATTTTAAAATGTAAAACTGACTTCGGTTTGAAAAAATTGGTGAATATGTATTACATAATTGCAATGTAATATGTTTTTTGTATTTTATGGGATAGTTCTGGTTTTTTTGTGGCAAAAAACTATGAAAAAGGCAAACTTTTGCTATAAATAACTATTTAAAAGACATTAAAGAACATTAATGGTTCTTATGGGTGACGACATATTGCGGCAAAGTAAATTGTCTATTATTTAAAAAAAAAATCATTTTGCTTTTTATGTCAGATTAATATTGGTTATAAAAATAATCGAAAATCAGAATAATATACTCGCAGGTATATATATATATATATATATATATATATATATATATATATATATATATATATATATATATATATATATATATACCCGTATAATGCAAAAATAAAATTTATGGTTTTTGTACATTTTCAATTTCTTATGAATCTAGACAACAATTCATAATTTTATTAAGAATTTATGCTTGTCTTGAATTTCAAATTATTTATGATAAATGTATAACTACACAAAAAAAACAGCAAACTGATACCACTATAATACAAGCTGCGGTTCCGGCTGTTAATAGCTAGACGATAATCTTTATAATTTTGGTACCTACCTTCATCATTTTGACAGTGTCTGTAAAGGTTGTTTATGATTTTTAGAATAATAGAAGCCTTAAGGTAATTCAATCGGTTAAAGAATGCACAAAAATTGATCCTTTTTTAAACTGATTCGTATTATAACATGTGTTGGTGACTATATGATAACACAATATGTATATTAAGTCAAACGTTTGCGTGGAACCGAATTCTAAACAATTACCATATTTAGAAAAATGTAACAAAATTTCTTTACAAATTCCCATTATGCTGTAGCACTTCGTAGAATAAATTGTCATTATACGTTTCTATTAATATGTAATTATAATAACTGAACCAATACCAGATAAAATTTTGCCATACTTTCGTAGCGGAATTAATTTTTCATTTTCCAACAAAATGAATACATTAAATCATTGAAATATCCCACAAAGAGCCCTAAAAACATACTAAATAAAGAAGTTATGCATGTGGGCAAATAATTTAAAGCGCAATTTTTGGTTGGAGTTATTCACACCAAAATGCTCTGATTGTATTTTATTTTAAATCTCGAGCATAAAACAAAATCAAATTTAAAACAAAAAGTTACAAAAACATAATTTCCGTATTTTGTAAATAAAATAAAAGAAAATTTTTTATTTTATTTTGTTAATATTCAAATAATCATCAATCTTAATTTAAATAATTTATCAAGAGGAATATTTCAAAATAATTAAATTTAATTAAATCAATTTTCTCGAAAAACCCCAATATACGAGCATAAACCAAACATTTTATGAATTTAATTAAGTCAGATTTTTTTTTTTGAGTAAACTCCAGCGATTTTATACTTATTTGGGGTGATGGATCGCGGGTGTTCTATTCTAGTTCAACACGAGTAATTATACACGATATTTTAATAATATGCACAGTAAACAACTTTACTAAAAAATTCAAGAAATTGACATATTTCATGGTAGAAAATACAGTTTTAATTTTATTTTTAATTCTTCAGAAAGATGTCGTGTGATGTTACGAGTTATAACTAGAATAGGTCGTACAGCCAGTCAGTCCCTCGTTCACGTAATACGATTAACATGAGAAGTGCCCTGTTATGCCAATTTTTACCAAGTTTTTAGTTTCACAATACATGAAATCGGCTTAAATCAAAATTTTAGGAATTAATGATATTCACTTGGAATATCTTCATGGAATGATCCAGTGGAACAAATTAAGGAAGATTCACATTAACAAAAAATAAAATTTAATAAAACAAAAACTCCTTCCACAAATTCAAAATAACAATGAACACATAATGAACAATATATATTTTTAGTGCAAGAACTTTGAAAGTATTTAATCAAATGAAAACAAGATACATTTAATATTTGCAACTGATGTAACAAATAATAATACTTAACAGCCGAAAGCTAATTTTAAAGTTTTAGGTACTTTGTTGAAATATTTTTTTATGGCTGAAAAATAAGAACAGAATAATTTAGTAATAATTTAGCAAACAAAAACTTGCTGGTTTGGTACCTGTTGGATTTTATTAATATACCAAATATAGGTATAAAAATAAACTTCCGAACAAAAAACTACAAGAACAACTTCAGAGTTTGAATAATTAAAACTTTTTTTTTCTGCTTGTTTGTTTTGGATTCTTTCTAGTCGTAATTCGTGGCATATAATGTTTGATAGCATTTACCGTAATCAATCAAATATTTTGTTTGTGTAGTAATTGGAATTTAAATAACAAATTGAAAGGTATTCAATTTAACCCTTAAACAAATTTGATGAAAAATCGTTATACATTTTTTTAGGTGATTTATGTGATTTTATAGGTGATGTTAATGTTTGTAATCAATTTTACATATTCAACACAGTCTGGTTTGTTTTATAATACAATATATGTATGCATGTTTGTACGTACCGCTAGAGTTTTAGACTATGTTCAAATCGAAATAAAATACCTTTCCAGTTTTTTTTTTCTGCCAGCGAAAAATTACAATAAAGGTACAAAGATTAATTTCATTTAAATTTTAGGCCCAGCAAAATAATGCTTACGATTTCAGTTTATGTTTTGGTAAATTATTCTTTGGTTGTGTTATCATTATTTATATATTGAATATAAATAACGATAAATTGTCCCTTGTTAATTCAATGTGAACACTATAATTTTGTAGTTTGTCATTGATTAGTTGTAAAAGCACGGTGAATTTAGTAATCGCATAGTGAATTATACTATAATTCTCTGTGGTAATAGTTTAAAAAATTTTAAAGAATTATGTAGTTGCCTTACAAGCCAAAGTTGGGATGCGTGCATAATGTAATAAATAAATATTAAAATTAAACTAAAAAAATGAGTGGTTTATTAGTAAGTGAAGCGGCGAGATATATAGTATGTAGGTTTAAGTTTGTTATTGTTCTGGACGAAGTTGGTGAAAGAAATGTTTTTAGGTTTCATTTATTAAGATTTGTGAATGCTTACACTGAGAAAAATTGTACATGTAATCTTTACTATTTTCCCATTTTAAAATTAACGTACAAAACTTCAGGTAATTTTTACTAAATTCAATTAAATTTTATAAGAATTATATACATTTCAAGCTATTAACTTAATATTTACCTGAACACACCATTTGAATTTAAAATTATAAAATAAGTTAAATTTAAATGTAAATATAACTTACTTTCAAATATATAATCCTTTAATTTTTAAAAGTAATGAATTTTAAATTTATTGTAAACCTGATTGATTTTTTTCTAAAATAAATTGTACCGGATACTTTATAAAAATAAACTGTTTCTAACATCTGAAATTAATATGAAATGCAACAGTTCAAATCTACGTTAAATTTATTTAAATTTTATGTGGCTATCATTTAAAATCTAATTAGATTCATTTAAATGTTATATTCCTCTTATTGCTTTTTTACTATTTCCCGTTATTTTTTTGTTCAATTTATAACCTCATGTGTCATGTATTTATTTTAAATTAGTTTTTATTGGAAAAGGATGTGCGGTGCATTAATTTAATTTATTTAAAATCCTAGCTTGTGCGTTATTTTAATATATTTTCCTTTCAAAGACAAAAGTGTTAGCAAAGTAAAAAAAATGTCGGGAAATTCAGAAAATATAGTGAGTGGGAAAAGTGTTGAATGTGATTTACCGTGTATAAATGACAGTTCGCCATATTTTGATAATAATAACTGCAACCAATACGTTAATTTTGCCAAAATTTTTGTAGATAACAATAATTTACACAGTAGTGAAAATGTTTTAAATGTAGAATACAGTTCTAAAAGTGTAAGTGCGTCTAATTCTAATATGGAAATATTATGGAGCGTTAATTCCAATGAAGAAATCCATAATTGGTGTACGCAATACGATATTATGGAAGCATTTGAATTGCTTACAAGTAAATATAAATTATGTCTTTTCAAATCAATTATTTTCGTCATAACCTCTCACATTTTGAAATTAGAGTTTGTTAAAGTACGTGTAGAACTATTGCCTGCCAAAGTTGGTTATACCAAAACCTACTTAATAAATAAAGCCCCCTTGATGAAATCAAACTTTATTTAAGGTATCAACAAATCGAAATCAAATTGTTTCCTATTTTTTTATATGCAGTTCTCGATCCGCGATTGATTCGTTTCCGCGGATTCTATAATCGACATGAATATTTGGTTTCATCCCCGAAAATAATTATTATTTTATTTAAATTTACATTTTATTATCTATTATTGTCTTTGTCAGAGTCTGAAATTACATTGGATCATTTGAAACTAATAAATGAAGAAGAAATAAAAGACTTATTCCAAGATCAACCCCTTGGTCAACGAATTAACTTTCGAATTAAATTAAATAAATTTCGAAGTGATAATGTAAATATGGAGATGAACTAGACCTAGACCGATTTACAAAAAGCTTATTTACTAATTTCATTTTTAGAATTTAGATCCACTTCATGTAATAAAATGTAGCTGTGACCACGATACTTTATCAATGAATTCCGCAATTGAGAAATGGATGGAAAAGAATCAGAATTTAAATAAATCGAGTTCTTCAGATCAGGTTGTATCTGCAATCCCACGCAACCTACAAAATATTCTAGAGTCCACACATACAGGTCGAACTATATTAGGTCTGAAAACCAAACCGCTAACTTCTTTTTACAAAAAACAATTAGTTAATGTAATCGTTCAAGAGTTTACTGATATGAAAAAAAGAATGCAAATTAAAGAAATAAATTATTATAATGAGCAAATTCTACAGATGTTTCCAAATGAACCTACAGTGAGTAAGATTAATTTTAATTTGCATATTTGAATTAACTTTTAAAATACCTCTCTTACAGGATTACTATTTCATACCTGGTCAGAAGACTAAAAACGCTAAAGGCAAGCTGTACGATAAAGCGAGCAATGAGGCAGCAAAATTAAGGTCATTAGGCATTTTCACTCAAACTAAGGAAAGAAAAACAAGCTCATCTTGCACCAGCATCAGCGGAACAAATATAAGTAATATTTATTGATTGAAAACTTACGATTATTATTTTTTTGTTAATTATTTTTAAAAAATTTGCAGCTTCTGAAAATACTAAAGAGAGTGCTGATATCAAAGAATCGCTTTTGTGGCTTTTGTATAATGAGGAGCCTTGGGAAACTGTAGTGTTGCACTGGGATAAAACATTTACGAGACGACAAAATATTATAAAGTCTACAAGCAATAACATCGAAATTTTTAATAAATTTAAACAATTAAAAAATTATTTGGGATATACATTAGTAAGTATTTTCCTGTTAAACTTCTCTTATTTTGAAAGCTATGTTTTACTTTAGAGCCTCGAAGGTATAACCCTTGAACCACTAACTAGTTTTGCACAATATTTTCCAAATTCTCGTTTTATTTCAGCTAACATCTTCTGGTTCTTGATCGAATGTACCATACAATATATTTTAAATTTGTAAAAATCCAAATAAATATTCAGTTAGCTTAAAACATTGTTATTACATTTTTTCTGTACCTTTGAAATACCTTTCTCTGACAGAAAAAATTGAAATTCAATTGACTTGCAATTAAACATTATTCGTGATTTTTTAAAATGAAAAATTATTATTTGATGCATGCGATCAAGTTCCATACGATTTTAGCTAAAATAAACCAAAAATTTGGGAAATCTTTCGGAAAAACAAGATGCGATGTGTTTAGCACTTAAGGTGATGTACGTTTCGAGGCTTTTAACTGAAATAGGTATGGATTTCAATTTTTTTTTTTTTTTGTAATTTGCAAATATTTTGGAATTTACCATATTATTTTGCGTTATTATAGATTGAAATCGATTTTTCCAAAATCTACCCAGGAAAGCAAAATAAACTACTGGAAAAATGGAATCGATTAAGATTGCATCTCTTGTCGAATGTTCGGAATTTGGTAAAGGATAAAACCAATTCCAACATGCTAAAATTAATTACTAATGAAACCAATCAGGGTAGGTACAGAGCACTATTCATTTTGAATTTTAATGAATATGACGTATGAACTTAAGTTTTCCAAAATCTAATTAAAACTCGTTTTAACTTTTCAGATTCAGTAGATGCAATAATAGCATTAAGTATTCATGCTATTTGTAAACCGATAAAAATTTCATGTGTGATTAACGGTAAAAAGACCATATTAAACCCATCTATAGCTGACAGCCAGGATGTTTTTCTAATACACATTTCTAAAATTAACGATAAAGAGCGAAAACTCGCGAATTTAAAAAGTAAGCTTCTGACCAAAGGACAAAGTTTGCAACCTATAATTTTAGTAGTAGGAGAAGCTTTAAATAATTTAAACGAATTTTATGTAACCTTCGATAATTGCATATACAAATTTAGCTCTTTTCTAAAGTGTTTAGACATTGTTTTTAAGTTAACAAATACCTTAAATCTTAAATATCCGAAAGAATGTCAAATTTTTTGGCAATTTATACAAAAGTTTTTTTTTGGAATTAATACATCATATGATATACGTAATTCAAATTTAAATCATTTTATAACAAATTTAAACACTTAAGTAAAATTTGTTACATTTAACATTTAATCATTTAAATTTACTGAATGAACATTGTATGAATAAATATGGTCGATTCACGGGGTGCACTCAAACTTTTCAAAATATATACGCTTTCATAAGACATCTAAATAGATTGCACAAAAAATATATAAATAAAACTAGTGAATTACCTGAAAAGCATAACTTCCAGACTAATTGTAATGCTAACAATGCATCTACGTCCAATATTGTATCTGGCAGTAGTGATTTACTAGATTTAAACACGTTAAGTGATGAACCACTTTATGAACGCTTACAAAATCAGCCGAATGTGGCTTGTGATGTATCAAACATTTTAAGTAATCAGTTAAAAATGTTAAAAAAGAATGCATTGTCTCTTACCCTAAACCTTCACAATAAAAATAATTTGACTAGATGAAATGTCACTGGAATTCAAAATGACATCATTTCTGATATTGTTCAACCGATCCTTAATATAATTACGTGTAATATAATACCATTAATTAAAGAAGATAAAAGTGTGGCAAATGCAAAAAATTTAATTGAAACTTTAGAGAATACGTTTAGTGGATTTGAAACTGAATACAGGTTGATTAAACGACTTAAAGAATTAAAGCTGTATCAATAACCAAAAGCTTATTCAATGAGTAATGAAATGACTGACATAATATTGCATCATACCCCTACTATTGCGCCAAATAATATGTGCGGTATACTGATGCCAATATCGTTCCAAATTCAAAAATATTTTGAATCTCAAAGTATATTAAGGGAAACTTTGGAAAATATGACCCGACTATAGCAATTACCTCACAACTGTTTCGAAAATTTATTGAATGGATCGATTTGGAAAAATAAAATGGAACATTCTCAAGATAGAATTTTGATACCAATTAACTTATATTTTGATGATTTTCAAATCGATAATAGTTTAGGACCACACGCAAACGTACACACAATAACAGCAGCTTACTATAACTTTCCAACCATTCCAAGTCACCACATATCCAAACTTGAGAATATTTTTCTAGCTGCAGTTTACAATAATCAACACCGTTATGCATGTGGAAATAATGTAGCACTTGCACCACTAGTTGCAGAATTAAATAAACTTCAAGAAACTGGTGTTGAAGTAGCAACAAAAGAAGGAACTTTTGTGATTCATGTTATGTTATCTCAAATTCTTGGAGATAATTTAGGATTGAATAATATTTTAGGTTTTAATGACTGTTTTAATTCAAACTCTTGTTGTCGAGCCTGTACTCGAGTAAAAAGAGAAATAAAAAAGGATTGTGTTGAGCACACGGAACATTTAAGAACAAAAGAATCTTACGATAATTGCATTGAACTAAACAACTACGTTTCAACAGGTGTCAAAGAAAATTCGATTTTTAACAGCATTTCTAATTTTCACATAACAGATAATTTTGTATTTGATGTAATGCACGATCTATTTGAGGGTGTATGTGGATACGATATGGTTGAAATAGTGCGATACTACATCCTAAAGAAAAAAAAGTTCTCACTTGATGTTTTTAACTTTAGGAAACATATGTTCGATTACGGTGAATTGGAAATTGGCAATATATTTGGTTCACTACAAATTTCGCATATAAAAAAATGTAAAATCCAATCAAATGCTCGGGAAATGCAAACATTCGTAACGTATTTTCCCATAATAATTGGCGATTTAATAGACAATAATGATGAAGTATGGCATTTTTTTTAACATTGTTAACAATAATTGATATTATAACACTTCCAAGTTTAACTTTAGAACTGCTTGAAAAATTAGAAAATAATATACATAAACATAATGCTTTATATCAATCAATATTCCAACAAACTTTGAAGCCAAAACACCATTTTATGGTTCATTATGTCACCGCAATTAAAAAATGTGGACCTCTTAAAAACATGTGGAGTTATCGATTCGAGGCGCAACACAGAGAACACAAAATATACATGCGGAATGTATCTTCTCGGGTAAACCCTAAATTAACGATTGCTCGGAAAGCTTCTCTAAAATTTTCAAGGTTATTGCTTGAACAATCTTTTTTTTTAAGATGATATTATTATTGAAGGCGAAAATTATTTAAACTTAACAGAAATTTGTGCTGGGCTAGAAGATTATTATCAGTTAAATTTACATAACGCATTTGTTATTAAACGGTTAACTTTTAAAGGAAAGTTGTACAAAAAAGGATTTTTCATATTTGTCAAACAGCAAGTCGTTGAATGTGTCTACAGAATTGAATTTATAATTAAAGCAAATACCGGTTTAATTTATTTAATTTGTACAAAATATGATTTGGCTTATTTCGACTGCCATATACAATCATTTGTTATGAATTTGAATAATTGTAATTTAGAAATAATTGAAATTTATGAAACCGGAGCCCCTTTTCATTCTTATACCACAAATGATGGTAGAAGGGTAGTAAGAAAAATGTTTTTTTGAAAATAAATAAATACCATGTAGAACTGTTTTGTATTTTACTGTAACATGAATTTTTATATTTTTATGTACTTTGATTTGTATCCAACATCTTAATAAATAAAATGGAAAAAAATTATTTAAAACGCAAATTATCAGTATACTCGTATTATTTATTTTTATATGCAACAAATAAATTGAATTTGAGAATTTTACCCAAAGGTGCAATTGAAGATCATAATTAAGAAAAAAAAATCTTTTAAAAATTAAAATGAGACCATTTTTAAATTACAACCTGTTCATTTAATTTTCAGTTGAAAATTCAAGTTAATTTCATATAATGAACTGTTAAAATTGGGGTAAAATTCAAATGAACCACAATTTAAAATTGAACTCGTATCATTTCAAAATAATGTTGTTCTATTGTAAAAATATTTTTTAAAATGCACTTAAAAATAATTACGATTCTATTAAATTTTAAATGAAAAAATTTAGTAAATATATGTTATCTTAATCTAAATTTTACATAATGAACAGATTAAAATAATATTTTAATCCATTTAAAAACTAAATGGTCATATAGTTGACCGAAAAATACCTGGAAAATATATGAATTTTACCTAGATTTTACTATTTTTTTTCTGAGTGTAGTTTACAGTACTAAAGTACTAATAGAGTACACTTAAAGGACTACATTAAATACACTTATTAGAAAAAGTCTCCGTACACTAAGCAGTTCGCTGTTCTTATTAATCAAAACTTACAAATACCGTTATTTTTCTAAAAAAAAAATTTATTTATTATTCATTAGAATCATATGGACAATTTTATGTAAATTAACAAAATTCCAGAACAAAACCAAAAATAGAAACAAAACAAAACAACAAGAACGTTCAAAATTTCGTCAGAAAAAGTTTCCGTACGATTATTCAAAATTAAGAAAAATTAAAAAAAAAACTGTATCAGTAAGAGGTTGGGTATCCTTTTCTTGCAAGCACTTCTTTCAATCTATTTTTCATTGAACCCACTAATTTCGTCGTTTCTTCTGCGCCAATATTATTCCACTCTTCTAAAAGTACCTGTTTTAGCATCTCTTTTGATATTATAATGTGGTTACGAATTTTCCTTTCCAGTAAATCCCATAGATGTTCTATCGGATTTAAGTCCGGTGATTGTGCGGGTGTAAGCAATTGCTTAGGTACATTATAAAGTAACAATAACTTAACAATTTGAGCCGTATGCTCCGGGTCCTGGTCTTGTTGGAAATAAAATGAATCATTCAAACCTAATTTCTGAGCGCTGTCTTTTAAATTATCTTTTAAGATATTGAGGTATAATTAATATTATTTCGTATAATCACAAAACACCAACAGTTTTCACTTACTTAAAAATAAAAAAACCAAAATTTTATTTTTGAATTTATTTACTTTTATTTATTTAAAATTACAACTAGTTTCGATCTTGTAAAGATCATCTACAGGTAATTTTTTGCAATGATGTGTTTCATTGCAAAAAATTACCTGTAGATGATCTTTACAAGATCGAAACTAGTTGTAATTTTAAATAAATAAAAGTAAATAAATTCAAAAATAAAATTTTGGTTTTTTTATTTTTAAGTAAGTGAAAACTGTTGGTGTTTTGTGATTATACGAAATAATATTAATTATAAAAAGATCACTTACGTCACTCCGCTTCAAAAAAAATTTTTTTTTTTAAAAAAATGTTTAATAAAGATATTGAGGTATTGAAATTTGTTCATTGTTAAATCAATAAATACCAAGTTTCCTACTCCACTGCTTGCCATACACCCCCATACCATAACACCACCACCACCATGCTTAACGGTAGGAATTAAATTTTCTTTATTGAGAGCTGTATGCGATTTTCTCCAAACAAGTTTACGACCTTTAATCCCAAAAATACAGAATTTGCTTTCATCTGAAAAAAGTATGTTCTGCCAAAACGATCCCGGTTCATTTAGGTGTTCGTTAGCAAAATTGACGCGATTCTTTCTATTGGCCTTTGAAATCCACGGTTTTCTTCGAGCAACACGGCTACGATATCCAGCTTTTTTAAGAATTTTTCCTACAATACTGGGACAAATATCTTTATTAAATTGTTCTTTTACGTTTTGTGTAATTTTTAAAGTTGTTATATGTGGGGATTTTTTTTAACACAACTCATTACAAAGCGTTTTTCTCTATCTGTTAATTTAGATGAGCGGCTAGAACGGGGTTTAGACGTTATAACACCACTTGTTTTAAAATTCTGGACCAGATATTGGATTGATGACCATTGTCTTCCGAACAATTCTGCAATTTCCCCGTAGCTTTTTCCTTCTTTCCATAATTTAATTATAATTTTTCTTTCGTGAATATTAATCTTTTTTCCGCGAGATGACATTGTTATAAAATAACTGAACCAACTCAACCCAATAATGTAATAATAATAAAAATTTGGCACAGTTAAATGACCTTGATTCGTATTAAACAATAGTTGATACAAAAACGAAAATTGTGAAACTAAATCTTCGAGAATAACCTTGATACTAAATTTCGTACGAACTGTACGGAAACTTTTTCTGATGAAACCTTGAATATGTTTGTTGGTTTCTTTTGTTTCTATTTTTACTTTTGTTCTGGAATTTTTTTAATGTACATAAAATTGTTCATATGAATCAAATGAATAATAAATAATTTTTTTTTTTTTGGAAAAATGACGGTATTTGTAGGTTTTGCTTAATAAGAACAGCGAACTGCTTAGTGTACGGAGACTTTTTCTAGTAAGTGTATATTAAGAAGTCCGTTGTCTTGAGCATGTTCATGAGATCTCCTCTGTCGAGATTTTGAGTGGAGAGTTTTATATTTTGTTGAACAAAACTTGTCAACAAAGCATTCTATTGGATTCAAAAATTATTTTCAGACAAAATTCGCCTGAATGTATCTTATTTTCTTTACTCACACACCACAAATAAATACTTAAGAATTTAGTGTTGTTTGTCCCAATACTTTGCTGTTAATTGATAATAATAATATTAATATACAGTTTCATATATAGGTATACGGGTTGGCCTGAAGGAGCAAACATGTCATCTAAATTGAAAATCGTGCATTTTAAATGTGAAAACGGTAGAACATTCGCAGAAAACATCAAAATAAATGTGGGGTACGTTTACGTATGTTTATTATATATACCGTCTTTTCTTTAAGAATTTTAAGTGCTGAATATTGAGAATTATAGCCCAAGGTAAACAAATATTTCCATTATACATATATTACAATGTTTCCATGCCAGACAAGCTGTAGTACGTGAATGGAAGATTAAATCGATCGAATGCCTTATTTAACAATAAAGCAGAGCAAGGAACGACCGGTATTGAACTACGCACTGTCGGAAGAATTAAAATCAATTTGTTTTTGTGTACTTTTCTATGAATTGCCAATGGGTTATTAAATTTAAAAAATTGCTGGATTGATACAATTCCACAGACTACACCAGTATAAACAAGATTTTATAATTTTAATTGATTAATTTATGTTTAACTAAAAAATAAGAAGCAACAACAATGGTCAACCGTAGGTCTTTTCATATCATCGAGTTTCAAATGAAAAATGGCTCTAAACCACTGATATTAGCTAATAAAATTGGAAATAGGGCAAACGACAGTTACACAAAATGAAAAGATAAAATACCAGACCAACAATGCTGTAAGACCAACATAATAGCAAAATAAAATTAGCAAAAGTGCATCAACATAGGAAAGACTTGAAAGAGAGTTTTGAGATTGAATATAGATTTGATTTTGATAACGCGTCAATTTTGAAATACGAACAAAAACAGAAAACATAATTTAAAGAGCATGTCAAATTTGAACGCCCAAAAATCCACAAAATTATAAAGTTGATATCAATCATTTGCAAACCAATTACAAGAGTACTAGTAATCATACCCGGTATTTACCGAGAAAATATTAGTATTGGTAAGATCACAGGCTTCAGAGAATGATAGTTTAAGAATAAAAAACACATTTCTGCGGTTGTTCAACTTCTAGAAAATTGTCTAAAATCATTTTAGAATATAATTACCATCACTCTTATTGAATTTCACCAAAATTGTTTTTAAAAAAACGGCTATTTCCATTCTAATTGCACGTATTTTCCATAACTGCATCTAAAAATCATTTTAGAATCCTATTTTCAAAGGCACCTGTCGAATTTCACGATAATCGGTTTAGAAATAACCTGCAGTAACTAAAGCACGCATTTATAATTCCCTGCGTTGAATGATAAAGACTTATGGAAACAAAAGAAAAACTGGAGAAAAACAGTTGGTTGATGTATTGACTTATTTTCATATAAAACACGAACAGAAACAATTGTTTCAGAGTTTGCGTGCGAGCGTTATTTAGCCTTTTATGTGATGAATTTAAAATTTTGTAAAATCAAAATACAATTTTTCCGTATACAAAATCACTTAGTTGTACACAAAACCTGCTGTTCACAGAAAACAACAAAACTTAAATTGACTTGGAGGATACTTTGTAAATAAAATTGCTTCCTTAGTCTAGACTAGACTATCGATCATTGGCCTGGGGGTCGCGAGTCAAACCGGAACATTTTTATATACTATATTATGTATAAATACTATGTAACTATGTTGAACTATGAAAATGTTTCGATTATTTTTTTCTTTATTTATTCATAAGTTCAATTCCATCAATTTTTTTTTTTTTTTTTGTACTTTTTTTATTGAATTAGTTATTTCAAATTACTACACCATACATTATTATTTAAATCACAAATATCGATTTACCAGAAAGAAATCAATTTAAAGGATAAACAATGAACCATTTCACTTTATGCAAAATACCAGCTCAATTTTTCTGATTCAAAAATGAAATGTGAGCAAATTATTTTTTGACTCCAAAACTCTTCATTTTAACCCCACCAAATTGACTTAAATTTCTGTTCCCCAAACGAATCATTTTCGATTCCCTTTATGCAAAGTACTAGGAGTGAGATCCCGCCCATAAGGTGATTATCAGCTTATTACAGTTTTTCGTTGAAACGAAATTAAGAATATGAAATTGTGTGACCAAATAAACGAAGAACAGAGTCATTTTATGGTTGCCACCTTCGAAACTACTTGTGCTCGAAACCATAGTGTGATTGTAAACCGATTTTGATGAAATTCAATAAGTGCGATAGAAATGAGATTTTAAAAAGATATTTCTAGATGAAGTTCGGGAAAATTACCAATTAGGACAGAACTTGCCTATTTCTTATCCGATTAATATGAAATTCAACACACACATGTGCAAATGAGATTCCAAAAGATATTTAGATAGAGTTCTAGAGCACCGCCAATTCTGATGGAATTCGTCTATTTTTTAACCGATTTTGTTGAAATAAAACATATACAATGGAAATTGGACCCTAAAATGATTCTTAGAATTAATTTTTTTTTTAATGATTTTTACGAGTTCTTATTTCACAGTTTCAAGTTATATTTGATTCCAAATCTTCAATTAACCACTGATAGTTAACAAAAATATTCTTGAAACATTTTTTATCAATTTGAATCTTTAAAGTGTTCTTTTTTTAATTGGATAATATCAACTAAAAAATATACAAACAAAATAAAAATTTTTAACTGTGGCATTTGTGTCGGCAACAAAAATGCTTGGACAACCATTTAGAACGCAGAAACTGAGCATATTTTTAGGGATATTTTTGAAGGATAGAAAATAAATGAATCTTTTTGAAATTTTGATAGTTCATTATAAATATTTTAACGAGTATTTTTCATTTTTAATCATTAGGAAAGATTGAAAATTGACGGAGATATAGTGTCGCGAAGGCATTTTTCTCAGTACCGATTGTAGGACCGTGAAAAATGATTGAAAACAGAAGGGCAAAAGGATGTGGTCAGTATATGCTTGTGGTTACTTGATAAACCTAATCTTTTAATAATAAGTTAAGAATTTAGAGAAATGGCAGACATAAATTCCAAAAAATCGATATTTCGATTTTCGATTTCTTCGCTGATCAAGAAAACTAGTTTATTTTGAGAAATTTAAAATATGTTTAGGTTGACCAAGTGGTCTTATTATGTGTACCGAATGAAATTTTTGATTCCCAAATGTATATTATCTCATGGGCTAAAAAATAGTACCGTTACTTTGTAGAAAAACAATTGGAAAAGAAAACGAATAAACGTCAAATTGTGCATTTTTTATTTATTTCGAAATGGACGAATCAGAAGAAGAAAAACGTGACATAATAATTAGATTGTGCAATGATCGTCCGGAGTATACTAATAAAAAAATTGCTAAATTTGCCGGTATTTCCAATAATACCGTAACAAATATAAAAAATAAATTTCATTTCAATTTTTCTGTATCACCTAAGCCCGGATCCGGAGCAAAGGAAGGTGCTCGAAATAAAATGTTGGATCAGAAAATTGTAGGCGTCTTTACCAAACATCCTTCGATATCTGTGTGGGATTTGGCCAGAAAAATCAAAACAACCAAATCGATGGTGGAACAAGCTAAAACCAGAAATAATCTACGAATACATAAGAAGTCAAAATCCCAAAAACAAGTGTTGAACTATTTAATAGAGGGATAGATCGAGCAAAGAATCTTATCAAATGGTTGAACGAACGGAAATATTCTTGTATCGTAATGGACGACGAAACCTACGTCAATATCATAGCTGTTGAAAAATTTACAGATGGAAACGGGCGTCTGTCAGAGTCACTGAAGGTATCCTCCAGAAGCTAACGGCTTCCATTCGGGAAAAGTGAATTTTCGCCGTAAAATGAACAAAAAGTCTGAATGGCTATTTTTAATTAAAAAGTTTACAATATGTACAACAAAACAATAAAAGAATAATAATGATTATCTTCTATTGCCGTTCATTTTTAATTCTTCATTTACAAATCATAAATTTCATTCGGTACACATAATATACGGGTATGTTACAAAAATGTGTGCAAAATTTTAGCCCATTCGGTTTAATAGTCTCTGAACAATGTTTGGCGCCGGAAAAACACCCCGCTGCTCTTTAGTTCGTGTACCTGTGTTCGGCTCTTGGAGTAGAATGAAAGAGGATCTTGGAAATTGGCTCTATTTACAAGAGTTTTGAGTTTTAGCCTAACTCGTATTCTAAACGTGTTCAAGTAACTTTTAAAGCAAAAAAAAAATTAATTTTTTGAAGGTTCTATATAGTTGTCCCCCCTTAAAGAGTTCGGGCACGAACCTTTTCGATCGTTTTTTTATTATTAATATTCCCGATTCTCGATACTAGCAAAGCAGTTCTTGTTCTAGATGGAAATGTGTTCATAAAGTTGGACCAATGTATTTGGCGGACGACGCACAGTACGGCCAAATCAAAAAAAGCTGGCCAAAAGATCAAAAAAAAAAAGTTTCTATTTAGATGGGTTTTCTTTTCCATTGGGTTGGCTAAAGTACATGTCTAACATTCAGGAATTACTCATAGAAGATTATATTTCCTTCCTTCTACATGCTCTAGAATATTCATCACAATGCTAACTTTGTTCGAGCAGTATCAGCATTGTTACGGATATGGTAAACAACGCGTTTGTTAAATATAATACAGAAAATCGAAAGCACAACCAATTCTTATCGGACAAAATGGAATCAACTTCTGAAAGTAATTAAAATATGAAAATAAATTGTAATGTTCTAGATTTGAAAGTATCAAATATCAATAATTATATCGATTTTTATTAATGTCAATCATTAAAATACAATAAGTTGTTATCAAAGTTGTGTTGTTCTGTCGTGTTTGATTGTATAACTTATCAGAGCCTGTAGGTGAAGGTAATATCTTCCAAATTAAGCTGCTTTTTCGGATTTTATTGAAGTTTTTGACAAATAGGTTGGCGAAAAAGTGCTGAGAGATTTTCTCTCATTTTTTGGTTAAGATTTTTTTTTATTCAAAATGAGTTTTATTTAAGAATAACTTGGCCATTATATGACCTTTTGCCATTTTTCGTAAATTTTCATAATTCCATCGGTATAGAACTGTATTAGCCAATAAAGTTTTACTGTACAAAACGATAATCAAACCCATATGGACACACGGTATTCAGTTGTGGGGATCATCCAACAGCGCTTAAAACAGAGAACTCCTGCAATGAACCAAAGCGAAAATACTTCGCAGTATTACAATACTCCGTGGTAATAGTAATATACATGACGACCTTGGGATTAAAACCATTAAAGAAACAATTAAAGGATTTAGTTCGAAATATTACTCAAAAAAGCACATCCCAAGGGTCGATTGGTAATATTCTTCGGAGGAAGACGAGTTTTGTCTTTCTCCGCAAAACAAAATAAAATAAATTAAATTAAATTAAAAGTGAAGTGCTGGTTAAATTAGTGTAAAAATTAGATTAAAATAAATTAAATTGAACTACCCTTGCTTTGTTTAGGTTTGATTTCGTTTCATTTGCTTTTGTAGAGGTTTTAAGTTGTTTGGTATTGTTCACAAATTTTTTTTGTTTAATTAAAGAATTGAAATGTGATATATAAATTGATGTGTTGTGATCTATAAAAAAATAAAATATTTGTAAATGCGTGGTAATTATTCTAGTATAGTGACAAATATAACAGAAAATTTATGTATTGTTAATTGTTTAATAATGTGTGTAGATAGAATCTTTTGGAATAAGTGATATGGTTAAAATGTGGTGGTGTCATGATTTGTTTGTAGTATGGTATCTTTTGTTTCAAATATATAGTATACATTGGTTGTGTTGGTTTAATACTAACCCAAATGCATATATAAATCGTCGATCGCTTGTAATACGGATTTCGTCAAGTAATGTACTCTATCAAAACCAACAAAAATGTTTATACAAGCCGTCTCGTTCGTTCTTTAAACAGATCCTATCAAGAAAATGTACACTATATTATTGATTTTGTCATATAATATTTAAACAACAACAAAAACAGATTAGTTCGGATTGTGTCTATTTACAAATATAGTGTACTTTTTTATATCTTAAGTGTTTGTACTCTTTGGCTTGTATAGACATTTTGGTTGGTTTTGACTCTATCGTCGGCGAGAAACGCAGAATTTGTAAGTCCAAAAACTAATTTTTTCAGCAGACAATGAAAACTATCTCACTCTCCTTAAGCTTGATTTCCATGAGAAAATCTTACTGACTAGTATATTTTACTGAAAAAAAACAGAGGAGTTAAGACAATCAAAAATTCCATTAGAGTGACAAAGACAGTAATTTTTTTCATAACAAAATTGTATGGTTATATTTTGACAGAATTTTGTTAACATAACCAATAAACTTGATAATTTTTCGTATTTCATTAAGTTTCATTTTTTTTCTATTTTCGATAAATAATTTATTGTTGTGAAAAAATTAAGCTTAAATTTGTGATGGATAATTTGGAAACCGATCTAATGGATTATTTGGATCCCTTAAACATAATGAATATGCGGCCAGAAGAAACTGGTCAAAATGAAGCTTCAAAGAAAAAAACGCAAATATTGGGTGCGGCCTTATTATTTGGAGCGAGACAGAACTGGCGGGTTTAATTGAATTTCTAAACAGCTGCAAAAAGACCCGCAGTTGTTTTACAGTTATACCAGGATGGACTTGGCGGTGAGGTTAAGTAATAAATAAAAGCATATAAAATAAAATCATATTAAAATATATTAATCGCATTATGTGAAATAGATATCTGGCGACAGGTGAACCGCAAGCTAGCTTAGCTATAGCCTATAAATGTTCACCAACTAGTATCCACCGAATCGTGGTGGAAACAACCAAGGCCATAACAACAGTGTTAAAAGGAATCGTATTTCCTAAGATAACTGCGGAATATTTTAAGACGGTTGCCTCTGGATTTGAAGATAAATGGAACTTTCCTAACTGTATAGGGACAATCGATGGAAAGCATGTGACAGGAAGATTCAAGTATCTAAAATAACATTATATTATTAATATATGTATTTTAAAATTATTGGTGCACAATTTTTTGTTTTACCTTAGGCACCAAAGAATTCTGGCTCCGAATTCTTCAACTAAAAGATATTGGTGCTGCTGGTCGCCAGAGTGATGGAGGAGTTTTCAGAGAAAGCAGTAGCATACTCTTCCGTAAGTATTATGTTAATTTAAAATTTTGAAAGCTTGTATTATATTCAAAAACATTTTCCAGCGTTCCTGATCCAAGGGATGTTTCAGATAGCTTCAAAGCTGTGCCATATGTTTTCGTTGCCGACGACGCCTTTGCTTTGACGGAAAATATGTTGAAGCCGTATGCAACAAAACAGACCAAAGAACAAAAAATTTTCAATTACCGACTTAGTCAAGCTCGTCGGATAATTGAAAATTGTTTTGGGATTTTATGTGCCAAATGGTGAATATTTAAAATGCCAATAATTGCAGATCTGGTGTTAGTCGAGGGTATCATTCAATCTTGTGTCTGCCTACATAATTGGTTGAGGCAGAAAAATAAAAACTACATCACACCAGATCTTATAAATCATGAAATAAGAGGAGTTGTAGTGCCAGGTAAATATTCAAATTCAAAAATGTTTTTATATTCAAATCAATTAAAAATATAAAATTTTAGGCGCCTGGAACGACTTTGAAAACAATTTAGTGCCTCTACTTATAAACAATAGGAATTCAACAAATGTTGCGAAAAAAAGTATGGGAGCAATTTGCCGAATATTTTTGGGGAGAGGGAAAAGTGGAATGGCAGGACAGCAAAATATAATGTGGCCAAATGTCAGGAAGTCAACTGGTGAATACACACATAAGAAACTAAGATAAGTATTGTTTCATATATTTAATAAAATATTGACGTTGTTTAGCATATTACACATTATTTTTATTGATTAATAAGGTTTTTATGCCTAATGGAATCTTAATTGTAGGTGCAGTGTGCAGTATTTTGTAGCAAAATTGAAAACTATTTTTAACTTTAATTTCAATGATAAAGTTTATTATTAGCTATCGATTAGTATCAGCAAAGCTTACCTAAATATACAAGCCGTCAGGTTCAGATCAATTTTAAAAGAAGCTTAATTTAAGGGGGATACATTTTACGATTTCCCATAAGAACCCATGTAAAATTGAACATTTTTGATTAAAATTTTATGAATGAAAAATACTCGTAACAGAAAATATTTTTAGGTTTACATTTTAATCAAACCTTTGAGTATAACATATTTTAAAACCAATAACTTAAATTTAGTAATTTGATTAATATAATTAAAATAAAATTGTACAAATTTACTTTTTTTTGTATGGCTATGTGAAAAATACAGTATAAAATTATAAAAACGAAATCAATAACGTAAGATCGTTTTAAATATTTATCAAAAACTTTAAAATACAATAGACCAGAAATAAACAAACTACGCACAACCACTCTTTAACAACAATAAAAACTAAATAGTTTGGTTACAAGAAAGAAAAAAAATGTTTGTCTCCTCTTTAGTTTAACCTCTTTGCTATTTATCGACATTTTTGGTCGGTGTGACGGTAAGGTGTGACGTCATGGAGTGTAAAGATGTGTTTGTAAATAAAGGGGTTTCAGAAATCAAAATTCATTTTTGTAAGATTTTTCATTTAAGAAAAACGATATTAAAAAACATAACTTTTCATATGATTTGTATGAAAAATCCATTTTGTTTTTTGTCTTTTTTATCCCCCTTATATTAAGTTCGAATTTAATGCTGACGACTTGTATATCTTTGGTATCAGTAACTCAATTTGGTCAAAAATGTAGCTATGTCGTTATGTTTAGCACGGCAGTATATTAAGCAGCTGGAGGATGTTATTATAAAACTATCAGGAGCAAATTTCAGTCGAACTATTTAATAAAATACCCAAATGTTCAATTTATTTAATTTATTAATAAACAAAAAACTACAAAGATACAATATTGTTTTAAAATAATTTATTATAACTGTAGAAAAAGCTCATATGCACACATGAAACTTACATTTCAAATAATTATTTGAAGAAGTTTCCATTAGGCGTAAAAACTTTATCAAACCAAAAATTTATAATAAAATAATAATTTAAAATAATTCATGGTGGTACATCTTCAATATCCTAAAACAAAAAAAAATAATAAAATATCTACGCAAAAAAATTATATCTATGAAACTATACTTATCTTATTTAATTATCTTTCTTTTTGTTGTTCTCCTCCTCTTGTAAAGACTCGGTTAACTGTTTCACCATTTTTTGCTGTGCTTTCAGCCGGGATGTTAAACTCAATGTCTCGAGATAAGGTTTTAATGAGCTAAAGAACAGATCTAATCGGGCGTCGCTGCTGAGGGCGCTGAAGTGCTGGGTGTTATGGACAACTTCCTTTCGAGTGCTTGCACGTATCGCCGCTATAAGGTGAGTGTTTCTTTCTGATAATCACGCTCTACAAAAAAACGATTTATTATAATTTAACAATTATCACATTCACCCCTATAATGATTGTCGGGTCGATCGACAATCGACACGACTCTGTGTTGCCTTTTCCTTTTTCGAATTGTTTTTGTCAAGACAGAGTCGTGAAGATTGTCGATCGACTCGTGAATCATAATATGGCTGATTATTTATGCTTACTTTTCATTCTGTTTGGGCGAACCTTCTCGACATCCTCAAATCTGCTCGAAGAATCGAGGTCGACAAGGTTTTCAGTATCCCCACCCAACTCGATAGATCTAAATAGAGAAATTAAATTAAAAGAAATATAAAAATAAATCTTAGTGGAATATCCATACCTTCTTGGCTCATTAGTTTCATCCAAAAATGACAGAAGATTTGCAAATTTATAACCCTTATTAACCCCGCCCTTGGAACCACTTGGGGTCTGAGATTTTGAGCGCTTGTAGGTGGATTTCATAGTGTCTCAGTGTTTTCGCACTCTCTTTATATTATCAGGGATAGCTGTTAATTGAATAATTTTTTCCAATTTTTAAAAATGTTAATTTCCTCCCAAGTCGCGCTCGAATATCGCGATTTTTATATTGAGTATCGTGAATATTCCATAAGGGTGGTGTGCTCTGCACAGCATCAATGATTAATTCTAAAAAAAAATTGTTTGGGGTTAGAATTTTAATATAAAATATTTAAGAATGTTTTGACCATAGTACACATGTGTACTGTGGTTTTGACATACCAGACCGTAGCTCCAATTCATTCATCATTGGCGCAGGCGAAATAGGCTCGAATGATACTAGACTGTTTATGCTAGACTCACTGTTCGCCGGCTGAATACTCTCAAGCTCTACACTTTCATCTTCGTCGGTTTAATTATAAAATTAATAATCAACGACCTCCGCTGGAACATTTTCCAGCACTACAAGCGAACTTTAGAACTTCAAGATATACTTAGATTTACAGCTATTGTTTCCTATTTTTTCATGCACTTTTCAATCCGCGATTGATTCACGGATTCTATAATCGACAAGAATATCCCCATCAAAAATTTGCCAATTTGTTGTAATTTGATGCACACAAACCTACCCCAATTATTTTTTGAATCCATCTTTTGTAAAATTTTGTTCAATTACAATCTGTATGTAGATGTATTGTAAAATACTGCAAAAATATACTTCGCTTCTTATTTTTCTTCAGTAAATTATGGTTATACACCAGTAAGGTATGGTTACATGGTACAGTAAAAACCATTTTTTTCAGTACTGAAAAAAAATGTTCCCTCTCACACCTCAAGTAAGTCAATATTTTTATCTCGCTTTATTTTTACTGATACAAATACTTTCATAATGGAAATCAGGCTTTACGACCATATGCAAAACCTTATTTACTTTAAAGTTTTTTAAATTAACATTACATTTCTTTTGGTAGTTTAGAAACGGAAATCGATTCGCAATTTCTTCCTCTTTCTTTAAATATGAAAATTGGAAAACATGGACTTACACATTCTGCGCTTCTCGTTGACGCTATATATGTTTATGCATTGGTATTTTTTGTGTGTTTAAGCAAGAAAGCGTGTGTGTACTTCCGATTTATTTTATACATATCACTAAATTGAACCATAGAACTTCTTTATATCCTAAATATTCCTGCTATATGGCGTGAATAGAGGTGTGTGTCGGTTTTGGTTAAATATGTAGAGGAATATTTAAATAATTTGTACGTAGTCTTGTATGTGTATAGCTGGAATGTTCTGGAATAGATGATGCGATGTAAATGTGGTTGTATTCCATCAAAAATTAACTCTATTTGTTTATGTATTTGTACTTTTCGTATAATATTCAAGCAGAAAACAATTTTGTATATGTGTACTTTCTGGTTTGTTTTATACAAATTACTAGGGACGTGCCCGATTTCTGTGCGAAATAATTTTTTGTGATAAATTTGATATTAGTGAAATAATTTTCTCTTCCATATTCGAAATAAATTAATTTGCTGTCCGAATACTGAAATAATTTTGACATAATAAAATTGACATTTGGAAATAGAACAAATGACAAATTGTACGTAGAGAGTTATTTAGAAGTGTTTATATAAAAATGATAGAGGCAGAATTTTATCCAAATATGGTATTATTTCTATTAATTTCGGGTTACATGTGTTTAATGAGAAGAACACGGAACTTTGTGCGACCTTTAATAATGGATCTCCTAAACTCCCAGGTATGATACATTTAAACTTACAGGTATGTATGTTAGGTATTGCCCTCTAGTATTTATAAATATTAACAAAATTCATTCTTTGCAGCGACCAATAATGTACACAATCCCCTCAACAAACAGTATTGTTAATTCAATACATACTTAGTTATAATGATACTGTGACGATAATGCATTTAAGGATATCGTCTAACACTTTCATCGCTATTAGTAAATTCTTGCCCAATAAAAACCATGGTTGGGATCGGAAATTTAACTAATGATATTTTTGCAGTGGCTGGCAAGTGGGACTAGTTATAAAATTGTAGGCGCAGCAATGAACATGTCAAAATCCACAGTTTGTGATATTGTTCACAAAATGCTGAACACTAGAAAATGCTGGAACTTATTATATTCTAAAAATTAAATTAAATTATATAAAACTTATTTTGTTTACTTCACAGGCACAGAAACAAGAATTATTACGGACATGTCAAAATTATAGCACACTGGTGCTGTGATAATTTGGTTGCGTACAGTTTAACATTAATTTACCAAAAAAAAATTATTTCGCACAGAAATCGGACACGTTCTTATACTGAATCACAGGGTACTTCTTGATATCTTAAATGTTTACACTATATGGCCTGAATAAATGTTTGTGTTGGTTTTGGTTAAATCAAAACCAACAAAAATGTTTATACCGTATAGACATTTTTGTTGGTTTTGGTTAAATTCGACCGCAGCCGTAGTATACGATTGTTGATTGCGTCTGCACGTGAATTGACTTTAATCTTTGTGTGTATGCTGCACTAATAGTAAATTTTATTTTATTTTTTTTCATCTTTTTTTTATATGAAAACCAAAAAGAATGTTATACAAGCCGTCTTACACTTTTTCGATGGTTAAATGTTTCCATTATTTCTCTAATACTTTATTATGACATACAAAGGAAAAATAAATTTTTTTTTTTTTTTTTTATATATATATATATTCGCTCCTTATACAGATCCTATCAAGAAAATATACACTTTATTATTGGTTTTGTCATATAATATTTAAACAACACCAAAATAGTATATTATACACCAAGGTTGAGGTGTATGCTATTATAGCCCGAGCGAGTTTATAACCCGAGACGCAGAGAGTCGAGGCTTATAGTAAGCTAGGACTATAATAGATAGCACTTCTCAAGCATGGTGGATATACTATTTTTTCCACTACTAGTCGTAGAAGGCACACCAACCATTAAGGTTTTTTGTTGATAAGAAAATTAATTTGATAAGGGAAACACTTGCTCTTTAATAATATTAACTATGTCGAAGTAGCCCGAATTTTTTACTGAATTGTAGTAAGCGTAAATTTAAAATGACACTGCATTTTGTTTTATTATTTGAAGTTTTAATTTTGTTGAGTCAAATTGGCATTCAACTAAAAAAAATGGAGAATGATGATTTAATCGGCACGCCACCTGAAGTATGGGAGATAGTCGCAAATATAACAGACCAGCTGCTGCCCCAAAAATCGAGGGATATTTATACAGGGTGGGCCAAATAATTTTTTGTTTTAAAAATGCAATAAAACAAAAAGTTCTTCATATTTTTTCAAATTTATTTTTTCATTGTAAAGAACAATCCTTCCGATTAATTATGGAATACTATGTCATTCAAATGACTGCCTCGGCTGGCCTTGACGTACCCCATACGGTCGGTCCAATTTTTGAGCACATTTTCGATGGTATGCGGTATTATGTCTTCAATGGCAATGCGAATATTGTTCTTGAGAGCGTCAATCATTGCTGGTTTATCGGCGTAACATTTATCTTTGACGGCTCCCCAAAGATAATAGTCCAACGGCGTCAAATCACAACTCCGAGGCGGCCAAATCACATTAGCATTTCGGCTGATAATTCGATCTTCGAAGACAGTGCGCAAAAGATCAATTGAAACGTGTGCTGTGTGGCACGGAGCGCCGTCTTGGTGAAACCAAATGTTGCCTATGTCCTCCTCTTCAAGTGCCGGGAACAAAAAATCGTTTATCATGGGGCGGTAGCGCTCACCATTGACAGTAACGGCGGCTCCTTGCTCATTTTCAAAGAAAAATTTCCCAATGATGCCACCGGACCAAAATCCGCACCAAACAGTCACTCGTTGAGGATGCATCGGCTTCTCTACGATCACGTGCGAGTTCTCCTTGCCCCAAATGCGACAATTCTGCTTGTTTACGTAGCCGCCAAGATGGAAATGCGCTTCATCCGAAAAAATGATTTTTTTGCATTAGGTTTTCGAAGTAATGTTTCAATATTTCCCAGCGTTGTTCAAGCGAATACACAACCATTTTCGTTCAGCGGAAGGATAAAACTAACCTTCTGTCAAATCAAAAGTGACATAACCCTTACATACCATACTCAAAATAACCGCTAGTTCAAAAAAAAAAGTTAGATGGCCCACCCTATATAAAAACATATGAAAAATTTAAAATTTGGTGTAATAATAAAAGTGTTAATAAAATCTCGGAAAATATACTTTTGGCATATTTTCAAGAGTATTCAGTTAATAAAAAGATCTCCTCTTTATGGGCCCATTATTCAATGTTAAAATTAACAATATCTCTAAACGAAAATATTGATATTTCGAAATTTTACAAACTAGTCGCATTTTTAAAACGAAAAAAGGTTGACTATCGCCCAACAAAATCATTGGTTTTCACTTTTGACGATATTTTTCAATTTTTAACTGAAGCATGAAGGTTACATTGCAACAAAGGTATGTATCTTATTTATATACTTAATTAGAGACTGCTGTAAAAGAAAAGCGTCTTTAATAATCAAATCATTATCATTGCAGGCCGCTCTTGTAATTAGTGTTGCAGGTGCCTACAGAACTGACGAACTTTGCAATATGCTTGTGGTCGACAACAATCAAGGAGGAAATGATTCTTATTAAGATTCCTAATACTAAAAATGGTACATCAACAAAGTTTGTTATTGTTGAAGCACTTTGGATGGAAATTGTTCGTAGATATTTAAAATTGAGACCGATTCCGGACATTCCAAAAGTTTCCATTTGTATAAAAAATGTGTAACCTATTAGACAAAATATATATAGGCCATAATACTATATCGCAAATGCTACAAAAAACTGCAAGGTACTGTTGTGAAGTAAATTCATCAAACTCCCAAAATATTAAACTATTACAAATAAAAATTCCCAAATTAAACCCAGTAAAAATTCAAAATTTAATCACACACAGAGAAGAATGACCTAAAAACTAAAACATAAACAGAAAAATTTCAAACATGACATGCACAACACACACTACAAAATTATACATAGAAACACATACTACCAAATTATACATAAAATAAATTTTCTTGGAACTAGAAACCTCAAAACAATAAAATAAAAACTTTATGAAATAAACTATGTATACATAAATGTACATGACATTTAGGCGGAGATAAAGCTTTTTAAATAACATAAATTCAAGCAAATAAATTAAACGTACAAACTCAAAATTAATTGAAGCTTCCTTAAATTAGATAAATTCAAGCAAATAAATTAAACGCATAACCTTGAAACTAATTGAAGGTCAAACCCAAAACAAAAAATCAATTCGTAGTAAATTATAACGGAAATCGCGAAAAATGATAGTTTTGTTTTTTAAGAAAATCAAATTCAAGCAAAATTAATAACGGAAATGTGGGAAATGACACTTTTGTTTTCGAAAAACAAATTACAATCAACAACTCATAAAAAACGTGATTAGCAAAATTAACAATTTCAAATTTATTGTTGTAAATGACCAATATATTTTAATATATAAGACTTAAAATTTCAAAGAAATAAATTCAGTATTGGTAAAAGAGAAGTTCAGTAAAATCAGTCTAAATAAATTCAGTATTGGTAAAAGAGAAGTTCGGTAAAATCAGTCTAAAATAAATTCAGTTTTAGTAAAGAAGTTTAAATAAAAACAGTTAAATGGAAAAACAGTCTAAATAAAATCAGTTAAACGAAATCAATTCAAATCAAATAGTAAAACCAAATCAGTCTAAATAAAATCAACTTATAATATCAGTTATATAAAACCATAGTTCAATAAAGCTTGTTTACAATACCAAGTAGAAAAAATCAATTAAATAAATCAGTTTAATAAAATGACTCTGATACAATTACTTAGTTTGAATTGCGGTTGTAGCTGAAAATCTGTAAAAATCAACATAATCTGTAAGTATACCAACCACTAACCCAAGGGCAAAGGTTCAAGGGACATTTTAAGATCTTTTAGGTCGCAGTGCGAAGTGGCTGATCGCCCGCATGGCCCCCCCAATAATAATAATAATAATAATCATAAAGCATACACCAGGTATATACTAAAAATAAGGGCGGTACCACCCCTTTAAGAACAAAAACAAAATTCAAAAGGCACAGGCACACAAAAAATAGAAATAGGGTATAAAAGCAGATTTTTAGCATAATTTTAGTTAATGTTTGTTAGAAATTTGATAAAGGAGTAACATCCGAAACGATCGTAATTTCATTTTACAAATAAAATAAATATCACGTTAAAGAAAGTGACAAAACAGAAATATTGTGTTTTATTATATAAAATTTTTTATTGGTGATATTAGTCCACGAGTAAACAACAAATATGGTATGTTAAGTTTAATTAGTGAATCAGCTATAATCGTGAGCGAACATTATAGAAATATTAAAAAACTCAAAGAATGTAAAATTAGTTTGTTTTTTAACAGAAAGTGCAAAAAATTAAAAATAGTGCCCGCATTTATTAGTGTAAGAATTAATAATAAAACTAGTGCAGCAGTGAAAGCGAAACACAAAGCAGAACATACGTGGTTAAGTGAAACAATTAAAAATGTATATAAAAGAGTGAGTCTTCTAACATCTAAGGTATACTATTCCCAATTGTTATTATCAAAGACCGTACATAGACTAGAGTACGAAAATATTTTACAAAAGATTGAAAACATGACGGAGAAAGTACTTAGGGATAGACGACGGAATATTAAGAAAAAACTACGTAAACTAATTGTTCAACGGAGATCAGCACAACAAATAACAGTTCAAAATAACGAACAAATACAGATAAATCATGAGTTCTACCATAGAGTACATAACATGACGGACATCACTTTTAATAACCAGGAACAAATATTACTGGAGAAAGGACTTAAATTTAATGTTGCTCCGCCTAACAATTCAACACAAACAACACGACAACTACTCGATATTGAAAACGCAATAAGACGAACAAACGAACAACATATTGATCACAATAAACAACATTAAAATTATATGTATAAATAATAAACTTCGAAAATATTAATTTTCAAATTTTAATTTTTCCAGATTTGCATTACATCGCTGATTAGTTTAATTCTTTTTTTTTTTAATCTAATAAAGACTAATTTATAATTTATTTCAGAGAATTTAATTTCATTTTAGTTATGCTAATTTATCAGTGTAAAAGAAGTAATGTGGATTCATTTTTAGGGTTTTTGATGAATCGGAACTAACATCAAGCAACATTGCAAAGCAGTATTTAAATTTGTGGTTAGAAATTGTGTTGTGCTAATAATTTATTATAAATATTACTAACTAAAACATACTAACTATCGGCTATATCTAGGTGTCTGTAACCGGGCCGATTCTGCCACTACTAATTATCCTATCCTATCCTTCGTTTTTGTTATGTGTGAAAGGGTGCACGGTGGAACCCGGCCAGGGGTGGACATGATGCTGTCACATTAATGTAATGTGGGGGGTGGTTGTGCTTCCCATGTTGTAAATATACTCTGGTGTGTTCGGTGAGGAAAGAATTCACCTGTGTCATAAAGTTCACTAACACGGGATTACTTGCTTCATAAGCTTGGCTGTGCATTCAAATCAATCAATCATCTAGACTTGATTGCAACATTATCAAGGTCGCTATTACAATTTATTTTAAACAACTCACTATCATCTTCCTAAAAAAAATTTAGCTGTCGCGGATTCATAAATACTTAAACTTAAATTGATTTTGTAAATTTCTGATGTCAAATAAAAGTTTTTTTTTACCAGATTCAAACTTCCGGTTTGTTTGTATTATTATTTCCTTAGTTTCCCATTTGAAAAATTTAACATAAATTAATGGATTTGTTTGAGAAGACTTATAGAAGAAGACTTAGAAATCAATTGAATCTGTACTGACATTCAGACCAATTCCTTCATTTAAAACATTAACTATTTTTTATCCGTCTTACCGTCAACGAAAGGAATCCCATGAATCTCTTTTGAATTTTGTTGAAAAGATTATTCTATGCAGCCTAGCTCCTAGTTCACCGACGTGTTTTTTTTAAGGTTAAGTTTTCTTGTGCCAATGCATCAATTTTATTTAAAGACAACTGTAGTGACTCCAACCTTTTCATAATATTTTCATTCTGGATATCATAATTTTTCTTCATATCGCATTGTTCTGTATAAATTTGATTAAAAGCCAGATTATCTTCAGATTTTGTTGGTGTATTATAATATTTGGCGAGAACGTAAATAGAAGCATGATATTACAAAAATCAATATCAGGATTCTTAAGAGTATTAATAGAGACATACATGCGGGTGTACACATATACAATATAACAAATAATGGAATATATAGTATTAAAAAAAAAAATTTCCGGCTTCGATAATAATGCCCTCTTTTCTATGGAACAATAAAATTCATGTTATTATTTTATTTCCCGGCTTCCTGTGTGAATTTGAATAAAAAAAACAAAAGCATGTAAAAAATTAAATTTGAGTATCTACTGAGAATCGGGCTTGATATAATCTTAAGTTTGTTTTTTCACTTTTTTGTAATCCATTTTTGTCAATAAAATATTGGCGTTAAATCTAATGGAAACGTTATTAGAGTAAAACGGAGAGATATAATAATGATTAGGGTTTAAATAAGGGATTAAAAAAGTAGAATTTGTTATATCCACAGTCAAAATTCCTAACATTCTTAAAATAAACTTATTAATATAAACACAAGTATATCAGGCTAACGGTATCTGTTTTTTAAAAATTTTTTAAATGTTTTTATATTTCGGTCTTGCTAACAGTTTTTATGGTTTACTCGTATATTCTATTTTAATTTATAGAATGTAATAGGAATTTAAATAATAAATTACAATATTAAAAACATAAAATATAAAAACACGAATAAAGGTGGATTTATATTATCAGTTCCTTTCAGTTCCTACTCGTATCGTGTCAGACATCATCAATTTATACTATCCGTTCCTTTCAATTCAGGCATTTTCTTCGTATCTTTTGGTTACGTATAGAGTAAAAATAACACACAAAAAAACAAAAATGTTTTAGTAGCAATTTACAATTTTTGTTTGTTTCGTTATTCTTTCGTATTTTTTCGCCTTCAGATATCATACAAAACATTCTTTTCAACAATATGTGTCTGTGTCGGTACGAGTAGGAACGGATAGGAAAGGATAATATAAATACTCCTATGGAAAATATATGTAATAATGTTTTTTTTGTCTGACACGATACGAGTAGGAACTGAAAGGAACTGATAATATAAATCGACCTTAATACCGTAAAAATTACTTACAAAATATTTTCTACTAACAAATTTCACATTTTAAAAAATTCAAAAACTTTTTAAATCAGAGTTTAAATTTATCGCTCTTTTAGAGCTCTTTATAAACATTTTTGCTCTTGCTCCCAGTAAAATTTCTTTTTAGTTTGCTTTTACGCTCTAATGATAAACACAAAAAAAATTATTTCGCTCTTTCAAAGCGATTTAAAATTTTATTTTTAATTTTGCTCTTAAAACAAAGAGCGTAAAAGCTAAAAATATCGCTCCCAACCCATTTTACAGAGCCATTGTAGAAAATACATTAGGGAGCAAAATTTTTTGTAATTCACGAATTGCTCTTTGAATATCAATAAATAAAGAAAGTTTGATAAACGATATTTAGATAAATTTCTGAAATATGGCCAATTGTGATGGAACTTGGCTGTTCCTTAACCGATTTTAGAGAAATTTAACATGCGCTATAAAAGTGGGATTTTAAAATGATTTTTAGATGAAGTTCTGAAATATGGCCAAATACAATGGAACTTGGCTATTCCTTAACCGATTTTAGTGAAATTTGGCATGCGCGATTGAAGTGGGAGTGTTAAATGATTTTTAGATGAAGTTCTGGAATATGGCCAATTATGGTGGAACTTGGCTATTTCTTAACCGATTTTAGTGAAATTTGACATGTGCGATAGAAGTGGGATTCTAAAATGATTTTCGGATGAAGTTCTGGAATATGGCCAATTATTGTGAAACTTGGCTATTTCTTAACCGATTTGAGTGAAATTTGACATGTGCGTTGGAAATGGGATTCTAAAATGATTTTTAGGTGAAGTTCCGGAATATGGCCAATAGGGATGGAACTTGGCTATTCCTTAACCGATTTTAGTGAAATTTAAAATGCGCAATGGAAATGGGATTCTAAAATGATTTTCGGATGAAGTTCTGGAATATGGCCAAAATTATGGTGAAACTTGGCTATTTCTTAACCGATTTGAGTGAAATTTGACGTTTGCGTTTGAAATGGGATTCTAAAATGATTTATGGATAAAGTTCTGGAATATGGCGAACTAGGATGGAACTAGGCTATTCCTTAACCGATTTTAGAGAAATTTGACATGTGTGATGAAAACGGGATTCTACAATGATTATTAGATGAAGTTCTGGAATATGGCCAATGGGGATGGAACTTGGCTATTCTGTAACCGATTTGAGTTAAATTCACATATGCGTTGGAAATGCGATTATAAAATGATTTTTAGATGAAGTTCTGGAATATGGAAATTATGGTGGAAATTGGCTATTTCTTAACAAATTTGAGTGCAATTTGACATGTGCGTTGGAAATGGGATTCTAAAATGATTTATGGATAAAGTTCTGGAATATGGCCAACTAGGATGGAACTTGGCTATTCTTTAGCCGAATAGAGTGAAATTTGAGATGTGCGTTGGAAATAGGATTCTAAAATGATTTCTGGATAAAGTTCTGGAATGTGGCCAATAGTAATGGATTTGGCTCTTCCTTAACAGGTTTTAGTGAAAATTTGACATGTGTGATGAAAACGGGATTCGACAATGATTTTTAGATACAATTAGGATGGAACTTGGCTATTTCTTAACCGATTCTGATGCAATTTGACATGTTCGTTGGAAATGAGATTCTAAAATGATTTTTCTAATTCCGCGGTCCTACACTAACATTAGCGTGCTGTCACCCATTTTTTCATATTTTCCTTTGATCGCGACTAAATTTTCCGGCAGATGTATAATAAACATGTCAATATAAGTAATCTATAATAATTATTATTTTATGTAACTGATATTGATATATTTAAATATATCCAGTTTCCGTCCATGCAGCTGTCGAGATGTATCTGCTGTTGGCCATATTCCATAACTTTATCTAAAAACTATTTTAGAATCCGACTTCCAAAGCATATATTGTATTGCATCACAATCGGTTAAGGAACACCCAAGTATCCATACAGCTGTCGAGGTTTATCTGATGTGAGAAATAATCTGTAATTTCCATCCTAATTAGCCATATTCCAAAACTTTATCTAAAATCTATTTTAGAATCCCACTTCCAACGCATATATTAAATTGCATCACAATCGGTTTAGGAATTGCTGAATAGTTCCATCTAAATGATTCATATTTCAGAAACTCTAAAAATCATTTTAGAATTCCATTTTGATCGCACATGTCAAATTTCACTAAAATCGGATAAGGCATAGCCAAGTTTAATTCTAGTTGGCCTTATTTCAGAACTTCATCTAAAAATCATTTTAGAATCTTATTTCCAACGCACATGTTACATTGTATCACAATCGGTTAAGGAAGTTGGCCATATTTCAAAATTTCATTCTAAAAATCACTGAAGAATCCCGTTCCCATCGCGCATGTCAAATTTCTCTAAATCCAGAACTTCATTCATCACATTTCCAATGCACATGTCGAATAGCATCACAATCGGTTAAGAAATAGCCAAGTTCCATCATAGTTGGCCATATTCATCTAAAAATCATTGTAGAATCCCATTTCCATCGCGCGTGTCAAATTTCACTCAAATCGGTTAAAGAATAGTCAAGTTTAATCCTAGTTGGCCATATTCCAGAACTTTATACATAAATCTTTTTAGAATCCCATTTCCAACCCACATATCAAATTTCACTAAAACCGGTTAAGAAATAGCCAAGTTCCACTATAATTAGCCATATTCCAGAACTTCATCCGAAAATCATTTTAGAATCCTATGTCCATTGCGCATTTTAAATTTCACTAAATACGGTTAAGGAATAGCCAAGTTCCATCCCAATTGTCCATATTCCAGAACTTCATCTAAAAATCATTTTAGAATCCCATTTCTAACGCACATGTCAAATTTCACTCAAATCGGTTAAAGAATAGCCAAGTTACATCCAAGTTGGGCATATTCAAGAAATCGGTTTAGAAATAGCCAAGTTCCACTATAATTGGCCATATTCCAGAACTTCATCCAAAAATCATTTTAGAATCCCATTGTCATTGCTTATTTTAAATTTCACTAAAATCGGTTTAGGAATAGCCAAGTTCCATCCCCATTGGCCATATTCCAGAACTTCACCTAAAAATCATTTTAGAATCCCATTTCCAACGCACGTGTCAAATTTCACTAAAATCGGTTGAGAAATAGCCAAGTTCCACCATAATTGGCCATATTACAGAACTTGATCCAAAAATCAATTTAGAATCAGATTTCCATCGCGCGAGTCAAATTTCACTAAAATCGGCTAAGGAATAGCCAAGTTCCGTCCTAGGTGGGCATATTCCAGAACTTTATCTAAAAATCATTGTAGAATCCCATTTACATCGTGGGTTTCTAATTTCACTAAAATCGGTTAAGGAATAGCCAAGTTTCATTCAAATTGGTCATATTCCAGAACTTCATCTAAAAATCATTTAGAATCCCATTTCGAACGTACATGTTGAATTGCATCACAATCGGTTAAAAAATAGCCAAGTTACATCCTAATCGGCCATATTCCAGAACTTCACCTAAAACTCAATCTAGAATCCCATTTAAATCGAGCGTGTCAAATTTCAATAAAATCAGTTAATGAATAGCCAAGTTCCATCCTATTTGGCCATATTCCAGAACTTTACCCAAAAATCATTTTAGAATATCATTTCCAATGCCCGTGCTTCTATTCGCTAATAAATCAATCTGACTTTCTAAAGAAATTTAGAAGGTTTTGAATGTAACCGTTTGCTGTAATAACAAGAGCAAGAGCAATATAATAATGACGTTTTTATTCATCAGAGCAGAGCGTATTTATTTTCTCAATATAGCGCAATAACAAAGAGCGGAAATATGATAACACAAACGCAATAGTGGAAGAGCAAGAGCCTTATAATAAAAATAATGCTCCAGTTCTTCAGAGCGATATTTGTTTTTTACAATATCGCTCTTTATAAAGAGCTTTTTAATAGTTTTTATTAGCGCTCTTGAACAAAAATGAAGAGCGAAGAGCAAAATGAAATCCCATTTTAAACTCTGTTTTAAATGAATTACAAAAATCCAAATTAAAACAATAATAATTTGTTTTTTTGCTATCCTTGATGCCGCAACTCAAAAACTGTCAACAGTAACTTTTTTTCTCGCCGTCAAGTTCTTATGTTGCGAAATTACCAAAAATGTTACTGTTGACAGTTTTCGTTTATGTCATCCTTGCGCAGAAAGGGCCAATGCTAAGCGACTTTGGGCAGTTCTCTATTTTAGTAGGTGAATAATTATTAAAAAATACTAATGTTTCAAAAATTTTCCAATTTCTTTGAATGTTAGTACATAGGTTCAAGTGATTAAATACTGTGTTTTTTATGAATCGAAGGTAAAAGTTTTTGGAGCCGGACTCGTTGGAGAAAATTCCTTTCAACACGTTGAAGGTAAGAATAATATGTATTTTGTTAAGTGGGTATATGTTTATAAAGTGTAAACTAAAATAAAACAATAAAATAAAATAATCATGCGCAATTATTAATATATTAGTCATTGCGCGTTACAGTTTTAGTTTGCTGTTTTCATTATTATTCATTTTTAAGCACATATATTGATGTATTACCGTAAAAATTGGTTAAAGTGAAACTTAAAATTTGTGTTATATGTCGGGAATTTTAAACATTTGCAGTAAAATCCCGTTTATAATGAAGGTGCATTTTGGATAATTGAATGGTTTGTTAAAATATTTTTTTTGTCAATGTACGTAATATGTAAAATTGATAGATATAAAGGAAAATACTTTTTTGTGAATCCCCAAATTAAAAAAATGCAAATGAGAATTAATTCTCTTGAGAGCGGACTTCTTTAAAGTAGGAAACACGTGTACAATGAAATTACGTAGTTTTTGTATTTAAAAAGTAAAATCTTCTAAAAAATACATGCTAATTGAGTGTTCAGGATAATTGAACGCCAGATACACCAAATAAATTGTGCAACTAATTGTGACAGCGAAAATGTTAACAAAATTACCTACTGTGATTATACATCTTCATTCATAATTATTTTGGCTATTTGGAAAAAAAGGTAAAAAGTTTTCTATACACGTGGTCATTTTTATTGCGCCTGTTTCACATTTCACAAGTGGCCCAAAAATTTGTTATTAAGATCACCTAGACGTTCTACGCACGTTCATCACACGTTTTTTTTAGTATCCCAATGTTTATTTTTCCTAATTGGCACAAAGAATTATGAATTTAAATTTGTGTGGACAAAGTTTTGTTAAAAACTAATTCGTTTGTAACTTTTACTAGAATAAATTTAAACATTTCATTTTAAAATTCATTTTCAATTTGCAGAGAGCAAAGCTAACGGAGCTTTTGGAAAATTGTCGACAGCCAACAGAAGCAAATACAACAAAAGCCTCTCAGTCTATAAGCTCCGACCCACTAAATTCAAATTTAAACAATCTGGTTTCTAGTTCTGTTGTAATAAATGAAAATGAGTAATTGCATGTAAAATGTAAATCAAATGGAATTTCAAATGATACTCTTAACCGCACGAATTTATTGATGGCAATGAACTTCTACATACGCCATAATCTTCCGTCTTGGACTGCTCTAGAAGATTTATTACTATTAATTAACACTATTGTTGGTTTCAATGTCTTGCACGCAACCAAGTTTCTTTTTAAAAATGCATAAAACCTCCAAAAACCAAAAA
Organism: Tipula vernalis; assembly: GCA_958295665.1. Lineage (NCBI taxonomy): Eukaryota > Metazoa > Arthropoda > Insecta > Diptera > Tipulidae > Tipula > Tipula vernalis. The sequence goes on from OY282558.1 coordinate 275,072,705, forward strand.
TTGCCATCTTAAGCAACGTCATCATCATCTTCTTCATCGAGATCATCAATGTCTTCATCATCATGGCCATCCTCAATATCAATTTCGGCATTGTGGGATGTGTCAAATTTATTCTTATCGGCAACAAAGGTAAAACATCATAAAACAATTCTTTCACTACAACCCAAAATTATATGTTGTGTTTCTTTAACAGGAAAAACAAGATTACCACTAGAAATATTTAAAAGAAAAAACAAAAATCAATTATTAAAAAAAAAAATTAAAGGAAATCGACGAAGAAAATAAAAAAACAAAAAACACCATAGATGAGCAGGGGGACCTTATATACCCAAATGGAATAAAAATAACAAAATCTCAGCATATGGTATATACCTAAAAAATATACCTTTAGATGAAAAATGCGACAGAAAATTTATAAATACGTTGCTACAAATTGTGTTTGGTACCGAAACATTAGCTTCCTGCAGCCGAACGGGACGATCAAGAACAGGACCGAAATCTGCATTCGACCCAATTAAAAACAATTTTGTGACAAACCCAAAAAATGTTTTGGGATCGATGCAAAAATCGAAGGAACTCGAAAGAAAGATTCGCTTCATATAATCGGTGCGTTAATCGGAAAATTTAAAACATAAAAATTTCGCTTAAAAAAACAGAGGCTTTAAAGAATAAAAATATTTTAGATATTATTGAAAGCCCCTCGAAAAAAAACAAAGCCTCCAAAAAGCATAAAAAGGAGAAGAAAAAATTGAAAAAGTTTATATTACTTTTTTATTTGATTTTTAGAAAAATTATTATTTAATTATTTTTAATTTTTATGAAATATTTTCATTAACATAATTATGAATTAATTCATAAGCATTATAATTTTTACATTATAATATAATATATTTTTGTTTAATTTTTATTAATATTGAAATAATTTTGATAGGAGCTTTCGTTTTTTATTTAAAAGATGGTTAGTTTTTCCCGAATGTGAGAAGCTTAGCTTCAATTCAAAATATACTTACATAATACCTATAATTAGTTTTTATATATTTTTAACATTTTTTGCAATATTTAAAATGCATTTTAAATACAAATATTTGTATTACCATGAAAACTAAAATTTTCCAAAAAATGTCGGTAAATGTTTTTTTTTAAACTAAAATTAAACAGAAATTGACATTTTATTTCTTACTGTTTTGGTTTATTTTTTTATTAAAAAATATTGCCATAAATGTTTTAGATATAATGAACTATCAGAATACATAAAACTAGTCTAAAATAATTTTGGTTTAATATTGAGCACTTGAAAAATGTTGCTATAACCTACTAAAAAATATTTAAATAACTGGTAAATTTTCGACGAAATCGTAAGTTTTCTTTAGGTATTTTTACCAACATTTTTTCCACTAGGGTTGTTATTATTTTTTCAGGTCTATTATTTCTTCGTCTTTCCAATGTCGTTCAGATGACGGGAAATCTCGAGCTCATGGGAATGGTGCAAAAGCCAAGAGACTTCGAACACCTTTTTTTCTCGTGCGAACAACTGCTACAAAGACAAAATCGGAAAGGTTATTTGCATCGAATCGTGACGGGGGGCGAAAAGTGGATCCACTACAGGAACACATATAACACATAAGTAAATAGATTTTGTGTGCACTTGTTCCATTTGATCAAGTAAGTAAGGAAACAATAAGAGTAAATTTCGCATTTATGCTACACCTTTTATATCTCCTTACAGTGCCAGGCAACAGTCAAGCTCAACAGGGTCTTCTTTCCCCGTAATTTTTCCAAGCCCGTTCCCCTGGCTGTGGTTTCGTTAGATAGTAGATAGGGACTTTATTTCCTGCTGCCGATTTAGCCAGGAAAGATATTCTTCCGGCGAGTGCAGGTAGCCTAGTAGGGTAAACCTACTGATGCTCTTTATGACATTACTTTTATCACCCAATACCTGTTCGTCTCCATACGCCACCACGATAATCAGACCATGTCGTCATTTTATTCCACCTATTCCAGTTCAAGGAGCTACATTGCAATACCCTAGTGGTGATACCAGGCTCAATAGGTAATCAGCTGATCGAGACGACCATATACCCCGCCATGAGAGGGTGCAGGTGGAATAAGGGATATTATTCCTCGTAATTCCATGCCGGGATTTTATTTCGGCTGCAATACCATCATTCGAAGCGTAATACATAAGCTTCCTCTCGTGCGCTTGGTTTATGAACGTCAACCCACTAGCCACCTGGGTATCGATTACTGTTACCGCCCATCCCTAACGGCAATTATGTCTGGCTTCCTCAAACCATGGTCGGTATGTATTCGTGGCTCTTCATCAAAGGCGTAGCCGGTACCCCACAAGCCCGATGCAATCCCTTTACACACGGCATTTTGACGTTTAATGCATCCCACGTGTGTGCGGTGACATGATTGTACTACATGTGCAGCTGTTTCGGTCACATCACGACCGGCACGGCATTGCACAGTAGTCTCGGACCACCGGATACCACGCGAACTTCGTATACGCGTAGGTAGCGAATTGATGCAGACGTGAACAAATTCAATATAATCCCGCCCTGGAATGACAAGACTTCCATAATTTACCCTTCATTAGACCGGTAGAGGTACTCAGCCCACCAGCGTTCCCTTTTGTCCTTGATGTTAAGAAATTCACCATCTCTGGTGAGAGCTTTTTGGCTCCAGTTGAGCCTGTCACTAACCCAACTAGACAATGCGATTGCTCAGACAACCGGGGGAGGAACAGTGCACGAGGTTACTTAGTCTGGAATAAACTATAGAAGGCACTGTGGTGTTAAATGCTGGTAAACCAAGTCCCCCATCATTTATAGAAGCCTGAAAGAAACCAAGCGGGGTATCCGGTGGAAGTCTGAGCCACTTACAAACGTACTGGCGAACCTGTTTATCCATGACCTTTAGCTTCCCTAAAATAACGCCGGCCAAGACAAATTGGTCAGCACCAAACCATTGCTCCTCAGCACGAGAATGATCTCTACCAACTTCCAGTACCGTAGAGCTGTTCCTATACGCCTTAGTTATGTAACTGATAAACTTTTCCGATAAACCGCGCTGTATCAACGCGTCGGTGATAGCGAAGTAGTTCACACTATCGGAGGCCTTAGCTAAGTAAAGGGAAGCTATATGTAGCTCCCTAAGTTCTCGCCTCGAGCCCTCCAACAATGAAGCCAACATCGAGATGTTCTCAGCGCAGCCATCATCTAGGCGTCTCTGCCTCTTATCAATAAGATTAGCCTCGCGTAAACGTAGTGCAAAAATTGTATGAAGATGACGGACTACAACTGAAGCCTCACTGATGGGTCTGAAGTTGTCTGGATGTTCAGCGCCAGACTTTTTTACCACAAAAACAGTGCGACTTATTAATTATTTAGCGGAAAAGCCACCAGAGGCAATGACAGGCACTGATCTCCCTTTAAGAGAGTCATAGTTACTATCGCCGTTTACCCGCGCTTGCTTGAACTTCTTCTCGTTGACATTTAGACTAATAGGGCCATCAAAATGCTTTGTTTTAGTTAGACAGTCGGATTCCCCTGGTCCGTGCCAGTTATGCATTAATTATTAAATGATGGTCGTTTAAGAATAAAATATTTATCCTCATCTTTAGCAAGAATATTCCGCAATGGCGACTTGGCTTATTCCTTCGAATCTGAGGATAGTACATACAATACCTTCACTCTAATGAAAAAATATTATCAGTTATATTATTACATCCTAATCAAGCCCGAGCCATCTCAATTTTCAGAGCCATTCCTTATCCCGAAGTTACGGATCTAATTTGCCGACTTGCCCTTAATCTATCTATGAGAGACTCTTCACCTTCTTCTTTACACACTCCTTAGCGGGTTACAAGCAAGAAAGACCTTTCATGGTATCTGAACGAGTTATTAATTTTGGCGCCGTAACATAACGTTTGGTTCATCCCACAGCGCCAGTTCTGCTTACCAAAAGCGGCCCACTAGGGACAATATATCATTAAGGAACCTCTGATGACTTCATTCAAGACAATCGATCTTACCCATTTAAAGTTGAGAGTACGTTGAGGTCGTTTCCGCCTCAAGTCTTCCAATCATTCGCTTTACCAAATAAGACTATTTACCCAAATATTAATATGCACCAGCTATCATGAGGGAAACTTCGGAGGGAACAAGCTACTAGATGGTTCGATTGGTCTTTCGCCCCTATACATAATTCTGAACATCGATTTGCACGTCAGAACTGCTACGATCCTCCATCAGGATTTCCCCTGACTTCGACCTGTTCAGGTATAGTTCACCATCTTACGGGTCACAGTGTATATGCTTGCAGTACGCTTTAATTCATAAAACATAAGCAATATGATTTGATTAAAACGCCCATGGATGAAAATGCCATTATATAAAATCACATGTAATCCGATGTATTAGTTACGTTAATTATGCCTTTAGGCTTAGAAGCTCAATGACTCGCACATATACCAGACTCCTTGGTCCGTGTTTCAAGATGGGTCCCAATGATATCCCAAATCATTTCATTCCTGATAAGATCGATTACTCAAACTGCATTTATTTAACATAATCTGTTACGAATTACGCTGCAAATATGCTTGTACGATCAGATACATGTGTCAACATATTGCCAGATATTTTTATAGTTCCTTAAGAAACATTCACAAGTGAATGCGAAAGGAGCTGCATCTACAAAAGTAGTATATTGATAACGCATCGCAATGCGATAATAGAAGAAAAGTGCATAATATAATTTATTGAAAAATCAATTATTATATCAATGAATCTTTTCTTTTACAAGTTTGGTTCATTGGGTTTAACCTCTAAGTGGTTTCACATACTGTTTAACTCTCTATTCAGAGTTCTTTTCAACTTTTCCTAACGGTAATTGTTCGCTATCGGTCTCGTGGTTATATTTAATCTTAGATGGAGTTTACCACCAATTTAGTGCTGCACGATCAAGCAACACGACTCGCTACTAAGGGAATCATAGTTAATTTCTTTTCCTCTCCTAATTAATACGCCTAAATTCAGGAGGTAATCACATATGAGTTGAAGTCTCAATTATTGTTATCTATATACATATGTATATATAAAAATAAATCCCTATTTTCCTTGGTCATGCCATAACTTGAGAACGACTTTATAGATTTTATATCTTTTTTAAAGTTCCCTAATACTTTGTAGAAGGTTCTTACGGAAGGAAAAATAAGAAAATTGCAAAGAAAATTGGAAAACTTAACGTCTAAATTAAAATAGTTGCACTATTAAAAATAGTTATGTATATACAAATTAAGTAGTCTGTGGTTTACAATTTATTATGTATGAAAGCGCAGCAACTATAAAAAAACAAGCATTCAATTATAACGTTAGAATCGATTACAGTTCTCTGCAAATCGTTGCTATTACACCAACGAACGTTATGTGTCCACATTGCAAGGCATTTAAGTTTAAAATGAAGCCCCTGGATTGTGTTGCGCCACTGGCAAAGTCAAATTGACGTCATTGGTATCGCCAGCAGAGCCACTACATTCACTGGTTTCCGGAAATGGGCCAGATTCTACACATTTTTTGATTCATATCCACCAATACAATAATTGCTTTCAAATGACGTCATTTGGCGTAACAAAAGTTATTCGAGATAATTTTATGCCTACTTTCAAGGTAAGTATAATGGGAAACAATAAACTTTTACCACCATGTGGCTGGTGCAAAATACGTTGGCAGCTTTCAATTGACATGGTGTAAAGTTGGTGAATGAATGAATTGCCAAAAGCAACCAGAAGTTAGTGGGTTTATAGAAGTTGATGGGGGACACATGGGGGTACAAACGCTTCGCTATACAATTACCTATATTACATCTAGGTAATTGTATAGCGAATGGTTATATCTAGGTTCCTTATTGCTAACGCCGGATAGTGACTACAAATTTTTGCAAATTCATTTTATGGGCGATTCAGCAAAACAAGTCAATCAGTGGAACAATTTCAAACATTTTTCCATCAACATAATGAATTGTTTGCAGTATTCTAGACCGCATTAAACCGCATGCCATCTGATAACCAAAAAATTGTCCTCAGAGCCAATAAGACGCCTGCAGGACAACACGCAAGACGTTTTAATGCGCCAACAATTGATGAAGTCGCTATTGTCGTCATGGGTGAAAATTTGAAAAACCAAGACATTGTTTTACATCGGCGGAACGATCAACTGCAGCGTGTGTCCGAAACACATCGATCATATGATGCGTTACAATATCCTATCTTCTTTTTCCAAGGTTAAGATAGGTACCATTTTTGAACCAATCTACTTTTACTACCATAATCACAACTTTACTTTATCTTATTAACACAAACATTTTTTTACAGGCGCCGAAACTAACAAAAAAGTTAGTTCAATGAATTATTATTCATACAGACTGATGGTTTGGGAAAATGAGGATAATGTGGCAAATGCACCACTGTATTTTTGTTATGTATTAGATTAAGTTATTATATATTAAAATTACTTACAATACCAAAACAATATTGATTTATGTATAATCATTATATACTTGTTAAATGTACGAGATGATAATGATGATAAGAGGAAAAGATAAATCAGTACTGTTGTGGAGTTGGTGATGAAAATAATAAATAAAAATTACAATGTTCATAAAATTATTTGAGAATAAAATGGATTAAAACATTGCTTCCGCTCGGTCCACAACAGTTGGTGTCAGAAGTAAGATATAGTTTTTCAGTTTTCTTGCCAAAAAAACTGATATAATTCAACGTTATATTGTATTGTATGTTGGACATACATAATACAACCGCTCCATTATATCATCGCAAAGTGCATCATTAATAAGAAAATTTCCAGTTGTGTTAATTATAAAAATTATATGGAAAAATTAATTCGCGACACTAAATTAGGCGATTAAATTAAATTCATAAATATTAAAAGTGTAGTTAAAAAAAAAAATAAAAAATATATTATATACAGTGATTGATCGGATGCCGCCTGCAGTTACCTAGAAGGTTCATATTAATTAACTGTAAAACCGTAATGTGTGTGAAACTAAAGTACGTACTATCTAAATAAAACAAACTACGTGCATAATATTAATCAAATAATTACAAACAATTTATTAATTATAAAACAAAATAAACTGAAATTAAATAATAATGTTAGAAATAAGGTTATACATATGTAAATAACCACTGCACCACGTTGATAAATTTAACGAAAACCACATGCTTTTAGTAGGCACCTATTAAAAGTGTTTTGCCAACTTTACATTTGAATTGTTCATGAATTGTAAAAGGTTCCTGAAATTTGTTCCCTGGATGAAAATTATTTATAAGCTGTTTCAAGCTGTTTACAAGGTCGACTAAAACCACATGCTATACAGTGGAGAAATAGATATAACCGGAAAATATGTACAATCAACATGAGGTCAACAGGAAAAATAGCACAGTTATACAATTATACGCTGATCTAAAGGTAATCTTAATTTGGAAATTTTATTTAATCAATTTGTCTAAATAAATAAAGAAATAAAAATAATAACAATAAATTTAATTCAAATCAATTAAAAACTCTAATCTAAATAAAATTTCAACATGCCTAAACTTAGACTTAAACTTAAATAATTTTACTAATGTAGATATTAAAATTTTATAATTCTTAAATTCTAGATTATTTATAAAATTTATTCAATTTTTGATTTTTAAAAATTGGTTTGGTACTGAAATTATTTCTTGTGCAATTTATGATAGTTTTTCAAACATAGGTATCGTCATCCGAAAACGTTTTAAGTTTTTCCCAATCCTTATAAATACGATATGTCAGATGATCTTGATTCTCAATTAGACGACGAAAGTGATAACGAATCTACATTTATACAATTACGAAAAATTATTATCGAAAAATCAGGATCAAAATCATCTAAAAACCCAATTGAATCGCAAGAAAAACTTACTGCTATACCTCAAATTCTTTCTAGTTCGAGCATATCTATTAAATCCGAACCTTTATCACCTGAATCAAATAATATTCAAAATTCATTTAGTTCAAATACATTTAAAGATTCAAATCAACAACTTCCATTACAAAGCCCATTTGAAGTAACAGGTCATTCAATCGATAATTCACTAGTAGAGCAAGTTAATCTAAACAATACTATTGAATTCAATATGGCAGCTCTTGATCCATCATTTGTATTGAAATTGGTTCCAAATTTCTCTGGTGATTCTCGAGAACTAGACAGATATATCTCCGCGTGCGATCTGATTCACTCGGAACTCCGCGAGGAAGATAAATTAAAATTTCTTAAATTAATCAAATTAAAATTAGAAGGTAAAGCATTTAATCTTTTTAAATATAAAACTCTAGATACGTGGGAAAATTTCAAAAAATTGCTAGAGAGAGAATTTATCGAAACCAGGTCAATTGGTCATCTCCAGTTACAACTAACTTGTATAAGACAAGGTCAGAATGAAGACGTAAAATCATATTCCGCTCGAGTGGAAAACATACTCCATGATTTGAATGAAGCTTGTATAATTTCTCAAGGCAGAAAGGCTGCAAATACTATAGAGAATTTAAACGCAACGATAGCTCTGAAAAGTTTCCAAGAAGGCTTGGATACATCGATCAAACTAATTGTCAAAGCATGTCGATTTGAAAAGTTGTCTGACGCAATAAATCGAGCCATAGAAGAAGAACTTTCAATTAAGTATATGCCTAAATTGTCCATTTCCAATAAGTCTAATTCCTCAAATAAGTCATTATTCTGTAATTACTGCAAACGTTCCGGACATACCAAAGATGTATGTTATCGAAAACCGAAAATCCCTAATAGTTCACATAATTCGAAAACCGTTAATACTTTTTCATCTCAACCATGTGCCTATTGCAAAAAGCTTGGGCATCATATTCAAGATTGTTTTTTAAAAAAACGTAGTGATTCATTTAACCTAAATAATAGTGCAGCAAGACCTACAACATCGGGTTCGGGAAATGTAAACGGATTTTCGAGGCCAATCAGAGGCACACCTTCGAAAGTCCAAGATTTACAGAGTGTCTCCCAATTGGATCCAAATTAAAAACAGAGGAATGCGTAACACATAACTCTGAAACTACTCAGCATAACGATATTCTTATGGCGAATATATATCAAATTAACCAAAGTAATAATAATTCTAACAAATATGTGAATCTCAACATAGATGTTTGTAAACATAAAAATTTACCATTTTTAGTAGATACCGGAGCGGACATCTGCATTATAAAGAAATCGGTTCTGTACGATAACACAACAGTATATATAGACGCAAAATGCAAATTAAGAGGCATATCTACTGAATTAATTGAAACGCTTGCAGAATGTGATGGTGTCATACAATTTGCTAACGGAAAGGAAATTAATATCACACTACAAATAGTTGACGATTCATTTCCAATCAGTGCGTTTGGTATCATAGGACAAAATTTTTTAACATTATATCAGTGCAATATCAATTTTCAAAATTTATCCGTAGAAATACCCATTGATTCCGAAGTTATATCTTTAAGGTTACATCCAGATATTCAGGTCGAAACGTTAATGCAAATTGAAATTCCTCCCCGTTCAGAAAGAATCATTACAGTACCAGTTAATCTTTCCAACGAATTCGAATTTATCTGCCCGTCCCAGGAAATTGCTCCGTCCGTTTTTCTAGCTAACTCAATTCACAAGGTTATTGAAAACCATATTATCTTGCCAATTCTAAATGTATCCGATAAACCTTATATTATTCCAAATTTAACCTTTAAAATAGAACCTTTTAACACATATGGAATATACCTTTTAGAACATAATAATGAACATATTAGTAATCGTTTATCAATTCTTAAGTCATCTATTAGTTGTAGTCATCTTAACCAAGAAGAAGAAGATTGTCTCATGCCAATACTAAATGAATTTCACGACGTATTCTATTTAGAAGGTGATAAACTTACGACTACCGATGTAGTTCAACATAGTGTCAGAACATTACCCGACTCAGTACCTATTCACGTGCGTCCCTATCGTCAACCCCATTCCACTAAAAGTGAAATTCAAAGACAAGTAAATAATATGTTTGAAGAAGGTATTATCCAAGACAGTATAAGTCCGTGGAACTTCCCCTTGTTACTTGTTCCAAAGAAATCGACAAACGGTGAGAAAAAGTGGAGAGTCGTAGTGGATTATAGGAAACTAAACCAAGTCACTATTGATGACATATTCCCTCTTCCTAATATCAATGATATACTTGATAAATTAGGAATGGCTCAATATTTTTCTACGTTGGATCTGCAAAGTGGATACCACCAAATCAAACTAAATCCTTCTGATTGTCCTAAGACCGCATTTAGTACAGATGAAGGTCATTACGAGTTTACCTCTATGCCTTTCGGTCTAAAAGGAGCGCCAGCAACGTTCCAGCGTATGATAAACAGTGTTTTAAGTGGCCTTAATAATATAAAATGCCTTGCATATCTTGATGACGTCGTGGTATTCGGCGCAACACTCATTGATCATAATAATCGACTTAAGGAAGTATTACAAAGATTTCGTCGTTATAATCTAAAAGTAAATCCGTCTAAGTGTCAGTTTCTCAGACACGAAATTTATTATTTGGGTCATATAGTTACAGCAGAAGGAATAAAGCCAGATGAATCTAAAATCAATGATGTTAAACATTTTCCCTTACCTAGAAATCGGACAGAAATCCAATCATTCCTTGGATTAGCCGGTTATTACCGTAAATTTATTCCTCAATTTTCAAAACAAGCTAAACCCTTAACAAATCTTCTCAAGAAAAATACGCCATTTAATTGGAGTTCTGAATGCCAAAAAGGATTTGAATCATTGAAAGAAAATCTTATAAACCCTCCTATTTTACAAATGCCTAACTTTGCTAAACCTTTCAAACTTACATGTGACGCTAGCGATTTTGCGCTAGGTGCAATTCTTTCACAAGAAGTAGATGGATTTGATCTTCCGATTGCATACGCGAGTCGAGTACTCAGTAACGCTGAAGTTAACTATTCACCTACCGAAAAGGAATTATCTGCTATCATTTGGTCTATGTCTCACTTTCGACCTTACCTTTATGGACATAAATTTTGTGTTATAACCTATCATCGTGCTCTTCTATGGCTATATAAACTAAAAACACCGAAGTCACGACAAATACGGTGGCAAATATGTCTTGATGATTACGACTTTACGATTATTCATAAACCAGGAACTCTCATACAAAATGCTGATGCACTTAGTCGTATTAGAAATGAAAATAAAGCTTTAGATAACTTACCTGAATGTGGGGTAATAACGCGATCGAAGAGACATTTAAACGGAAACAACAACGATACAGACAATTTAAATGTTACAGAAATTGAAGAAGATGAAAATAAACCAGAAACCTTTAACGAAGCTGCAACTCCGCCAAATTTTAATAATCAGAGTTTTTCAGGTGATCTTAATTTAGATAATTACGTCAACCAAGAAACTGTTATGGTTAAAAATATTACAGACGACTCCGAAATTCAACAATTGATACAAGAATTTCATATTTCACCACTTGGTGGACACCAGGGTGTATATCGCACATTTAAAAGATTGCAGAAATATTTTTACTTTCCCAATATGTTTTCGACTATAAAACAATATATTTACAAGTGTAAACTTTGCCAAATAAATAAACACGGAAGAAAAACAAAAGAACCTTTGAAAATCACTTCTACTGCATCCAAGAGTTTTGAAAAAGTATTTTTAGACATCGTAGGTCCTATGCCTTCTTCACACAATAACAATAAATATATCCTTACTTTACAGGACGACCTTACGAAGTTTTCAGTTGCTCATCCTATTCCTTCTCAAGAAACCGAAATCGTTGCACAAGTTTTCGTCGAAAAGTTTATTTGTTTATATGGAATTCCAGATGAAATACTTACGGACCAGGGTACAAACTTTATGAGTAATTTGTTTACTCAAATATGCAAACTTTTAAAAATAAAAAAATTGTCGACCACAGCTTATCACCCTCAGAGCAATGGTGCTCTGGAACGATTCCACAAAACGCTTGGAGAATATTTAAGGAATTTTTCTCAATCGGATACACTTAACTGGGACATGTGGCTACCATATTTAACATTTTCCTACAATACCACACCACATAGTTCAACCGAGTATATGCCGTACGAGTTAGTATTCGGTTTTACTCCAAACATTCCGTCCTCCATTTGCAAAGACCCAGAACCTAATTATACCATAGATGATTATTATTTCGATTTAAAATTTAAATTGCAAAATTCTCTTGCTATTGCGAAAAGTAATCTGCTGAACTCGAAAGAAAAGTCCAAATCCTATTATGACAAATCCATAAATCCTCAACAATTCCAATTAGGCGATCAAGTACTACTTCAAAATGTAAAAAAAGCAAAATTAGATCCAGAATGGCTTGGTCCCTATGAAATTGATAAAATTATTTCAATAGAAAACTCCTCTATCAAAATCGGTAGAACATCAAAGATAGTTCACAATAATCGTTTGAAATTATTTAAAATTTAACTTTAATTTATCTATTTTTATTTAACTGAATTAAATTGCATAAGGTATAAAATTTAATTAAGAAACAAAACAATTTTGTATTTAAATTATTGAATTATATAAAATAAAATAAAAACACAAATATTGTTATATATATTTAAAATTTAATTAAGAAACAAAACATTTTTGTATTTAAATTATTGAATTATATAAAATAAAATAAAATAAAAACACAAATATTGTTATATATATTTAAAATTTAATTAAGAAACAAAACAATTTTGTATTTAAATTATTGAATTATATAAAATAAAATAAAAATAAAAAACACAAATATTGTTATATATATATATATTTAATATTTATATAAATATATCAGTATGTATGAATAAATATCATCAAAAGATTATTCGTTTGAAGAATAACTTTTGTTTTAAGCAGGGAGGTGTGGCAAATGCACCACTGTATTTTTGTTATGTATTAGATTAAGTTATTATATATTAAAATTACTTACAATACCAAAACAATATTGATTTATGTATAATCATTATATACTTGTTAAATGTACGAGATGATAATGATGATAAGAGGAAAAGATAAATCAGTACTGTTGTGGAGTTGGTGATGAAAATAATAAATAAAAATTACAATGTTCATAAAATTATTTGAGAATAAAATGGATTAAAACATTGCTTCCGCTCGGTCCACAACAATAATCACATCTTCAAATGTCGGCGTTTATTTCACCAATATGCCGTGGATATGTACGTCAAAGTTGAAACTAAGCGATTGACATTTATCAAGTTGAACCAGGCAAAACTCCGTTCCGAGGAATACATTCATCTTCGAGATGCCATCAATGCTGACGGAAATGCACAGAATGTCGGCAGAATGGCAATTCTCCCAGCAACATATGTCGGAAGTTCGCGACATATGCATGAATACACTCTCGGCACACCAGATTTGTTTATCACGTTCATGTGTAATCCACAGTGGACAGAAATTTGACAAAAATTATTTCCTGGCCAATCACCCATTGATCGCTATGACATCACCGCAAAGGTGTTCAAAAAAAAATTACAATCTCTCATGGATTTTATTGTTAAGTATTGCGTGTTCGGCGAGACACGCTGTTGGTTGTATTCAGTTGAGTGTCAAAAACGCGGATTACCACATGCCCATATTATCATTTGATTGGTTGAGAGGATAAAACCGAAAGATTATCGCCGCCGATCCACTGATAACAATGGAAGGTCAACAATAGTCAAAGTGAATTAACAGGACATTGGACTTGATAATCGTTGGGTTGTTCCGTTTTTGCTGTTACTCTCCAATACATTTAAAGCACACATAAATGTCGAATTTTGATATTCCGTAAAATATATTAAATACATTTGCAAACACGTGAACAAAGGTAGTGAGTTGGCTGTGTTTGGAGTTGCTGTCGAATATTCATTCATTCACTGTTGTTTACATGACCGTACATTTGGAAAATGGTCAAAGAGTGTATTTTACACACTCTCAAGATGCTGTGATTTCGTCAAATGCTAAACAAATACGAACATTGTTATCTATAATTTTGTCTACATGCTTCCCGTCAACACCGATTGATTTATGGATATATTGCTGCTTACAACGAACGAAGAAATTCACAATGATGTGCTTAATGCTTACCAACAAAGGATTAACACAATTAGGAACGACATCGCCCAATCGCCCAATGCACGACGCATTTAATTAAGAGTTGAGACGCGAAACCCAATACGACTCCGAATCATTGAGAGCCGTTCCCCTTTTAAATCATTAAAAAAATATGCCTACGATACGCTCATGAAAGTAGTGAACGATGGAACTGGCGGAATTTTTTTCTTAGATGCACCCGGTGGAACTGGAAAAATGTTTTTAATATCGATTCGATCGCAAAATGGAATTGCACTTGCACTTGCTTCATCAGGTATTGCAGCTATGTCGTTGGAAGGCGGTCGAACAACTCATTCAACACTCAAGTTGCCGTTGAACATGCAAACTAATGAAACTCCAACTTGCAACTTTACGAGGAATTCTGCGATGGCCAAAGTGCTGAAGCCTAGCAAATTGATCGCTTGGAATGAATGTACGATGGTACACAAAAAATCTTTGGAGGCATTATTGACAAATATTGACAGGGATTCCACGATCAACGCCAGCCGACAAACTTACATGTTTGAAGTCGTCCATTTTATGAAAATACGTCAAAACACTCGAACGACCGATCTGGAGAAGTTTTTCCCAAACAATTACTCGACATTGGCAATGGCAAAATTCCTGTTGACCCATCGTTTGGATACATTACGTTCGCTGCAAATTTTTGTCACTTTACTGAATCAAAGACCGAACTCATCGAGATGGTGTTCCCAAACATTGCTCAAAATTACAAAAATCATGTTTGATTGAGCGAAAGTGTTATATTGGCTGCAAAAAACGTTGATGTCAACGAAATGAATTTTCAAATTCAAAATAAGATATCTGGCGAATGGATGACATACAAATCGGTTGATTCCATTACTAACCAAGATAATGTTGTCAACTATCCAACGAAATTTAAACCAGCCACGTCTTTGTAATAGCACCTGGCTTGCGGTGAAGAAATTAATGAACAAGGTAATCGAAGCCACAATTTTGATAGGGAAGTATAAAGGCGAAGAAGTTTTGATTCCACGCATCCCTATGATTCGGAACGACATGCCATTCGACTTTACACGGTTACAATTTCTAGTGAGGCTTGCATTTGCAATAAACCGCAAGGGCAGTCGTTAAGTGTTTGTGGCATCAATCTTGAAAATCCATGTTTTTCACATGTCCAATTGTATGTCGCCTGTTTCCTTGTCGGAAAACCATCAACACTATTTATTTACGCGCCAGAAAACAAAACTAACAATGTTATGTATTAAAAAGCATTACAATAAATACTATGTTTTTGAAATAATTTTTTTTTTTTGAAATAAAGTTCGAATTGAATATTCAAAGCTAAGACAGGACGTCTGTCGGGTGAGCTATTTATAATAAATTTCATATAATATAATTTTTATCAATTAATATTTTTTTAGTAATTTAATTACATGAATTTTCATTTCACATAAAACATTTATTACATTTTTTAATAATATTCTTCCATCAGGTATCACTGTGCGGCATATAATACGAATCAGCTACATTTATCTTTTCATTATCATCCTTTAACAGCAGTTTGCATTCCAATAGCTCATTAACAATATTTCCAAATCAATTTCCCGTTATAATGATTACACTCTAACACAACGTACTTACTGTACAGATATAAGACACATGGTATACTGAATGATAACTTAATGCTGTGACATCTATTTAAATCGAGAGACAATACAAAACAAAAGGTTTACTTAGGGCCAGCAAGGCAGGCTGGGCTCAGCTAATTAATTACAAAAACGGACTTTAACCCATTTTCCGCCGCTGGTCGATTTTTCGACCAACAACTTTGTTATTTTTTTCTAACTATTCACAGTTATATTTATTGTATTTTTTTGTAATAATAACAAAGTTTATTATTATTATTATTTTTTTACATCCTATTATCTAATGTGTCTCCTTTCCCTTTGGGAGGTGCAGCATTAAAAACTAAAAACAAATTACCTAAAGGTAGTACAGATCATTTATTTGATGAAACAAATCAAATTCTTCTTGTTCGTTGGAATGATAATAAAGAAGTCGCAATAAGCGCCAATCACGACTTTATTGAGCAATGACAAACGCGCGTCGTATCAATAGGAATGAAAACAAATACGACTCGATTCCTCAGGCAAATGTTATGGCTAACTATAATCGGTGGATAGGTGGTGCCGATTTACACGACAATGCAGTTTCTAACTACCGCGTTGCAATCCGAGGAAAAAAATGGTGGTTGCCGCTCTGGATTAGTGGATTGACTAGTCAACGCTTGGAAGCTCCATTGCTTGATCGCAAAGAAGCTCAAACGTAAGCCAATGTCTCAAAAAGATTTCAAAGTAGAACTTACTGAAGGATTGCTACTTACAACTGATTCAGTGCCAGATTCAGCTGATACTAATAAACATGCCAGAAATACAAAACACCTTACCAACATACCGCATATCTCCGGAGACCATGTCATAGCTAAACCGGATCATGGTAAACTACGACGCTGACAACAATGTCATAAACACACTATATTTATTTACCAATAGTGCAACGTGCATTTGCATACTAAGTGCTTCCAGAACTATCATGAGAAATAAATATTTATTATTTTTATTTTGTTGCCCTATATTGTTTGAATAAAAGATGAATTTTCCAATAGATTGTGTTTTTATATAATTTTGTTTATCACATTCTCGGCCATTGGTCGAATTTTCGACCACTCATTTTCTCGAAAACGGTAAGTAGGATTTTTTTTTCTTGATGAATTCTTAATAAGTATGTTCTAATTCCACCGTCATATCAAAGATCTTCAATAATGTCAATGGATTGCGGTACCGGCTGGAAATGGGTTAAAAATTACATCATAAATTATTACATAAATGACTTGCGTCTTTTACCAATTTATTATTACACAAATATTGTTTAACACAATATTGTAAATATAATTATATCCGACAACACTCGGCCACATGTTGCAAAAGTCGTCAAGGAAACATTGGAGGCGCTTCAATGGGATGTCCCACTTCACCCGCCTTATTCACCAGACAGTTCTCCTTTCAATTATCACTAATTCCGGTCGATGACTCATGGCCTGGCCGAGCAGCACTTCACTGCTTACGAAAAATCCAAAAATTGGATCGATTCTTGGATCGCCTCAAAAGACGATACATTTTTTCGATGCGGAATCCGTATGCTACCTGAAAGATGGGAAATAGTCGTAGATAATGATCTCGATTTCTCTGAATAAAGCTTCGGAGTTATTAAAAAGAAACCTCAAAACTTATTTGTACCCCACCCCGCCTACAAAAACCAATTTAACATAAAAATACATATTTCTTATTGCCAAAATATTGTATGTTATAAGTTCGTATTTCCAGGTTCAAACCATAAAACATAATAGTCCTTTTTGAAACCATTAAGATTATGTGTCCCCACGCAAATGAGTTTTTGTTTACGCTAAAATCTTTATTTATTTTCTCCAGTCCTGAATCAATGTCAAAAAATCAAAATAAATTTAAAATTAATTAATATTTTGACATTGAAATTTTGATTTTGATATTTCGTTAGAAATATTTTCAGTACATTTAAATCTATGTATCTACATAATTATAAAATCGTCGAAAGCAAAGAATATAAGAAAGAAGAGCTTTTCAAAATAGGTAGATGGAAGCTAGTGGTAAAGTTATTATCGATAATTTTTTTCAAACGTCACGAATATAATTTTCAACAATGAAAATGCAACGAGTGTAAAGCTTCAGGTCTAGAGAATATAACGAATGTATGAAGAGGGATCAAAGAATTTTGTTTGAGTTATTTAAGGTATAATATGCTTTGTGTTACTTTCGTTATATGTATTAATGAAAATCGTGAAATGTTCTGGTATATATTGCAGCAGACTAACCCAAAAAGCAAAAATTTATTTTAAATGTTTTTATTTATTAAAATAATGGCAACTTACCTTATTTTAAAGAGTATCGCAAAAAATAATAAAGTCACATGTTTTCGCTGCGATGATATAGAGAAAAACATATTAACGCAAACAAAGATTATCTCGCTTTTAAGGCTTCTTCACGGAGCGAGAATATTTTTAATCCAACTTTTTAGCTAATCAAATCGCTATATTTCAACTAAGTCCCACCCATTTTTCCCCGATTAGTTAAAATATATTCATCTTTTGAGCAAATAATCTTGAACGTACCAATATAATAGCAATAATTGTGCTCTTATTTTTTGTTTTTGCTAATTTGTGACATTTCTCGTTTCACAATATACACCCCAATTCTCATAGACGTATCACTTCATGTAATATGATTCTAGTCACGTCATTTCATTTTTACTATTCTGTTAGTCGTTCCTTGCGTCTAAAACCACTTTTAACGATAGATGTCACTACAAGTGTTAAAGAAACGAGCAAAATGGAAGGACGAAAGTAAGACGTAATTATATTTTTCTATTTTATTTTAATTTTCCGTAATTAATGTACATTTTTTTTTAGAATAACAAATTGTAAACAATTTGAAACACTCGTGCAGTTGACGGAAAAAAATAGATAAATAGCTAGAGGATATATGAATTTTATAGGGGTGAGGAAGGTGCTTTTAGAGGAAGATTATAATACAATTTGGAAGAAATTCACAGAAAAATTAAACAGCCCCGGTCCTCCAGTTCGTACCAATACAGAGTGGCAAAAGGTAATTTTTGAATTATTTTGTACTTTCTAGGTTTCTATTTTGTGTTATTATTCATTCTAGGTGTGGAATGAATAGAATTGCAAAGAAAAAGGTAAACTAGCGCACAATAAAAAGGAGTTACCTGCAACGGGAGAGGCTAGCAATAAATTATATACCTTTTCTTCATTGGAGGAAAGCGTCTTTAACATTTTACTGCTTAAGGAAGTTTCTCAACCATCCCGTAAAACTTTTGGCCTAAATAATCAGATTGAGACTGAAATGTGCTTGAATACGCCACCTAATCAGAATACCCAACGAAAAATAAAAAATCGTTTGAGATGAAAGACGATGTTTCTTGGAACTTCAAACAAAATCCATACAGGAGATTAAAAATTACTCAAAAGAAATATCTAGATACATGCGAAAATTGTATGAATTAAAGTCAAAGAAAATTGAAATTTACAAAGAAAATCTAAAAGACAAAAAAAAAATCTAGGAAAGGGACGTTATAGTTAAAACTCACAACAATTGAGTATAAAGGAAGGGAACTGGCTTTGCAGGAGAACCATCTGTCAGACTAGTGCAATAAGTGATAGATAAAATACAATTTTTTTATTTAAAGATGGGCTGAATTATACTCATTTTTTGTTATTTGAATATTTTTACAATAAAATTGAATTATTTTAGCAGATTGAATTCATTATTTGCTCCCTTATTCGTTCCGCAGCGTTGTCTTGTACATCATTCACTAACGGTACTAACAGCTTATTGGCATGTGTTTTATGATTTTTGGAAATATGGCGCCTGGTTGGTGCACCGATCAATTTCTTGTAAATAAAACACGCCAAAATTTGTTTCACAAATTACACAAATTATTATATAATTTATTATTTATTATAATTTTATTATTTATTATAAATTTATTAGTTATTTATACAATTTAAGATTTTTATTATTAGTTAAGTTCACGGTGAGACGTTTTCCGTATTTGTATTTTGAACGCACGAAGAGACTCTTTCAAAAAGAATGTGTGTGGCTACTTGGTAGTCGATGTAAAAAACGAACGCACGTAAAAGTTATTTCTTTTTTGTGTTTTTGGTATTTGTCGACGTGCGGCGTTAATGATGACAATAAAGTCAGAAATGACTGTGGTTGTGCGTGCAGTTGATATGGTGCAAATAATTTTAGAATTATTTGGAATTTATTTTGATGCGTTACAATTAAAATATATTGTAGAGACGAATATGTTGTGAGTCGCTACAAGCTTTTGTTACGACTGGCATTACGTCTCCACTTGAAGCGGAAGAATTTGGTTCTTGCGAGAATTCCAAACGCGCCTATACTTTGAAATTTCTTTTTATCATTATAAATTACCATGACCACCATGGTGTTTATATTTATGCTCGATGATGTTATGTTTTCCAAATTTAAATTTAATATTCTCATCGATTGTTATGTAAACATATTTTATTTTTTTTTCTGCATTACTTGTTTTCCATATTGTCATGTACAAGCATACGTATTTCTTGCGAGTTGGTGTGTGTACATGTATTGTGTAGTGGGAGATGGAGTGTTTACGATACTACAATGTCCAATCTCGAATATTCCATTTTTTTTCTTTTGATATCATTGGCGTGGATTGACGCGTGATATTTGCTCTGTGTGGGGAAAGCCGATCGGTGTATCAGACATGAAGCCGAGGCGGCCGTGCAACTAAATATATACAGATGTTCGTCGTCGTTGTTGGTCTCATTCGCTGTATGTGTGTACATAACAAGAAAAAAAAAACATAAACATGAATAAAGATTTTACCAATGCCGTCTAGAATATACAAGCCATACTGCTAAAAGCAAAAATTATTTTTTTTTATTTCATCGACATAACCTAGATGGCAATTAACATTCGAAAAATAAAAGAGTTGAGAGAAACAGAGAATAAAACATTCCAAAAACAAAAAAATTATTTAGTATTATCTCATGCGCACGAAAGGAAGGTTGTACATATTTTATCCCTGCTAATTTTCTGCATAATTTAAAACTAATAAAATTATTAATGAGATAATGATTTAAATATAAATAAATATTAACTAAAAATGTAATATGAGTTAGAAAAATGTTTATGAACTATTTTTTATTAATAATTTTAAATTATGAAAAAACACACGAGGACGTACAACCTCCGTTTCTTGCGCTTGGATTAACACTAATTTATTATTTTTATTTTTCGCATGTTTTAATCTCTTATTCTCTTCGTTTTCAAGTTTTGTTCTCTTTCATTTTTCTAGCATTAATGCCATCTGCAGAATATTTATGGAACCGTCGACATAAATTGAGTGACGTAGACAGAAGTATGGCTTGTATTGTATATTTTAGACGGCATTGATTTTACAATAATAAAAAAAAAAAAAAATAAATAAAACCAATGTATATGTGCACAGATACAGCGAGCGGGACAAACAACGATGCGAAGGGAGAAATAAGAGGGGGACAAATCTTCTGAGTTTTTTTTGTATTTGATGAAAAATATTTTTTAAATAAGTTAGTCTAGTTTTGAATTTTGGGACAAAAGGTCGAGTACGAGTGTTGATTTTTTTGAAAGAAAGTCGAGTTTTGCTTTCTGTAATTAAGTTTAATTTTTTTTTTGGTTTTTTATTAAATAAAATAAAGTCAATTTATGGCCGGGTGGCGTATGATTATAGTTTTTGGATAAACTTTTTTTTTGATGTGCAATTGTGGAGCATATTATCTAAGTGGCGTGTGGCCTATATTAATTAATTGTAACTGTTTCGTACAGTATTATTATTTATTTTTTTTGCTTTATCAAATAAAGTTGGAATGAATCCAATAATTGTGAATAAAGTCACTAGTGTTTTATTTAATACGAAAAAAACAAAACAAAATCGTTTGATATGAACTAAAAAAAACAAAAAAAAAAATTTTTTTTTAATAAATTTTGTGTTGATAAATCGATAATTGGATGATTGATTATTGTAATAATAAAAAAAAACAAAACAAATAATAAAATAAGTTAACTTGTTAAATGATAAGAAAACAATAAAGGGAAAAATATATATATTCATGAATGGTGTAACGGATTTCGTGGGCTGTTGAAATTCAATTAATATATGTATCTGTGTGGATTGGTTCATAGACTATAGAACAATACACGAGTTCGCAGTAAAAAAAAAAAAATAAATTATAGTAAATAAATAAACGGAGCGTAAATAAACTATTTTCGGGATTGTGAAGCAGTGAGAACCAGACAGTATTCCCGCCCGTGGGGGCAGGGCGACAGTTTGTTTGAGGGGGATCCTGCGTCGGCGCTGTTTGCGGTGTGGTCGGACGGGCCATAAAAAAAAAACAAAAGGTACGCTATCAGCGGAAATTAACCAACTATAAATTTTTTAATTGTAACAGTTGTTTTTTTCCTCCGCTTATTTTTCCTATATATTGTATATTTATTTTGTGCGGTCATACTCGCGATTCGTGGTGGTACACCGATTT
The DNA here is from genome assembly GCA_958295665.1 of Tipula vernalis. Lineage (NCBI taxonomy): Eukaryota > Metazoa > Arthropoda > Insecta > Diptera > Tipulidae > Tipula > Tipula vernalis. The sequence goes on from OY282558.1 coordinate 275,095,113, forward strand.
GGTGGAAACCCCACACAGAGCAATTATCACGCCGATTTCTTCTTTTCTCCGTTGTTTGAGCGATTGCGTTTGGAGTTTTCGCGATTTTTCTTTTTGCTTCGCTTCGGTTCGGTTGTCCGCTTTGGGTGTGGTTCGACCACATAGCGGTCCATCTTTCTGTTTCAGGTACTTTAGTGTTCTTTTCTTGATTTGCAAACAGTGATTAGTGAAAGTAAAATTTTAACATAACGTAGAATCAGTTTTAACGTAATTTAACTTGCCTAATTTTCAATTTTTTTCACTTTTACCGTAACAAATTTTTTTTTCTTTGAATTTTTAAATGTCGTGTGCTAAGCCGCACCATGTGCGCGTAAATAAATAATTGATCGGGTGATGTGAGGTGGGGTCATGCGAAGGGTCGGCCTTTTTCCACCCTTTTCCGTGCGTGCCGTTCGTTCCTCCAGGACAGGCTGTGCTGGAGGGCGGCACGCCACATGAGTTGATCGCGTCGGGGTGACGGTCTCGTTCCGGGGGATTGTCGCTGGGATTGTCATGCGGGCGTCCCTCCTTCATAAACGGCATCGGTAGCCGTCGCGACTGGGAAACAGCATCCCAGTAGGCGGGCCGATGAGGGGAGGCCCGTGTGGCAGTCACGGTGGTAGTCGCCTGGGATTGAGACGGTCACTCCGACACGATCACTCCCAGCTTATTATTTTCTTTTGCCGCTGAGGCCGTGGCCATGTAATTGTTAATTTCCATTTGCCCCTCTAATTTTGTTCATCATGCGGTTATTCAAGCATGAGAAATATGTCTGAGAATCCCCACGCCGCACCGTGAGCTCTAGCCAGCTACTATACCGCATCAGACCGCTATTCTCATGTCTGTTAACGTAATCCCTTTTGGGGATACGTTACACTTTTTCTCATCACTTGGTACAGTAATAGCTACTCCTGTATCAATTTTGTACTTAATACACAGGTTGTGCAAAGCACAGTAAACATTAATTATTTGTCTTGCTTTATCTGGTGAATAATGCAACTGCCATTCTAGAAGTATACAGCGAAAGCGGTTTTTGAGAACCCCTATAGTTCTCTCGATTATATTTCGAGCTTTTGCATGCTTCAAGTTAAATGGTTTCTCTTTTGGGTTGCGCTCTCGTTGTGTAGTTCGCACGATCAGGTACGGCTTAAGTGCATACCTAGCATCACCTATAGGTTACCTAATAATTAGAGCGCAAAAAAATCAAATAATGTTTAACAATATTACCTAAAAGCCAAGTATTCGCTTTGTAACGCAATCCCAAAAGGGATTACGTTAACAGACATGAGAATAGCGGTCTGATGCGGTATAGTAGCTGGCTAGAGCTCACGGTGCGGCGTGGGGATTCTCAGACATATTTCTCATGCTTGAATAACCGCATGAAGAACAAAATTAGAGGGGCAAATGGAAATTAAAATTAAATTGCCACGACCTCAGCGGCAAAAGGAAATAATAAGCTGGGAGTGATCGTTTCGGAGTGACCGTCTCAATCCCAGGCGACTACCGCCGTGACTGCCACACGGGCCTCCCCTCATCGGCCCGTCTACTGGGATGCTGTTTCTCAGTCGCGACGGCTACCGATGCCATTTATGAAGGAAGGACGCCCGCATGACAATCCCAGCGACAATCCCCCGGAACGAGACCGTCACCCCGACGCGATCAACTCATGTGGCGTGCCGCCCTCCAGCACAGCCTGTCCTGGAGGAACGAACGGCACGCACGGAAAAGGGTGGAAAAAGGCCGACCCTTCACATGACCCCACCTCACATCACTCGATCAATTATTTATTTACGCGCACATGGTGCGGCGTAGCACACTACAGTAAGAAATTCAAAGAAAAAACAATTTTGTTACGGTAAAAGTAAAAAAAATGAAAAATTCGTTAAGATAAATTACGTTAACACTGATTCTACGTTATATTAAAATTTTACTTTCACTAATCACTGTTTACAAATCAAAAAAATAATACCAAAGTACCTGAAACAGAAAAATGAACCGCTATGTGGTCGAACCACACCCAAAAACGGACAACCGAACTGAAGCGAAGTAAAAAGAAAAACCGCGAAAACTCTAAACGCAAGCATTCAAAACAACGGAGAAAAGGAGAAATTGGCGGGATAATTGCTCTGTGTGGGGTTTCCACCTAATCGGTGCACCACCACGAATCGCGGGTATGACCACAAACAAATATATAATATGTAGGAAAATAAGAGGGGGAAAAACAACTGTTACAATTCAAAATTCACAGGTTGGTTTTCCCTCAATAGCGTACCTTTTTATATTTTTTTTTTTTTTTTGTTTTTAAGGCCCGTCCGACCACACACCAAACAGCGCCGACGCAGGATCCCCCTCAAAGAAATGCCCTGCCCCACAGGCGGGAATACGGCTTCAATATCACTCTTTTTTCCGATTCGGGATTTTATATGGATTATTATTATTATTTTTTTTTTTTTTCCCCAATTTTCACTTCAAAAATATTTATTAGCTTCTTTATTTTTTTTTTCAAATTTTTTATCTTTTAAATCAATGACACATATTTACTGAGGAAAACCATCAAACCATCAATAAAACATTTAGATATATTTATAATGTTATTAGTTTATTTAATTTTTTTTTTTTATTTTTATTTATTCCAAAAAAAAAGAACCATCTGGTTGATTCACCAACAATCAAAGAAAATATGTATATATGTATAACTACATATGCCCGCCGGCACTTAAAATTGACCAAAACAATCAAAAAAAATATATATATATACATACATATATATAGATCTGTGGAGCCATCCGACAATAAATACAGTTCATATGTTTACATAAAACAACGGCATGGCCCCATCGCACTTAATAATTAGATTTTTATTTTATTATTTAGTTTTAGATACAATTTTTACTAAAAAAACTTAAATTTTAATTTCTTTATGTTGTTATTTCTTTTTCTTTTATTTTAAACACAGTTCTCATTTAGAAAATAAAACAAACTTGGTTTTATGCTTTAAAACTAACAAGCACCATCGTTCACAAACTCAAACTTGACCTTTTTTATTTTTTTTTATATAAAGAAATTTGGCTTCTAGTCACCAATGCAAAACTAGACTTAATCATTTTAAATTCAAATCAAGACTAAAAAATCAAAAAAAAATATTTTACATCAATTAACAAAAATCAGAAAATTTTTCCCCCTCCTATTTTTCCCTTCGCATCGTTGTTCGTCCCACTCGCTGTATTTGTGCACATGTTCATCATTTCATTTTTTTTTTTTTTTTTTTTTTATTATTGTAAAATCTTTATTCATGTTTATGTTCTCTTTTTTTTATGTGCACAAATACAACGAATGAGACCAACAACGACGACGACCATATGTATATACTTAGTTGTACGGTCGCCTCGGATTCATGTCTAATCCGCCGATCGGTTTTTTCCCACACAGAGCAAATATCACGCGTTAATCCAAGCCAATGATACCAAAAAGAAAAATGGAATATTCGAGATTGAACATTTTAGTATCGTAAACATTCCATCTCATACTACACAATACATGTGCACACACCAACTCGCAAGAAATATGTATGCTTGTACATGACAATATAGAAAACAAGTAAATGCAGGGGAAAAAAAATAAAATATGTTTACATAGCAATCGGTGAGAATATTAAATTTGAATTTGGGAAAGCATAAATTAGAGCATATGGATATACAACACTATGGTGGTCATGGTATTTTATAATTAAAGAAAAATTTCAAATTATATGAGCGTTTGGAATCCTCGCAAGAATTAAGTTCTTCTGCTTCAAGTGGAGACGTATGCCAGTCGTAACAGCTGTAGCTGATTGGATGATTTTCATCAACATAAGTCACATACATTAGGTCATCACATACCTTAAAATCAAATTTTATTAAAATTAATTTAATTTTGTTTCAAAATAATAAATTATAAATAATTATCTACTTACAAGCATCACGATTATGCGGAAAAATCCTTTTCTATTATAGTAGAAATGTCTTTGATCTTTTGGGGTCCTATGATTCGAACATGCGTGCCATCGACGCATCCTATTGTGCACGTAAAACCGGTATTTTCAAAAAAAAGACAGCCTAATTCTTCTCCTTCTTCACTGGTTGGAAATTTAATTAATTCAGAGCACAATTCGCTTTCCATAATATTGATAATTTTTGATAAATTTTTTGGGATAGTTGGTTGAGATACTGCAGCGAAATACTCATTACCAGCCCCCGTTTGATAATTTCCTTCCGCAAAGAAGCGCAATGCAGCTGCTAGTTTTTTTGCATGCCAAACAGATGAATATCGTACTGTTAGCTTCACATAAGCTTCAATCCTCAATAATAAATATTTATAAGCGTCCTTATGTACTCTAAATAATTTTATAAATCCATGTAAAAGCAAAAATTGATATGAGCAATAAAAACCATACTAAAATTATGACGCTTACAGAAAATCCGGCATTTTTAAGGGATTAGATTTGTCCCGTAGTATTCTTCTACGTTGGACTGCTGTGGCCTAATTATTTTCCCCGTCACTTTCACTGTCATAAAAAAGATCAACACAACTCATTAGTGTTATCAAATTAATGAAATTAGAAATACAGAAATCAAAATATGAATTAATTGACAACGACAAAAAGCGTATTTTGTTGATCAAAATTTAATTCGAATTGTTTTGGGTTTATTTTTTTTCCAAGAAAATAGCCAATTTCATTTAATTGACAAAAGCCAACCTTTCGAAATAAAATATAAATTTAATAGGTAATCTGACTCTGGTGGCAGGTATCATAACCAATAATTAGAATTATGTTTAATTAAACCCAATTTTTTTTTGGGTTAATATTATTCTTGCGGGGGTTTAGCCACATATAGCCGTGTTTTCCATGAGAACTGCACTAGAACTCGATAAACTTTAAATTCCTTTTATTCCATGTAAAACGAAAAATAATAAATTCTTAAAGCGCGAATGTGTAGTGTATTTGATATAATTACATATTTTAAGTTTAAAAATTTCCCCCTTCAGTTATTTCATCAATATTTTCTAATTTCTTTCTGACGTCATTACACGCAACTACACTCGATAAATTCATGGGTTTATCCAGTGTAACTAAAAAATAAGCTATAATTATCATTATTTATTGCTGTAACAACTTAAAATGTGTATTTATGTGAAATGCACTACACATTATCACTTTATGAATTTAATTTTTTTTCTGTTTACATAGAATAAAAGGAATTAAAAATTTATCGAGTTCTAGTGCAGTTCTCATGGAAAACACGACTTATATGTGTATACAGGTATATATTATAAATGTAAATATTCTTCGGCAAAGAAAAAGTAAATAGATCATGTGAGATAGTGCATAGTAGTGAATTTTAATTTTGGGTAATAATAAAAATGTATTTTATCAAAACGGTTAGATTGTAATATGAAAAATTATAAATTATCTTTTTTAGTGATGGATAGAAATGACCTAATTATAGAGATGGATTTAGATCACTTAATAAAAGTAAGTATAAAAGTTTATCATTGAAACAAGTCGTATGGCATGAGATTAGTCAAATCCTTGGCGTTTCGCCAGATGAATGCAAGCGGCGCTGGAAGCTTATAAAAGCAAAATATAGCCTACCAAAACGGGCACCGAAAAGTGGTAGTAGTGGCCAAAACAAGTAAAAAAATTAAAATGGCTCCTTTTTGAAATTGCTCAATTTTCTCAAAGATGAATTTGTTATTGAGTAAGTTTTGTTTAATAATTTGTTATGGTCATTTAATGTCGAGTATGTATACATTAAAAGTTGTTAATTTGCCGTCAAATCGGTGATTTGCCTTCAAATCGTTAATTTGCCGTTATTTATCGTCAAATCCGTCCTAACTTAACACAATTGTTTCACTTTACAATATCGAAAACATTAAAAAATTACTTAAAATCTGTGAGTATTCTTAGAAAATTTTATTAAAATTGATTTAATTTGATTCAAAATTTTTTTTTTTATATTTTGTTGGTAGGCTTCGGTTTGTCGTTTGTGCTTGGATGTGGTAACGTCATTACATAAAGCAAAATATAACAGCTGTAAAGTAGATTTTACACCTTACAATTGTGCAGTAGTCTATTTGGAATAATTTGCTGTTTTAGTTCGGAACAGCTCTTCTCTAAATTAAGATTTCCCTAAATAATTGAGTAGTAAATGTTTGGTCGAAGGCACAGCTGATTTAAATTGAGTATATTTATTATAAATAAAATTTACTTAATATTTTTATTTTAGACCTATGGAGAGCAGTCACGATGTCAACAGAAACGGAATTAATCTAACCGATTCTGAACAACTTAACCAAGAATTTTCCGAAAACAAAACACCGTATTTATTATATGCCACACAGACAAGCAGTTACCACCAACTAACACCAATAATCCATTCAATTTCTAAAAATAACAACCATCTAACCATATTAACCTCTAACACATCCGTCCATAACAGTAACTACCACCCAAATCACACTGTCAACATCAACCCAACTGAAATAAATACCGCTCCAACGAAACAACCAACGGAGCCAATAACGCTAATCCATAAAAAGGTAGAACATAAAATCAATAAAAAAAAAAAAATTTAAACGCACAGAAAATCTCACTAAAAGTTAATTTGGTGTAATCGGCGTCGGAAAAGAAAATCTGCTGTAGACTGGGACTCCTATAAGGAAGTCCTCAAAATTTACAAATATCAATTGAGAAGTGGAAAGAACAGCTCTTGGAGACTATACTGTGGCAAAATTCAGGAGTCTTTGGAGATGTCTAGGCTACGCAAAGTACTAACAACTGGTCCTTCCATCCCAAGTTATCTTCAACGGCTGGATGGGATATGGACCACTAATAGTGCGGAATCGCTGGAACTTCTGATGGAGACTCATTTTCCTGGTTGTTCCGAATCTGTACCTAGCACATCAGTATGTAAAAGGGCAAGTAGCGTCATAGGCCAAATTATTAGCAGAAAAAAGATCCTGTGGGCGACAAGCAGTTTTAAACCATATAAGTTACCTGGACTCGATGGTATTATCCCTGCGGATATTCAACAAACTACGGATCTAACAATTTCCTGGTTAGAGATAATTTTCAAAGGCAGCCTAGAACTATGTCACATTCCTAGTAAATGGAGAGAAGTGAAGGTTGTTCATACCTAAGGCGGAAAAACGCTCACACTGCAATCCTAAAGACCTTAGACCGATTAGCTTGTCTTCCTTCCTTTTTAAAACACTGGAAAGACAAATACAAGCTCATATTAGAGGCACGATTGTGTCGGAAAAGCTGTTTAAATCTCAACATGCCCATTGCAAGGGGAGATCTGTAGAGACCGCTCTTCATTCTCTTGTATTTTTCATTGAAAAATCTTTCGAATATAGAGACTACGTCATGGTAACCTTCTTGGATATTGAGGGGGCCTTTAACAATGTGCTTCTAGGGGCTATAACTCGGGCACTTTCAGATCTGGGAGTGGATGAATCACTCAAGGACTGGATAGATCAGATGCTAAGAGGCAGGATCATAAATGCCAATTTTGAGGAATACTTCGTCAGAAGATTGTCGCGTGGCGTACACACACAGGGTGGCGTACTGTCCCCCCTACTTTGGAACTTGGTCATAAATGACCTGTTGCTGAGACCGGAGGACGGTGGCTTCAAGGTGGTTGCCTATGCGGATTATTTTGCTATTGGTGTCCGTGGTAAATATCCCGACACCCTTAGTGAGCTTATGCAAAATGTTCTGGGCACTCTTTCATTATGGGCCAACCGCCCATTGAATGTGAACCCACACCAAACCGAATTGGTTCTCTTCTCCAGGTAATATAAACTTCCTCACATCGATCCTCCCACTTTAAATGGGTTCAGCTTAACTTTTACAGTTGAAGCGAAGTTTCCGGGTCTCGTTTTGGATAGCAAATTATATTGGAAACCTAATATTCTGGAAAGGGTAAAGAAAGATACGGTAGCGCTATACTCTTGAAAAATGCCATTGGGAAAGGATGTGGGCTGGAGCCCTGTATCGTACATTGGCTTTATACCGCACTAGTCAGACCCATACTCTTGTATGGGGTAATAGTCTGGTGGCCTGCTCTGGACAAAACTGTCAACCAAAAGCTCTTGACAAAAGTTCAGAGAACAATCTCTCTGTGGATCAGTGGTGCACTGAGGAGCACATCCACTCAGGCACTAGAGACTATGCTATTTTTGACTAATCTAGATATCTTGGGGAAACAGTAGGAAGCTTGTACTGCTATACAGCTGAAATCCATCTTAATGTGGACCTGCAACAATACAGGGCACTCATCTATTTTGTGCAATAAACAAATTCCCAAGACCACCGACTGTACTGTCCGGTCAGTATCTTTTTACACAAAGTTCGGGACTACAGGGAGGACTGGATGATGGATGCAGTTTTGGAACCAGGAGTTATAAACTTCTTCACTGATGGTTCAAAACGGGACGGGAAAGTCGGGGCTGGAGTGTTCTGCGAGGAACTTCTGTTAAATCTCTCCTTCCGTCTCCCCAACTACCGTAGCATTTTTCAAGCTGAAGTAACTGCCATTAAGGAAGTCGTAGACTGGTTGAGGTATAATGTAATATCAGTTTGTGATATTCGCATATATACGGACAGTCAGGCTGCCATTAAAGCGCTTCAATCACACCTCCTCACGTCGAAAGTAGTCCAGAACTGTCTCTCATCTCTTAACGAGATGGCAGATCAGTTCAACATCCACATTTTATGGGTGCCAGGACATTTCATAAGTACAGGGAATATAAACGCCGATGAACTGGCTTGACGTGGTACAACGGACCACTTCTCAGAAGGCAGAAAGGATATTAATATGCCTCTTGCGGTATGCAAACTGCTGTTTAAGGAAGAAGCTAGCAAGCTGACGAATGACAGATGGTCAAGTATCACCTCTTGCGTAATAACTCGGCAAGTCTGGCCAAAGTTGAACTCGGTGAGATCCAAACAGCTTATCTCACTTCAGCGAAGTCAGATCAGTGTGGTTGTTGGAGTGATTACGGGGCACTATCTCATAGGGAGGCATGCGAGTAGACTTGGTGTCTTCTCACATGACTACTGTCGCAGTTGCGAGGACGAAGAGGAGGAAGAGACAGTACTTCATCTTCTTTGCACATGCCCTCGTCTGGCACGAAACAGACTAAAGTTTCTAGGGGTACCCCTCTTCAAAGACCTGACGGACTTCTGTATGATGGACGTCAGGAGTATCCAGCGCTTTGTTAACAGCTCTAAATGGTTCCAATGAGTTGGAGGAAATAATTATTCATGGTATAGCTACGGACCATTTTTGTGTCTATGCCTGGTCCTATTGGATCGCCACCCAAACCTAACCTAACCTAACCGGCGCCAAGCAGAATTTAAAAGTAAACAAAAACAACAGAAAATAGTCATGACAACCATAGTACAATTAAATGAGAAAAACCAGTGTATGTCTAACTTCACTTTAAACAAACAAAAAATCCTACTTTATAATCTCGTTTCGCGAAGACACCTTTATGTTAAGTGAACAATATTTTTAGCTGCATGCACAGGGCAAGACGGTTTTGTTGTGTATTTAGGCAATTGCAAATATTTGACATACGCATTTTTGAAACAAATGCAACATTTATGTCATATTACATTTGAAGATTTTACCAGAATCTAATATTAAATAAAATTATAGTATAACTATACATTTAGCGAACATTAAACTGCCAATATTTGCATTTGTCTTAAATATACAACAAAAACGTCTTGCAACTTAACACCGCATCACCAATGAAATAATTTTTACTTTTGCCTTACAGAATTTTATGAATTTTCAACATAACGAAAAAAAAAAATTTGCTCGTTATGTTAGAAATTCATACAAACCTCACAGGAGGTAAAAGTAAAAAGTATTTGGGGATGCGGTTTAAAGCATCCCAAATGACAAAATCCCAATTACTGCTGAAATTATTGCTCACATAACGTTAAAGCGATTAAATTTGTGACGATGTGATATTTTCAGAATCAGATTTTTTGTTTGCGATGATAGTTTCAAGCGAAAAACATGTAACTTTATATTTTATCGTAAATTTTTCTGTCTGATTAATATTTGTGCTACGATATTTTTGATAGGCATTTGATTACATATTGTAGATAGCGAGAAAAGTACTGTCATATTTTTGTTGAGATATTTGTTTTTTTATTTAAATCAAGTAAATCAATTTTTTTCAATTTTGGACATAGTCCACTGCCATAATTACTAGCAAATTAATCGTCTTTTATTAACCCATTTCCGGCCGGTACCTGAATTCGTTAGAATTTTTCAACGCCGTTTCAATCAGGAGTTACTAGGACCATAAAAATCGGTTGCCGGTTCCAAGAAAAACAGTGGTCGAAAAATCAACCATTGGCCGAATACGTATAAAATTTTAACAAAAACGCGATTTAATACACCAAACTGCAAAAAAATTGTATTTAGGAGATTTCCAAAGTATTATTATCACTTAAATGGAGGTACCGTTTAAAGCTTTTAAATTTCGAACGCGACATTGCTTGTTGTACTACTACTCCTAATACAGGTCGATTGATCCAATAATCGTCGATAGACGATGGTATGATATCCTGACAGCAACAAGATTGCTAGGAATTTTTTTAACTCCACTATTGAGCAGACGAGTCAAGTGTCAGTATTCTGTTTCATTTCAGTGGCTTGAGTTAATAATTTGTTAAACCTGATCCATCGTTATGCTGCAAATTATGACGCTTTTATTATTATACAAATCCTAAATATTTTGATTTCGTGAAAAATACAATTTACAAACCTAATACGATGTCAAACAAATATTAATATTTATCAAACCAATTAAGAAAAATATTTTATTTTTGTTTTAAAACTGTTTACAAATTTCACTTAAAACGAAAACTAATGTCCTTCCAGCTAATGGTTAATTTTCGACCTGACTTTTTCACATAATTAACTTTCCATTGTGCTTGAATAAACCGGTGTCGTTGTTTTCTTTGTTTTGATCTTCGTTATTATTATTATTATCAACGTTTTTACACACTTTTGAAAAGTTTTTTTTTGTGCGCTTAAAAATACCTTGACAAAAGTGTTTATTTTATTTATTTTTTTTTTTCAATTCAATAATGTGATATAAAGTATCGTTAAGTTTGAATAATTGGTAAAAGAAACGTTTGGTAAAAAAAACATTTGGAAAACAAAATTATTTTGGCTAGCTAAAATAAATTACAAATTTGCTGGTTGAAAAATCGACTAGCAGCCGAAAATGGGTTGACACTTAACACTTCAATATGTAATTCAAGTAACACAAATCAAATAAAATTCTCATCTTCATATCAATTCATGCAAATCCTTTATATTCTCTACATATCACATATGTATGTACATATAAATATAACACGCGGCACGAGTTACGACCCATGACTACACCACCCATCGAGATGTTAACAACCTAAATATTCAATTCATATTTCATTATAACTATTTAGACATAACAAAATAAGTAAAATACAAACTGTTGACTTCTCAAAATATTCTTGGTAAACATAAGATCATCTTCATGATTTTATTATTTGTAAACATTTCTTTAAAGATAAAATCGTTCTTTATATATGCATAATGTATTTTACATAATCAATTTGCTTTGTATCCAATTCATATTAAACATTGTAACTGTGTAAACTAGCTAAAAAAAATCAATAAAGAAAACGGCAGAACTACTTTGGAAGCGAAACTATCAAGTCCAAAAGTACTTTCAACCTTAAAATAAATTTGTTATACAATTTAAAAGCCATAACCGCGAAAGTATAACTGGCGCAGTTGTACGGAATATTTTTAAATATTCATAGTTATCCAGTTAATAATACGATAAAGTTATAGTGTAAAGTAAATTAACAATATATATAATGAAGTGTTATTAACATTAAAATTAAAATTTGTATTGACATAGTTTGGAGTGTTATTACTCATATTGATAAAAATCATTTTAAAAGTGAGTGTGAGAAGAAAAAAGTGAATAAATTTAAAAATACGACGGTACATCGAAAAAAAAAATTATTCATCTAAAACAACAACCACAGAAGAATGACCTACGGAAATGCAGTACAGGACAACAATAATGATGTTATTATGGTAAGTCACATTTTGTTATACATACCTATACCATAAATGAACAGTCTTGAAGCCAGTAGTTCGCATAATTCCACCGTTAATGGAAAATTAGAATAGAAATAGATAAATTAAAATGGATAAGGGAAAAATTAGTTAAGTAAGAAGAAAAAATTAATAAAAAATAAATAAATTAGATAAACGTAATTTCTACGAATTTGATAATTATAGAGAAATAGAAAAATAGTTTTAAATTTAAACATGAAAAAATCAATGAGCTATAAAATACCTAGACGCGATAAAATACCTACCCAAATTTGTCGGGAATAGGCATATGTTATTCGAACATATGTTATGTTGAAGAAATACTTAAAATTTGTTTAGAAATAGAACCTTTAAAAATAAATACGAATCAGAGAATGATGGTTTATCAAACTCAAATGATTCACATAATTATCCCTTAGCAATTACTAAAACAATATTAAATGAAATTTATTAATCAATTAGTAATAAAATTAGATACAGAAATAAAAGAATTTACAGTTAAGTTTAAAATATTATTTAATTAAAAAAGAAGATATCATTTAAAATTTAAAGAAATTAACGAAAAAGAAATATTGCAAATATATAAATAATAAATGAAACCTAAAGTATCTATGGGAATAGTATGTAATGAATGTCTATTTGAATTATTTAATAAAGTTCATAGAAAACATTTTAGAGATAGTAAAATAAAAATAGTTAGAAGTAAGCAGTTAGTAGAAGATGTAGTAGATAAATCGAAACAAAATGATATTATAAATAATTATCATTTAGATTCTAATCAAAAAGGAATCACCGAAACATATGAACATTTACGACGTAAATATTAAGTGCTTTACCCATTGAAAAACGAAAAGGAAAATCGGATTTAGTTTTTTCGATATAATTCCAAAATTATTGCTTTGTTTTCGCTAAAAACTTCTCGTTTTTGACGGAATTTCAAAAAAATTTTAATTACCTGAGGAAATGAAACTTTAATTTTTTTCGTCCGAAAAAAATTGTTTAGAACCGAAAAAATTAAATTTTCATTTTCTCAGCCAATTAAAAATGTTTTTGAATTTTTTTAAACTGAAAATGGTATTGTATGGTACACTCGATCAAAAACGAGAAGATTTTAGCGAAAGCAAAGCAATAATTTTGGAATTATATCGAAAAAACTAAATCCGAGTTTTCTTTTCGTTTTTCAATGGGTAAAGCACTTTACTTCCCAAAAATGAAACAAATAATTACTTAAATTATAAATAACTGTGAACTTTGCCAAACGGTTAAATATCAAAGAAATAAGAAATTAATAAAATTTGAAATCACGGAAACACCGAAAAAACCGCTACAAATATTACACATCGACTTTTACTCAGTAAATAAAGGCAATTTCTTAACAGTTATTGATAAATTTTCAAAATTTGGAAGTGCTTGTTAACTACAGGAAATAGTTTGGACTTAATTAATCATATGAAAAATTACTTTTCCCATCACGGGATTCCACAGATAATTATAACAGATAACGGAACTGAATTTACTTCAATTATATTCAGACTTTTTAAAATTATAAAAAAGTGAAATAGGTATTACATCAGCAAAATCATCAACCGGTAATTCGCCGTAATTGGACGTTTTCACTCGACGTTAACAGAAATTCGTAGAGTATTATATATTGAAAATACAAAACCAAATTAGTTCAAGAAGCCATGAATGAAGCTGTATTAAATTATAATAATGCTATTCATTTAATGACAAAAATGACACCTTTCGAATTACTGACAGGACATTATAATGAATCGAACCCTTTCCCTCACTAACATTAATACTTACGTTAATACTCAACAGGAATACTTACAAGACCACATAACAAAATACAAAAAAAGACAGACCTAATACATTTACGAGATAAAAAGACTAAAGAAAATTTAATAGAAAAATTAAATCAAAAAGGAGTAGGCCTTTGTTAAGCAGACAATCGACGAAATAAATTAACTGCAAAATTTAGAAAACAAAAAGTTAGAAAAAATAACAAAATTACAATACTAACAGATAAAAGAAAAGTTCACAAACAAAAAGTAAAATATCCATTACAGGTCGACACAAAAATGTTGTAGCCAATCAATGGAAATCATCAACCATGATGATAATAAAGGTATATTAAAATTAAGCACCGCAAGAATAATTACTGGACACTCTAGCCTACTACACATTGTAAATTTGGAACATTATGATCAAAATTTAGAATCAATACGGACAAACATTAATGCAATAACGAAAATTATAAACGGCAATTTGGACATTAAAACTGTATACCAAGTACGTGTAAACATACCAAACCCAGATTTAGACTTAAACGAGGACTGATTGGCGGACTCGGTACCGTAATAAATAGTGATGGGCTAAATCGATCTTTTTTGTTAAAAATCATATGAGAAAATAAACAAAACAGAACAAAAAAGATCGATTTAGCACATCACTAGTAATAAAATCAATAACAGGAAACCTGCAGCTGTATTCTGAAAAAACGTTGATTCATTTTTTTTTTTTGATAGTTAAAAACGTGAATCGCAAAATTAACGTTATTTCCTATTCTAATTGAAGAAAAATGTGCACGTTTCCGACGTTATAAAGCTCACGTTTTTTGGTTGGGTTTTTGAAACATTTTTCTTTTTTTGTAATATTAAAACTAAAATAATTTGGTTAGCGTTAAGTGTTGGAGCTTAACAATAATAATAATACAGTAAACAGGACATGCAAGATAATAAGCGGAGCACTCCAGCGACAAGAAAACAGCGGGATAGAGCATATGCTAAGATGACTTGAAGTAAACAAAACTAACAGTCATATCTTATTACCAAATATTGTTATTCTTATTTTTGTTAATTAACCTTCTGTTAGATTTCATTTAAAAGATTCAAAAGAAATTCGAGCACGGTTTGGACAATCCGACAATGTTATTAATTATTATGAATATACATATAGATAGATATGTATATACATATATTCATAATGTTATATATTATGAATGGTAGTTTGGCGTCTATTGGAGGGGGGGGACCAAAGTTGAGTAGATTAATCCTCCGTAACCTTCCAGTAGGGTGCGCATCAAGGGAGCTGTTCTGGTCATGTCATTAGGCAGCTGCGTGATGGGTACAATTGTGTAAGGGGTAACCTGTTCACAATTTGCAAGTGTACGTGCTGCCTCCTCGTGGAAACCGCTAATAACTAAGGCTATTTGGCACATTTTTGGCCATTTGGCACAGGCTAAAGTACGGCGCTAAAGGAGAAAACCTTGACAAAAAACCCTAATCTAAGGTGGAACAGCATATGCCGATGGATGAATGGCTGATAGGTTAATCAGTCCAAAATATGCGGACTCTGGATACCAGGCACCCTCCAGTTTTATTTAGCCTTCCTGTAGTAACGCTGGGTGACCTACAGGCGATTTTCAATTCCCAGCAACTCGTTAGAGTAAAATCAAACGGAATATGGGGCAGGAGTAGGAATATACGGGAGTGGGACAGCCCTCTCGAAGTCCTTGGGCTCCAATGCTACCGTCTTTCTAGTGGAACTACATGCTGTAGTAAACATCAAGGCGGGAGGGCAATAAGCCCAGATAGTATGTATCACGTACCGGGAGTCAGTATTGTCAGGTTCATTAAGAACCTGAATATTGACTGGACGAAAATTAAGCAGGGTCCAGCACAATAGATCTTTTAAGTCGCAGTGTGAGGTGGCTGATCGCCCACATGGCCCTCCAATAATAATAATATATATTATTAATCCACTGGAATAATTAATGATGTATGTAAATTAAAAATATCTACATAAAATTAGTTTTGGTATAGAAACTTTAAATTCACACATAAAAGACATAGCCTGAAGCTATCTACTTTGTAAAATTAGGAATAATTTCTAAACATATGTATATTATACAATGAGGAAATAAATTATATTCATGATATTTTAAAATAAGATAGAAATTAAGTCAGGCGAAATTGTATACGAATAATTAGATCTACAAGCTTACTATTGAGTTACTTATTACGAAATTGAATCCACATCCTTATTACTCAAACAAAATGTATATCAATTTGTTAACAAACCATGTAATAATGGCGAGCAAATAAGATAAGCTACAATCTACCAATAATTAGTGTATACCAAGTCTTATATTAAATAAAAAAGCCCGTTGCAACGCATCCGAACTATACCTTTCATCAAAAGAAGAAATCCAATTTTATTCAACGTTTAAAAATTGCATTATAACAACTAATAATATCGAATATAACGATGGTATAATTTTCTTTGATCAAATAATAATCATACAACCATGTAATAATATGGATATAACCAATATAGAAACAATGATAAATCTACCAACAATACAGAATTCGACAATACAAAACAACAAAGCAATTGAATTCCTACAAATACATAATACTAATCATAACATTCTTAAATCTATATTTGCAGTTCTATTTTCAGTATTATTACTAACAGTAACAATATACATATATCTTAATCAAAAGATACAGCCACAAAAATAAAGCAGCTATCAGCATCCAAATTTCAAAGGAAACCATACTGGCACCATCATCCCAAAAACGAAGATTTTGGTCTTCACTTAGAGGGAAGGAGTTATGTCCCACGACTGCACCACCCACCGATATGTTAACAACCTAAATATTCAATTCATATTTCATTATAACTAGTTGGACATAACAAAATAAGTAAAATACAAACTGTTGACTTCTTAAAATATTCTTTGTAAACATAAGATCATTTTCATGATTTTATTATTTGTAAACATTTCTTTAAAGATAAAATCATTCTTTATATATGCATAATGTACTGTTGCTTTATATCCAATTTATATTAAACATTGTAACTGTGTAAGCTAAATATGTTTAGTGTAGCTAAATATAATCAATAAAGAAAACGGCAGAAGGAAGCCAAACTATATCAAGACCAAAAGTACTTGCAACCTTAAAATAAATTTGTTATACAATTTAAACGGCACAACCGCGAAAGTATAACTCACGCTTAAGTATCGATATTTTTTTTTTTTTTTAAATGTCACTCTTGTGAATCGCAATCTTTCAAAAATGCAATGAGTGGTTTACACTCGATCCATTTTCATCGTTGGGAGTTACATTCGTATACTTTGAAAAAAATTATCCATAATAATATTACAACTAGTTTTACCAACATCCTATTTTAAAAAATTCTTCTTTGCAGTCAACGATTTTATAATGATGTACATCATAGGTTTAAATGTATTTAAAATATTAATTACATAATTTGAAATTTA
This sequence comes from Tipula vernalis, assembly GCA_958295665.1. NCBI lineage: Eukaryota > Metazoa > Arthropoda > Insecta > Diptera > Tipulidae > Tipula > Tipula vernalis. The sequence goes on from OY282558.1 coordinate 275,112,609, forward strand.
TTTTGATTTGTTGACATTGATTCAGGACCGAAGGAAATAAATTTAATTAGATTTTGGTGTACACAAAAATTCATTTGCATTTTGACTCATATTCTAAATGGTTTAGGTCCCTAAAGAATTATTATGTTTTATGGTTTGAACCTGGAAGTACGAATTTATAAAACATTTTGGCAATGAGAAAAATGTTGTTTTAAATCGACCATGAAAACATGTAGATTTAAGCCACTTTATTAAAGTGATTTTAAGTTATTCATTAATTTTAGTCCAGGATAAAAATTGTACCTCTGTGTTTCACTTATTCATCACTTATTTCAAAAAATTCTCGCCAATTAGACACGGTTTATTGGTTCTCACAACTGTTAAAACTGTATTATATTCTACTTTTCTAGCTTCTACCATCACTGGAAAACCACAAACGACCTCAACATTACCTCTTTTGGTAGGTGAATTAACTTTCCTATCGATAAGCAGCAAAGTTACGGTAATTAAACATAAAATGTTTAGGTTATGACATATTAATTAGTACATCAGTGAAGTTTAATAAGAGAAAATTACAAAAGGCAAGCAATCATTGTTAAATTACGGTTTGGTTTTCTAGAATTTAGCTTGTCCGGAAAATTATTCGCATGAGTGTATAATAAAACATTGTGTCATTAGGATTAAAAGTGATACTTTATTTCCCAAACAAATATGTTTGCATGCGAGACGAAGCTTAACAGTCGAGCAAGTGCAAATATTGCGAGTCAAACAAAGTCACTTTTAATCCGAATAACATAAATTACTGTTTTTCAGCGAAAAAATAGTACACATTATATGGTAGTTATGCATGTAAAATTTCAAGAGTGAAAATTTTGTGTAGCTAAGGAGGTCTTGACTTTTGTTTCGTTTGCGTATTTGTATTTTGACTAATTAAAAGTAATTCCACGCCTACATAGGATTAAAAGTGTAGCCTAGCAACAAGTACATTTTTATAATAGAAAAAAAAACTGTAATACTCAAAAACAATCTACTTTTTTCTCCAAACGTCTTAAAAGTAGCTTGTTTTAATACTATTATTGGGCATTAAAGTTGGCCTTTTTGTTACGATTAAAAAAATGTGAGTGTTGCTAGGCTGAACTTTTAATCCTAGGTGTAAATGCTCTTTTAACACTGTTTTCAATATTAAAAGTAAATGAGACGTCATAACTTGGTAAGATACACAAACAAAAAAAAAAGTCAAGGCCTCCTTAACTATACAAAATATTTCAATAAAATGTTCAATCTTGATTTTGATGGCAATAGGTTTAATACAATTTCCTTTGCTGTTTGAACCACATCCGGAGGTAAATTTGATAAATCTTCTGATTCAAACATTTTGTTCGCAAGAAAAATATTATAATTATAGCTTGGCAGTTTGACACTTACAATAGTCAAACCAAACAAAAGTCATGATCTCCTTAGTTTCACAAAATATTTCAACAAAATTACTTTCAATTTTGAAATTTTAATTACATAATTTGTACTTACTTGTATAATTAGTTTATAATAAGCATTTCTTCGTTGAAGAAAAAATAGTATGTGTTATTCGGATTAAAAGTGACTTTGTTTGACTCGCAAATATTTGCTTTTGCTCGGCTACGCTGCGCTTCGCCTCGCATGCAAATATAATTGCTCGTCAAACAAAGTATCACTTTTAATCCTAATGACACAATGTACTATTACCACGTTTGAAGAAAAATACATTTCACAACCACAAAGTTTTTTTATGTCTAGAGACTAGACGAAGGAAAACAATTTATCTACAAAGTGTCCTTGACCAAATCAATTTATTTTTTATTATTTTTCTGTGAACAGATGATTTTGTATAATATGAGTCTGATAGGATTAAAACATCATCTTTTCCATTTAAATAAAAAAATATATAAAATCCTCGTTGTGTGACTATCATCAAATACGCTAGATTAATCTGAAACTTAGTATCAAAATGAAGTATAGAGAGAGTTTATTAGAGCGAGTTCATTCTCAATAACATTCATTTTTTTTACTTTCTTGGTTTCAAACCCATCTCTTTTCTATTTTCCCATTTCATTGCATTCATTGCAATTTAAACTCTTATACTGGATTACTATGGTGGTTTCAAAAGCGATTCTTTTTCTATTAAAAAGCATTTTGTTGCTGCTTCGCATATAAAAGTTTTTTTCGAAACATTTTCGTATCATTAAATGCAACTATTAGCCAAATAACGATTTATCGTAATCGGAATAATCGAAATTATTTACGATTTAAAATTGTGTGAAGCGATCTAGCTTTTAATATAATATTCGTTTTAAAGATGAATTATTTAAACTATTATATTTATTTGCACAAAATATGGAAAGTGTAGATGTCACAATTGAAGTTGGTAGTGGTCGGGCGAGAAAGCTTAAAGTAAATAAAATGAATTAGAAAATAGAAGTAGCAAAGTAAAACAAGTGGTCACAACAAAATTGTTTACATTTTTTAAACCATTCAATATTAAGAATACTTCATAGATGGAATTACATGGAAAATTATAGAGTTACTTAACGAATGTAAACAAATTTAACACTGTTTAGTAAAATAGTACCCTGACACGCCATTCACACTTTGCCTTGGAAAATAAAATTAAAGATATTAAAAGAAGTCCGACTACCCCGGATAGTTCGAGCTAAACCATAGAAGTCTACGCAAAATTTCTTTTTTTGCTTTATTCATTATTTCATTTCAGGCTTTCGAGATTTCTGTGAAGCGCTTATTTTGACTGCTATATTTCCACTGCGATATTTTTGTTGCAAAATTTTGTTTTCGAAAATAAGGGAGCCAGAATTATTTGTATTTTAGTAATCTACAAAAATTTTGATTTAAAATTTCACTGTTTGAATTACTTGGCAACATCATAAAAAGAAAATACCGTTATTGAAGATGAATAATAAACCTCTAAAATGTTATTCTAAATTAAGTTGACACTATTAAAACCTCAGTCTGTGTTCACTGTGGTTTATGGTATAATTTCTGTTTTGTGAACAAAAATGGAACTACTTTTCTGTTTTAAATCACTCATAAATGTTTGAATAATTTTGAAAATAGTTTAGTCTTTGGGTGTAGAATTAAAATGGATCGCAAACCCAATAACAGTTATATATAATTTTCAAATAAGAAGCGTATCCATCCAACATCTGCAGCTGAAACGAGCAATTCTGCCGTTTCTTGTCATCATTTTTTTTTTTTTTTTTTTTTTCTTTTCTTAAATATTAATTATGTTCCTCATTATAAAGGAGGAATAAAAGAAAATACTATTTTACGTTGCAATAAGTTTTTTGTATGCAATTGGATCTTAAAGGCTCATTTAACAGCTGCAAAAACCATAAACTATTTTACGTTGCAATACGTTTTTGTATGCAATTAGATCTTAAAGGATCATTTAACAGCTGCAAAAACCATAAATTATTTTTCGTAGCAATAAGTTTTTTTTTATATACCTAGATATTTAGATGTTCAGATTCAATAGTTAAAATAGGATTAAGAAACGCTACCATAAAACATTTTATGGTCGGTTCAATAGCAATACAAAAATGAAAAATAAAATAATAATAATATTTTAACAATAACATAGAGAGTACTCAATGAGGTATAGAGAGTACTCAATTGCTTATTTGACAATTACATATGCGATTCGTACATTGATTGGGTAAATTTATGTTTAGAAGAATAAGTAAAGTTTTAGAAGAATAAGTTAACCATCCCACTCGAAAAATAAATAAATGAAATGTTTGTTTTGGAAAGAGGATCAGTGATCGAATAGTCAAAGCACAAATCACATTTCTAAATTAAAATTATTTTCAAAATATATTATTATAATACAAAAAAAAATTAGTTATTTTAATTACTCTCCAGTAAAAATAATTTATATGTTATTAAAATAAGCGTGTTCCATTGGCGTTAGCAAACTACTCACAAGTACTTGTATCTACTCGCAACTACTCATGCTCAAGTGATGGTGTAGTTGTTAGAAGTAGTTACGCTCATAATTAACGAAAGAGGGATTTTAGTTTAAAAATTCTAATAGATAGCTCTATACCAATTTTGGTTGTTTGAAACGTCATTTTTTAACCCTAATCCAACCAAGGTGTGCGTTTTTGGCTCGTTTGATAAATGCATCGATTTTCAAAATAATGTTAATTTAGTTATAAACTTGTATGAGCCGTGTTTTCCATGAGAACTGCACTAGAACTCGATAAGCTTTAAATCCCTTTTCTTCTGTGTAAAACGAAAATAAATAAATTCATAAAGCGCGAAAGTGTAGTGTATTTGACATAATTACATATTTTAACTTTAAAAATTTCCCCCTTCAATTATTTCATCAATATTTTCTTATTTCTTGCTGACGTCATTACACGCAACTACACTCGATAAATTCATGGGTTTATCAAGTGTAACTAAAAAATAGGCTATAATTGTAATTATTTATTGCTGTAACAACTTAAAATGTGTATTTATGTGAAATGCACTACACATTATCACTTTATGAATTTAATTTTTTTTTCTGTTTACATAGAATAAAAGGAATTTAAAATTTATCGAGTTCTAGTGCAGTTCTCATGGAAAACACGACTATGTATTTTATTTTGAAACATTACCATACAACGTACTTGACCTCTATTCATTCTCTGCAAACATTTTCGTAAATTATTTGATTAGAATTTGAATTTACTCAAATAACAAAAATATGCTGCTTCGATTAGGGTTAAAAACAAAAAAAATGTGTTTATGTTTATGATACGACGCGCAATTGTTAAATCGTAAAAATATTTTAATTATTTTGTTGTTTAATGTTTTATTACTTATTATTATTAATTAATATTAATAGAACAACGTATTTTTTATTAAAATCTAGCAGTTTTATTTAAATTGAAGTTATATTTTACTACTGACACAAAAATGTGCGTTCCATTGAACATCTACTCACAAGTACTTGGCAGTAGCAAATTGTTTCCAATGGAACACAGTGAATATAAACATGTTTAATTTGACATCTTTGTTTTTAAATAAGTATAGTAATAACCAATTAATAATTCATAATCATTAAAAATCATAATAATTAAACAAAATTATTGTTTATTTAAAAAAATAATAAAAATAAAACAAAAATATATGGAAGAAAGAGAAAAATTATTAATCATATATGTATTATCATCAACAAATAAAAATTAATTAAAAGTTAATGTATATTTTGTGATCGTTAAAATTAACATACAAAAAAAGAAACCAATAAAAGTTTTCTTTATTTGAAAAGTTTGACCGTGAGTTTGGTACCGTTTTGTTGTCTTGAATAAACAATTTTTTACCGGTGTGAAGTTTTCCACAGAATTCAGAAGTGTAGCTACACAAATTAACAGATTTCAAAAATGAAACTACACAATTTAGCAAATAGTGTAGTTGTACACGAAAAAATGTAGCAGGATAAGTTTATATGTATATATTTTCATGCGGAAAAAAATTTAACCGAGTATGAAATTAAAAATTATTTTTAATGGACTATAGACATCTGACTAATAAAATAAAAATTAAATTTCACTTAGCAAAATAAATAAATTAAAACTAATGGTATAGTGGTCAATTGTTGGCCAGTTACAAGAAATCCTAGAGATGTCTAAGTAAATCTGAGTATGCCATATTATTGTTTGCTTATAGGGTTGTAGGTTTGCTTATGAATCATTTTAACGCGACCCTCAAGGGGTGAGATATCGCATTTCCACACTTTTATTTCATACAAATAAAGTGTAATGGTCACTTTTGGCCAATTACAAGAAATCTTAGAGATGTCTAAGTAAATCTGAGTATGCCATATTATTGTTTGCTTTTAGTAAAACTTATGAGCCATGAATCATTTTAACGCGACCCTCAAGGGGTGAGATATCGCATTTCCACACTTTTGTTTTATACAAATAAACTGTAGCGGTCACTTGTTGGCCAGTTACAAGAAATCCTAGAGATGTCTAAGTAAATCTGAGTATGCCATATTATTGTTTGCTTTTAGTAGAATATATGGGCCATGAATCATTATAACGCGACCCTCAAGCGGTGAGATATCGCATTTCCACACTTTTATTTTATACAAATAAAGTGTAATGGTCACTTTTGGCCAGTTACAAGAAATCCTAGAGATGTCTAAGTAAATCTGAGTATGCCATATTATTGTTTGCTTTTAGTAAAACTTATGAGCCATGAATCATTTTAACGCGACCCTCAAGGGGTGAGATATCGCATTTCCACACTTTTATTTTATACAAATAATCATCATACAAAAATAATTCATAGACATCTCTAGGATTTCTTGTAACTGGCCAACAAGTGACCACTACACTTTATTTGTATAAAATAAAAGCGTGGAAATGCTATATCTCACCCCTTGAGGGTCGCGTTAAAATGATTCATGGCCCATATATTCTACTTAAAGCAAACAATAATATGGCATACTCAGATTTACTTAGACATCTCTAGGATTTCTTGTAACTGGCCAACAAGTGACCACTACACTTTATTTGTATAAAATAAAAGTGTGGAAATGCGATATCTCACCCCTTGAGGGTCGCGTTATAATGATTCATGGCCCATATGTTCTACTAAAAGCAAACAATAATATGGCATACTCAGATTTACTAAGACATCTCTAGGATTTCTTGTAACCGGCCAACAAGTGACCGCTACACTTTATTTGTAAAAAATAAGTGTAGAAATGCGATATCTCACCCCTTGAGGGTCGCGTTAAAATGATTCATGGCCCATATGTTCTACTAAAAGCAATCAATAATATGGCATACTCAGATTTACTTAGACATCTCTAGGATTTCTTGTAACTGGCCAACAAGTGACCGCTACACTTTATTTGTATAAAATAAAAGTGTGGAAATGCGATATCTCACCCTTTGAGGGTCGCGTTAAAATGATTCATGGCCCATATATTCTACTAAAAGCAAACAATAATATGGCATACTCAGATTTACTTAGACATCTCCAGGATTTCTTGTAACTGGCCAAAAGTGACCACTATACCATTAGTTTTAATTTATTTATTTTACTAATTGAAATTTAATTTTTATTTTATTAGTCAGATGTCTCTAGTTCTATAGTCCATTAAAAATAATTTTTAATTTTATACTCGGTTTAATTTTTTTCTGCATGAAAATAAATATAAACTTATCCTGTTACATTTTTTTGTGTACAACTACACTATTTGCTAAATTGTGTAGCTACATTTTTGAAATCTGTTAATTTGTGTAGCTACACTTCTGAATTCTGTGGAAAACTTCACACCGGTAATTTTTTTGGTGTAGTGTGGAAAAATAAAACTTAGACAGAAATTGATATTTTGAATTTTTTTGTTTTGTTGCTTACGCAAAAAGTGAAAAAATAAATTATTGGTGGTATATTTTATTGTATTATTGGAAGCTGATAAGTAACTCACGCCAGCGCTGAGAAGAAATTTGCCAGCAAAATAAGCCAGGTATGAAATATTCGAACAAAAAAGCACGTCGAATTTTGGTATTGAATTGTACAGATGAATTGTAGTATTTTGAATTTTTGTACATTTGAATAACAAAATAAACTAAATTTTACTGAAAAAAACGCTGTGTATCGATTTTTTTTCAGTAAAATTTGCTATATTTTGTTTTTCATGTGTATTTTTATTGCCAGAAATAGATAATGCATAATATTTGGTTAATTTTTGTCTTATTTATTGTAATTTTTATGTTAAAAAGAAAGAAAAAATAAATTTTTTCAAACAATTTCCACCTCATGCTTACACATTCGATTTTGAGCAGTAGCTCATTTACAACAAAATGTACAGCAAGAGCTGAAATAATTAAAAATTAGCAATAATTACAACGTTAATAAAAATAATTAAAAAACTACGTATTGCCCATCAATCTTGCCACTAGAAAAATCTATGTCTGTGAAGTTAGCCCGAAAATTATCCCAGAAAAGTGTATTGGCAACACTAATATATAATGATACAACAATATCACGATATTTTACCTGTCATCCCAGAAAAATATATCTATCCTGACATTATTTAGTGTCAGCCCGGAAACAAAACTATCATGACAGTATTTATCCAGAAAAAATATTTTTACAAGATATTTGAGTTAATAACATGTAAAAATATATTTTGGGTTAAATTAATACGGATATTTTTTGTGTTTTCTAGCCAATAGCTGCACATTTTCAATACGAAAAGCGGAGCAATAGTTCAACGTAAGTTGTAATTCCAAGAATTGATGCGAGAAACCATCACAAGCGGAAGTATAAAAATTCTAGATCCAACTAGGATTCTTAAAAGTCATACAAAGTATCAATTAACGAGCACGGCTTGGTATAGGTTTTGTAGGCCATAGATAAAGCTTGCTTATGGCCACAGTAAAAAAAATTGTATTAGCCGTTAGGCAGATATAGTCCCTTGAAGTCATATAAGATATCAATTAACGAGCACGGCTTTGTATAGGTTTTGTAGGCCATGGATACAGCTTGCTTATGGCCACAGTAAGAAACACGATATCTATTAACGAGCACAAAAATTAATTTTTTATTTAGTTATGTACAACCAAAAATTTAAAATTGTTCAGTCTGACATCTTTAAAAATATTCCAGTACTAGTTTTTGGCAAAGAAATCGAATATCTCAAGTACTTATTATAAGCACTTATGGCTCATGTCTTTGCTAGATTAAACATAAGTTGTATTGCTTTCAGCAAACGGAAAAAAATTACAACAACAATCGTACTAGATAACAGAGATTGGAACGAGCAAACTCGAGTATGTTCGAAAAAACTTTTTCTGATTTTTCGTTTTGTTCGTTTTCGCAAAAAATAAAATTTATTTTGTTTAAGTTTGCTCGTTTTTGATTTTTTTTCGTTTCATTTTGTTTGCTTATTTTGTTTACTCGCAAAAATTTCAATGAATTTAACCGGAATTTTTCGGAAATATTTTATGGGAAACATTGTTCAACATGTGTGTGTGTGAGTGTGTGTATGTATGTATGTGTGTATGTGTTTGTGTGTGACTAGTTTAATTATATCGATTAATTATACCATAGATTATGTATACTATTGATTAAAACAATTTGATTATTTGAATTATGTATAAACATATTATATTTTTATCACAAAATTTCACAAAAATTCAATTTTAAATATTAACACTTACAAAATAACTTACAGCTAAAATAAAGAATACAAAAATAAATAAATTCAGTTCGGTAAATTAAAAAAGAATTCAATTAAATCTAAAAATCTTAAATATTTAATTAAATTCAAATTTGGCTCTTGGTGTAAGCCAAGATTGCACATTAAGTCTCCTATTGCCGAAAATTCCCACATGTTTTGTAAAACGAGTTAATCACAACTAAATTATCAACTTTGTTGGAATTTAACCTATTTCTTTTCACAGTAATAATATTACCACCCGATGAAAACACACGCTCAGAAGCGGCAGATGTTGCTGGGATACAATTAATTATATTGCTGAGTTTGTACAGATGTTTAAATGACGTCTTGTGTTCAGCCCACCAATCCAACATGTCGATGTCAGTATTTGGAATTGGCATATTTAAATATTTTGTAATTTCTGCATCTACGGAATTGGAAATCTGACCTGAGCCTGAATCATTAGCATTGTTATAAAAATCATCAAAAACTGAAGAAAGTGTCCCAGAATCGGAAGCTTCTACCTCTATCTCACCCGAAGAGACATTATTTTTTATATATAGGTAAATGTCATTTTTTTCCGATTGGCCTAAAAGTTTCATATCTTTACAAATAGGATACAAAAAAGTAGCGGTTTTATGAATCATTTTAATATTGGGTTCAATTATTTCCTCAAAAAGCCGATTAATCGTGATCTTAAATTTTTTTAGAATATTACTATCCGTATTTTGAGTTAAACAATTTTTTTTTAAACTATTGTAAAATGGCAATACTAAATATAATGTTGGTTTTTGTGTCGCTTGTAATTGAATGGAGAATGACTTGAAGGGTCTTAGAAATTCTACCATTTCATTCAGTAAATGAGTGTTGATGCCGTTTATTAAATGAGTTATGTTTTTGCTCTGAAGGATTAATGTGATATCGTTAATATTTTTAATAATTGAATCGCACATTTCGAATTTTGAATTCCACCTTGTGGAACATTCAGATTTTAAAGTGGTTTTTAGTTTTGATAGTAAATTATTTGATTTTTTAAAAAATGCGACTAATTTTTTACAAGCATTAAAAAATGATGCTACTTCAGTAATTTCGCTGCTCGCCTTCACAAGAACATTATTATATAGATGATCCATGCAATTATATCTTTCATAAGATTCTAAAGCTTTAACGATATTAGATCCTCTATCAGTAACAAAAGTTATGTTATGCAAGTCCGTTAAATTGTATTCGTTCAAAACATCAGTCAGAATTTCATGCAAATTTTCGGCAGTTGCAGGGCCCAACATTTCCCGCATCGCTAATACTATTTCGCGAAGTACGTCATTTTTAATGAAATGTGCTGTTACACTGACATAAGATTTCCTTTTATAATCATCGCTCCACAGATCCGTCGTCACAGCTAATTTTAAACTATCTGCCAATTCATGGGTAATTAATTCATTTACTCTCTTCATTAAATCATCTAAGCTATTAGTAATTGTTGTAGGATCAGGAAGCATACTTTTAACGTCTATATGCTCGCCGTATTTAGCTCCCATTTTAATGCACGTTTCGATCAACTCTTGAAATCCATTTCCATTTACGATCGAAAATGGCCTAAGATCTTGAATACAAAAATTAGTGCATTTATTTAGTACTAGTTTTTGGTCGAATTTTTCAATTTTTATTTTTCGTGATGATGAAGGTAGAGTTTCTTGCACACAAGAATGTTGAATAAGGTTTGTGGTTGTATTGCCGTAGTGCCTCAAAACTGTAAAGCACGATCGACATGCTACGAAGTTTGCAATAATTTCGTGCGTATCAGTAATAATTTCCCCAAATATCTCCCATGCCTTACTCCGGGTTTTCTTTTTAGACGCGATTCTGTAAACTTTTTCTTTTATTTTATTAGTTATTTCTTGCGGATCCATTTTAAAACCTAAAATCAAAATACGAACTCTTGAAAGACTCGAAAAAAAAAAATTCAATACAGCGAATTATCAATTTCAAAAAATTAAAATACAATATGTACAAACATAAAATAATTATAACTGCAACAAATAATGTCTGATTATTTTTTAAAATTGGTTGGCTAACTAAAGACCTTTTAAATTAAATTATTAAATAATACCCCTATGTTAAATTATTGTGCCAATAAAATAATTTAAACGCTTAAAACGCTTAGCTAGCGTCACTAACAGTTGGACCAATAAAAAGTCGCATTCTGCGTATTCATAGCATCAATGTAGTTGGAAAATTAGCTTTTAACATTTTATTAACATTTTATTAAGAATCGTAAATTCTGTGGTTTTTCATAAAAACTAGTTAACTGCATTTTTGACATTTTTGAGTTATGAATGGAAATTACCTTAAAATTGTATAAATTTTCAGATAACTGTTCCAAATTTTCCGAATTTCCCAAAAAAAATTATTGAAAGTAAATAACTGCTACAAAAAAAAATTATTTTTATTAAATAAAATGGTAAGTGTAGTTAACCAAAACGGAATTTCTGATATATTTTAATTTTACAGCATAATAAAACTATTTTTATATATAATATGTTTATATAAGTTGATTTCCGCCATCTTGTTAATTTGATAATACCAACAAAATAACTAAGTATTTCAAAATATTTGAATTGTCATTTTTGTTTTAAATGCGTTTTCCCAAAAATCATTTTTTTGCAGATAATTAGATTTTATAAAAATCCACAGAATTACTGCAAAAATGAAAACGAAAAAGTAGCTACTACTACCATTACATTATAATAATATTAAATTTTATAGATCTAATTGATCATATTCATAAGTATATATTATTCAATAATAAATAGATATTGTATCACTTACCTTAATTACAAAGTATTTCTAATAACCCTGTTCAAGTTTTATAACACCTTTACCGTTAAAGATAAAACACAAACTAACCAAAACAAAAAAAAATTTACGAAAAACTATGGTTACTCGCGAGTAATACAAAAATTGTACGAAAACAAACAAATTTGTATCTTTCTTTTTGCTCGTTTCGTTTTGTTTGTATCTAACAAAATCAGACGAGCAAAATATTGCAAAACATTTATTTTTGTATTTTTCTTTTTTTTCGTTTTCGTTTTTGTTTGTACTCGTAATAATATTTTTTTGTTTGTTTTTGTTCGAAATTTTACACTCGTTCCGTTCTCTGATCAAAAAATAGTTTAGCTAACCCAAAAAAAATTCGTGGTTAACAAATCTTAACCAAATTTTTAGTTTTAATACCTGCCACACGAGTTGAATTGATAAGAAAATACACGAAAAAAATTAGACCAAAATTTGGTTAATTTTTGCTGTTGCTTTGACTAGCGTTAACCACAAAAAATACTTAACTCATTTTGGTTGAAAGCAATACACTTTTAGTAAATCTACCAAAGACTTGAAACATAAGTGCTTATTGGCGATGGAAAAATGCAAAATCCGATATCTATCGGAAATAATGTAAACCCTACGCTCTGCATGAAATTGTCCTCCATATAAAACATATGGAGAGTGAAACCACCGGTATTAAATTAAACCCTACCTACCTATCTATCGCCGTTTTTCACAGCTATATCCGTTATTCGCTTTTTAACGCAAAATGACTGACATCTGGTGGACGATATTGAAACTAGAGTTAAATGTGAACAGCAATCAAAAAAATACATTATTGGACCATTTAGTTATTGGTTTCGGTACAAAAAAAATGGTTTATTGCACATGAGATATACATTTATTACATAACAAACATAAAAATAAGTACTGCTGTTCACTATTTGGCTTATAGGTACTTGCGACTTTCCAGTCGACCACCGCAAGTACATATAAGCACTTATGGTGCATATCTTTGCTAGATTGATTAACCTTAGTGAATCTATCTGCTGATAGGTACTTGCAGTGGTCGATTAAAAAGCCACTAATATTGTTTGTGTGTGTGTGTGTGTTTTAATTTACATTCTGAGAACTAACGGAAACTGACAAACTGTCCTTTAATTTTCATAGGCATTTACTGCAACAGCATGTTCTTTATTAAAGAATTAATTTTCGTTTTTGCCCCGTAAATTGCTTTCGGTTATTGATAAATAAAGTTAAAAAACAAAATCTAAGCTAAATAAAATATGTGTAAAAATATTTTATAAAAGTTTATACAGAATTTGGTGGATAGTGATTTTTTTTAAAAAAGTGAAACCATAAACAGTATTTGGTCCCTTTCAAAAAATCCGTGATACCTACTTAGGTAAATTAGAATTACAAATAAAAACCAATATTTGTTTGTAGATCAAGTGATTTTTTTAATAAATTAAACCATAAACATTCTTTGGTTTTTAACTACATTTTTCTTAATATTAATATTTAAAATAAAACTATTTTAATCTACAAAAGGTGGTTTTGACATACATATTTTTCAATTGACAATAATTAAAATAAAAAAATGCCGTTTAATAATTTTAAATTTTCTAAAGATAACTTAGAAATTATTAAAAAAATCATAATAAATATCGTGAATAATATAAATGACGTAAAATTTAGTGTAGATCCTAATATTAACGAGCTCCTTTCTGTTATTTGTAAAGAAGTTAGTTTCAAAAATAAAGAAATTATGCGGTGTAGATTAGTATTTTTCTATTTACATAATTTAGAATTTAGAAGTGGTATTGAAAATGGGATTCGTTTAAAAAGTAATAATTTGTCGATCACTGAGAACTCTCATGAAGTTGACGACGATTATTCTTTTCCAATTATACCTAGAAATTCACATGAGAAGAAGTTAGTTCAGTGTAAAAAGGAGGAATGGACTAATTATTCAAATTTCTCGGAAATGAAATCCCAATTGGAGATCCCAATCTCGATATGAAATATTATTTTTGACAAGAAAAATAATACTTTTATAACAAATAAATATTCCTCTTATATCTCGGAATTGACTAAGAAGTTCAGTGGATATGCAGTGCAATAAGCATTAAAAGGTGTGATATAAATCAAAAATGCATATCAATCCGAGCATATTGCACCCACAAAAAAAGCCAAATGAATTGCAGAAAATATAAGCTTTCAAATAAAAAACTACCACAAAATATTTTTAGAGTGTTCTATTCAAATACCAAAACAGTACATCCATTTGTGAAAAGTTCTCCTGTTCGCCAACATAACAGAATTAATTTAAGAAAAATTCTTTTGAAAAAACAGTTGAACATGTAAAAGAAGATCTTTTACATCAGGAAGATCCAGATTTTGTACTTAACAATAAAACACTGATAAAATCAAAAACAGATGATGTGTTAAGGAAGATAAAATCTGAAGCTCTAAGGCAACAAGACCATAATTCTGATGACATAATTGACATAATCATGGAGATAAAAAAGCAAAGGCAAGACCCATCCAAACAATTTATTCAAAGGCTATCGGTGGTTCCATTTTATACCATTACATTTAGTAAAATGCAATTCGAAGTGCTACAAGCTTGCAGACAAAACAATACATTAATAACTGCATATATAGACGCCACTGGTGGACTAGTACGTTCACATGATGAGGACAAAACAATTTTTTATTATGCTCTCATTATCCCAATACAACTATTTGAAAATGAACCAACATACCCTTTTCCGGTTACTGATTTAGTAAGCGCGAGTCATAATTTTGAAACGTTAGGCCGTGCCAAACTTATACCAAGCCGTGCTCGTTAATTGATATCTTATATGACTTCAAGGGACTATATCTACCTAACGGCTAATACAAAAGCAAGCTGTATCCATGGCATACAAAAGCCGTTCTCGTTAATTGATATCTTATATGACTTCAAGAGACTATATCTACCTAACGACTAATACAATTTTTTTTACTGTGGTCATAAGCAAGCTGTATTCATAGCATACAAAACCTATACCAAGCCGTTTATGCTTTGTGCAACTTCAAAATACTTTATCGAATAATTTGTATAAGTGAATATTGTAATGGTGTTAATTATTGTCTACGAATTTATTTATAATATATTTTACGTACCTAATAGTGTTTTTATTAAACACATTCAAACAAGTATTTTATGATTTTGTTTTACTTTGCATACTCAATTTCTACGACAGATTATGTAAATAAATTTTGTTTCGATATTGTTTTCATAATACGCTAGTTATAATATATTAGCATTACCATATTTAACTATAATCGTTTTCTGGGATTTTTTTCCGGGCTAATTTCACAGAGGTGAAAAATCTTGACTTAAATAATCCTGCCGATCATAACCTCTTAATTTGCAATGGAATTAAATTCCAAGGGGAAACTACCCTAACTTAAAAGGATTTTCTTAATGACCTAAAACAATTTTTGGCCAGGATTAGGAGGAAGTTAGAGGAAAAACACCTACTAACCAGCAAATTCCTATAAAGATAACAAGGCTCCTTAGCTTTGAGAAGTTTCAAAATCAAGAGACAAACACATAAATTCTTATACAATATTGTGGCATTTCAAATTTATAGTTTCCTGTTTTCTCTAAGAAGAGCTCAATTTACAACAAAACTATTTTGAGTTATATTATAGGATTGAACATTTCTGAACTTCCATTATGATTGTACATCGATTTTTCCAAAAAAAAATTCTGCTGTTCCTGAAAAGCGTGCATTCTAATAGGAACCAATTATAAGTTACTGTAGATCTACTCTAATGGAAAACCATACAGATTTTCCGAAATCTAGGGGAACAGGTAGTTAGGATTGAACATTTTTAAATTCACTTCCACTATGGTTCTATATCGATTTTTTCAAAACAGTGGACCACTTTCAAATAGTATTAGAACAAAACAGTTTCTAAATCAATCAAACCCAACAAAACAAGAAACTTCACCACACACAGCTCCACTTTATTCAATAAGAGATGACGAAAAAAGCGAGATGGTAACAATGAAGAAAACTGACGCAAAATTGTAAGCATCAGGAATCAATATATGGAAGGGAACGAGCGTTATAACGGTTTGTTCCTAAAATTAGTATACTCAATCGAATGTTCGAAGAATATTACGGAAAAATGTCCGAACTAAGTTTTCACCTGGTAACTTTTAAATTTAAATACTACGGCCTATGGGAGAGTTGTGTGTATAACACGTGCTTCACTTCATTAAGTGGGACAAATTTTCCGAGATGTGACATTGTTTGCAACACCATTTCAGTTACACTAAAAGACAGTAATAGTGTTTTTATAGACCATTATGCGGCTATGAAAATTTTTAATAATAAAGTTTCCTACAAAGCACTAGATGACAATAAACAACGGAAGTTAAGCTTGTGCAATCGATCTAATTGTAGTGATTCCATACTGCAGTAATAGTCTTTGGACTGTATACGTAATTAATTTTAAACGAAACGAAATTATCACATATGACCCATTGAATCTAAATAAATCCCTCTTTACAATAGGCGAAAAGGTGCGGCACTTCGCTAAGTGCACATAAAATAGTGCCAGGAAAAGGTCTACTGGAGTAATATGATGGGTTAAAAAATCATTATTGAAAATATGCATTCGGATAATGAGAGTTCAAGTCATTTAGCTCTCCAAACATATTGCCAAACGCTTAAGTACAGATTGGTGGAAAATTCAGAAAACATGGAGGAAAATTGTTTCTATTGTTTCGGAAAACTGGAGGGAGGTAAAACCCTGCAATGCAACTATTGTAAAAGAAACAAGTTTTGGCAGGAAAATTTTGAAAAAATCGATACACAAACATAGTGACTACCTGTTTCCCTAGATTTCGGAAAATCTGTATGGTTTTCCTTTAAAGTAGGTCCACAGTAACTCATAATAGGTTTTCGTTAGAATGCGCGCTTTTTTACGAACAGCAGGAAAATTTTGAAAAATTGATATAAAAACATTGTACGAGTAGAAGCGAATTCAGAATGGTTCAATCCTAACTACCTGTTCCCTAATTAAATATATGATTCCGCTATACTTGCTGTAAATTAGGTAAAGCCGGAAACAGTTTTAATTTTAGAATAACTAATTTTACCTAATAATTCTTTTGAAATATTTATAATATTTTATTAGTTTAATAATAAAATTATATTGGCGGCTATTCGTATACCCTAGACAGACTGTGGTTTAATAAATCCGATTTAGCTAAAGTAGTTTAAGTATTCTATGGAAAAACAAAGGGATTAGCTAAAATCGAGGTTGACACACTGCGGCTAATTTATTAAATCGCAGTTTGTCTAGGGTATTAGGAAGATAAAATTTTTGTTCAATTTTTGTTTGATTAAAAGAAATTTTTTAAAATATATTCGTAGGATATGAATTTTTCGTTTATAAGTAGTTTTTTATTGCGAAGTTTTTACACATACATTCAAATGATTTGTTATTTTTCGGTTAGGAAAAACCTCCCAATCGTAATGAATTATTACTACCTACACTTAGTTTTATAATTAAACACGTACGGTTTTCTAAAATAAAATATTTCGTGAAATGACGATCAAATGATCGATGACTTCCATTATACTTAAAATTATAACTTTATAAACATTTTTAATTCCAATCCTATTTTCTTATTCGCGATTGAAAATGTTAATTTTTTATCTAAAAAATGCATATTTTAGAGCGATTTTTCCGAATAACTCGAAAACATTACGTTTTATCAAAAAATCTTGAAGAGCAAAAATAAAGAGTTAAAATAACGAATCGATTGTTTTTTTATTTCTGTAGATGCAATATGAACCGAAAACTAAAGTCGAACCTTTCAACGTGAAATAACGGAAAAATGATGAATTTTTGGAGGAAACTGGTCAAAACTTTTTTCAAGCACTTGAAAAGACCGTTGAAATGAGTATTAGTAAATGTCGTTAGCATAAAAACCTATAGAGTTATGATGAAAATAAAATGGTTGTCTCGTTTTTTCTGAGAAAAAATCAGCAATGAAACCGCAAGAATCGAAAATAACCGTAATCCATTTACAATGTACTTTATTTAGGTACTAACAATATGTTCTAGAAGTTTGAACGGTTTAAAATGCCTAGATTTGATTCAATTTTGAAATGATTTTTTAAATTTTTGAAAAAAAAAAAATTTTTCGCAATGATTCAAAATATAAAGAAGATATGTACAGAATGCAAGAGTACACAAATTTAAGTTTTTCTTGCAAAAAATTTTGTTATTTTTTTATTTCTCTAGGATAAAAGTTAAGTAGTATAACACCGTTTTAAGTTCGTATTTGACTGCGAGGTACACCTTCGCCGAACCGTTTAAACTCAAAAATCTCAATAATTTAAGGTTCAAGAAAGTTCAACTTTACAGGCGTTGTAGAAAAAATGTTGGGTTATGTTATATTTTAAAAATTCTGATCCTAGCCCTACCTTATGGCAGAACATTTTTTCAGGGCATGAAATAATAGGTTTTATAATAGGACCTATTTATAGAATTTACAAAATATTGCAGATAATAAATTTCATTAAAATCCATCAACAAATGTGCTGCAGTATATTGTGCTGTGTGTGCAGGTATATTGGATTTTTTATTTCGAAAATTTGATGAGCTGTTTCAAAATCCAAAATGGAAAGGTTCGTAAAATTAAAGTATTAAGTCTATTCATATTGTAGTATTTTTTGATAACTGATTTTTATATACTTATGCATGCACATACAATACAATTATTAGATTTTTAATTAAATATTCGAAAAATTCACCTATAATATCATACTTTAACACCAAGTATGTCAACAATTCTAACCTTATAAAGCTTAACTACAACCGCCGATTCACCACCACTTACAAAAAAAAAATAAACAGGAAGTGGCAAACAAAGGTGTGGAGTTATTGGAGATGAGTCTGGATAACAGTAGCGGAGTGGAAAGTTTGCAGTCTGAAACTGGTATAAATTGCTTAAAGGTAAACAACATTTCCGACCAATTTGGATAGACAAATTTAATTGAGAGCCGGGTTCTTACACAAAATATTTAAGGCCACTCGGCCTCAAAAAAATTCCGCTATACCATATTTTAGTAGTTTGGCGAGCGCTAATGCTAATTTTTTATGGTCGCTACAGTTTTATTTTATTCCAATAGGTTGTGCTTTCTCTATATTTCCAATCGTCAATGTTCTGTATATAAAAACAGCAGACACCCAAATGATAAATGTACACGTACACACCCAAATGATAAAAACCTATTATAGAAAGGTTTATCAAATGAACGACTGTTCAAGGAAACACTCAAATTTATAAGTTGAAAATAAAATTAGCAATTTATGTAGACAGATCTCACCTGAAACACTATTTGACACACTAACAAAAAATAAATTACATAAGACATCAAAAAATAAATTGGAAAAAAATCAGTTGAAGCGATTTCACCCAATGTGAAACTTGCTAAAGATAAGGCCATGACAAAATTTATATAGTAAAAAGTTTTAAGCCGTAGCCACAAAAAATTCTGCACATAGAAATAATTTTACAAAAAACTGTGGTGATTCAGACATTTATATTTACGCGTTTTTCGCCACATTGTCGGAACGAACACTCTTGACAACACTCTTGAACACTCTCACAGACAAAAACGAAACACCTATTTATTGAACTACTGTCTCTTCCATATGAAGAGACAATGAAGCGACAAACGTAAAATAAAATAATCAGTCTCGTCTCAAATTTCATCGTGGCGATATGTCGCCCAACTCGCACGGAAATAATAATAATATAATAAATGGTGGTGATAAATAAAAAAAATTGAAATAATTATTCAAATCAATTCAACTTAAATAAATTTATTATTTAAAAGTTCGTCTAAAGTGTGAATTTAATTTAATATAAATAGATATTGATCTATAAAACTTTAAATTTAATAAATAACTATTTCAAAAAATGGAGAATCAATATAAACCAAAATAAATGTGAATTAATATTGTTTAGAAAACAACTAAATAAATTAAACAATAATATCAGGAAAAAATGGAACAAAATAAGTATTAAATTAGGAAACAAAAAATTGAACAGAAGTTGACTGTCAAATATTTAGGCATACATAAAGATCAATATCTATATTATAATAAACATATATTATTGTGAATTACAAAAGCGTGGCAAGTTTTGGATTTCTTAAAATTTTTGAATAAAAATAGTAAACTGATTTGTTATCATCAATCGTTAATACAACCAATGGTTTATTATGGTGATTCTATATGGTATAACATATCTCCAGCATTGATGGAAAAAATTCGAAAGAAAGTGTTTAAGAATATATATATCACAATACCCAAAGGCCGGTAACACAAAACATTTTATTTCAAACAAAGTCTTATATAATCAAATAAAATTTGATAGAATAGACAAATTTATTCTCAATGTGGTGAGAAAACATATGTATAAAAAAATCAATAACAAATGAAAACAACTCAATGATTTATGCTACATGAAGATTTCCAAACACTAAAATATACGACACAAAGCAAAATCTGTCCCCTTGAAGCTTTCATATACTTAGATCAAAAAACCATTTAAATGGAGTACCTATAATATATCATACAAATACACGTAAGAATATTAAATCAATTGATCCTAGAGTGTACAATAATTCACAAAATAGAATATTCAAGGAGAACCTTTCAGAGGCAACGAAAATGAAACCAGAGCCAATATGTCTTAAAACACAACTAACTTCTATACCCATACTAACAATTCGTCACGTGAGTACTTTAGTGTCTTATAGACCATTTACCCCAAAAATGACTTATTAATGGATTCTTCTATAATCGGACATGCTCTTTCAGATTTTTTACTCACAATTGTCTTATCTCTTACAGATTCTGAAATAGGCTATATTTGTCCACTTATCCTATTGTATAAGGAAAATTTTAAATAAAATATTATAAAATATCTTTGGCATTTTATTTTGATTTTCTACTTTGTATTTTTATTTTAAGTCTGTCCTATATCCAATGCATTTTAGCATTATTGGAAAAAAAAATCTATTGTCGTCCTACATCCATTTTTGACTTTTCGGGGAAAAATTTACTTTTCGGGGAAAAATTTACTTTCCGGTTTTAACAGAAAGAAAATTTAATTTGTCTTTCTTGTAAAATATTCAGAAATGTTAGAACTTTAAACTAAAGTTAACAAAACATAAAAATGTGATGTGAATGGTGAATAAAAATGTTAGTCCTAAGTTTAAAATTCGATTTCTCGAAAATTTTCCAATTGGCGTATGGGGCACTATAGGGCACTATTCTACCATAAACATATATCAAGAATTTTTGATTCAGCCTCCTTTCGAATTCTCGAGTAAATCTGCTGAATACGGTAAATGCAATTACCTTTTTTATGGAGGGTAAATGAAATAAAAAAGGTAAATGTTTCGCGTTTAGATACCTTATTCTTTATTTTTATAAGAATTTAACGAGTATAAAATAGCAAAAAATGCGTAATTTAACGAAAAACGTACAATAAAAATGTACATTTACCGTAGTTAATAATTTACCCGAAAATTCGACCGCAGCCTCAGTCCTATTTTAATGTTCGAAGTAAAATACAAAATTTCATTTTAGCAATATAAGCTGAGTTTTTTATTCGCGCAGACGTCACGATAGCGCTCCATATAAATAGGTGAAGCCAAATATTTGAACAATTGAATTAAAAATGATAGTTTGATGTCAAATAAATTTAGTTTACAAATAAATAGCACGTCAAATTTAAATTTAGGTATAGACAAATGACGTTTCTCGATAGCCGCTTTTGGGAGCGAATAAAAAAACACATCTATAAAATTCCAGTGAAACAAACAATTAAGCCTGATTTCCATTACGAAAGTATTTTTATCAGTAAAAATAAAGCGAGATAAAAATATAGATTTACACCTCAAGGTATGAGAGGGAAATTTTTTTTTCAGTACTACAGTAACCATAATTTACTGAAGAAAAATAAGAAGCGAAGTATATTTTTTCAGTATTTTACAATACATCTACATACAGATTGTGTAAGGATAGAAAATTTTTCTCGCACACTGAAGCAAATACTATAAAAAAAAATGAAGTTAACCCCACTTCGATATTTTGATGGTGCACCTTCTTCCTGTCGACATTTTTGGCAAACAGATGGCGGCAAATACGGCTGTACGACTTGCAGCCGTCTCTCAGTGGAGGTGTCTTAGTATAGGACACTCTACTATCGTCAGATCGTTGAAGGATGAGCTGGCGAATCTTGACTACATTAAACCTACTCTACGCTTCGAAAAGCGATTTCGGACCTCCTTCCCTTCAAGGGAATCCTGGAGGGATAGACCGTCATCGGAAACTGAAGCGTTGCAATTCTTCACAGATGGCTCCAAGCTAGACAGCAAAGTAGGAGCTGGAGTATTCTGTGACAAATTAAATGTAAATATTTCTATTCGTCTCCCTGATTACTGCAGCGTGTACCAAGCTGAAGTCGTAGCGATTGAGGAGGTCATGACGTGGTTGAAGCATAATGTGTTATCCTCAGACGATATTACAATCTATGTGGACAGTCAAGCGGCGATCCGGTCGTTAGAATCGGTGTCTTTGGCGTCACGGGTGGCGTTGAGTTGTCACTCATCTCTAAATGAGATGGATGAGCATTTCAACATCCAGGTAGTCTGGGTCCCAGGTCACTCGGGCGTCATGGGGAACTGCAGGGCAGATGAACTTGCTAGGCATGGTACGACTCTCCAGCTGCAACCGGAAAGGGCAAGTCTGGGGAGGCCTATCACAGCGCTGAGACAAGCACTTGGGAAGCAGGCGCTATCCTCAGCGGGGGAAAGGTGGTCTAACACCCTAACCTGTAGAGTTGCAAGACAAGTTTGGCCAAAGCTGGACTTGGGGCGTACTAGGGCATTAATATCCCTACGAAGACGTGAATTAAGAACGGTCGTAGGAATACTCACGGGACACTGCCTTTTTGGAGAACATGCAAGAAGGCTGGGTCTGGAGGCTAATGACTTCTGCAGAAGCTGCTTGGACGAAGAGGAGGAAGAGACGTTGGTCCACTTCCTTTGCTCGTGTCCAGCATTGGCTCTCAGAAGGCACAAACACTTAGGTAAGTTCAGGATGGACTGCCTCTCGGATCTCGAAAACATTAAAGTGCGGGACGTCTTACGCTACATAAGTAGCTCGAAATGGTTCCAATAGGGGTAAAAGGGGATACATCCTGTGGTATCACAATGGACCGTCACCGGTCTAAGTGTGCGTAAGCAGCCACTCCAACCTAACCTAACCTAACCTACAGCTTCAAATATGTTAAAATAGCTTAAGTGTACATAAGTGTTTATATAATGCAGGAACCATTTTGTTAAAGTAGCTTAAAAACTTTTTTAATCAAATTAGTCATGAATGATCCTTTTAATGTTTTTAAAATATAGATATTCAGATGCAGGATACAACATTTACCATCTCTGAAAAAATTCTTGGCTTAATTTGAAGTGGATCATAGAAAAATTTCCAAAACGAACTGGTTTTTCCTCTCCTGAAAAATTACTAAAAGTGACATAAGCTACTTTAACTTATTGCCACAGGTATAACCATAATTTACTGAAGAAAAATAAGAAGCGAAGTATATTTTTTCAGTATTTTACAATACATCTACATACAGATTGTGTAAGGATAGAAAATTTTTCTCGCACACTGAAGCAAATACTATAAAAAAAAATGAAGTTAACCCCACTTCGATATTTTGATGGTATAAAGTGGCGTTTGGATAAAAACACTCCTAATAAATTTAATATATGTAGACAGTTTTGTGACATATTAAATAAATTATTAATTAATTAATATTAAATTATTATTTATATTAAATACCTAGGTTTCTTGTATAGTTTTATTTAAAATAAAACGTGGAGCATTCGACTAGACGTGTTTTAGACATGATCCAAATAAATAAAATTCCTAATGGTATCAACAAACAATCAGACTGCTTATATCTACATAATATTTATTTGAAAATATTTTAGACAATAGTTTAAATGATTTTTCCGGCAATTTAATTAACACATGTCCTAAATGGTTAGTGTACGTTTCAAATATTGATCTTCCCCTTTATGTCAAATTTGTTTTAAGCTTCGGTAATAAATTTTGTCCGCCAACTATCGGTAACTCGGTCCCATATTTCAAAATTATATCCGATGTTGAGAGTACGATTGATGGTTTGAGTGATGTAGAAAAAATTGACATTTGCAACCATTTTGTTAATATTATAACCAATCATAAAAATGGCTTTAATTCGAAAAATGTATCGCCGATTGAAAATCTTATTTTAAGTTCTGTTAAACAAAAATGTTCTTGAAAAATAATCCAGGTATTTTAGTTACAAGCGCAGATAAAGGGAATTTTGATAAAATGAATGCTCTAGTTGATGATAACACACAGACCAAAATACAGAGACCAAAATAAATTCAATGGCAAACAATTTTTACGAATCCGGAAATATTGATTAAATTTAAAGGATTTAAACGTTTATTCTTAAAATTTTTGGATTATCAAAAATACACAAACCTAATACTCCGTATATACAAATAATAAGCTCGGTAGATGATCCAACAGATTATGGTTTATCAGCATTTCTTGGAAATATTTTTGATCGTAATATAGGAAAACCCAGTTTGTTTATAATTAATTCAGAAGATTTGAAACAAAAAATTAGTAATATTACTATCCCTCAAAATTTCATCTTATTGTCGTTAGACGTGTGTAGCGGTCAATAAATGTGGCCACTACAACCAAGGGGTTAACAGAATTATTTATTGATTATGTAAATTGTCGACCTTCCCTGAAACTTTTTTTAGTGTGGTGTGATAGATTAAAAATAACAAAAATAAAAAAAGAGGAACGTGGTTCATTTTGAGGGAGTTTTTTTTGGATCGTTGAGGAACAAAGACCTCGGTTTTTTAATAATAATATTTTTATACAAATAAAACTGTAAAGAAAAATTGTGAACAAAAATAGATTTTCTTATTTAAAACTAATTATTGGTGGTAATGGTAATACCCATAACGTTGAATTATTATGAAATTGTAAGGATAGTTTATAAGTGATATTGAAAAATTAATAGTCAAGAGACTATGTGTGGCGTTCTAACACACGACATTTAGATATGATTGACAATTTTGACAGCAACAGAGTGACCAACAATTATCCGTCAATTCTTTTTCACCTCAGCGGAAAACAACGACATCTAGCCGTAGGTAATAGAAAGTCGGTCAAGTTTGTGGGGAAAAATTCAGATTGCTCACAATATTTTAATAATCAATTAGCCAAAGCAAAAACAAATTCGATTGGTATAAAAGCTTTTTTTCAGGGAAAAAAGGCAACAATCGAAGCACGACTACGGAAGACGCAGAAACCGCTCGGTCGATAGGCCGCCAAAATAAATACGGTTAAAGCCGTTGCATTAATAATTAAACATTATATGGAATTAATTACCAAAATAGAAATAAAAAATATCATACTATAAAATAAATAGTTTCGTGTGGAGTAATTAATACGTGTGCGATTGAAACAGTAGTGCCGACGGTAATGCACACTTACCACTCCGTCGAGCATTACTCATTATAGGGAGTGCATCACAATAAGCACGCCACCCCTATAAATTGGTGACCCCGACGTGATTTGACACACAACGTACCTGGTAATAGCCCCCACCAGAGGCAAGCTCAGGTCAAGTTGAGGTGTTAGTCACTATATCAACAGATCCAGCCCGAGGAAAAAGCAGATCAATTGCAAAAATCCAATAACCGCCGTCAGGCGCATCTACGAATAACCGCCGGGCAGGCGCATACATTAATAACCGCCGGTCAGGCGCATCTAGTAATAACCGCCGGGCAGGCGTATCTATCAGTAACCGCCGGTCAGGCGCAGATATTAGTAACCGCCGGTCGGGCGCATCCATTATCTCATGCCGGAGCGCAGCGGGTAAGTGCAAAATTGTTGCGTTTTTATTGTAATTCGTTGAGAAAAAGCTTTTATTCCAATCAGATTTGTGACAATAAAAAGTAAAATATCGTTTTAAAAATTATATATGTGTCCAATCAATCCGATAAAAGCTATTGTTTTAAAATTAAACGTATTGTTAAAAAATTAAACGTGTCGAGAAATTAGAAAGTCGCTGGCAGTGCTCAACTCGCCACAAAATTGAACAGGTAACTGAGAAGGACGTTGTTGACCGCGGAGGTGAACGTTCTTGATTATTTACCCTTATTTTACGTTCTTATTTTTTTCGTGATTTGTTTTGTTTGGTTTACCGACATTTTCATAATATTTTTATTGTCGATTCTTTTTTTTTTTTTTTTTTTTTTTTTTTTTTGTTTTTGTTCGGATAATTGCGGTTACGACAACCAAAAACAAGTAAAAAGAGTGTAGTGATCAAAGTGAAAGGAAAACCGTCGAAACAAGGCGAAGCCCAGCATGGCGCACGGACCCGGAAATAATATCAGTATAAGCAGCGAAGTTGAGGATAACGAGAGTAGTAGTGGACCATTCGACGTCGGCAACGGAGAGTCAGTCGAAGAGAGGATACAGCGAGGAATCATGAGAGCAATGCAGGAGTAGCACCTGTTACTCATGTAGCCCCCTTGTCCCTTAAGTTAGCTCCGCTAACAGCCCAAAATACTCGCTTATGGTTTCACGTCATAGAATCCCAATTTGCACTGGGACGTATAACAAGTGAAACCACGAAATTTAACCACGTTTTAGGGGCTTTAAACGAGAGAGCACTAAACGACGTAAGTGATATAATAACGGGTCCACGATCCTTGACCCCATATACAGAGTTAAAAGAGGCAATGCTGAGCCGGATGAGCGAGTCGAGAACTACACAGATACATCGAGTAGTACAAGGGATCGAGCTAAGTGACATGACACCATCACAGCTGCTGCGCAAACTAAAAAATACCGGAGGTCAAACCGTCAACGACGAGTTTATTAAGACCATGTGATTGAAACGACTACCAATCAGAGCACAGGAAGTGCTGGCGACCACTGCCGATGCATTATCTGCCACTCTAGCCGATAGAGTGTTGGAAATCATGACAAACGCACAGGTAATGTCAATCGCACCACCAATAACACCAATTACTACTCCCACACGACACGAAGTATTCGACTCCAACAGAGATCCGCAAATGAGTGAGATCATACGCCGTTTGGACAGCATGGAACGACAGATAAACAGGAACCAATCACGGAGTCAGTCGAGAAATAGGTCGAGGCCAAGTCGTGACACTACTCCAGGGAGAGCAGCAAAGAACGACGAAAGAAATAATGAACCAAGGCTATGTTTCTACCACACGAGGTTTCACGATGCTGCCAGATGCTGCAAAACAACATGCCCACGATGGGCAGAGTTCAAGACAAAAAATTAATTCCTCCGGCGCAGACAGCGGCATGCGACGGAGCGCAAACTAATTGCCGCCTCAAAATTTACGATAGGTCGTCAAACACTACCTACTTAATAGATACCGGGGCCGATATATCCGTGTTACCATACAACACACGCGATCACACAAAACACAACCCGGATTTCACCCTACACGCGGCAAACGGGTCCACAGTGAAAACTTTCGGAACACGACGTATGCACCTAGATTTAGGGCTACGCCGAAGATTCACCTGGACGTTCGTTATTGCCGAGGTTACAATGGCAATAATAGGAGTTGATTTTCTAAACCAATCAGGACTATTAGTCGATATACAGCACAGCCGTTTAATCGACCCATTAACCAACATTTCCACACTAGCCACAAGAACTCAAGTCTCAGTACCAGTCATCCGAGTAATCAACGCGACCGACATCGATCCGCGAATTGTACAACTACTGGAAAAATACAAAGAGATTACACACGAACGACAGCCATGGCCGGCAGCAAAACACACCGTAACACACCATATCGTGACTCGCGGTCCTCCAATTTTCGCAAAGACTCGCAAATTGAGTACCGAAAAACTCGCTATCGCAAGGAAAGAGTTCGAGTATATGGTGGAGCAAGGTATCTGTCGGCGTTCAGAGAGTCCGTGGGCAAGTCCGTTGCACTTGGTTCCCAAGAAGAACGGAGAATGGAGACCGTGTGGAGATTATCGCGGTTTGAATAACGTGACGATACCCGACAGATACCCCATACCATTCATTCATGATTTTACACAGCAATTAAGGGGAACAACATATTTTACCACCATAGATTTGGTGAGGGCATACCATCAAATACCGATCGAGGAAGGGGACATACCGAAAACAGCCATATCCACGCCGTTTGGCCTTTACGAGTTCACACGCATGACGTTCGGATTAAGGAATGCGGGCAGCACATTCCAAAGAGTCATGCATTCGATATTACAAGGTCTAAATTTCTGTTTTATTTATCTCGATGACATTTTAGTAGCCTCCCAAAATTTACAACAACATTTCGAACACCTAGAAATTATTTTTTCAAAATTGAGCGACGCTGGACTAATTATCAATAGCGATAAATGTCACTTCGCCAAAACTGAGGTACAATTTCTAGGGCACGCTGTTTCAGCTGAAGGGGTTCGACCTCTTCCAGAGCGTGTAGACGATATAGCCAAATTCGAGCTTCCTAAAACCATTAATCAACTACGAAGGTTTTTAGGCATGGTGAATTTTTACAGACCGTTCATGCCTAACGCGGCACATAATCAAGCCATACTCAATGAGTATTTAAAGGGCAGTAAGAAATACGACACACGGGCAGTGGATTGGTCAGATGAAGCGAAACAGGCGTTCGAACTCGCAAAAACACAACTTTGCGAAGCTACGTTGTTGAGGCACCCATCGTCATCTGCGAAACTCGCCTTAATGGTTGATGCCTCCGACACAGCGATCGGAGCAGTGTTACAGCAGCAGAACGAGAACAAGAACGGGAACGAGATGGAATGGGAACCTCTCCAATTTTTCTCCACCAAGTTAAGCCCCACACAGCAGAGATACAGTGCATACGACAGGGAGCTTCTAGCCGCATATTCCGCGGTAAAGAGGTTCCGTCATATGGTGGAAGGTCGAACATTCACCCTATATACCGACCATAAACCATTAATTTATGCATTCACGCAAAATCCGGCTAAGGCCTCACCTCGCCAATTTCGCCACCTAGATTTTTTAGCACAATTTACAACGGATATTCGACATATAGCGGGCAAGGAGAATGTGGTAGCCGACACACTATCACGGATAGAACCATTGGCAATAGGAGAATCCATCAACTACACAGAGATTGCCGAAGCACAGCAAGAGGACGAGGAATTTAGACGGTTGCAAGAAACAGCAACGGAATTGAAGTTCGAAGAGATACCAGTCGCATTCGCATCCAAGCGGACGATATGGTGCGACGTATCCACCGGAAAAAGTCGCCCATACATTCCTCCTAGCTACAGAAAGAAGGTTTTCGAGGCAGTACACAATCTATCACATCCAGGGGTGCAAGCATCAGTCAGAGCCATAACAGAGCAATTCGTGTGGAAAGGGATAAAGAGAGACACGAAACGGATGGCCCAATGCTGCCTGGCATGCCAGAAGGCGAAAATCGCAAGACATACAAAAAGTCCAACGGGAAATTACACACCAGTCGCAAACCGTTTCGAAGAATTACACTTGGACATAATCGGGCCGTTACCAATATCTGAGGGACAGCGTTACTGTATAACACTAATAGACAGATATACCAGATGGACAGAGGTCATACCAACGACAGATATTAGAGCCGAGACCGTAGCCGTAGCCGTTTACAGCAATTGGATTGCTCGTTTTGGGGTGCCCTTAAACATTGTCACTGATCAAGGCCCCCAGTTTGAGTCTGAGCTATTCATAGAATTTGCCAAACTATTGGGTTTTGTACACAAACGTACGTCACCGTACAATCCAAAGTGCAACGGCGCGATCGAAAGGTTCCATCGAACACTTAAAGCAGCTATAATGTGTCACCAAAAACAAGAGTGGACACGTATACTACCAACAGTGCTCCTGGGACTTCGAACAACATACCGAGATGATTTCAAGACGACGTCGGCAGAGTTAGTATTTGGACAGAATATACGGGTACCTAGCCAATTGATAACCGAAGGCAATAGAAGCACTAGTCAGTCAGAGTTCGTGGATGAATTGCGAAAACATTTCGATCAAATTCGCCCACCTCCAGCTGCGAGGCATTGTCAAGATAAAATATTCATAGCAACGGAACTAAATTCATGTCCGAACGTTTTTGTTCGCACTGATGCACTGCGAAGATCACTGCAACCGCCGTACGATGGCCCTTTCCCAGTGGTTAGTCGCGACGAAAAAACTTTCACTATAATAATTAGAGGCAAACAGTGCAGAGTATCAATCGACAGACTGAAACCGTGTTTTATAGAAAACGAACGAGACGATCCGGTACCGGAAAATAACACACCGACGGAGACTCACAACGACACTACTTCAAACACGACAAACCATTTGAATACACCGACACAGCGGACTGAAGGACGAACACCGACGAATGCACGGACAATCAGAGTACGATTCAATCTGGACGAACAAGCCACACAGTCAACATCCAGCAGCAAAGCCTGTAACAAGACACATACAGCGACCGATAACTTACCTAGAACAGCAACCACAAGTGCAGGTAGAAATACAAAACTACCGACACGCTACGCTCTATCACTCATCGGTGATTCGCTGGTAAGGGGGTGATGTGGCGTTCTAACACACGACATTTAGACATGATTGACAATTTTGACAGCAACAGAGTGACCAACAATTATCCGTCAATTCTTTTTCACCTCAGCGGAAAACAACGACATCTAGCCGTAGGTAATAGAAAGTCGGTCAAGTTAGTGGGGAAAAATTCAGATTGCTCACAATGTTTTAATAATCAATTAGCCAAAGCAAAAACAAATTCGATTGGTATAAAAGCTTTTTTTCAGGGAAAAAAGGCAACAATCGAAGCACGACTACGGAAGACGCAGAAACCGCTCGGTCGATAGGCCGCCAAAATAAATACGGTTAAAGCCGTTGCATTAATAATTAAACATTATATGGAATTAATTACCAAAATAGAAATAAAAAATATCATACTATAAAATAAATAGTTTCGTGTGGAGTAATTAATACGTGTGCGATTGAAACAGTAGTGCCGACGGTAATGCACACTTACCACTCCGTTGAGC
The DNA here is from genome assembly GCA_958295665.1 of Tipula vernalis. Taxonomy (NCBI): domain Eukaryota; kingdom Metazoa; phylum Arthropoda; class Insecta; order Diptera; family Tipulidae; genus Tipula; species Tipula vernalis. Next base: position 275,143,924 of record OY282558.1, read on the forward strand.
ATTACTCATTATAGGGAGTGCATCACAATAAGCACGCCACCCCTATATATATATGTATGTATTTATGATTTTAAAAAGAAAAAAAAACTGTGCATTACGAAACCACGCTTAATGAAAAATATTGGCTTCATAAAAGTTTATAACTGTGTAGGTGGTTTGAGTGAAAAAAACTATATCGATAATAATAGTGAAAATCAAAAGAAAAAAAAACTATAGTAGCGAATAATAATAAACATTGTTTGTGATTCAGTACGAATGTAAACACGTGATATTTTATTAAAATCCAATATGTACAAACATTATTTACATATATTCGTATTATCCATATTATAACGATAATACATTAATGTTTATCCGTATTATAACGATAGAAATACGTCATTGATCAGTTACTTGTATTATGATATGAAAACATTGTGTAAAAACATGTGACCATATGTACTGGTTACCTGCGCAACATATTTGCGTGAACTATTAAAAAAAAAAAAAAAAAATATAACAATAAAAATTCAAATATACATAAAAAAAAATAAAAATAATTACTAAATAATTAATAAACTATATAACGTGAAATAAATATCATAGGATATATTAAAATAGGCTTAAAATGTGCATCACATTAGGATATATTAAAATAGGCTTAAAATGTGCATCATATATAAATTTCGATAATCAATGCCACAGGTAGCGGTACCCGGAATTTTTTTTTAAGTTACCTTGGCGATGGTACTCTTTAGTTAAGTTATTTTCTTCTTGTATTATTTTATAAAAATTAATTATTTTTGGGAATTCAGTCATTTTTCGGGTAATCTTTATTTCTTATTCTTCGCTAAAAATAATTAATTATTATTTTTTGGTATGACGTCATTCATTTCATTAAACATATTTTTTTTTGTCTCTGTGAATTCTTTCGATTAAATGTGTTTTTTTTTCTTTAATGGTTCCACCTCTTCCGCTTTAAGTCATTCGCTGGTGTGCTTTAATTTCAGGATGAGAAACTAAGTTTTTTTTTGTATGAGGATGTGATGTAGGTGAGTTTATTGTAGCTTTCCTTCTCCCATCTACCTGGATTCCAGTATGGTTTTCTTCGTGTTCGGTCTTTCATGACTTGCTCATGTCTCAACAAACCTTTTTCCTCCCCTCACGCGATTCCCTGAATCCTATCTGGCTAAATTCGACCGAGTTGAGACCTCTGATCAAGTAAAATAAATTTCTGTTAACGAAGGCCATCAGGTCTTCGTTACACATGTTATCATTATTTACCAATGTGGATTGTAAACGAACTATTAATATCATGTGCAACAATTGGAGGAGTATAAAATCAAATTCTAAAACAAAATTGACGAAAGTTCAATTTCTAACCGCTTTAGATATCATATTAAATAATTCAGAATTCTCTTTCAATAACCAAATTTATAAACAAGTTTTTGGCTCACCAATGAGTTCTTCTATTAGTGCCATAATTGCAAATTTATTGATGCAAAATGTAGAAAATTTGGCGCTAAATTTCTTAAATTTTCAATCGCTTTTTTATTATAACAGTTTTTCATTATAACAACTATCTCAAATGACAAAGTTGATGTTATTTTAGAGGTGTTCAATTCAATAGAATCTAGAATACAATTCACAATCGAAAAAGAATCTGACAACAAAATTTCAGTTTTGGATATACTTTTGATATGAGATTTGATTTTTTGAGAACCTAATGGGCAAATTTCTGTAGATTGGTTCCATAAAGATACTTGGTCTGTTAGGTATTTAAATTTTCACTCTTGGCTCCCGTTTTCTTACAAAATTAACACAATCAAAATTCTTACTCAAAAAATTTTAAAACTTCCGGATACAAAGTTACATTATAAAAATTTGGTTTTGTTAAAAAATACTTTGGCTAAAAATCATTATCCTGATAAATTAATGAATGTTACTTTTTGGAAACAAATAAATTTTCATAGAAATTCTGAAGGTATGCTTCGAAATGAAAACCAAAATTATTTTTCGATCCTTTCTAACATGAATGCCGATTTCTTCTAACATGTTTTTGTATCTATAATTGTTCATTTGACTTTGTTAATAAAAATCCAAAACAAAATATACCTAAACATTAAATTTGTCGTGATCGTTATTAAAATAAAAAAAATTAAAAAAAAGCAACATAAATAAATGGTTTTTAATTTACACATAGTCGGACACCAATACAATTTACCAATACTATTGCCTTCCGGTAATTTTCAAATCAATCCTCATTTTGCTACTTAAAAAATTTGTATATTGTAGATTGTTTTGCTTTCGTTTTTGCATATAAAAAAAAATTCCATTTTGTAAACAAGAAAGATAGATTATCTACATAATAGTTATAATAATTTATTCTAGCATAATTATTGATACTATTGTATTTTGGGATTATCTATTTTTATAAAATATGTTTAGTCGAAATCATCACCATCGCCAATTTTACTATCATACTTCATTTTTTAGTGTTCCCGGGATATAGTCCAGGAAACAAAAACAGGGCTCCATTTAAACTTGTAAATAATTCCAATAAACTTTTAACTAATATAATGTTGTTTGCTATACTTCCGCACAACTTTTCAAAAAAATTCCCACCTCTATGTGTTGAGAAAAAAAAATAACGGTAGGGTACATTCATCAGTGGGGTACATTCGTCAACAGCGCTTTAACAGGGTTAATTTTGTTCAATTTTTTTTACAAAAATTGTGAATTACCTATTTTGTAATGTCTACATCCTACTGAAGTTTGGTAGTCATTCGTCGACATTTGAATGAGTAGCACGTGTTTTCCATTTTTTACCAATATTTTTCTAATATTTCGACCGTATTAGGTAAGTGTTTTTGGCTAGTTATTTTTAAGTGATTTACCATTTTGTTTGTGATACTTGTTTTTCATACATTTATACTGTAGATCGTAAACCTGAAAGTAACGGTAAATCATCTTACACGTTTATTTGTATAAAATTGTTGTTTAACCTAGTTTGGAGTACATACGTCAGACGTGTACGGGGCTCTTTCGTCTATGACGAATGTACCCCAAAAATGACAAATGTGCCCCATTTAATTATTTATTTTTTATATTTAGTAACATCACTATTATTCGTATTCATAGACGCATTAGTATTATATTAGTACATTATCATGATCCGAAATTATAAGCGAAAAACTGAGAGAAACAATATCAGTGAAGCTGACGTAAGAAAGGCAATTTCAGATATATTAAAGAGAATTGAAACTCCAACGAGCGCCTCAGCTAAATATAATATAAAAAGACAAACATTAAATAGTAGGCTAAAGAAAAAAAGAGATACGATGGATCCACTTGCACTGGATACTGTCTCAGATTCAGGTAATAGTAGTGATTGTGAGTCAAACGGAGATTATTTCCAGTCGAAATACACTGGAAAGCAAACTTTTTCGAAATCGCAAGAAGATGATTTTGCTGCGTATATGCAAAAGTGTTCCAAACTACAGTACGGATTAACATATGATTCCGCCAGGCAATTTGCCTATAGTTATGCGAAAATAAATAATATTATATATCCACCAGCATGGGACGCCAAAAAGAAAGCTGGTCTAGGTTGGCTCTATGGTTTTTTAAAGCGAAATCTATCTCTTGCATTAAGGAAACCGGAAAAAACCAGCTTATCTAGGTTAACTGGATTTAATAAGGTGTCGGTTAACCCATTTGTGACATTTGGTTCATTTACGCACCAATGTACGTGCTACTCCTTTTTTATGTTTTATAAAAAAATTATAATCATTTTCCTGGAATTCAAAAACGGGATATTTTCCCGTTATGTTAGCGAGTATATATAAAGTGAAACAAATTTATTTTTTGGTTTAGTATTATAGTTATAGAGTTTTGAAAAGGTGTCTCAAAATTTAGTGTTGTGAAACATGGACCCTGATGCAAGAAGATATTGGTAAGTTTATTGTAAACGTCTTACAAACTGTTTTGTGCATTGTTTATCTTTAAAAGATTCTGAAGTTCGTAACGTAATATAAAAAAAATAATTTTTTTTTTTGTGATATCTTATTCCGAACCGATTTTCGAAGGTGGCGCGAAAATGCACCATTGGACATGTAACGACATTTTTATTTTATTTTGTTAGGGAAAAGCCTTTAAGTCTTGCGGAGATATTGGGTGCTCTGGAGAACCTTCCAGATGATATCCCTTTACCAAGCGATGTTTATTTAGAACCGCCGGACTTTCACTCTGACACGGATGAAGATTCTGGCGAAGAAGAAGAAAGCGATCCCAATTCCTTTACCAAAAATCAGCTTTTGGCAGAAGTGGAACTAAACTTTGATGATAATGAACCCGACGAAGAAAATTGCCATGAACTGATTGTGGACGTATCAACGAATTTGGCACAAAAAAGAATCACGCAAAAGTGGAAAGAAGGGAATGAAGATGATCTTCGATTGGCGGCATTTTTTTACAAACATAAAAAGTGGGAAGGCACAAAAAGCTACCCACTTATTCTAAGTGCAGAGAGTGATCCAATTGATTTTTTTCAAATTGTTTGTTCCGCCAACTTTCGTAGAATCAATCGTAAACAATACAGTAAATTACGCTGCAACAAAACGAAACAAAATTATAAACATCGAACCCGATGATTTTTATGCATTTTACGGGGTAATGATTTTGTCCGGATACAACACAGTTCCGCGCAGACGTCTTTATTGGGCAACCGATGATGACGTGCGCAATGTACTTATAACGAAATGGATGCGACGTAATACATTTGAAGACATATTTGTCAATATTCATTTCTGCGACAACGATTTAATCGACAAGGGCACAAGGGACCGATTTGCAAAAATACGACCATGCATCAACCATTTTAATGAATTGTTTTTGAAATATGCGCCAATTGGAATGAACATTTCTATCGACGAAGCTATGGTTCCATACTACGGCAAGCATCCATGCAAGCAGTTCATAAGAAACAAACCCGTCCGCTTCGGCTATAAAGCATGGGTAGCCACTAGTCCTTCAGGATATTGCTACTTGTTCGATATCTACCAGGGCCGCAATCAGGAACGTGATATGACATTGGGCTTAGGAGAATCTATTGTAGTGGATTTTGCAAAAAAAATTAAAGATCGTTTTCCAGATCTTTAATTTTCATTTTTCTTCGATAATTTTTTTACTGGCCCGAATCTAATAAATACACTTACTGGAATGCAATGCGCCGGAACCGGTACGCTCCGAGTAAATCGCTTAAAAAATATCCAAATGATAGATAAAAAACAGATGAATAAAAAGGCACGGGGATTCTACGAAAGCCACGTAGATCAACGGAATGAATTAATTTTAATAAAATGGAAGGACAATAAAATTGTTTCTCTCCTATCGAATGCCTTTGGGACACATCCATTAGCGACAGCACGCCGATATGTACATTCAGAGCGGAAAAAAACTGATATTCCTCAGCCACAAGTTGTCGCCCATTACAAAAAATTTATGGGAGGCGTAGATCTATTAGATCGACATATCTCGAACTATCGCATGAGCATACAAGGGAAAAAATTTTACATGCCGATAATTTTATGGATGCTAGATTTAGCTGTTTCCAACGCATGGTCCTTGGCTAAAACATACAACTGCCAAATGGACCAATTGGAGTTTCGCCGACGGTTAGCGAGGGGTTTACTAATTCGTCATGGTAAATTACAAACAAAAGGCAAATCAACCAAACAGCCAGAATATTTGTCAAAAGGAGCACATACTTCTGTAAAGGGACAATCTCGGCTACGCTGTAAGCAATGCCATTCACATACTTACTACAGATGTGATGTATGCAATATCGCATTACACACCAAATGTTCATCAACTTTCCATAAAAATTTGAAATAAAGGGCCTATTAAAGAAATTGTTCCTTTAATTAGGCTGTGAATTACTAAGTTTTTATTTATTGCATGTACAAATACTATTAATTTCTAATTTGTTGAATTATGTTATGGATTTTATAATTTAAATAAATAAATTAAAAATTTTGAAAAACATAAAAATTGTTTCTAAATGTCCAGAGGTGCATTTGTGCACCACCCCATAACTCCACTCCCACCGAATACGTAATTTTTTCTTATTAACTTTCTTATTATTTTGGATAAAATAAACAAGAAAACCGCAAAAATAGTTGTAAAATAAGCAAAAAAAAACCTTTGTCACTAATGGGTTAACGAATTTTTTGAAAATTTAAAGGCAGTGCAGAAAAAATATTCATTTGCTCCACAAAATATTTATAATTTAGATTAAACAGCAATGACGACGGTTTTAGATCCACCAAAGGTACGAATATATAATTTTGTTGTTGATAAGAGTAACAATTTTCTAAATATTCTTACATAATTATTAGGTTATTGCACAAAAAGGATAGCGTAACGTTTCGCAGGCAGTTTCAGCAGAACGCGGATCTTTAGTCACTTTTGTCGGAATAATAAATGCTGCTGGTAACCATATTGCCCCTGTGTATATATTTCCTAGAGTTAGATACACGGAACGGTTTATGGTTGGAGGAATTGTGGGATCAGTTGCCTTTAACTGAAAAAGTGGATGGATAACCGCCGAAATATTTATAAACATATGCACATGATGCACATTAAAAATCACACCAACTGTTCCGTTGAAAAGCCAATATTATTACTCATGGATAGCTCACACTGCTCTTTAGAATCAATTTTGTTTGGTCGGGATAACGGCATAGTTATGTTGTCATTTCCACCACACACATCTCACAAGCTCCAACCATTGGATGTATCAGTTTATGGTCCATTCAAAAAATATTGCAGAACTTCTTTTAATGATTTTCTGAGCAATAATCCTAATAAAGTAATTAACATATACGACATTGCGCTCTTACAAAAAATCCGTCTCTAAAAGCATTTTCTCCGGAAAACATAATAAAAAGCTTCAGTAGTACAGGAATTTTCCCAATTAATACGATGATATTTAAGGATGAAGATTTTATAGTTGAAGAGAATTTAAATGAAGGGGAGCCGGCTATTTTAGTTGAAGTTTTGCCCGAAATCAGTACATTTGAGGGTTTGCTTGAAAATCACAATACAGAGGAAATTGAAAAACCTATCAAAAATAATAACCAGAACAATAAAACAATTCAATTATTGACTCCAGAACAAATACGCCCAATTGCGTATTAGTAGTTTTTTAAGAAAAGAAATTTGACAAATAAATGTGGAAAATCTCGGATATACACATCTACGCCAGAGAAACAAAGATTGGAAGGACAGCGAAAAGGAAAAATAGATAAAGTAAATGCAACGAATTCGAAAAATCAGGTCGACATGCTAAATAAGAAAATTGGCAAAAAACAAGGTGTTAAAAAAGTCGTAACGTTTTCTTCCTCTGAAGACGAATCAGTTGTACCATATGAAGAATCCGGGCAATTCTTATACTTATCTACAAACGAAGAGAGCTCGAATGAAGAAACAGAAATGCTTCTGATTGATTCAGATGTTTTGGTAGAGGGAGACTACGTGCTCGTTAGATTTACTGTAAAATCGAAACATATATTTTACGCTGCACAAATTATTGAAGCTGAAAAAAACGAAAGCTATGTTGTAAAATTTTTGAAAAAGCAATGCTTCAGCAGTTAATTTTATGTGCCTGACCACGAAGACATATCTTACATTTTACGAAGTGACATTGTAATGAAGTTGCCAATTCCAGACCATCCAGCAGGCACATCACGTTCTGCCACAAAATTCAACTTTAAAATTGACTTGACGAAATACAATTTACGATAATTTTATTTTAATTTGATGCATATGTTTGTAATTTTTGTTATGTTGTTTTATGTATTATTTTATGTTATTTTTTGTTAAAAAAAGGCAATATACCTATGAGACTGACACTGAATTTTGAGACCTTTATAGATATTAAATAAAGCGTGGTATTTCCGTTAAGTTAAACTCCTTTTGAAAAACTAATTTCTTTAAGATTTATAAATTTTGCAGAGTATTTAAAGTACTCCAGCGACTAATGTACCCCAGCGAATCACGAAAGTACCCCAGCACTGGGGTACATTCATCTTATTGAATCCTTCAAGGAAAATTTAAAAACTAAAGACTTTAATTTCAATGGGGAAACTATTAATAAATTAAAACTGTTCCTAACATATAGCATTCTCAGCTACCGTATTAAACCATTCAAAAATGTTCTCATTTTTGTTTTTACAGAAGTTAGAAAAAAAAGTGACGAATGTACCCCACTTTACCCTGCTTTAGTTTTATTATTTCAATTTTTTTTTTTTTGAATTTTTGAGATTCTTAAAATGGCTAATAACTTTGGGTATAAAAGATTTAGAAACTAGCTTTCTATGCGGAATTATCTGAGAATTGATAGTTATTTAATAATAAAATATTAAATATTATACCGATATATCATACATGATAGGACAACCATGTTTGATATGATCTCACCCAATAAATAAATATACCAAATATTATGAAAAAATGATTTTCCCAATTTTCTTGAGAAAATTCTAGGAAGCTGACACCAAACTGACCTAAGTATATGCAAAGTTTGGCATAGGATCTAGGCTATCCGAAACAAGTTCCAGTTTTGGAGAAAATAGGGGATTAGGGTGTTCAGGACAACCATGTTTGATACGATCTCATCCAATAAATATACCAAATATTTCGTATCAAACATGCAAGGTATATCATGCAACAGCACTACAAGCGAAGAAGATCTCAATGATATTGAACGAAATAATGAGTTACAATTTTAATTTTTAAATGTCCTTATAATTAATATTTAAATTGAAATAAATAAAATAAAAAATTTGTATTACCTACTAAGAATAAATAATAGTTTGAAGTAATAAAATATTGACATTTAATTAATTTTTTAATTTTTTTATCATGGATTTTTTGAAGGTTAGTTTATTAATAAAATTAAGTTATTTCTAAACGGCATATCGCACAAGCCTGCAAATTGGCTCAAACGACGACAAATTCAATCTCGCATAATGTTATGGAATACAATGTTATGCAATAATTTACTTGCTTTTAACATTTAGCTCAAATTTGACCAACTTAATGACCATAAATTAAAAAATAATGAAAAAATAATGTTACACAATATTGTGCACTATTAAATTCTCCGTCATTTGAGCCATTTTTAGAGTTTGTGCTGTGTACCGTTCAGAAGTTATCTTCATTGTTCTGAACACCTAAAATTGGTGATTCCAACCCTGATTGCAGGGTTGGCTCAACCTTTAGAGGTGGGGATTTTTTCTAAAATACTGTCTTCAAGTAGTACTACAACCCTGCAAGATTTCTCGTTTCTATTGGAATTATTTACTACTTTTGCCCAAAATTCCTGCACTATTACAAAAAAGTGTTTACATCAAATTGCGCAAATGAAATATGGTAAGTAAAGTGTATCGATAAACAATTTTTAAAATAATCATTGTTAATTTTTTGCTGTTTTTCAAACGAATAATTTTATTAATATTTAAATATTTTCTTGTGCTGTGTTATTTTCTATAATTTTTAAATAATTTTAATGTTTTTATAAAAATTGTAAGTTCCTTTTTTGATACATTTTATTATTTTTGATTTGATTTATGATTGTTCCTCCATTTTTAGTATTGGGGGTACAAATAAGTTTTAAGAGTTATTTTTATAACTTGATGCTATATTCCGAGAAATTGGTACAATGTATTTTATTTAAAGTATTATCGATTGTTAGCTACGACTTTTTTCCATGTTTCAAGCTGCATACGGATTCCGCGTCGAAAAAATTCCTCGTCTTTTGAGGCGATCCTAGAATCGACCCAATTTTTGGCTTCTTTGTAAGCAATGAAGGGCTGCTCAGCAAGGCCATGAGTCATCGACCGGAACAAGTGGTAGTCGGAAGGAGCATTGTCTGGTGAATATGGTGGGTGGGGTAGGACATCCCATTGAAGCGCCTCCAAAGTTTCCTTGACTACTTTTGCAACATGTGGCCGAGCGTTGTCGTGCTGAAAGATCACTTTGTCATGTCTTTTGGCATATTGTGCGTGTTTGAGCTTCAATGCTCGGCATAATTGCATCAATTGTTGTTGATAACGTTCTCCGGTGATGGTTTCGTTAGGCTGGAGTAGCTCATAGTAGATCACTCCAAATTATTCCAACCAGATACTCAGCATTCGCCTCTTGCCATTAATATTCGGTTTGGCCGTTGAAGTTGATGCATGACCGAGCTTACCCTACGATTTTCTGCATTTTGGGTTGTCGTAGTGGATCCACTTTTCGTCCCCCGTCACGATTCGATGCTAAAAGTAATTGTGTAAAACGGCGTTCGACGTCTCTTGGCTTTAGTTCATACGGAAGCCAATTTCCTTGTTTTTGCACCATACCAATGGCCTTGAGATGGGTTTGAATTACTTGTTGAGTCACTATAAAAGTTTCAGCGAGCTCCTCTTGAGTTTGGTATAAATCTTGGTCCAATAACACCTCCAACTCAGCGTCTTCAAACTTTACTGGCCTTACTCTTCAGCGAAATGGCACATATCGATTTTTAGAGGGAAATGATGACGCTTTAACAGGAATATGGTAAACTTAACATGATAAAACGCTTTAACATGAAATGGTCCGATCCGATTTAATGCTAGTTACGCCATCTTTTGTAAATCCCTTGAAACCTATTTATACGCCCAATACAAATTTTACCTGATGATGAATATGAAGTATATTCGAAACGTGGTTTATTTTAAATAAAACTATACAAGAAACCTAGGCTTGATACCACAATTTTTATCAATAAAAAATGAAAATGATCGTCAGTTGTTTTTATAAAACTTATTCGATTAAACTATGGTGCTTCAATCACGGAATATTATCCAAATCAAAATATTACGAATCGTGATCATCCTGCCACTGATGATCGACCCGTTGTGAGTAAAAATCCAGGTGAAGTTATGCCATTCTTGGGCCGAAATGAGTGGCTGGCTGACCTAAAATGCAGTTGTATATTTAAACCATCCATCACTTTTGGCACGCTCTGTTGTGAATGAGCTTATGCTCAAAATGGAGAGTGCCAAAAGTTAAATAAATTTATATGTAAATCAAATAAAATCAAATAAAATATTACAGAAATGTAAATATGTACTGAAAACAAACAATAATTTATATAAAAAAAAACATGATAACAGGTGTGCAATGCAGCGAAAAAATGAAGAGTTTTTCCAAATAGCTTAACTAGTATAACATTTAAAAAATAAGGATATTTTATATTTGTAAAAATAATACGCAGATGTTCAAACAAATGCACTTATGTATTTAATTCACCGGTTTAACATAAATGTGGATTATAACTTCATGATTATGTAATTTTCAGTAACATTTTTTTATTATTTACTTTCGTTAATGTTGTTTTTGAATATTTTTTATGTTTCCAGACTTTGCTAATGGTCCAAAAAAATTAAAATAATAGAACATACCTATGTACTCGTACAATATAATATTTTGGTACCTGTGTAAAAAAAATATGGAAAGGAAATGAAAAGAGAGAATTTTCTTTCTGTTGAACATTTTCAAGCAGAAAGTAACTTTCTTCATTAAGATCCCATTTTCTTGTCGAATTAATTTTTTAATGATTTTATACACTTTATAAAATTTTAGGATGGCTAGTAGCGCATAATTTTAAATATTTTTCTATAATTACCAATTTTTTATCTTTAGTACAATTTCTGTGCATATTTTAAGTAAATATTTTTTTTGTTTTTCAAACTCCTAAAAACTAAACCTTTAACTAGGAAACTAATTTGGAGATGTTTGTAGCATTTACAAAGAAATCTAATCTAAATTGTCTGAACAACGACAATTGAGTTGAATTTTTTCAATTTTTCTTTTTCCTTTTTTATATAAAAAAAAGTTTGAAAAAATTGAACTCGATTGTTTTTGTTCAGACAATTTAGACTAGCCTATTTTCTATATGCGCCCGACTTTATAACAGGGGTTTGAATAAAATGTCAAAACTGCCAACATATTAATGCCTACTAATCCCGACTTATTTTGTAGAGACCGACTTATTTAAAAGTCTACAATAAATCACCTCGCAAGAAAACTTATTGTAGGCTTTCTTGACTTATTTGGGAGAGTTTCCACAAAACTGACAGTGGTATATTAAAATTATTTTCTGATTTAAATTACGTTGCTGCTGTTAGTATAATAAATTTCACAACTATTAAATCGATAAAAGGTTGTGGTATTTACAGAGCAGCGGTAACGTAATTTAAACAAGAAAATAAAAATTATTAAACTTTGCGTTTTATCTAATAAAAACACCTAACACTGATGTGTTTTCATTCTATTATTTATTTTGGCTCACAAAATTCCTCTCAATTGTATGATTAAGTTGAAATAAGTCTCGGTTTGAATTGAACCACTAAATGATTTATTCCATGCCGCCTTACTAAATAAGTCAAATAAGCCTTAGTTTCAAAACACAGTGGTTTGAACTTCCTTTACTCGTACAAATATTAGTTTGTTAGCATTTAGTATAATCTGAGTAAATGAGTAATGATGTATAATCATTAATGACGGGCTGACAACATGCAGATACGATGATTCTGGCACAGGTTAATGTCCTTGAGACGTCTGCTTCTGGCTCCAATCAAAATTCCACTTTTTCCATCAAACAGCAATTTTTATAATTTCGCAAAACACTATTATCGGAAATATTGGAAATTGTTCAACACAATTCTCGATCCCGCTCAAACTCAAATTCTAGTCGTGACTATAATTCTCGGGCGCAACATGGTTCGAATAATTCAAGACAAAATTCACCAAATTTCCAAAAGTCATATTATCAAAATTCTGGTGATCCGTCCGCTTCAAATGATTTTACGTGTTATTATCATCAACGTTTCGGAACTAAAACAAAAAAATGTGAAACCGGTTGTCAATTTTTATCTCGGAACCCAAGGGTCGGATCCATCATTCAGGTTGTTTGCGGCGAATGGCTGCAGTAAACGCTTTCGGAACCAAAATTTTAAAGCTTGACATCGGACTGCGCCACGGATTCTCCTGAGACGCTGACGTGTCGATGCCTATCATCGGCTCAGATTTGCTAAGGAACACCGGGTTGCTCGTGGATATGCAAAGATAAAGGCTTATAGACGCGTTAACCTCTTTCTATTCACACGGTGCGCTTACCTCCAACGCGGGTTGCGCTGTACCTAGGATCGACAAGTCAGTGACGGACCCAGGAGTTCTCAACTCTATTTCAAATTTTCCGGCAGTAATTTACGGCGATAACAACCTTGACCTTACAAAACATAATGTGACTCACAAATTAGAGACGAACGGACCACCCCGAAGATAGAATTCAAAAACCAGCTAGCAGAAATCCTTGGTCTAGTCCATTATATTCAGTGTTTAAGAAGAATGGAGAGTGGAGACCGTGTGGAGTTTTCCGAGTAGAGAGTTTCCGTGTTTTCCGGACCGGTACCCAATTCCACATCTCCGAGATTTTACACAGCGACTCAAGGGCTGTTCTATTTTCTCAACGATAGACCTTGTCCAGGCCTACCACCAAATTCCCATCGAATCAACGGACATTCCAAAAACAGCAATTTCGACGCCTTTTCGACTTTTTGAATTTTGTTGAAGGACTTTCGGCCTTCGCAATGCAGCACAGTCGTCCCAACGCCTTATGCACTCAGTTCTACGAGGACTTGACTTCTATTTTGTGTATTTGGACGACGTGCTCATTGTCTCTAAAAATTACGAGGAACATATTGGACATCCTTAAAATTATCTTCGCGCAATTAGAAGAATACGGTTTTGTAGTAAACGTGAACAAATGCAACTTTGCAAAACACGAAATTCTATTTTTAGGCCACATGGTAACTGAGGAAGGTATCTTACCATCGCATGAACGGGTTCAAGTCATAAAAAATTTCGAACGATCACTGACGGTAAAACAACTTAAACGCTTTTTAGAGATGGTTATCTCTTATCGTCGCTTTCATTCTTCCGTGCTGCGGCTGACTAGGCTTTACTGAACGACTATCTAAAATGTTTCACAAAGAACAGTCGCGTACCAATACAGTGGTCGACAACAGCTATAGATGCGTTCGATAACTCTAAAAATAAACTTCCGGACGCTACCTTAGTGATACATCTTTCATCAGTACCTCTGGTCATCATGGTCGACGCTTCCGATACGGCGATCGGTGCAGTGGTTCAGCAGTGCATTTCAGATACTTGCCAACCACTCAGGTTCTTTTCTGTACTTCTCAATGATGCGCAAAAAAGATACAGTGGTTATGATCGTGAACTTCACCCGTCTTATTCGGGTGTCAAACGTTTTCGCCACCCCCTCGAAAGTCGTACCTTCACGCTTTACACCGATCATAATCCACATATATACGCTTTTAATCAGAATCCGGAAAAAGCATCTCCTCATCAGTTCAGACACTTAGGTTTCATTTGTCAATTCACAACCGAAATCCAGCACATCTCTCACGTATTAATCAAATTACCATTCCCAGAAGTATTGATTATGCGGTCATCGCAGATGCTCAGATCAATGACGAAGAACTTCAAGAAATCTTAAGGAGTAATTCTGTTCTCAAATGCGAGAAATTCCCAGTTGAACAGGCCAATTTACTGGGTTTTGAGCGAACGAGCAACTAGTTACATTCACAAATGTAACGGCATGATCGAGCGGTGGCACCGTGTCATTAAGTCTGCTATTATGTGCTACGATCGAACAAATTGGGCTAGTGTTCTTCCTTCAATCTTACTGGGACTACGAACAACTTACAGCTGAACTCGTATTCAGAGAAACGACGCGAGCTCCAGGAGCTTTTTTTGATACTACGACCAATCAAATTGTACAGTCGAACTTTGTAACGAATATCAAACGACACTTCGAAGAAATTCAACCTGTACCGGCTTCGCGACATGCTACGGTCAAAATCTTTATTAGTAAAGATCTGCATACGTGCTCCCACGTTTTATAACGTACTGATGCAGTACGCAGATCACTACAATCACCATATACAGGACAGTGTTTGGTTATCGACCTTACACCAAAATTTTACACTTAAGAATTGAACGGAAGACAAGCCAAAATTTCCATCGACCGGCTTAAACCGTGTTACACGAACAATCAAAACACACAGACTTCACAAACTGGACCATCTTTACCGACTCATGAACTAGAACTTCCTATTTCGGCTGAAGTGTCTAAATCACCTACTGTGGGGCCGAAAGTGCGCAAACAGGTTCGCTTCGATCTTACGCCGAAACCTGCGCACACTGCTAGTGTGAGTAGAACCAGAGCTTACTCTAGAAATAAGAGCCTCCACATTGACTGTATTTTTTACTAAGCTTAAAATATGGTACATACAATTTTTTCTTTACTATAAAACTATATGGGAAAACGATTGTTTTCATTTACATTTTTAGTCTATAAGAAGTATGTGCTTTTATATTATTTTTATAAGAAAATATTCATAAAACATGTAATTTTATTTGATTGAAAAATCGAATCATGAAAATGTTTATTTCTTAGTGAAAATCGCCTTCAAAAATAAGTTATTTTGAACATTAAAGTGTTGTTGTTTTTGTAATATACGTCATAAACCAATAACTCAAAATTTACAAACATGATGATTATTGTATCATCTCTTTCATTGCCTCTATTCAAATTTGAATTTGAATATCGTTCTGTTGTTATTTTGAATTTGCGAAGCCTGCTAGATTGTTTCGATTTTTTGTTTTCTTCGCGCTCATTGATGTAAGTTTTTCTGTTTGGCTCTTTTTGATTTATTTTAATTTCGATTGTTGCCATTAGTTTTAGATGTGGACAAATCATGACGTCATTAAATTGAATTTTTTTTTTAATACATATTGTTATTGTTGTAGAAGGTTTTTTAATTTAAATTCCCTTATTTTCTTTTGATTATTGCTGGAAAATCAGGAAATTTGAGAACCTGTGTTTTAAATAAGTAAGACATTGAGTTATTTTATAGTGATGTTAGAAAAATTATTTAACTGGGTTAAACTTTTAATTCAGGTTTTTTCGTCAATCGACGAAATCGCGTTTTTTCATACAAACTCTATGAAAATAATTGAATTTTTAATGTCTCTGTATCCCTTATTTTAA
The DNA here is from genome assembly GCA_958295665.1 of Tipula vernalis. Classification (NCBI taxonomy): domain Eukaryota; kingdom Metazoa; phylum Arthropoda; class Insecta; order Diptera; family Tipulidae; genus Tipula; species Tipula vernalis. The sequence goes on from OY282558.1 coordinate 275,160,071, forward strand.
GTTCATTTTTCACATGCCGACTCTATTTACATCAAGATGGTTCTGGTAGAACTCACTGATGACATATGTATACAAAAAAACTCAGCAAGCAAAGAAAAAAAAGTTTTTTGTTTGAGAAAAAAAGAAAAAAGCATAATCGACACCTAATCGATTGTGCCGAAATACCTAAGCAATACCCGGGCTAATTGATACGTTCTCATTTTTAAATAAAGTTACATACAAATTACCGCCTTGGAATTAATTATTTATTGTGCCCGTCATACCACTGCTGCCGTGCTAGAAGGATCCAATTAGATAAAAATTATGGGTATAACAAAACGAGCGCGCCCATGGACCCTTCATGTAAAATATGAATCTAGGGTACCACCATCGTACAACTTTTACTTGATGCACTGTCCACTGTATCTCAGTAGGTATTGAAAATACCTTAACTCTGGATATTTACTTGTGTATCATTTCATTTTCTTAATTGGAAAAATCTTAAAAATAAATTAAAGACTTTGCAATACTTTTCATCTATTTGGTTTTTTTTTCATGAAAATTTGGTAAGTAACCATTGGAACATGTTGTATTCATAAATTAGCTTCGTGTCTGCGGTTTGCCTTGAGCTTATGATTGAGTTTTGATAAGCATCACTAAAGATAAAAGTTCCTTATATACGTTATTCCAGCGTTGGCAAGCCTATACATTGCATGCAAAAAGAAATTTATAGTAGAAATATTTAACACGCAACACAAAAATGTTTTTTTTAATTTCTTTAGAAATTTGCACGAGATATAAAAAAAATAAAATACTTATCAGCAAACTGCATTATCTTACCATTCCTAACCCACAATTGTTTTTTATTCATCCTATAAATATAATTAAATATGGATCATTTCCAGTCTCAAAACCAGAATATAAATTTTATTACTTCATTATTTTCAAAATAATACATACTATATTATGCAATAAATAAAATAAATAATCAATTCCCATAAAATAGATAATCAGTCACCACAAAAATTTCATTATAGTAACTATATATTGCTTTTAATTAACAGAATTTCGTAATACATATTGCATCTGCGCACCTTATCATAATATTTAAATTGAAATTTTTGAATCATCTTCTGAGTGAAACACATAATGGTAAATTTATTTAAGAAATTATGGTTTCAATGTATGATAGATTAATGGCTATTGAAGAGACTATTGAGTGAAAGGAATATTTTTATTTTTTTTTAATTTTAAATATAATTTTTATTTAAAGTTGATATGGCCTGTTTTTGAATTTTCTGTATTTTTAACCTTTTTATAAACCAAATTGAACCAATTTAGTTATTAAAATAATAAATTTAAAATTTACATATTTTCGGCCAAATTTTCGATCTTTTAGATCGTCAATGGACGTTTTCTTTATTTTTTACACTAAAAAATCGTACGTTGTTTACAAACGTTGACTCATCTTTGGTAATATTTTTGGTTAAAAAATTGTGGTATAGCATTAAAGCATGTAGTAATACAAATCTGTAGTCAAAAAATTTTGTAGAAACGTTGAAATTTGTGTTAGATCTTACTGAATTTAGTTTCGGCGGAAGATGTTTTAGACAAGTGTTTGGTTTACCGATGGGTTCGCCAGTTAGTCCAACAGTGACAAACTTACTAATGGAACACTTTAAACCGAAGTGTTAAAAACATCGTCCGTCAAACCTATCTTTTACCGGTATGTTGATGATATTATTGCGGGCATTCCAAATTCGGAAATTGATAATTTTTTGGAGTCATTTAATAGTTTTACCCCGCGAATTAAATTTACATGTGAAATTGAAAATCAAGGTCGTTTAGCCTTTCTAGATACGATGGTAATACGTAATGAGGATGGAAGTTTAACGACAGATTTATATCATAAAAAAACCTGGTCGGGTCGGTATCTAAATTATAATTCTTGGCTTCCATCATCTTACAAAAATAACACAGTTTTTTTGTTAGCTGAAAACATTTTGAGATTATCGGATGAGGTTTTTCATGCCGAAAATTTTAAAATATTAAGGGATGTTCTAATACAAAATGGTTATCCGAGAAGTATAATTACTAGAGGTATTAGAAAGGCTATCGACAAACATAATATTTCGAAAAATATTGTGGAAAATACGCGCGAAAATCCAAATTTAATTATTGAAAATAATTGCAAACTTTTCATTTCGGTCCCGTATGTTAAAATTTTGTTCGAAAAAGTTAAAATTATTTTACAAATTTATGATATACAACTTGTTGGTAGAGCATTTCAAAATTTGGACATGGTTTTATTCACTAAATTAAAAGATAAAATTTCTATAGAGTTACAACCAAATTTAAAAAAAACGAGTTCGTCAACATATTTACGATTCTACGTATGAGTTTAAACTGTCACACAGTGCTTTATCGAATCATCTACGTGGAAGTACTCACTCATTATCTGTAGATGACGTTAAAATACTTGATAAGGAGCAAAATCTCAATAAAAGATTAATTTTGGAAAGCATTTACATCAAAAAACATCAAAATTTATCTCAAAATTTGTTAAATATCCAGGAAGTTTCAAAGTATTTGTTAAATTATTACGGCAACATTTTATAGATCTTCTAAATTTAAATTTGTTTCACTCTAATTGTATAACTTAAACTATTTTTCTGTTAAACTGAGTAATTTATAAATTTCAAATTGTACTCTAGTTACTTTAGAAAAATATTCGTTATAAAAATTTTTTTTGTTTGAAATTATAGTATAAATTATAACCTTGAAAATGACGGGATGTGCCGTCGAAACGTCGGGTTTTTTTTATTAAAATATTAATAAAAATAAAAACAAATTAAGCTAAAAAACCAATAAAATCATTTTATTATAAACATAAAGCTTAAAAAAGTGAATTAAACTAAAAAATCCTTTCGAAAAACTTGTTTTAATAAAAGAATAAAAAAAAATGTTATACCATATAAAAAAACATTTATTCAAACAAGTATTGTCAAAATAAAGCAAAAAATATTTTTTGTACATCAAAAATTATCTGTTTTTGGTCAATGACATTGAAAAACTTTATTCCTAGAGTTCAGCAGGGCAAAAATGATAAAAATTATCATGATATTTAAATATTATCATATCATTATAACACAATTTTTTAAAATAAATACAATTTTTTTTTTCAAGAAAAATGGGTCAATTTAACGACTTAGCACAATATTATTTAGAAGGCGAAACTTTTTTGTCGTTGGATCATCAAATGTTTGGACATCGTAAATATTTTGGAATAAATGCATGTTTGGAATAACCTGAATTAGAGATTTAAATACAATTGCATTTTTTCCATTTATGACTAATTAGACACCTAAACCAGATACAGCTTAGGGCTAATAAATTACATCAACTTAAATTTAAGCAACCAACATTTCATTGGTGTTATTTAATCTGAATCAATTACATCTATCGGTAAAAATTATAAACTAATTAGGACACAGGTATATTACTTCATCCGAAATTCTAGATAAAATAATTTAATCTGCCTCAATTACGTCTATCTGTAAATTATAAATTAATTAAGAAATACGATTAAAAGTTCTTCATCTGAAATTCCAGTTCAATGTTAAGATGCTTCGCACAAATAAATAAACATTTATTTTGATTTTTAATTTTAAGAATTGAACATCAACCAATTTGCTGGTTTTTCACTGAGCTGTTGGTATTGCTGACATCCTCTGTTAGTCAACAATATAAATGAAATGATGTCGAATGAAATCAAGATTTTTGAAATTGTGTTTGAAACTGTATATACCCTGGTGTTGTCGAATTTCAGTTGGTAACCCCCCTCTTACGTAACAAAACCGGATGATGTCACTAAGTAATTGAAACCGTTTGTTTTTTATTAAAATAACAATAAAGTAAAATTTGTACGTAAAAGATTTTTTTGAAAACAAAAAATTTTTTTGTTTTGTTGGTTTGTGGTTTTAAAAAGGTGTTCGCCTAATTTTTAGAAAATTTTTAAGTTTGTCATGGAAACCACGGCGGCTTATAGTTAAAAAAAATTGTATTTGCAACTAAAATAAAAATATTTTTTAAGCTTTAATTGTTTTATTTTAAGCAACCCACTTCATTCCAATCCATTGAATAAAATTCTAAATACGGCTCTAAACTATTTTAGTATTACTCTTTTTCCCACAGAATTTTCCATGCTTAACGTTTGCTTTTTTCTAGTCTATTGTATTTTAAAGTCTTTGATTGAAACACTCTAATCGGGATACGTTCAACATTGCATATTTCGAAACGGAATATTTCATAACGGAGCTGAAAGTATGACATAAGTTACACTATGGCATATTTTAAAACGAAACATGGTACACTACGGCATATGGTACAATATGACATATTTCAAACACTATGTCATATTTCAAAATGACATATTTCAATATGGCATTTATGGTACATTACGGCACAAGGTACATGACGGCATATTTCAATATGGCACATGGTACAATGTGACATATTCTAAAACTTAGCTATTTCTTAGACGATTATGATGAAATTTGACAAGTGCAATGCAAATGGAATACTAAAATGGGTTTTAGACGAAGTTCTGAAATATGGCCAATTAGGGTGGAACTTGGCTAACCTAATATGAAATTCAACATATACGATGGAAATGGGACCCTTAAATGAGTTTTAGATGAAATTCTGGAATATGGCCAATAATGATGGAACTCGGCTATTTCTTAACCGATGACGATAAACATCGACAAGTAAAATGGTTTTTTGATGAAGTTCTGGGATATGTAGAATTTTGATAGAACTTGGCTATTTCTTAACCGATTATGATGAAATTCAACAAATGCCAAGGAACTGGGATTCTAAACTGGTTTTAGTCATCAACTGCAAAAAATCAATTCGCTTAACTTAATTTTTATTTAAATCTGATTTTAAGTATATGTATATTAGTCCTTCAGGTTTATTTTTATTCATTGAAATAATTTTTAAAGAAGGAACCAATTTTGTACCAACATCAAAATTTAGCAACATAATAGGCTAATCGCAAATTTATTGTTCTAGTAATGATTTTTTCGAACCACTAGTATGAACTCATTTATAAGTATTTAAAAAAATCCTAACTCAATTCAACATATTCGACGAAAATAGAGTTCTAAAATGGCGTCTAGGTAAAATTCTAGAATATGGTCAATTAGGATAAAACTTGGCTGTTTCTTAACCGATTATTATGAAATTCAACAAGAGCGAGGGAAATAAGTTCTTCAAATTATTTGTAGATGCAGTTCTTGAATAAGTTAAATTAATCTGGAACTTCACTATTTCTTAACTGATTATGCCGAAATCCATTCTCTTAATAGAATTTGCCTTCATTTAACGGATTTTCCTTTAAACCTTCACCTAACAGAATTTCCCATCAATTAGTAGAATCATCCTTTATTTACTTGAATTTTTTTTACCTTTTGGAATTTTTTCTTTAGATATCAAAATTTTCTTTCACTTAACCGAATTTTCCTTCACTTAATAAACTTAAATTAATTCTTCCAATGGAAATAAATTTCTATGTAAATCTAATTTTAATTAAATCTAATTTTAAAATTAAAAACACGTGAATTAGCCCTTTAGATTTGTCTTTCTGTCGTAACGTTTAGAGGCTATTTAAAATTATCATTTGCAATCATCTATTTTCAAATGAAATTATTTGCAAATAGATGGAACAAATTTTCTACGAACATCAATAATTAGCAAGCTAATTCGCCTATTAATTCGCCGGGTTTTTTATTTTATTTTTGTAATGATTGTTTTTATGGTCTTCTCTAAGTGTTATTTTTTTTACGAAGATACATATGTGTATGTGGGGAAATCCAGATTTTAATGTTAATTTTTGTTGTTTTCTTTTACCGAACTAATGTAGTAGATGTTTTATTGCACTTATGTTTTCAACTAGTAACCGCTTTACAGTTTTGTGGTTATTTAAAAAAAAAATGTCGAAGTACAACAGAAACACCCATTGAACGTAAAATTTATTTATTACATGGTAATTATTTTAGAAATAAAAGCAATCGTGAATTTCTAATGTTGGGCTTTTAAATCTTTGTTGTAATGAATTAATTAGGCAAACATAAACGAAAAATGTCGCAAATTTTCTTTCAATTTTGAATGAAAGGTTTATTATTATTAAATAAATAAATTTGGAGCCATATTAATTTAGTAAACGTAAAAAACAACAGAAATAAAATAAGAAACACTCTTAATGAAATTTCAAAACATCTCATTTAATTTTTGTAACTTAAATAAAAAAAATTCATCTATGGTAACATTGAGCACCAGTTATGTCCAACGACTCACAACGATGATGTGTCAACATAAATTGCATTTATCAGAACATAAAACCATACATGTATTTTTCTTTTATGTTATATAAAATGTTTATGTTCAATGACCCAAGCGTCAACTTAAATTACATATAAGCTGTGTGCATGCTACTTTTCTGGTGAAAAAATGTACACCACGAAGTTAGCTGTATGAGTTGAATTATTATCAACTGGAACAAAAAAGATGACCAGGCCCAGTAAAAAATCGGATAGCGTTGAAATTTAAGTAAGATTTCTACTTAGTTTAAATGATGTATTATTCACACCATTTTAAATTTTGATCTAACCTCAACAAGCCATTTTTAAAACGTTTATTTCACGTCGCATCTACGAAGAAAATTAATTTAACAGCATGGGCTGTACATGCATTTCATTTTGTGATTCGCTGTCAATTAACTTAGTATATTAAAAAAATTATTTTAACATACATATAAACTCATAAATTAATTCATTAAAGAACTGTCTACATATACATATGTATATTATATTTAACAATTCAAGTGAGTATTAAGACATTTATATTATAATTATATTATGTATTAAAAATGAATATAGAAAAAAAAATTACAAGCCGTTTCTAAGCGCTATTTGAGGTGCTTAGTATCCAAACGTGTAAAGGTAATTTTTTCTTTAGAAAAAAAATTTATTGAAGTTGAATTCTCTATCCTGTTACATCTATCCTGTCATATTAAAAATTTGTTGAAAAAGAAAGTAGAGGCAAATTGATAAATCTCGTTTTATAATAATTTACGCGTTGAAGGGTTATTTATGGTCTTTTTATGTTTCTAAAATTAAAAGTAATATTCCATTCGTTTTGTCGAGAAACATATTTTGTGTTTTCTATGCATGCTGAAAAGAGATAAATAAAAAATTTTTAATTCTCAACGTTCGTTATATCGAGTTATGCGTACAGTCAAATGCTTTCTTGTCTATGTTATGTCGTGTATTACGAATTTATTTAATTTCTTTTCTGTATTTTCCGTCTGGAATATTTCTTTTGGTAATGTATTGTTGATACGAAAGTCTCGTTTTTTTTTTTTAATACTGGCTAGTAAAAGACCAGTTTTTCTATGTGGTTCGTTTTTTTTGTTCTTGATGGGCGAGTACAGAAAACCGTCTTTTCGTAAAACATTAAATTAATTCAATTTTTTGATCTACAAAAAAAATATTAATACATACAGTTAAGAAAAAAAAACTTACTAAAATAATGATTGTTAAATAAAAACAGAAAAAAAATATATTTCTTTAATGATATTATAATAAAACAAATATTTCAGTACACAAACTATTGTATTGAAGTCGATTTAGTTTTTTTAATAAAAATAAATGAAGTACCGGTGATTAATGAATGATAGTGGGGTTTCTTTCTTACTTTCTTCTTTTATGAATCACACAAATTTAGTCATGGGTGAATAAATTTCTTGCTTGATCGGAAGATGTGAGGCATGATCATGTGGAGAGTCGGCCTTTTCCATATTTGTTCCGGGCGTGCCGTTCGTTGCTCTGACGATGGAGGGCGGCACGCCATATAAGTTGGTCGTGCTGGGGCGACGGTTTCTGTTCCGGGGGTCATCGCTGCGACTGTCATGCTAGCGTCCTTCCTTACCTGATCGGCATCGGTCACCGCCGCGACTGGGAAACAGCATCCCAGCAGGCGGGCCGATGAGAGGAGGGCCGTATGGCAATCATGGCGGAGATCGCTTAGAATTGAGACTGTCGCTCAGGAACGACCACTCCTGCTTTATGATTTTCTTAGCTACTGAGGCTGTGGCAAAAATAGTTTTCAATTTCCCTTTTCCTTTCTCCTCATTATTTTCATACGGTTATTCAAGCATGAGATTATGTCTGGAAAACCCCATGCCGCACCGTGAGCTCTAGCCAGCTATTATACCCCACCAGACCTCTATTCTCATGTCTGTTAACGGAATCCCCTTGTGGGGTCTACGATAAAAGAAAACTTTAGTCATAACAATAAACATAATTTAAATAATTTGAATTTGACGGATAAAATTCAAGTACTCGTAACGCCATGTGCAAAGAATAAAACGTACACTAATATTATAGTGCAACTCGATACATCTATAATTAATATTAAAGATGTTAATAATGAAAAAGTGGAAATTTTAAAAAATATTTGAAACAAGCTATGGTTTTAAATAATTTAAGTACTGCGGCTACATTCAGCATTTTAACGGCTCTGAACAAATACGGACTAGCAATGTCTCGTTCGAAAAGGACATTAATGAAAATAAATCAGACCAATGATACCGTAATAACAAAAATTGGGCCTGGACATTTCGTTTATATTGGAATGCAAAACAATGTGATCAACTGTAATGGTGAGACGGTCTTAAAGTAATCTACGATAGTTTTAGACATCAACATATATAGATTGCCATTCTCTAAAACATGCGTTTCGTTCATTCTGGGATGTTTCGTTAACTGCCTACATATGTACCCCTTTGTAATAGCTGCATTCATCGGAAATCGTCATCTCCCGTCCCATGAACTTTTTTTTTGAGGAATTTGCCAAAAAATGTAAAAAAATAAGAGAAGAGGGTATTTTTGTTTCACAGCGAATGGTGAAAAAAAGATTTAAAGTGCGATTGTTTTGTTGTGATGCGCCTGCGAAATCTTTTGTAACGTCCACAATGTATACCATAATGCAATGAATGGATGCCATAAATGTGAACAGATTGGTTTTATTTTCAATAACCGCACTGTTTTTAGTGAAACCAATACTAACTTAAGGACTGATGAAAGTGGTTTTTTCACTTTGTCAATGCTTAACATCAGAGATGTGATGTTAACCATTACAATGAAAAATTTAAAAATACCAAATCTATACTCGAGCAATTCGATTTTAACATGGTCACTTAGTTTCCGCCCACTTGGTTCTATATACCTTACCTAAAGACTTTATTCCAAATGAATTTAACAGAAAACCTCGTGAATTTGATGAACTGCCTCGATTTAAAGCAACGGAGTTTCACTATTGCGGAGTATAACCATTTTATTTTGTTACATTGTGGTACTCGACTATTATATCACTACAATACTGCCAAGGAAAACGCAGATTGCGCAGAAAAATTATTAAGTGTTTTTGTAAAACATTTTTCCACATTTTATGGAAAAGAATATGTAAATTATAATGTTCACAACCTACTGCATCTGGCCGATTGTGTTAGTCAATTTGGTACCCTAGAAAATTTAATTGGCTACAAATTAAAAAATTTTTTACAAATTTTGAAAAACAGAATCAAAAAACACAGCAATACTTATATTACAACAAATCATTAACAGGCAAAAAGAATTATGGGCCATTCCAAAAAATCGTAAACCGAAGACAAGAACCAAGTTTTCTATATCTGAGCTTAAAAATTCCTGTTTTAAGCTTGAAAAAAATATATCGTTTAGTAATTTGATTCTGAAGCTATCAAATCAAATAAAGAATACATGATTGGAAATGCCTAACAAACTGCAGAAATTTTTTTACAAAACCTTTTTCATCAAAAGATGATTTAAATATTTTCATAGCTGACATTTCAATGAAAACTGAAGAGTATCCAATAAGCACAATTATTTATAAATTGATGGTGTTACCATACAATAATCAATAAGTTTTTTACGAAATTTTGCATTCATTAGATTAAATCATCCCGAATGGCTACACTGGGTAAGAAAAATTTGAAAGGAAAAAGACGAAAGATCTTACCGATTTTCATTTATTTTTTTACAGATAAACAGAACAACAATAAACATTTGCAATCCACATTTTTTAACCGAAATCCAAAAAAAAAATTTGTTACCGAATGCTTAAACAACATCCAGTTTAAAAAAAAAATAGTTCTAATTTTGCAGACACAATGAAAATATAAATCAAGATTATGAGAAAGAAGATTTCAACCATTATAATTTTAAAAAAAAAAAATTAAATCCATCAAACTAGAATGAAGAATCCGAATTAAGTTTTGAATAATTGAAGTGGGAGATTATATATAAAGTGTTTTCTAGTAGTCCACAACATCCTTAATAAAGAGACTATCCTCCTGAAATGCTTTCAATGTAATAACTCCAACACAATGTATTGTCAAAAATTACCCCTGAATTGCTGACTGTATTGGAAAAGCAAACATTAATTACATTGATGACAATTTTGGGAAGGTTATTTGTACAACGATTTGAAGAAAATATTAATATGCATTGGGTTTTACTGCTGTTCAGATGAAGTTTATTTAAATTGGACCATCGAGATATCAATTGTATGTCATAATTTACCTCCTCAATACAACTGGGGATATCATCAATACTACAAGAGTTATATATTTGCAAGTAATCAGAAAAAAGATGATATTTACAATTCGTTATTACCGCAGGTAAATCATTTATAAACATCATAAATAGAAATGGTCCCAATATAGAACACCGTGGAACTCCCAAACAAACCTTACATGCCCTCGAGACTGACGAGTTAAATACCACCAATTGATAGCGATCATTAAGATGTGATAATATCAACCGTGACGCTGATAATGAAAATAAAAATTTATCACTGAGCTTCTTGACTAACAAATGATGATCAATTCTGTCAAACGCTTTACTAAAGTCAAGAAGTACCAACGAGCAAACCTTTTAGTTATCAATTGCTCTGCGGATGTCGTCACCAATGTTAAGCAAGGCAGTAGTAGTACCATGATTAGATCTGTAGGCCGATTGGTAATTAGAAAGGATTTTTTTTATTTTAAATGGATTAATATTTAAGTTTGAAGAAATTTTTCTAAAACCTTAGAAATGGCAGGGAGCAAACTTACTGGTCGAAAATCAGCCAAGTCAGATGTACCAAACTTTTTAGGTATGGGTATCACTTTGGAGTGCTTCCATTGTACTGGAAATTTCGAGGAAGTTATTATACCGTTAAACATACGAAGTAGGAAACCGTCAATTCACGGCAATAAAAGCTTAATAAACTTTAATGGTATTTCATCAATACCAGCGAAATTTGACTTAATTGAATCGAATGCCTCAGTTAAGTCAACAATGTCAATATTTCTAAAACTGAACCCCTGCAAATGTTCTTTTGGCAAAACGTTGAGCCTTAGCACTCTTAATAGCATTATTAGCCTTATTCCTAATGGATTTATATTCCATATTCCTTATAAAGTTTCTCATCTGTTGTCCTTTTCCAGCTTTATTAAATTTAGTATGAGAGTATTAATCCAGGGTGGCTTGGATGTCTTAATAGTTACTGTTTTAATCGGAACAAATTCATTAAATAAACAACGTATCCAATTGAAAAAAGTTCCACCTTATCATTGGGCTCTAAAGTGGTATATAATATAACCTATATGTACTACATTTCTCAAAACAAAAAAAGGACTTTTAGTAACTCCTTACGAATCAGATTCAAGTAAAAAGAGTTAAAATTCTAAAAAAATGATTCGTTAGAATATTTAATATTAATTTAACAAAATTTGTTTTTTGTTAGTGAGAGTCGTGATAAATAATCTTGAATTGATTGATTATTTTCATTGTGAAGCAGTTCTCTTAACTGGCACCTCTGTTTGTTTAGCTTAAGTTTATCTTTCGCTAGTCGGTATCATTGCCATTGCTGTCTTAACTGACAATTAGAATGACAATTTATGTTGAACGGCTTGCATAATTTTTTTTTAGAACCTTGAGCTAAAAATATTATAATTACCCAGGTTTGCTTTGGAAACAATAAATCTTCAACCATGTAAAAAGCTCAACAACAAAAAAGGTATTATTAAGGATGTAATATTTAGGCAGGTACAAAATGAATTTAAATCTTAGTCAGGTTTTAAATTCTACTTTATTTTCAATATACAATTTTATTAATTCTTAAATTCAACACAAATGTCACATTTGTTGTAAACAAAAATTTAATAAAAATTTTATTGAATTATAAGTGAGCTTATTTCGCCCTATTTTGTGAATTGAAAATCAAAAATAACAAAGAATGTTCTATTCATACGAAATCCAAATTAAATTAAATTTACTTTTTAGAATTTCAAACAACAAAACGCAAATTGTTTGAATGTCAAGCGGAAAATTAAAAAATGTATTTTACATATTACTGAATTTAATTAAATTAGACTAAAAGTCATAAACAGCACCAAACTGTGTTTATATTATCAAACAGCACCAAAAATTATTTTTATTATTAGTATTTAAGCCCAAAATGAAATAAAATGATTTTGTCGTTTCTAATAAAATTAACAAAAATTACAAAAACTGTAAAGGTGGGACTTAAAATTGACATTTTAAAATTTCATAAGGTATCTGAACAAAAAACAGCGAATTAAACGAAATTGTTCTTATTATTTTTCATTAGAAATATAAATTAGAATTAAAGCAGATATGATTAATTGCAAATTGTTAGATGACAAAGCACAAAAGGCACGTGGATATACAGTACTAAAACCAATAGAATTTATGGTTTCAAGACTGTAAAAAGTTGGTTATACGAATACGAGTATGTAGTTAAAGCAAATATTTGAAGAAAAAAATGGAAAATACAAGTAAATATTTATTTGTGTTTCTAAGAAGAAAACTGTATGTTTTTGTGCACGAGATTAAAAGCTTGTGGCGAGTTAATTAATGAATATTATTTTTTATCATTGAAAAATTAAAAACTTTGTTGTGTTCATGTGCTAGTAGTACCTTTTTCTTAATAATATGTCTTTTGCTATACAAATTCATTCTTCTTAACAGTATAATAAAGAATAAAATGTTAATTTACAAAATTTTTAAAATTATTTGACGGTATTTAATCTTATCTTAGTAGAAATCGTAGTTCGTAGAGTCAAATGGATATTGGTTCGGTTTTGTTTGTTTGAATGTGTTTTGGCTTTCTCCTCGTTTTGTTTGCCAATTGGAAGTTTTCTGAAACGATTTTGTATTTCTTTTAGAAAATGTATATAAATGGTGTTCCATTAAGAGCCTATTTTGAAATTTATAAAAAAAAAAAAAAAAAACGCAGTGTTTATTGGAAAAATTCTGGTGTTTTTATTGTAATAAATAGTGTATACATGGAGGTTATGTACGGAACACAATATCCGATAAATGGCTAACTCATGACTGGTGGCACTCGTTGGTCCTTTTGTCAAATTTTCGATGACATTTTGGCATAGTGCTGGCTGAGTTTCATCAATGGCGCGTCGAATCTCATCTTTCAATTCAGATATTGTTCTTGGGTTATTGGCATACACCTTTTGTTACAAAAAAACCCCAAAGAAAGATATCCAACGACGTGAAATCGCATGGTCTTGGAGCCGCATTCTCGAAGAAGAACGGTCCAATCACTCCGCCAGCCCAAAATGGGCACCAAACAGTTGCACATAGTGGATGCATGGGATGTTGAAAGAACACTGTTGGATTCTTAGCTCTCAAGATGCGACAATTCTGTTTGTTCATACAGCCATCAAGTTCGAAATGCGCCTCATCAGCGAAGACGATTTTTTCGAAAAATCACCATTCAGTTGTTGTTGCTCTAAGATCCATTCTGTGTCTCCATGACTAAACCTCAATGTTCATAAATAACAGCTGCAAAAAAAAACACGCTACCGATACAAAAAAATGGCGCTAAATTCAAAATATGCGGTCTTAATGGGACACTCTATAAAACATTAGGTTAGCCCTCTTGAATATTTAAAAAATGTGGGTTGTGTTTTATTTTATTTATGTTATTTATTATATTTATAACATATTGCCAGGCATTTTTATATGTTTACTGAAATGTTAATTTTAATTTAGATTTATAATCGATTCTTTTTTTCAACAAAATGTTTGCGAGTAAAATTTCATTAACTCGGTTTAAAGTGATGGCGAATTTTCGCCGAACCATTACACTTAAAACTTCGAGAGTTATACCATTGACACACTGCGATTTAATAAAACGGATTTGGTGAATTTTTCGGGTTTGGTTGCTGTGTGTCAATTGCAACTTTTGCGAATCGCGTCATCATCTGGCTAGGAAGTAGTTGTGTTTGCTTGATTATAATGATGGGTGTGTCGAGTCAGTCGTGATGGTGAGTGGATATCCGCTGGGAGGAGGTTGAGCAAATACGTGTATTTTTGGAAAAAAATACACGTATTTAAATCGGATTTGTTGTGAATCAAATCTTGTATTAAATTGTTTTGCCCATTATTTTTTTTTTGCCGAACTAAAGAAATATGGGCTTTGCAGTATAATGTAAAAGCTTGATAATAAAATGGCAAAGAATTTAAGGTAATCTAAATCACATAATAACTCGTTTTCAATTACTTAAGTATGTACCAATGAGACCGAATTCTGATGAAGTGCTTGGCATGAAAGCGTGTTTTAGATGGAGAGACCGTTAAGCTGTGTGGATGTAGTGTAGATGGGTGTGGTGTGGGTGGGTGGATCGGAGTGTCCGAGTGTGGGTGAGCTTTGTATATGTGGCTTTATGTATGCACGAGTGTATGGCTTTGCCTGCCGAAGAATTTGATGAGAACTGCAAGTAGTACCGGGAGCACATTATTGTAGGTCTTTCATTTGGTTGGTCTAACGCAGCGGCCGAATTTGGGGTGGCTTGTGCTGAGTTCGTTCGGTTGCCAATGGCATTAAATATCTTAGCAACTTAGGCTGCGGACCAATAGTCGGGTAAATTGCTCTTCTACCTACTTTTACCTCTTTTACTCCTTTCAACAGTGTATAAGGTAAATTAAAATACTGTACTAAAAGTTGCTTAAAATATGAGAAGAAAGGTAAATCGTAATTTTGTTATTAACTTTCTGACGTTTCCATGATTTTTTTTTTTTTTTTTCATAATCGGAGTCCGTGGAAATACAAACTTTTTATAATTTTTTTTAAAATAATACCTATGTTGATGGCAAAACCAAAGAAAACGTATTCCTTTTATTATTATTCTGTAGGGACATCAGAAGAAGAATAAAATGCTTCAGACCCGAATACGACTCGATTGTGAATTTCAATCGAAAAATGCTAATTCACGACACTGTTGGGAGTAAGTACTTATAATAAAAAATAGATTATGCTTTTTTACATGTATTAAAATAATAAACATTTAATTTTGCTAGGAAAATAATGAAAGAAGCCGGATAAACAAAAATTAGCTAAATGGCAATAAATAATAATGATTTGTTTTTATTTCTGTTAAAACATCGTACAAATTTTTTCTTATTTTAGAAAATAAGCTGCCGCACTGTACGACCGATTCGAAAAAAGCTGGCCAAAAATCAAAAACTCAAGTAAATTATCTCAAAATCTGCACTCAGGGGTTTTTGGTAGTTGTTTAACCCCATTCATCCCCTATTTACAACCCCTTTTCATGAAACAGCCTATATGTCATATTACAATCAAGATACATATTATTTTCATGGTTGTGTGGGTCGCTGATTACGAATCTGAAGTCAGAGTTGTAAAATGTAGCCTCCTTTACCCCTTTGACCCCTCAAGACGCGGATCATTTTCATGGTTGTTTATGTCACTGATTACGAATCTGAAGCTAGAGTTGCAAACTTAAATAATAAAAACGAATTATGCGCAAAGCGCAACAATAACCGTATTTCCGTTCCCTTATTACAAAGTTACAACAATAATTGTACAAAAAATGTTTTTATTATAATCAAAGTAGAGGATATCAAAGAAAAGGAGAAAAATAAATCAAAACTAAATTTATTTGATGAAATCTTACAAAAATCGAAGAAGACCGACACATAAGCAGCCATGGCACTGCTAAGGAATAAAATATCGATCACAAAACAGTTTCAAAAAATGTTTGTAAGGACGGGTACACAAACAAGCTCGATGTTTGGGTGCCGCAGGAATTGTCGATGAAAAATTTGATTGACCGTATTTCCATCAGCGAATTGGTACTGAAACGGAACGAATTCGACTCATTTTTGAAGCAAATCATTACTGGCGAGAAAAAATGGGTAAAATACGAGAATGTCATCACATTTTTTTCAAAAATTTATTCGAAATCTTCTTTATGGTCACTTAAATGTACTTAATTTAGTCACAATAGTACCTCAAACATGAAAAACATATCTCCCCTGGTCTGTCCCCTAATCGATTCTGTTCGAGTATTGATTCTGTTCGTGTAATTTTAAATATCTAGAAATTTAATAAATTATCAAAATCGTTTATTTTAAAAAATAGAATAAATAAATTTTTTAAAATAAAAACAACTTTGTTATTTTTAAATATTTAATTTAATTGAAAAACAACTTTTCCCTATAGTAACAATTTTGTATTTTTTATTAGAAGAGCGATTTCGGATTACTCCTTCTTCGGTTCTATTTTACTACGTTTTTCTTAACTTGCTTTCTTGCCTATCTGTCTGTCTGTTTGGGTCAAAATTTGAGGTCGAAATTTGAAGCACTTCTCATCTTTCGATTTCGCTGAAATTTTGTTCACTTGGTTGTTTCACCTGACAATCTCATATTTTCAAACACTCGAAACAAAAATCTAAGAAAATTTGTATGTGTTAGTGCAAAAACTGTTAGTGAAATGTGTTAGTGAAAAAGGTTTCGCGTTGCAGGAGGTGCAAAAGTAGGAGGTTCAACTCTTCACAGTTTATTGAAAATGCCTGTTCAAAAAGATGGCTTTCTTACACCAAATATGCCCCAATTGACAGGAAATTACCTGAAGGTTATGCGTCAACAGTGGAAGGATGTCGATTACCTTTTCATTGATGAGATAAGGATGGTTCCTTATGAAATTCTTTGCATGATTGACTCACGATTGAGACAATTGAAAAATAAAGAGAACAAAGTGTTTGGAGGTATCAATATAATTGTTTGCGGTGACTTGATGCAATTGCCTCCCGTAAAAGGAGCACAAATTTTGGGTTGGGTTTGTTTGGCCAAAAAAAAAATCACCAAAAACGTTTGCCCAAAATTTTTTGCCCAAAAAAAATTTCCCTAATTACTGTTTTCCCAAACATCGTTTCGTCAAAAACAGTTTGCCCAAAAATTGTTTACTCAAATTTTTTTTGCCAAAAAGATCACCAAAAATCCCAAAATTTTGAATTGGATGTTTCGCGCGAAACATCCAATTCAAAATTTTGGGATTTTTGGTGATCTTTTTGGCAAAAACCATTAAAGTGTTGTGATACCATTAAAGTGTTGTGTTTAATATTGTTATAATAATAAAATACAAAATGATAATAGAATGCGTTGATTCCTGAATGTGTGACAATTAAAAAATTTTCCATTTACATATTACAAAAAATTAAAATAAAATGGCTTTAACTATTATGAAGTCTAATAAAGGTAAAGATTTGCTGTGCCATTTAGGATACAGTTACTACATTGATGTTAAAGCCGTGGATAAAAATCGTTTTTATTGGGGTTGTGTGGATCGTCGCAAACAACAATGTAAAGCACGGATAACAACAAAAATTGAAAATGGACAACATTTTATAGTTAAGGCCCCTTCAACACATGTGCATGGTACGACCGCGAGCGACTTGCCAGTACGCTACGCCAATAATCAAATAAAAGAGACCGCCAGCACTACGAACAAACATCCAGCTGCGATAATAAGGGACAGTATTGTCAACTGTCCAACAATGTCTAGGATGTATTTACCTAACAAAGAAGCACAGAAATCCAAGATAAAGCGAGCTCGACAATCTTTAGTTAAAGAGCCAACTGCAGTCCGTGATATAAATATTCCAGAAAATCTAAGAACAGTAGACGGTGAAGTATTTATTTTATCTGAAAAACGGTTTGGCAGTGAGTATAACTTCCTTATGGGCACAATTAAGTCATTGCGAATGCTCGAAAAAGCAGACTGTTGGTTGATGGATGGAACATTTGACGTTGTTCCATGCATATTTCGTCAACTATTTACGATTTTTGCAAAAATTGATGGCGTTACCGTACCGGCGCTTTTTTGTTTGATGACGTCAAAGTCGCGGAAATGTTATGACGAAATGATTTACGAAGTAATAAAAGTTGCCTGTGATCATTTCATAGATTTGAAGCCAAATTTTGTATTGGCTGATTTTGAGAAAGCTTCCACCTCTGCTCTCAAAGCTGTGTTTCCAACTACGCGGTTTCATGGTTGTTATTTTCATCTTGGTCAAATCATCTGGCGCCGCGTACAGAAAGAAGGACTCGCAACTATATGCGGTACAAATGAGGCTGTCGCTCTTGATATCCGAATGATCCGGGCCTTGGCGTTCATACATCCTGATGAAATTCAAGATTTTTTTAAAGAATTATTGAAGCACGTCGATCCACGGTCACGAAATATTGCTGTTTGGTTTGGCAGAAATTACGTTGTAAACGACAAACGGACCAACAAACCTCCACGCTATGCACCACATTTTTGGTCTGTTTGTGAGCAAAATTGCGAAAGTTTACCGCGAACCACAAACAAC
Organism: Tipula vernalis; assembly: GCA_958295665.1. Classification (NCBI taxonomy): domain Eukaryota; kingdom Metazoa; phylum Arthropoda; class Insecta; order Diptera; family Tipulidae; genus Tipula; species Tipula vernalis. The sequence continues at coordinate 275,178,831 of OY282558.1, forward strand.
GCCGAAGCCTGGCATAGACGGCTTCAAATAATAACGGGAAAAGCGCACGTCGGAACGTACTGCCTAATTGAGCATCTGCGTAAGGAGTATATATACGCTGCATATCAGGTGGACAAGCATGCAGCTGGTCATACTTGGCCAACAAACAATATTCTAGTTAAACGAGAGAAGAACATAAAGTCAATCATATCAAAAAAACAGAATTATACAAAGATTGAATACTTGCGTTCAATCGCGTATAATTTGACCGTTTAATTTTGTTATGTATTTTATTTTAAATTTGTTAATTTATATTAAATTATATTATGTTTGTTATGTTATTTTATGTTATACACACCTATACTTTATGTATGTATGTACATAAATAAATTATAATTTTGGGTATTCAACTTTTGGGGTAATTAGTTTGAGCAATTTTTTTTTTGGGAAAATTCGTTTTGGGGAAACGATTTTTGGGAAAGTGTTTTTTGGGAAAGATTATTTTTATGTTTTGGGTAAAAAAATTTTGGGCAAACGGATCAATCCCACAAATTTTCAATCAACCAACTCGATTCTTGCCAGCGACTCATTTGTCATTTGTGGCGATTGTTTTGTTTATGTGAGGTGACAGAAAACATGCGGCAGCAAGGAGACAACACATTTGCTGATCTCTTGAATGTCCTTAGAATTGGAAAATTAAATGGTCAGCATTTTGAGCTTCTGATGTCAAAACAAATGACAGAGGCAACTGGAGATTTTGCATTGAATAAAACCATTCGAATTTATCCTTTAAGAGCCCAAGTATATGCCCATAATCTTGCTGTACTTAGGGCATCCTAAAAAGAAGAAAATAATTTTTTTCTGGGCATATAGAATTATCTGGACATTTATACTTAAAACTAGCACCAATTTTCAACAACTAAAAACGTGGGGCGCATTTTAGAAAAGAAAATTGATATCATGTATGAAATTGCTAATAATTTTAAAAAAAGTAAAAGTTCCGTAAATCAATTCTTTATAAAAAAATAAAAATAAGTTCTTGGAGTACTTAATGTGAAAATTTAGGGCTTTGATACTAGCATCTTAAATTTGTCAACTCTTGTCAAAATCTCTCGTATACCCTGCATATCTCGTACAAGATTGAATATCGAGACGACTGAAAAATATTTAGAAGCAAAGCTTAATAAAAAATTATAATTCCCTAATTTATTTTATCAAACACCCGAGTGGACACTGGATGAATTTGTTTAGTAAATGTCTAGTTGTAAGGAAGACTAATGACATGTAGACGTAAAGCGTGTCAATAATCGTCCTTACAACTAGATATTTATTAGACAAATACGTCCAGTTTCCACTTGGGACACATACACCTTAATCATAAATTAGGTACAGGAAGGTTCTAAGCTAGCAAAATGTTCTAAAAATACCATAAGAAGTTATCCAAATCACATTTATCAATTTTCTTTTCTAAAATGCGCCCCACGTTTTTAGTTCTTGAAAATTGGTGCTAGTTTTAAGTATAAATGCCCATATAATTCTATATGCCCAGAAAAAATTATTTTTTTCTTTTTAGTGCATTAGAAAAACATGGTATTTTAGAAAAGTTTTTTTTATATATATTTTAACAACTGACGAATCGAACATATTCCGATTACCATAAATCGGGAAATAATACCGCATGCGAACACAGCTAAGTATCTCGGCATGACCCTGGATGCTAAACTACGATGGAAAGCACACGTCAAGAAGAAAAGTGAAGAATTAAGACTTAAATACAGAAAAATGTATTGGCTGATGGGAAGGAACTCTTCTTTATCAACATACAACAAGCTTCTACTTTATAAGCAAATATTGAAACCGATTTGGACTTATGGTATTCAGCTTTGGGGTTGTACCAAACAGAGCAACGTAAATATCATCCAAAGATTTCAGAATATGGTATTAAGGAACATAGTTGATGCACCTTGGTATGTCAGGAACAATGACCTTCATAGGGACCTTAAAATGAACCTCATCTTAAATGAAATCCAGGAAAAAGCACGGAGACACGAAGAAAGGCTCCGCCAACATGTGAACATCGAGGCAACCCAGCTCCTAAGCATCACGAATTTAGTTCGCAGACTTAAAAGAACACGCACTATTTCGTGTCTCGTCCCCTGGCTTTTTGTATTCCTTTGAAAACGGTGTTTGTTTACTTTGTCGTGGGAAGTTGTGACCTTGAACACAATTCATTAGACGTGAAGTTAGCATCAAGCATCGCGCGAGCTAGCCGCGCAACCATATGTGTTTGGTACAGTTGGGAATGAGTGATTGTTTTGTGATTATTCGCCTAAAAACTTTATTTTATCTAAGGGTTTTAGTTTTAGCAATAAATAATCAAAACCCATTTGTGACATTCGCACAAGTTTCTTGATTAAAATTCTCAATCACTTTCTTGAAATTCACGCAATAGAATGGACCATGCCGGTATCTATTTGTTCGTGTTTTGTTCGCTTTTGTTGTTATTTTTTTTTTTTTTTTAATAGAACATTATCTACAATGCTTCTCAATATTCGAGATTATTTTAATAAATAATATTAATTGTTTGTTTTTGAACAGTCAGTGATGTCCGTAAATGAGACATAGTAATCACCATGTGTGACTCATGTATTCAGATTGCACAGACCGTAATTACTTTATGTACTGTATAGGGAAACCGTTTTTATTTACTGTAAATCTCAGCTATTCTCAGCCAACACTTATGCTGTTTTGGGAGCTGTTGGAAGAATGTTTCTACGACCAATTTTAAATCTATTTATGGAATAAATATCACAAACTAATTCTTTGAAATTAAATTATTTGTTTAGGCGAGTCTCAAACCGCAATCAAGAATGCTTTTATAGGATTTCTTATAAATTTAATTCATTGTTGTGAAATATCTTGTTGTTGTCTTCGCGGTTTTGGTGTTTCTTGAAAAATGAAATTTAAATATATTAATGGGGAGTCGATCGAATCGCAATGGAAATTCTATTATTTTTGCTTTTCATTTAAATGAGTTGAATATATTTAAACGCATGTCAGATGAACATAAGCAATACTTTAATTTACCTACTTTCAAAGAATTATCAGAACCGGATAGTAAATAGAAAAGTTAAATTTTCCAAATATTAACGCTAGAACTACCGTCCCGTCAATTTTTAATTGATAAATTGTTAATGGAATAATTTTTTTATTATTAAGTTGGAAATTTATGAAGACATTTAATATAACTACTTTGTTGCCATAATAAAAGTCACCATAAATTTGCAAAACAACATATATGTAAGAATAAAAAAGTTTAGACGGGTCGGTAGTTCTATTGTATAAATAAAGTTTAAACAAGAAACTCCAATTATCTCTAAATTAATATGTCATTAATGCCGGGTTCTCCAGTTAAATAATAGCCGCATTTCTTGACGTTTGATCTGATCCGGATCAGGGGTGCTATTCTTGAAACATTACGAAAATTTTCGTAACCGAAAATTTTCGTAATGCTATTTTCGTAATAGTAATGGTGAAATCATAATTTAGTATTCTTGAAACCATTACGAATACAGCGAAGAGAGGAAAAAAGAAATAATAAAATTTCGAGAGAGAAGATGAAAATGTAAGTTACTAAAATGGTATTCTTGAAATCCGGATTACGAAAATTTTCGCAACGGAACGTTACTAAAATTTTCGGATGGTTTTTTTGTTCCTTATTGCATTTCGTAATGAAATCATTTAGATTTTTGTTTTAATTATATTCATATAAGAACGTTCATAAAACTCAATAATTTCTGTTGATGGTTAAAAATAATATGTAGTTACATTTCGCTAAATATTTATTATTTTATTACCACAAAAAAAGGGTACCTATTTGTTTGTGGTATGTTTATTATTTTCTTAAAAATAAGGGTAATAGCTACAATACTAATTGGCAATTTGGGATGTATTTTTAAATGACGCATGCTGTAATTGGAATTGGATTCATATAATATCACAGGTGGCTAATACTAATGGTACGTAAAGTCATTCAATCATACCATCATACCATAATAGTATCGTAGACAATACGATCGAAAATCATATCGTCATAGAATCATAGGACAATGCCACTACAGAAACAGCCGTGACATCAGTCTAAAAAGTCAAATCCCCAGGCGAATAAAGATTTTTATTTTCCTATGAAACGTAAACAAAATCATAGGGATTTTGTGTTGCCTTTTTTTCAATTTAAATGAGCATTTTTATTGATAAATATAAATAATTTTAAATTAAATATATCGAATTGCAGCTTGTCCACAATTTTAATTAAAATTTATAAAATTTTAATTCACAATTTTGCGTTTTAGTAAATTGATTTTTATTCTCAAACATCGTCAGGCTTCGTGCTTTTTTTACAATTTCATTTCGTAGATTACTAGATTAGTTTTATTACTTTACCAATGCTACTACATAAACAGCCATGATTTATAATAAAACTAATCTAGTAATATACGAAAAGAAATTTAAAAAAAACACGAATCCTAACGATTTCTCTAAATTTCCCTAAATATCAATATACTAAAATGCAAAATTGTTAATTAAAATTTTATTAATTTCAATTAAAATTCTGTGCAAGCTGCAAGATATATAATGTGTTTCGTCGGCAAGTAGCCGGCCGGAAAATTCGGAATACTTAATTAAAATTATCACAAAAAATCCTTTAAAGTGGGAGTCTCTTTTTTAAGTTATGGGCTCGATTTTAATTCTGTTTGCGGTTTTTGAAAGTTTAAGAGTCATTTTATTTGATAGTTTGTGCACTTAGCCAGGTTTATTTAAAGAATGTAAAAAATTACGGGAAAATAACATTTTTTTTACTTAAGAAAACCTCTACTTTTTAAAAAACTGAACTGTAAGTCGAGAAAATATCCCATTAAGTTAATTATTTTAATTATTATTATTAATCTACAGCATAATATCTACAAATTGACAAAAGTAAGAGAGAAAGTGGGGAAATTAAACAAAAAAGATGTTTAAATTAAAGTCGAAGAAATAAAATTATACTGTTTTATTAATAATCAATAAAAACAATTTTTATTACAAATTATTAAACATTTTTAATTAAATGACATGTTCGAAATGCTCTCCACCCTCTTGTAATCAAACAAGGCTCTCCTGATCACACTAGTTGTTGTCCAACGCAATTGTTAGGGGTTGCCTCTTGTTTCTGCTGCAGCAGCGAAAATTAAGGCCTTCTTGACCTCGATATGCCTAACATTATCGACAGGCGACTGATACTTGTCGTAGGGTCAGCGCGTATTAATCGTAATAAATCCTCTTCCAACGTGTATGTTAATATTCACGCTGGACTCGTGTTGTTGTTGAATAATCCTTGTTCGGAAAAACGTCGATGTATTGCAATGAAAGTCCTATACCCAAGTGCTGGCCTGCTGGATATCGACGCCTGTATTTTTCGACAGCAGTGCGTGCATTTCCATTACAGAACAGGTTTACAAAACGCATATCGGCTACATGAGAAGGTGGTAGATCACGCAAATGTGTCACTGTAATAATTAAGCGTTAACTTAACACAAACTGTCCTTTTAATTATCACATAAACTTAAAATTGTTAAAACACAAAACACTGAAAGTACATAGTTTCACACTATCGGTTAGCGAACAACTGAACTATTTATTATTACTACCAATTTGAGTGAAAATGATCGATTTAAAAGATTTGGTTAGATAACATCACTATACCTAAACGGCTACAAACGACATTTTTTCAACAAAATTGGTGTTCGTATATTTTATGAGTTAGGTAGTAACAATGTTTTAATAATTATAAATAAAATAACCATGTCATAGGACATTTTTTCGACTTACAGTTCATTTTTTTTAAAAGTAGAGGTTTTTTTTAAATAAAAAAATCGTTTAAGTAAAAAAATGTGATTTTCCCATAATTTGTTACATTCTTTACAAAAACCTGGCTTATTGTGCAAATTAACCAATAAAGTGACTCATAAGCTTTCAAAAACCGCAAACAGAATAAAAATCGAGCCCATAACTTGGAAGATATGAAGACAAATGTGAAAAGCTATCACCAACACACAAGGGGTCACTTGCCGACGAAACAGATTGTATTTAATTTAAAATTATTTCTATTTATCAATAAAAATTTTCATTTAAATTGAAAATAAAGGCAACACAAAATCCTATATGATTGTGTTTACGTTCCATTGGAAAATAAAAATCTTTATTGCCTTAACACCACTACAAGTTTTTTTTTCATGGCTTTTTATGTAGTGGCATTGCATAGGATCATATCATCGTACTACCATACCATCAAACCATCATGCCATCATACACGACATAACATTATATCATCGTTCAATCGTACCATCATACAATCATATGTACCCGTACCATAAAAACCTATTGGTGGAAAAAAAAATTCTAAATCGGATAAGCGATTCTCGAGATATCATCTAGACGTCCAGAAAGACGGACAGACATATTATTATTATTTTTTTCTCTTTCGGACTCAAGAACTTCCAAAACGTCGAGAAAAGTGGTTTTGGATCAAACAAATTTTTGGCCATTTTTGACAAGATTTCAATACATTGGTCTATTTAGGCCGAATTAATTTTCCCTTTAAAAGAAAAAGTAGCATACACAATCATTTTTAATATATTTAATTTAATATTAAATAAATAAGCCATTATTGACAAAAATTCACAACAATTTATAATTTTAAGTAAAGAAAGCGTCCGCTTCGCTTAATATCCTCAGTTATACTAACATTTTTAATAATCTCTTTCGAAATCTTCTTAGTTTTTTATTCCTCTCTTCGTAATTTTCGTAATGGTTTCAAGAATACCAATTTATGATTTCACTATTACGATTACGAAAATATTGTGCATTACGAAAATTTTCGTAATGTTTGAAGACCGGTATTTTAAACTGATAAAACAAAATTGTTCCAAATGAACTGAATGAATGATAAAAATGACACTTTAAATTACACATTGCATTAATTAATTTCCAATCATTACAATTTTAACAAATAAATATAAAAGTTAAATAGGCAATATGGCTTTAAATAACATATTTTTATTTCATATGCAAAAAATCTCATACCCTTACACGTATTGTTTAAAATTAAAAGATGGTCCAGTATTAAAAAAAGTATCTCAAGGTTTAGGACGGCATGTAAATACAAAAATTTAAAAGAAAATATCCTTTTGTCTAGTTAGGTAGTAAACAAAACCGAATGCATATAGTTATGTACATCGTTATCTCGAAATAAATAATACATATTTTTAAGAACACGTGAAACAAAGAAAAAAAGGTATGATTTTGTTTTCACTTTTTTATAAAATATTGAGAATACAAAATATTGAGTTTTATGAACATACTTATCAATATAATTAACACAAAAATCCAAATGATTTCATTACGAAATGCAATGGGAAACGAAAAAATCATTACGAAAATTTTAGTAACGTTCCGTTGCGAAAATTTTCGTAATCCTATTTCAAGAATACGATTTTAGTGTTTTCGTAATACTTTGACACTAACTCGCAATACGAAAGTTTTCGTAATGGTTCAAGAATAGCACCCCAGCCCAAGTATTTTTATATCCGAAAGTTTTTGTATTTTTCTGACATTTCGCTGATTTCATCTCCGATTCTTTTCCGAATTAATGTCCGACTTATTATAAGATTTCCTATGAAAGTTGGCCAAAAAACTCGGAAAATGATGACAAAAAAAGTTAGGTTATGGTACGACAAATTTATGGGCGGGGCTTATAATATAAATTTTGGCGCCAAAATTTCACTTTTGAATTTAAATCTAGCTTTAATTAAAAATATATTTTTTTTAAGAATACTTTTTATTTTTATTACATGTATAAATTACAATATTACATTTATTATAATATATAAATTTTAACTCCACCTGAGTAAATACATTTTTCTATCTTCATTTACTGCGTGCATCGCATGTTCAACTTCCTGAGGTGTTTCACGTTGGAGAGCTGCAGTAATTTTAAACTTAGTCCTTTTGTTTGAATAGTCAATAATTTCGGTTGAATCTTCTAATTTCTGTAAAGAAAAAAAGCGTTACAATATTATATTGTATTCAAGGTACAAGACCTAGTAAAACAAAAAAACCAACCTCTGTCCCACACAGCAACAATTTTGATTCAATTAAACTTTGAATATGCTTTTGTAACATTTCATTATTTAACTGTAGCGTTTCTTGTATATCCTTACGTCATCACATCACATGTCCTCAAACAACAATAGGACAGCCATTTGAAAAGTTTGCATCGTAATGATACAGGGTTTCTTGAGGTATGAGACTTTTAGTTCATCATGACAAAAACGGTGTAGCCACGTAAGTTTTCGTCCACAAAAATTTATATGATATGAGGTATCGGAAATGTAATTGGTATCGTTGTCGAACCAAGTAGTGGCCAGGCGTCTGCTTGTAACACTTTTATTGATAAATTTATTCCTATTTCATAATTATTATCTTTTACACACTATCAGTTTCAACGGATTTCGATTTTTTTAATAAACAAACACATGTACTATTTACGTATAACGCAATCGTAATGGCGTCTACAGAAAACAAAAATACATTTGTACTTCAACGCTACATGTGTTGAAAGTTGGAAACCAAATTTCATCATTTTCCAATTTTTTCGTCTGAAAACCGGACAAAAATTGATAACCGGTTGAAGTTTTCAGTTTTGTTATACTTGGGAGATCATGTCTCATGAAACGACACAAAAATGCGTAAAACAAACAAACACCAAAATTCAATTTTTTTGTCTCGTTTCGTTTTGAATGCCTCTTCATACTCGTACTATATTCATTATATTCTTTGTCTTTACAAAATATTGTTCAACTACAAAATATTGTTCAACTATTTTTAGATCACCATTTGTGATCCAAAACGAATGTTGGATCAAATGTTGTTGTTGCTTCACATGTAAATTTTGATCTGATCCGGATCACTATGCGTCAAGAAATGCAGCTAATATCTCTTCTCTGTCTTCGTTTATGAAAGTGTAGTTTGTTTGTTCAACTCAACACAACAATCGAATGTTTCGTGCCTTCGGAAACTCATAACTTTCAACAAGTAATGTTGAGATCCTATTATCTAAATAATGATTTTTTCGACTTTTTATAGACAAAAATATATTAGTGAACATGGCATTCACAAGATTTTCGATTTATTAACCAGAAACAAAAGCAAAGGCCAATTATTCATAATACCTATAAACCCCAAAAAAGTATAAATATCTCTCCCCCCCCCCCTCCCCGTACTTTACCCCAAGAGTTATACAAATTGTATAACCCTAAACAAATAATGAGATGGACTGAAAAAGTTAGTCTACTCATCAGGTAGCTACGACCAAACTACAAAAACGTACAAAGTCCGGGGGATTTATATTTCTACTTTTTTTGGGTAGATATACATATTACGAATAATTAGCCGTTTCTGATTAACCAATCGAAAATCTTGTCAATGCCATTTTCATTAATATATTTGTATCTATAAAAGCCGAAAAAAATCATTTGATAAACAGACATACGTATCTTAAACTTTTTCATATTGTGTGGGAATTAAACACACACAAATGAGGGTTTTCCTTGAGTTTTTTGATTTAGTGAATATAATTCGCTAAATCACTACGTTCGTACTTGACACTATCTGTGTTAAGTAGGATTTCTATTTTTGTAGTTTGGTCGTAGCTACCTGTTGAGTAGACCAACTTTTTCAGTACGAAACCAAACTGCCAACATAATGAGCTCAAGAAAATTTCCCATTTTTTGTTCAGGGTGATATACTCTGTATAACTCTTGCGGTAAAATATGGGGGGATATTTCTACTTTTTTTTTGGGTAGATATTATGAATAATTGGCCTCTTGATTTGGTTTTTCACTAATATATTTGTGTCTTTAAAAAGCCGAGCAAATCATTTGATTAACAGACATACTTCTCTTAATCTTCTATCCAAACAATATTAAGTTATGTTTCCTAGTCCACCCAACCATAAATCCACTGTGTCAGATATGCTAGCATTAACGCCTAAGTGAACTTCACTAGTATAAAAAAAATGTTTTAGCTAAATTGGAAAATAAATAAAAATAATATTTGAAATATTAGATTATTCCGGATAACAGAGACAGATTATTATTTTCTACAAAGCAAGTGAATTATTAAAAGTTTAAACTGAATTTGCCAACACTTAATAATTTCACCTTCTTCGTTGGAAATACTATTATAATTAAAAAATGCTAATAATTTTAAAGAATTTTAGAAAATTCTGTTTGATAAGGTTAAGTCAAAACTAAAACTATAGTGATTTACGAAGTCGGCAAAAATATTGTATAGACAAAAATACAAGCAAAAAATTTAGCGCACCAATACAATATATTTTCTCACATAAAATAAGCTAAAATTTGTATCAAATTAGTAAATAAAATTTAAAACAATTGTTGTTGTGTAAATTTATTCAAAATCGTCCAAAGATGGTGTAAAAAACAATGTATATTCAGAAATAATGTTCTACCTAGCGTCAACATTTAACACATAATTCAGTAACGTAATCGGTCGGGCGTTGATCGGCGCAGCTCTGAAGGTAAATTTGGCTTATTTCACTGTACTGAATCACATTTTTCAAAAATTTATTTGTATCTGGTTCTTTTTCTCTAATTTGTTCGCCCATGTTCGACATCTCCTCTGTAGGTTTCAAATCTGAACTGTTTCCACGATTATTTGCTTATGGCAATAAAGTACGACAAAAAGATCGACATAACATCAAATTATTGCTAAATAATAAATAAAAAAACGAGCGATTTCACGCTCAGCTCGCAAAATGTTTATGTGAAAACCTTTATGTATAAATATCTATTGAATCATTTTAAGCCATTTTGATGGGGTTGAGAAACACCTGCAGAAAGACCGTTGTTGTTCGCTCAGTATTTAATTTACGTTACATTTTTGGTTCAAAAAGTCAATAAGTTATTCTATTTTGGGTTTGGAGGCCGAACCTTACTGACATTAATTGAGCATGAGCAAAGTACAGTTCTGTTAACTTAATCACCTAAATCTACGCTTTAAAATATATCATTACTCATACACGACAATCTTGAACTATATATTTAGACTGTGGTGAATGAAAAAATAAATTAAATAGAGCGGTTCTATTAGGACGCTATATTTATGAAGAGCTTTACGGTAGAGTAAAGCTCCTCATAACCAAACTCAGCAACAGTAAGAGCAATACCAGAGCCTTCTAGAGTATAGAGCCATAATCTTAATGACGTATTTTTTACAAGCTTTTTTAGTGGTATAACTTTTCACTGATTTCCATAGGAATCCATAGTAAAAATGGTGTTTTTTAGCTTCAAGTTTTTCAATGAAAAAAGCAAAAATATTATAAAATGTTTATATAAAAGTTTTCTACATATCTTTAAGAACAATAAACAAGAAGGCCATAATTGATATTAAGTAAATATTAATTGCAGAAATAATAAAATTAAATTATTTCTAAAATATATTTTATCGAACTTTCATTTTGAAAAATACATCAAAGTTGGCTGTGACAAATTAAAATAATACTTGCTAAATTTATCTTTAGTTTTACTAGTGTACGTAAGATGTCTAAAATGGTTATTGCAAAATACGAAAAAAATTATTTAATCGCAAAATTATCACACGTTCCTATATTTTGTGTATTTGTTTTGCTTTTCCTACAATTTTTGAACTTGAAATTTCCCCAGGTGGTAATTTTTGGTACGATTTCTCCAAATTTTTACGGCCATCACTGCCATCTATGTAATGTATATTGACTTAATGACCAAACGAATCGTAGTAAGCTTTTATTTCAATTTGACCAGAATGCTGTTGTTATGAATTTTTTTTAATATTTTGGTTTAAATACATCAATTATTACAATAAAATGAAAACGATTTACTTAAACGATATTCATATATGTTGAAATTCAAACATTTATGAAAGTATCTCAGAAATCATAATTAAGAATTTGTAACGTTTTCATTTAAAAATTTGTCTTAGGAAAAAAAGTGATTTCCCATATGTTTTGTGTGTTTTACTATGAAAAGTTTCGTTTTTTTCGTCTTTTCTAATTCCCTTATAAAAGCTCAGATTTTTTGATTATGGCTCTATAAAATACAGGGTGCTCTGGCAATACTAATAACAAAGCTTACCGATTAAACAATTGTAAAATTAGTTTTTAAAGTATGCGTGTACTTTCTCTTTGTTTCAAATATATTTTCATTTCAGTTTTTTTAGTCACTTACACTACTATCAGAGCCTTCTAGAGTATAGAGCCATAATCTTAATGACGTATTTTTTACAAGCTTTTTTAGTGGTATAACTTTTCACTGATTTCTATAGAAATCCATAGTAAAAATGGTGTTTTTTAGCTTCAAGTTTTTCAATGAAAAAAGCAAAAATATTATAAAATGTTTATATAAAAGTTTTCTACATATCTTTAAGAACAATATACAAGAAGGCCATATTGGTATTAAGTAAATATTAATTGCAGAAATATTAAAATTAAATTATTTCTAAAATATTTTTTTTCGAACTTTCATTTTGAAAAATACATCAAAGTTGGCTCTGACAAATTAAAATAATACTTGCTAAATTTATCTTTAGTTTTACTAGTGTACGTAAGATGTCTAAAATGGGTACAGAAAAATACGGAAACAATTATTTAATCGCAAAATTATTACACGTTCCTATATTTTGTGAATTTGTTTTGCTTTTCCTACAATTTTTGAACTTAAAATTTCCCCAGGTGGTAATTTTTGTTACGATTTTTCCAAATTTTTACGGCCATCACTGCCATCTATTTAATGTATATTGACTTAATGACCAAACGAATCGTTAAAGCTTTTATTTCAATTTGACCAGAATGCTGTTGTTATGAATTTTTTTTAATATTTTGGTTGAAATTCAAACATTTATGAAAGTATTTCAGAAATCATAATTAAGAATTTGTAACGTTTTCATTTAAAAGTTTATCTTAGGAAAAAAAGTGATTTCCCATATGTTTTGTGTGTTTTACTATGAAAAGTTTCGTTTTTTCCTCGTTTCTAATTCCCTTATAAAAGCTCAGATTTTTTGATTATGGCTCTATAAAATACAGGGTGCTCTGCTAGTATGCATGATTTACTCGTAGGTGCTTTTGTTCGTATGTGATTTTCGTTTTCAAAAATATTAAAAATACTTGCAATTTGCAGCCATAGTAGATATTTTCACAACAAAATAAAATAAAGTAGCCGGCTTTTTTAATTTTTTTCGTATTCGGCTCACGATAATTTTGAAATGCCGGATGATGTTGTACTTGCAAGTGTATGCGTGGATTTTGTGTTGATTTTAGGTTTTATTTGTTTTTTTTTTCTGGTCGATATATTCACACAATAACGAGTGGCCCATCTAAGGTTTGCAATTTAATTTGGCTCTAAATTCAAAGACGAATGAATATTTTTCAAAGTGGTTTGTTTTATTGGAAAGAGTATACATTCCCATTAAGTATGGAGCACAATTTCATTCAAACGGTTTCCGCGGCTGGCTTTATAGTACCCCATTCTGTCAACCCAATTTTTTAAGAACATTTTCGATTTGATCTTTCAAGTCTCGGATAGTCTCTCAGTTTATTAGCCTCAGTTTATCCAATAACAAACCAGTTTCAAGAATTCGCTTCACAAATTGATCCACAAATTGCCTTGTAGGCATTTCATTTCTACTGAATTTTCCACGTAAATTTTGTACAGTTTGGGTAGAAGATACACCACTTTGAAAGTAGGTTTTCAATATTTCCCAATTTTGTTCAAGCATAAAGCGACCCATTTCGTAAATGTCAAACAGTAAACTAATTTTCTGCCATAACACGAATGACGTAAGTGTTGTCACACTCGAAATAACCGGCAGTTGAAATGGCAAACGCTAGATGGACCATCCTTTACATGCAATAATATTTGTTCCAGACCGATGTTTCCGTCAGATGAGTTCTATACAATTTTTTTGTTACACCTGCCGCTAAAGATGTTTTCACATCAAAAATATCGAAAAGGTTCGGCTCTATCAGCATTTTTGTTGTCTACAGAGCTGCATTCGATATGTAGGAATACTAAAAAAATACAATAATAGCAGCTAACTCTAATTTTTCGAATGATGAGCTATTAAGAGCAGTTTGGTTTAAACGTCCGCCACAATAAATTCTAACAGTGGTTGCCGCAAGCGACGGATGTCCAAACACGACACAATGTGGCATAGCCGATTAATTTTGGAACATCATGAACCCTTCATGAAACGGCAATTTGGGTGTCGTACTAGGAAATATGAAGAATACCGATAAACAATACATTTAGTAACAATCTAGCACCTTCAAATTTAGTTTCGGGAAACTCATACAACCGAACACCGTAAAGGCCGACGTTGCAACAGTTGTCAATCGCCGTCTTATTAAAAAGTGTTCCAAAACTCGGCTCAGTTTTCAGGTTGACACGGGAGCTGATGTCTCGGTTGTCCCACATTCATACTTTTGTGAATAACCCTTTGAATCTCAAGATGTCTTAGTTGCTGCCAATGGTACACGTATCAAATCTTATGGCACTAAACTTTTACAAATAGATTTAGAATTTTGCATAGCATTCACTCATGCTATCATAATTGCTAAGATTAAACACCCCATTTTAAGAGCGGATTTCCTCACAAGATGCCATACTAATTAATCTATAGAAAATTGCCTTCTTTCTGTCGATGGAATACGGTGAACTTCTTAGCCAATTTGCTCAAAAGACTCGAGAACCTAATTAATATAGTCCAGTAAGCCACAATATCGTACATCATATTGTTACTGAGTGACACGTTCCTTATTCCCGCCCAAGAAAATTTTGCCCAGAAAAACATAAAATTACGATAGACCTATTTGATCATTTGGTAAGTTTAGGGCTTTGCCGTCCGTCATCTTCTTCCGCTACGTCATCATTGCATCTTGTTCCAAAGCATGATAGTAACGACTGGCAATCGTGTGAAGATTACCGGCGACTCAAAGCAAACGAAGAGCCAGACTGGTAGCCCTTCCTCCACATCCACAATTTTACCGTAAATCTTCGTGGTTGCAATCATCTCAAAAATTAATTTGATTAAAGCTTACCACCATATATACCTGTTGCTAATGAAGGTGTACATAAAACCGCAGTAACAGTACCATTTGGACTTTTTGCCGACTTTACCGCTGTCACTATTACTAATAGAGCTTTTCGAAATGTTGGAATAGTTGAATTTAAATCAATCCTTTCTGTCTAATAAAGACTTAAAATGTGCAAGTGTGAACAAAATAAAATCCATCTACAATAAAAATTATCATATTCCTAGTTTGTTATTTTGTCGCCAGCGGATATCAACATTCCAATGCCAAATCAAAATATTAGCAAATCTTTTGTTAGTTTGACTTAACATGGAAAGAAAGAATTACTTCCTGCGTTACAGCCTTTATTGACAATAATACAATATAAGAATTAGCTTGTAAAAACTGCATTGGGCAATTCCGACAATTATCTTAACCTATTAAATTTTATAACAATCTTAAAATAACTAGTAGAATACAAACTGAATTCATATTGTATTTTCCGTTTTTTTTTTTTAAACAAAAATTTTAAATTTAAGAAAATTTTTCGAGATAAGCCGAGTTTTCGACAAGTCCTTTTGGTTTTTAGTTTTTCAAAGATATTATAATTTTACAAACATAATTATATGCACCAAGAACTACTAGAATAAATCACGCCATTTGTAGATGTTGACTAACATGCTGGATGTAATAAAAAGTCTTCATTATTAACACCCTACTAAATAAAGCATGTACCTTTTATGGTTTTATAACACTGCTCTGATAACCGATAAATTTGTATAAATTATCCCGTGAATATCACTTTATGATAAATTTACTGAAAAATGATGACTTACCACTTTTATGTTTAAAAATCCACTTGTGATGAGCAAGACCAAAACTCCACAATATATTATATAACTGAAAAAATGTGCACTTTCTATTATTATTTTCCTCTTGTAATAGCTTGAGATCTTGATTAACATTCTTCTTTTTAAATTTATGAACTAGAATACCACACTTCACATAATTCAATTTCACATTAATTAGGAATCATACACAGAAACACACCAAAATATATGCTTCCACTGTACTCAACACACCACTACATAACAAAAATCATAAAACGATTTTAAAGATTTCCACAAACATTTTATTTTTATTATAATAACACTATCAATTCCTTCTTATCCTTCCAAAGAAATTTTGTTTATAACTTTTTTTTTTAAATATGTTTATAAATAAAATTACTTAACAATAAAACCACAAAAAATACACTAGCCGCTTATACATAGTATTTTTTAGAAAAATATTCACTTTAAAAATTTACGCACGTATGTTCTATCCTGAGACAAAACAACACAAAAAACTCACTCAACTGAAATACGCAGAAAATTTAACTCGATTTCTAAATAAAAATTAGAGTATTTTATTTTTCCTTGCGCTGCTTTATATTATGATCCGGATTTATCCTACGACACCGAAAAACTGAATGAAAAATTGTTCTGCTAGCAGAGTTGATACTGAAAATTTTCATTCACATAATTTTTAGTTTCGTTTGGTTGATGTTTCTCGTTTTGCTTTTATAGGTTTGAGAAAATCGTGAAAAAGGAAAATAAACAACATATATTTTCTCTTCCATTATACGTAGTATACTGAGAGTAAAAAAAATAGGGGAAATTATAAAGTTATGAGTGCATATTTAAAAGTTCTGCGCGAGAGTTTGTGTAAAGGACTGGAGTAGTTTGGGTATCTAATAGTCGAAATATTATTATTTAGTGAACAGTAGCCACAGAAAATATTATTAAATTTGAGTTAAAACCCATTTAGGCACTTAGACTCACCCATCCTAAGGTTAACGGAAACTAATTAATTGCATGATGAAAGTAAATAAAAAAACTTTTACCCTAAAATGAAATAAAGAATAAAGCACTGCTGAAAACAAGAAAACAAGACAGAATAAGAAATAAATTTCGTTTATTCATTGTCTTTCAACATACCACTTATGAATTCATTAATTTTCTTATTAAAGAAACTGGTCGAGGATAAATTCGATCTAAAGCTAATTGAAAGCCAGGTTAAAAACTAGTTAAAAGATGCCGAGGCAATCCCCTATTGTCATTAAGCCATTAAATTAAATTAAATTTAAAAATACAGTGTTATAATAAAAAGTATTAGTAAACTATAAAATTAGAGAAGTAAATAGACTTTTTATTCTATACACAAACAGAACGAAATTATATATAGTGGCACTATTATGGTTTTCGTAGAGAATTGCGTATTTTAGATTTAGTTTTCCAAAACATACTGTGGCGATTGGTATTTTGTTGAAAGTTTAAGAAAAAATTGTTCCATTTAATAGCAATTTGGTTGTTTACTTTTTCCTAAAAATTTGGTTGGGAATTATTTTTCCCCAAAACATAGAAATTGTTAATGCATTATAAAAATTCAAAATATTTAATGTAAATATGAAAAATATTTATCTAAATATAGTTTATTACAACAAATTTTTCTTTTTTAATTCAATTCATGATTTTATATATGGTTTAATTGACCTTAGTCAAATTTTAATATTTTGTTAAATTGCCTTTGGCCTTTATAAGTGCTTCCACACGTCAAGGCATGCTCTTTACACAACTTCTAGCGGCTTCAGCGTTATCCTGGTCATGGTGCCATACCGTAATAAGGCGTTCAATAGGCTGAACTTGGTTGTTATTAGTTCTTGGGCCATCTTCCTCTTGAGAATAAACAAAAGTACTTTCAGGGATTTCCCTTTTAGTCTGCCGTATAGATGCAATTTAAATGTCAAAACGGAAAACATGAAAGTGGTTTGTCGCCATCTATGAAATCAAACACAATTGCATTTTTTTTCAGTCATAAATGGCGTTTTAAGAACCGATAAATGTAAAAATTAAAAATGATTGAAACATTCATACTAATATGGCCAGGCACTGTAGTGCCACCTGTATTTTGTATTTTCATTCACTTTAAACGAATGTATTTTATGTTGTAAAATACATTACAAAATGAGATATTCAAACGAACAAAAAATCTTCATTGTAAAGGAATTTACGAGCGGGGCTAGTAGACGAGACAGCAAAGACACAACAACTTCAATAACAATGTCAAGCAACATTTTTACAGTTAGTACAAATTTGGGTGACCGCATGCGAGCAATGAGTTGGAAGGAAATCTCGCACCCGCCCCCAGAACCGAAGATGGAAAAAATAGTGAAGACAAAAAACATCCTTGCAGCTTCTCAGATGTGTTGTCTTGAAACTAGCTTATCATAAAATTGAATATTGGAATTTTTAACCCAATACAAAATAAAAAGACTCAGAGACTTTCATTGGAATCCTGCGACAGACAGCTTCAGATTTGGCATTTCGTTGCGGGAATCTGAAATCTGATAATACTCTACCAAAACGAGTCTACTTTCAGAGTGTTCAAAATCTTCGACCCTCTAGGGAGATAGATGATAAGCACCAGCTAATATTTCGCATCATCAAGCAGCTCTTATTGTGTCACCTTCATAAAGAAAACTTTAAAGGTGCACAAAGATGGCAATATGACAACGACCCAGGTTTGGAACTCAAGGAAGCAAGAGAAGAAGAATTATGCAGAGTAAATAACACAACAAGAGGGAATTTTAGAAAGAAATTAATTTATTTACAAAAACAAATGGGCTCTGTTTCAGCGAAAAGCCCCATTCACATCCCCCACCATATCCATCAAATCAATCCTATGTCTGCGAGTAGGAAGGGTCGCATCGCAAACACAACAACTTACATTTCGCCAAGTAAGTACCCAATAAATAAATATTACCTTCAAAGCACCCACATCCACCCTTAACTCTAGCTCTTTTTAGAAGAAGGTTCTGGACCACAAACGGTAGAAGTAGAATTTGGGCAGAAATAAATAAGTAAGAGTGGTATTTATGGCATTGCTGAGTTCACCACCAAATTACAGCTAATGGCTAACTTTTTACCTCAAGGGGGAGTACTACAATCGCGTCCATTCACTCACGCGGGCGTAGACTTCGGCCAGGACCTATTCAAGTCCGAGGCACAAAGTCCTGCCAGAGATACATAGCCGTCTTTATATGTTTTTCAACTAAAACTACATTCATCTCGTGATCGTGAGCGATTTGATCGCAAAGTAGCATTCAGAAGATTATTGTGCGCAGAGGTAAGTGCCAATATATTTATTCTGATAATGGTACAAACTTTGTCGGAGCTCGATCAATACACGTCAAGGAAATGCGTGAGTATTTAAAACAAACTACCCCTCATCTTCAAAAAATGTTAGTTAAGAATGGCACGAAATGGCATTTTATACCACCATCAGTATCACATATCGGAGGGCTATGGGAGGCAGCAGTCAAAACAATGAAGCATTACTTAAAGCAAACAATCGGGAAAGCACGCTGACAAACCAAGAACTTTCGACAGTAATTGCTACAGATCTAGGCCACTGATAACCATATCAGTAGATCCGTCTGAAGTAGTACTAACACCAGGGTATTGATTTTGGTCGCAAAATGAGGATTGAGAATTTTGTATATGTACACGGCGTGCCGTCAAATATTTTTATTGTATTAGTGTGTTTTCTCATGATGGTAAGTATCAAAAATAAGCTAAGCGGGTGAAATCGGTTCAACTTTTTGTTGCTTCCGCTCGCCTTGAGTTGTTTTTCCCTATCTTTTAACATGAGGAATTCATGTTTTTCTATCTATTGTTGTAAACGAGACATTTATTTTACTTCGTTAACAAAAATCCAAAACAATATACGCAATCAAAAAAATTGCTCGTGATCTTCAATATAAAAACCAAAAAGCAGCATAAATAAATGGTTTTTAATCTATACATTCTTCGTCGGCCACATTCATAATATTTTTAACTTTTTTTTTTTTGAGTTATGTGAGAATAAACATTTGAAAAATAAAAAAAACAATTCAGTGTTATCTCATGCGTACGAAAGGAATGTTGTACACATTTTTATTTCCTGTAATTTTTTGTAAAATTTAAAACTAATAAAATGGTAAATTGAATAATGATTTAAAAATAAACAAAAATTAGCTAAAAATGGAAAATAAGTCAGAAAAATATTTATAAACTATAATTTTATTAACAATTTTAAATGATGAAAAGACACACGACGTACATCCTTCCTCTCCTGCGTTTGAATTACCACTAAGCCAAAATAACTAATTTACTTCTTATATTTTCCACTTATATTTTATATCCCTCTGTTTCGTATCATTTTATCTCTCTTATTTGCATCATGTTAAACAAAAAACAAAAAAACCGCCCATCAATTTTTTAATTTTTTGTTTAACATCGAATAAGAGGGATAATGTGAAAAATATGGAATGGGTACGAAGGGCCGAGTTTCAAAGGGCCGAATGTCGAAGGGCCGAATGTCGAAGGGCTGAATGTCGAAGGGCCGAATGGGTCGAAGGGCCGAATGTCGAAGGGCCGAATGTGTCGAAGGGCCGAAAGTGTCAAAGGGCCGAATATCGAAAGGCCGAATAGGTCGAAGGGCCGAATGGGTCGAAGGGCCGAATGGGTCGAAGGGCCGAATTTTTTTTTTTTTTTTTGTTTTTAGAAATATAATTTTTAAAATTTGTTGTTTTAAGGAATATTTGGTAATTTTTTTTTTGTCAAATATAAATTAATTTCTTATGAATTTATGTATTTTATTATATTTGATCTTTGGATATTCTATCGACAAAAATATTGCATTAATTGAGGTTGTTTATATTTTGCGTTCCTTTTGGAATTATCAAGTGAAAAAATATTTGTATATAATAGGTATTTTACCAAAACCAAGTCTTATTATATCAATATAAATGGAATATATGTATATGTAGTTTACACATATGTATTACTTTTGTAGTATAACCGCTCGTATATAATAACAAAATGCGAATTTTATTTTTTTCTAACATGCATTCCAAATGTAAATAGATTTTAAATAAGAAAACGGAATTTTGTCATAAAATGTCATAAAAATTCAATTTACTTCTGTTCTTTAAACTGATGATAATATTCATTCTTTTCGAACGATGTTATTTTCTAGACCATTATATAGTTTATTGCTATTGTTTTAGAAAAAAAAAAGTAAGTGGTGGAATTTGTCTTTTGGAACAAAGAATCCTAATTATCGGTCGGCTTTCTTTCAACCTCACTATACGAAAATGCATTATTTTACTCTACACGATGAATACATAAAAAAAAGGGATGGAAAGATTTTTCAAGGGTGGATCTACAAAAAAGAGTTTTATTGATGTGTCCATGAACATAATCATAAATAAATAATGTTGTATTATGTGTTTTGGTTATTCTATATACCTATTTGCATCATGGACAAATATATCTAGAAAAAGAAAAGACAAGAGAAAGATAACAAAAATATCTAGAAAAAGAAGAAAAGCTCAAGAAGAGAAACTAACTTCCGGAATTATAATTTTAAATAAAATTTGTGTAATTATTACAATTTGTTTTTTATTAATTGAATCTGAACTATCTTGATGTAAGTAGATAAATGCCTACTCATATAAAAAATCAACTTAAAATAAGGGACATAGGAAAACTGACTTTGGTATGTAAATTTTGCATTACAAAATATTGCAATTACAAAAAGTTGCAATTATAAAATATTGCAATATAAAATCTTGCATAACAATTTCCCGTACTATTTTTTCTTTATTCTGAGGAAAATAAATTGAAAAAAAATGACATCGACTAATTTAACTTGGAATTGTAGAAGCTAACGGCTTCGGTAACTCTCACGGGCACGCGGGAGGTCGCTGCGCTCCCCCCCCCCCGCTTAGCCCTCCGAGGGGCTTTAGATTTGAGCTTCGGGGGACGTAGGAGTCGGGATCAGCAAACATGTCGCACTGCGTGCCGCACGTAGGAGCGGATTATATAGAATAAAAGGATTACCCAAATACATAATGTTGTAATTTATGATTGGATGAATGGAAAACATCAATAAAACTCTTTTTTGTACATAGATCCACCCTTTAAAAATCTTTTCATCCCTTTGTTTGTTATGTGTTCGTCGTGTAGAGAAAAAAAATACATCGTATAGTGAGATTGAAAGAAAGCCGACCGATAATTAGGATTCATTATTTACTTTTTTTTTTTCTAAAACAATAGCAATAAACTATATAATGTTCTCGAAAATAACATCGTTGGTAAATGAAAGAATTTTTATGACATTTTATGACAAAATTCCGTTTTCTTATTTAAAATCTATTTACATTTGGTACGCATATTTGAAAAAAATAACCTTCGCCTTTTGTTATTATATACGAGCGGGTTATACTACAAAAGTAATACATATGTGTATACCTACATATATATTCCATTTATATTGATATAATAAGACTTGGTTTTGGTAAAATACCTATTATGTACAAATATTTTTTCACTTGATAATTCCAAAAGGAACGCAAAATATAAACAACCTCAATTAATGCAATATTTTTGTCGATAGAATATCCAAAGATTAAATATAATAAAATACGTACATAAATTCATAAAAAATTAATTTACATTTGACAAAAAAAAAATTACCAAATATTTCTTAAAACAACAAATTTTAAAAATTATATTTCTAAAAACAAAACAAAAAAAAAATCGGCCCTTCGACCCATTCGGCCCCTTCGACCCACCCATTCGGCTCTTCGACCCATTCGGCCCTTTGACATTCGGCCCTTCGACATTCGGCCCTTCGACACATTCGGCCCTTCGACAAATTCGGCCCTTCGACATTCGGCCCTTCGACATTCGGCCCTTCGACATATTCGGCCCTTCGACATATTCGGCCCTTTGAAATTCGGCCCTTCGACATTCGGTCCTTCGACATTCGGCCCTTTGATATCATTCCAAAAATATAAGTAAATTAGTGATTTTGGGATGGGCAAGCAGGATGTACGTCGTATGTCTTTTCATCATTTAAAATTATTAATAAAATTATAGTTTATATATATTTTTCTGACTTATTTTCCATTTTTAACCATAACTCACAAAATTTTTGCTAATGATTCACACCCAAACAACATCATCACTAAAAAGAAAGACAAAACTTAGTTGATTTCAAACAAATAACTCACAATATATTTAAACAAAAGTTCTCAATATAGTTTATAATTAATCAAATTAATCTTAATTAAATTTTGATTAAAACTATTTTTTTGAATCTTCATGAGAAAATTAAAATAATTCAATTTAGGGTTTATAGAAAAATAATATGTTAATAATAAAAAAAATCACCAGACAATGTGTTGCTTGTCCACGAGCTGAAAATTAAAGGTCCTAAAACCCACTTAAATTATTATTTTTGTTTTTCTCATGAAAATTTTACACATTTACAAAACACTTTTTTTTTTGTTTTTGTGACATTTGTGACGAGATTTACATATGACAAAACTTTAATAATTAATTTATGTAAAGAAAAATGTAACTTTAAGCACACTTTAAAAGCACTAAAATTCACAGCAGATTTAAAGAAAATCTAGTACTTAACAATAATTATTAATTTTAATATTAATATCAAAAATTTAGTTGCTATCCGACTAACACACTTAAAATATTAATATGGCTGCATCAATATCCTGCTACGTATCATTAAGATGACCCAAACATTTTTATTATTATTTCTTTCTTTGTTTAGGAAAGCAAATGACTTCTTTATGTGCTAGAACCTTCGCTATCTTTTTTAACAGATACGTATATTTTTTTTGATTAGCAATAATGTGCATACACATATGTATGTATGTGTTTTTATTTGTATTATTTTGTTTTATAACTAAATAAATAAAAACTGAGAGGCCTGTCCTCTGACCACTTACTGATAAACTTGCTTTTTATGCAATATTTTATGCCTGCTTAACGTAAATCTGTTTAACAAAAAAAATATGAAATCCGTCAGAGAAATTATAAACAAAAGTAAAATATACTGCTAATAAAAGGAATTAAATTCAATAATGGTTTACCAATATCTTTCTTTAATAAGAATTATGTATTTAAAATCCAATAAATATCTTTAGATGGAAATGCACCATCACCAAATGACAACTTTTCACTCAGGCCTCTCGATTTGAGAGTTGAGATTTGAGAATTACGACTTGTTAATATTAAAAATTGCAACAAAAAATATTTACAAAAGAATATTTACAAAAGAAGTCTTATGGATTGAAAGATCTGACCTGAGCAAATTTAAAAACAAACAAACAAACAATAAGTTGTAATGCAAAATTTCTTACAGGTGCGAAATACACAAATTTGATAGATACAATAATATAATATAAATGTTTCTTATTGAAAAATATTGATTTTAATTGATTACGGCAGTGTAAATGTTTTAAGCTAAGTATTTCAATTACAAATTTTAAATTTAGTTTACTATAGTTTTTGATTTGTTTTAGGTTATGAATGTTTCTGGACATACTCCCCTCATTGAATCGTCAGATTCTTTAATTGGAAGACGGCAGACTTGATTTATTGATCTTCTTAAAATTCCACTAGCCGTCTTTATTTGCACAACACGAACGTTACCATCGTTCCCCGGATACAGCTGAATGATTTTTCCTAATAACCACTGCGCTGGTGGTAAATTGTTGTCTTGGATTATTACGATGTTGCCTTGGTTTGGTTTGCCATTTGGATCTAGATCGTAGGAATGTTAAATATTCAATTTTCCAGCGCTTCCAAAATTGTTCATGTATTCTCTTGACGATGTCCCAACGTGAATGCATAGATAATTTAGATGCTGGCATTTCGATAACTTGTTTCATATGTCTGCCGATAAGAATGTGCGCTGGGGTCAGATAATCTAAGTCGTCGGAATTTGACGAACAAATTGGCCTAGAGTTAAGGACCCCTTCATCTGCGTAATTAGGGTGGAGAACTCCTCCAACGTTAGAATGTGTTCACCGACTGTTCTTTGCAGATGGACTTTAGCGGATTTTACAGCGCTCTCCTATAGACCGCCTTGATGCGGAGTTGCTGGCGGTATGAATCGGAATTCGATATTATTTTTTGTGAGGTAATCCGATATTTCTTCCGAGTGTTGCTTTAGGACATCATAAACAAATTGTAGGTTATTTTTTGCCCCAAAGAAATTTGTTCCTTTTAATTTAATATGTTCCGAAGATTGTAAGAGAATTCAATCCAGTTTCGAACTGATGAGCTTATGATTATGAAAAAATCAATCCTCTCATCAGGCCGCGGCGACTGGACTGACTATACCACAATTTACATTCTATATATACAGAATGTCCTGTGCTTTATATACTAGCGAATCGTACTAATATAGATAAATTCAATTACAATTTTTCTTCTTCGTGACAATCACATAAGCTGTGAACGCTAATTTTACTTTTTTTTTTTTAATTTTTGTTGAATGTTAATTAATTCTTATAATTTCTAAATATGCTACCGGTCTTACGACACTTTTAAATGTGTTTTTATTTATTAACACGTAGAAACATATTAGTATTACGAACGGTAAATTCAACGAAAACCGGCTAATAGACAGAATTCTATTTATTTAATTTTAATTTAATATGTTCCGAAGATTGTAAGAGAATTCAATCCAGTTTCGAACTGATGAGCTTATGATTATGAAAAAATCAATCCTCTCATCAGGCCGCGGCGACTGGACTGACTATACCACAATTTACATTCTATATATACAGAATGTCCTGTGCTTTATATACTAGC
Organism: Tipula vernalis; assembly: GCA_958295665.1. Lineage (NCBI taxonomy): Eukaryota > Metazoa > Arthropoda > Insecta > Diptera > Tipulidae > Tipula > Tipula vernalis. The sequence goes on from OY282558.1 coordinate 275,204,685, forward strand.
GAATCGTACTAATATAGATAAATTCAATTACAATTTTTCTTCTTCGTGACAATCACATAAGCTGTGAACGCTAATTTTACTTTTTTTTTTTTTTTAATTTTTGTTGAATGTTAATTAATTCTTATAATTTCTAAATATGCTACCGGTCTTACGACACTTTTAAATGTGTTTTTATTTATTAACACGTAGAAACATATTAGTATTACGAACGGTAAATTCAACGAAAACCGGCTAATAGACAGAATTCTATTTATTTAATTTTAATTTAATATGTTCCGAAGATTGTAAGAGAATTCAATCCAGTTTCGAACTGATGAGCTTATGATTATGAAAAAATCAATCCTCTCATCAGGCCGCGGCGACTGGACTGACTATACCACAATTTACATTATATATATACAGAATGTCCTGTGCTTTATATACTAGCGAATCGTACTAATATAGATAAATTCAATTACAATTTTTCTTCTTCGTGACAATCACATAAGCTGTGAACGCTAATTTTACTTTTTTTTTTTTAATTTTTGTTGAATGTTAATTAATTCTTATAATTTCTAAATATGCTACCGGTCTTACGACACTTTTAAATGTGTTTTTATTTATTAACACGTAGAAACATATTAGTATTACGAACGGTAAATTCAACGAAAACCGGCTAATAGACAGAATTCTATTTATTTAATTTTAATTTAATATGTTCCGAAGATTGTAAGAGAATTCAATCCAGTTTCGAACTGATGAGCTTATGATTATGAAAAAATCAATCCTCTCATCAGGCCGCGGCGACTGGACTGACTATACCACAATTTACATTCTATATATACAGAATGTCCTGTGCTTTATATACTAGCGAATCGTACTAATATAGATAAATTCAATTACAATTTTTCTTCTTCGTGACAATCACATAAGCTGTGAACGCTAATTTTACTTTTTTTTTTATTTTTATTTAATAAATAAAAACACATTTAAAAGTGTCGTAAGACCGGTAGCATATTTAGAAATTATAAGAATTAATTAACATTCAACAAAAATTAAAAAAAAAAAAAAAAAAAAAAAAAAAAAGTAAAATTTGTTCCGTTGTCACAACTGCTCCACGCCTCCGAACTGCATGAATCCTGAATGGGCCGCAGAAATCTACGCCTACTACTGCGAAAGGAAAGCTGGGCTGCACTCGATCTTGGGGTAACGATCCCATTATTTGTTGCGCCGTTTTCGGTTGTTGTCTTACACATTGGATGCATTGCCAAAATACTCTTTTGGCAACGTCTTTACCTCTAATTATCCAATAAGTTTGGCGGACCAGGCTTGTTAATAAATTGACATCAGGATGCTGATTCTCGTGATGAATGTGGTGAGTTATTAACGTCGATAAACGATTTTTACTGGACAAAATTACCGGATGTTTCGCGTTATATGGTAATTCCGAATTATTTAACCTTCCTCCGACTCGTGTGACTTGTGCATCGTCAAGAAACCGATCCAATGGTCTCATTTTGCTTCGTTTTGGAATTGGCTTGCCGTTCAATAACGCATTATATTCTTCTGGGAAATCCGCAATTTGTACCTTTCGGAATAGAGATTGGTTGGCCAAATGAATCTCTGATCTTGTCAGTACTCCAGATTGTCGATTGGTTTTAGATTTAGATGCTCTACAATTATTAAAAAAAACGGTAAATATAAGCAAATGTTTTTTGTAGTTTGAAAAAATTGGAAAATCTATTGATCAGGTCGTAGACTAAATCTGATTCGCCATTCTCTTTCTGGATTGTAATACTGTGGATCAACAATGTAGGTGAACGTTCTTCGGTAGTGGGTGGAATGACCGCTTGGTTCGGCCAATTATCTGCCCCTTCGCATAACCACACTGGTCCCTTCCACCAAAAGTTGCTTGTTGAAATCTCGTGTTGCGATCACGTTTTACCGCGAGTTGCGTAATCCGCAGGATTATCCTTAGAAGGAACGTGTCTCCAGATGCTTCTGTTGTGCTCATCTATAATCTGGGACGTTCGGTTGGCAACGAATGTCGTCCATCGTCGAGGCTGGCTGGATAGCCAATCTAGGACAATTCTTGAATCTGTCCAAAGTGTGATGGAAGATATTTCCAAATTCAGCATGCCTACAATCTGTTTCGTAATTCGGCTTAACAATACTGCTCCCATTAATTCAAGTCTGGGCAGGCTAATTTGTTTTAATGGAGCTACTTTTGATTTTGCACAAATCAAGTGAGTTTCAAACCCCTCGTCGGTTTTAGTCCTTGCATACAATACGGCTGCATAAGCCCACTTGCTGGCATCACAAAATCCGTGAATACTGACTGCTTTCGTGGTGGCTATCCACCTTTGAACTTCGATGTTCGACGTTCCGCTTAAATCATTGCGTATTTTGATCCATTCTGACTTTGTATCAATTGGCAATTCGCTATCCCACTTCAACTTCTGCAACCATAATTTCTGGAACAATATCTTGACCCGTATCGTAATTGGAGATATCAGCTCTAGAGGATCAAAAATCCTGCTTGCCTCTGATAACAACGTTCTTTTAGTGTGAATTTTAAGTGGATTGATATCGGCTTTGAAAATAAACCGGTCGGTCGTGGAATCCCAAGCTATTCCCAATAATTTCATGGACTCTTCGTGGTTCGATAGTTGCTTTATGTTATCGGTCTCTAGCTGGTGGATTTCTTCTCGTATTAACCTGTGGTTTGACGACATTTTCCTCAGGTTGAATCCTCCGCTGCGTAGAATTCGAATAATACTGTTCTTTAACTCCTGTAGCTGCTGCAGAGTAGCCACACCCGTCATTAAATCATCAACCTAGATGTCTTTTTCGATAGCACGAGATGCTCCCGCGGATTCGTTTGAATTCAGCCGAGCCAGTTCCACCAAACATCTGGTGGCCATAAATGATGCAGATGCTGTACCATATACGTCACCGTATTTAGGGCGTAAGGTTTGATGTGTTGCTGCTTATTTCGCCATAAGATTATTTGGTCCTTTTTATCATCGTTATGAATGCCTACCTGGTGATACATTTTTTCGATGTCGCCAACAAATACGAATCGGTGCTGCCGAAATCGTATTAAAATTTCAAAAAGGCTTGATTGTACGGAAGGACTAACCATCAATTTTTCATTAAGAGAAGAATTACCATGGCATTTCGCAGAGGCGTCGAAAACTACACGCAGTTTTGTAGTGAGGCTGCTCTCTTTTTTCACACCATGGTGTGGTAAAATATACATGTTTTGCAGATGAATAAGTATTTCTAAATAAATAAGTATGTATAACCACAGAAGAAAGATTAACCAGAACAGTCATAACGCTGTTTTTGTATGGAAAAATTTGGACTCATTTTTTTGACCTTGATTTGCCGAAGTTAAGAGAAAGTTGGGTTATGTATTCTTTGGTTTACTGGTGTTTATTTGAAATAATAAAAATTAAGAATCCTTAACAGTATACCCCAGTAACCACATGTCACAAAAAATCGACAAAAAGTTGACATTCATTTGTGATTTGTCGACCAAATCGTTTAAAAATTTGTCAATTTTTTGTGAATAATTTGTCGACAAACGGTACCCTGAAATCACCAAACTGTCACTTTTTTGCATGACAATTTTGTCGATCAATTCGTCGAATATTTGTGGATAATTTGTGGAATATTTTGTGAAAAATTAATTGATTATTTCTTTCTTTTAATCCACATTTTTTCCATAATAAAATGACAAATTTTACGACAAAATTGTGAAAAGTTTTGTTTAAAAAATTGTCAAATATTGGATAACATTCTTGTGACAAATTGATGAAAAATTTGTGAAATATGGATAACATTTTTGTGTGTAATTATTTGATACTTTGCGACAAAATTTGCGGAAAAATGGTCGTGAAATTTTTGTGATTTGGGTCAAATATTTTTTTAAATATTTATTTTAAATAAAACATCAACAGCTTTTGAATTTAAAAAATTTATTCATTATAAGACTGATTGCCCGAAATGCGATTGTTTCAATTTCCCAATTTATTAATTACTCTTTTTACTGCCTTTTGTACGCTTTCTCGTTCGCATGTTGAAAGCTTCCTCGTCTGAAATTACCGAATTTATTATTAGTTTTAGAAAATTAATGCTAATAAATAGAATATTTACCAATAATTTTGCAATGTCATCATGCCCACATCTGCACTGTACTATTTAAATATCTCCTTATTACTAACAGGCAAAGATATATCGCTGTCATCATTTGGTATTTCGTCGTCTGATTTATTTGATAATATGCAGGTAATATTTACTGGCAATTCTGTTAATGTTTGCTGTAAGATTTGTATTTTTTGGTTTAGCCGGAAAACTTCTAATTTTAATCTTTTGCAAAAAACAATAAATTTATAAGTTAGTGTTTTGTTTTATAGATTAAGTATTAATAAAATTACTAATTTCATCCTAATTAATTAGTAATTGGTCTTATCTTATAAAACATCTTTGATAATTAACATTAATTAATATAATCAGAACTTACATTATTAAAATTTGTTGATAAATTTCACAAAATAACACTCACTTAAAAATTAAGAACAAACAAATATAACTGATAAAAACACAAAGAAAAAATAACCAAATCGCAAAAGATTGAACTTAACTTTACTTAGAGCACAAATTTAAGTTTACTTAATGAAATGAAAGCAAAATTAAAACTAAAAATTTCAACAATTCTTCGAGAAAATCATATACGAAATAATAGGGCAAAGTATATAATACTCTCTTTCTCTCCTATTGTTCTATCATTACCAAAATAAAATAATACGTGTTTTATTGTTGTAGTACAATGGTAATTACCACAAAGGTCAAAATTTTGTTTTAGTGGCGAAATTAGATTTCATTATGAGTTTAAATTATTATTAATTTACCTAAACATGCTGCATTTAGGTAAATTAATAATAATTTAAACAACAATTACTTAACAGAAATTTGATTAATTTGGGAATGAGGCGTACTCAACGATTCTTCCATTAACATTTTTGTTTGTGTTGAATAAGCTATTAAAAATTTGTACTAACGAAATAATCACGTATCAATAAAATTTCAACAATTTTAGGTCAACAAAATAGTTCGACAAAATGTCTACATTTTTTTGTTAATAATTTGTCATCAACAATTTGAGTTTTACGAAATAATCACTTGATCACTTGAATTTTGGGTGAAAAATTTGTCAATAAAATCAATTCAACAAAATGTCCACTTTTTTGGGTTAAAAATTTGTGGGTAGAATCACTAACTATAGGTAAAAATTATTTTTCGACAAATTTTCAACAATTTTTTGTGAAAAATTTGTCGACATTTGTGTGTGATAAAAAGGACAAACGTTTTTGTCATAAATTGGTCGGACCGCATGGTGATCACATATTTTGGTTACTCGGGTAGTTAGTGAAATTATATGACAAATTTTGTTTTGACAGCATAATTTGTATTAAATATTCAAAAAATTCATAATGTTCGAAAATAATTATACTTCAATGTCCAAAAAAGAAGGTAAGATGAAAAAAAAATTTGATCCACGCAATGTCTATTCTGGGGTGAGATGTTGTAACCATCACGTTTTTCGCTTCGATGCATTTTCGATAGAATAACGGTATTTTAGAACTAAATTGTTTTAAAATTTTATATTTTTAACAAAGCAGTACAGTTATTCTATCGAAAATGGATCGAAGCGAAAAACGTGATGGTTACAACATCTCACCCCTGGTTAATCTTTCTTCTGTGACTGTGGTATAGTGATGTGCGGGTAGTAACTATTCGTTATTTAATACTCGTTACTTTTAACTACCCGAAGTAACGATTCCTTCGGTTAAAAAATATTCGTTACATTATACCTACTAAAATGAAAACAAAAAACAAACAAAAAATTAGTTCGCATCATTGAGTTGAATCCAACGTATATAATCTAGTTCTGTCTTTTTTTCTCCTTACGTTTGTGTTTTTCCATACAAACAATGAAAAAACATTTTTTTGTTTATACCCTCCCGGCGCAAAAATGTATACAGCAAAAATGTACAGCGTACGAACAGTTTACGAACGCTTTTTTTATAATACACTGCTACATTTACATTTTCTATACACAGTGCTGTCAATTATATCTTGCGGCTTTGTTTTAGTTTCAATTTTTTTTTGTACAAATTAAATTAAAGTTGTCGTATTGTGAAAATATAAATACTTTGATAATTATTGTTAGTTTTTTGTGGCATTCAAGAGCACCACTATATCCATAATATCATATAAAAATCATTATAATGAATATTTTGAAAGGTATTTAAATAATACTCGAAGTACTTCATCTATGATTGAAACATTTTATTTCATTTCAGAAAAAGATTAATTAACAAATTTGGCACCTTGTATCTTGTGTTGCGGCTTATTTGAAGAAAAATACAAATAAAAGATAAGATTGATTTAAAAAAATTGTTTTATTCTAATTAAATGGGGCAATTCGCACTAAACCGTTCGTCAATGTTACGCTTAAGCAGTTCGTAAACATTACGTTTAAGCGTACACGTTATGAACAGTTTTATACATACTAATACATACACAAGTCTTCGCAAATTTGTTTCACTTCTCATGTGACAAAAGTACACATTACCCCTCCCGGCGCAAAAATGTATACAGCAAAAATGTACAGCGTACGAACAGTTTACGAACGCTTTTTTTATAATACACTACTACATTTACATTCTCTATACACAGTGCTGTCAATTATATCTTGCGGCTTTGTTTTATTTTCAATTTTTTTTGTACAAATTAAATTAAAGTTGTCGTATTGTGAAAATATAAAAACTTCTGATAATTATTGTTAGTTTTTCGTGGCATTCAAGAGCAGCACTATATCCATAATATCGTATAAAAATAATTGTAATGAATATTTTAAAAGGTATTTAAGTAATACTCGAAGTACTTCATCTATGATTGAAACATTTTATTTCATTTCAGAAAAAGATTAATTAACAAATTTGGCACGTTGTGTCTTTTGTTGTGGCTCACTTGAAGAAAAATACAAATAAAAGATAAGATTTAAAAAAATTGTTTTATTCTAATTAAATGGGGCACTTCGCACTAAACCGTTCGTCAATGTTACGCTTAAGTAGTTCGTAAACATTACGTTTAAGCGTACACATTATGAACACTTTTATACATACTAATACATACAAATGTCTTCGCAAATTTGTTTCACTTCTCATGTGACAAAAGTACACATTACGTACTATATTCGTACTGTTTTAGTGTAACGTTTACGAACACCTTAGTATATCAAAGTCTTCGTAAACCGTACGTTTATGATACACCTGGTCTGGAGGGACGTACTATATTCGTACTGTTTTAGTGTAACGTTTACGAACACCTTAGTATAGCAAAGTCTTCGTAAACCGTACGTTTATGATACACCTGGGTGGTCATTTTGTGGTGCTATATCACACCTTTATATCACTAGTGGAGACTTTTTTTGTGTGATATAAAAAAATGGAGAAAGTCTACAAACACACCCCTGCAAAATGAATTTTAAGGGGAAAATGATGAATCAAAGTGATAAGTTGACGTTTCCACATAACCTCAAATGACATTATATGAAAATTTTATACGAAGTGCTATTTGTGTGATGATAAAGTAATACTTGAATGCAAAGATGCTTATTATTTAAATAAAATGTTAAAAATATAATAATCAGTCCTTTGTCAATCAACAATTTTATTTTGCACTTAGTTTCATGATAATTTTCATTCATTTTTTTAATATCCCAATTTAGTGGTTTTCCATCAAACTATTTGGAGTTTGATCAAAAACAACCAAATTAAAGTTTCAAAAAAATTAATGAAAATTATCATGATACGAAGTGCAAAACAAAATTGTCGATTGAAAAAAGACCAATTAATATATTTTTAACATAACATAACTTGAAAAGCCTTTGATTTGTTAGAATTTGATGTTTAAACATTGACCAATATTTGCATTTTGTGGGGTTATGTCAGATGGTTTATGTTGATTTTTTGTTTAAGAATATTTTTTTGTCCTTTGTGAGCTCCCGAAGAAATTTGTTATTCTAGGCAACTAGAATGTTATTTTTAACCAAGATATACAGAAAATAAAGGTACAATATTGCGCATGCTGTTGCCATACTTTTTTCGCAATTTGACGTCACGTGTTGTCAAAAATGCTGATATTTATATGGAGTTTCGTGATGTTTTATTAATTTTTTAAATAAATGGTAAATAAATTTTTTTTTATTCTTGCCATTTATTGTTTTTCGACTTTATGTTAAAATTAAACATTTCAATTTTTATTTTAGTTATATACTGCAATACTTTTGGAATTAAATCGCAAAAATAGGCATGTTTTAATATTCGTGTCTAGAGCAGACTGTTTGAGCACATTGCATAACAAGTTTCGGAATTTATGAGTAAATTTTTTTTGTTAAATGCAGAGAACGTTTAGATTTTAATTATTTAATTCAAAAAATTGGGAGTATTCAATTTTAAATATACTAAATTTGAATAATTCCTATTGCAACAAAACTATCAGTTGTACTTCTGATAAGAACACATATAGAACACTAAACAGCGAATGGGTGTTTTGATGTAGTTGTAGCGAAAACCATAAGACAATAAATGAAATAAGCCAGAGATTTAATTTTAATTTATAGTTTTATTTAATTTCCGTTTTTTCAAATTTATGTTTTCTATTAACTGGGCGTTTAATAACTGAATTTTAAAAAACATTTTACACCTAAAAAACAATTTTTTGTGAACTGAAAACAATAATTTGTGAACTGAATTTTTATTTAATATATTTTTACATTTACATATATTTAACGTTGAATATGAACATAATATTTGAATAGGTACGTGGATACCAATAATTTGAAGCCAAACGAAAATAGATAACAAAAATTTGAGTACATAACGTAAAGAAATAAAAATTTTAATAATTGGTACGTACATATGTTGAATAAATGAATGACCAAAAACATTTAATAATTTAATTGTTTTATGTTATATACTCATAATTTTGTCTACCCTTTTTTCCATTTATCTTCGACATTATATACTCGAAGGAATTATTTCTCAAATATTTGGACCATAAAAAAAATATAAAGCATAAAAAGGGTCTCGGTAAACTATCATTATCAATTGTAAATACGGTTTGTAAAAAAAAATTACGATTATTCTTGATTTATTTAAAAAATTAATCAAAAAACCGCCAAACTTCATATACAAATGTGTTTTTTTGACTACACGTGACGTGATGCGCAAAGAAAGACAAAAATAAGACACGGGAATATACTACCTATTCTTTCTGTATACCTTGATTTTTAACAAATAATTTACTACACAAAATTAAAATACTTGTTGATTTTTGTATTTCGTTTTTCTTGTAAATTTAACAATAACCCATTAATTTTATTTCAAAAATATATAAATGATCATTTTGTTAATAAATATCATTCATTTATATTTCGCGTCAATGTAAATTTCATTCATTTTTTGATATTTTTATTAGAGCTTTTTTTAACTAAACTCCATATAAAACAAATGTAAACAACAAAATAATTTTTTTTCCACTTGTAAAAGTAAGACGGAAGAAGTTGTGGTCTTTTTCATTTAAATCATTATTCGACTTGACGATATTCATCCATGACAACACCATAGTTAGCAACGACAATTTATTTTTCGCACAGTATCGCCAAATGTGATAAATTACCACAAAATGACAACACTGCAAAATGAATTTTAAGGGGAAAGCAATGAATCAAAGTGATGATTTGACACGTAACCTCAATTGTTGATTTTTATATTGCTATGTAATATAAAAATCAACAATTATTTTAGTTTTATGTATTAAATTGTATGTTAAAAGAACCATTCTAGTAGCCTTGAATAACAAATTTCACAAAAACAATCATCCTTCTAACAGAAATGGACAAAAAATAAGCAATTCTTAAACGAAAATCAACATAAACCATCTGACATAACCTCACAAAATGCAAATAATGGTCGGTGTTTAAACATGAAATTCTAATAAACCAAAGGGTTTTCTAGTTATGTTAACTTAAAAATATAATAATTAGTCTTTTGTTAATCAACAATTTTGTTTTGCAGTTCGTATCACAGTAACTTTCATTCATTTTTTTAAACTTTAATTTAGTTGCTTTCGATCAAACTCCATATAGTTTGATATAAAACAATTAAATTAAAATTTTAAAAAAATGAATGAAAATTATCATGATATCAAGTGCAAAACAAAATTGTTTGTTATCAAAAGACTAATTATTATATTTGTAAGTTAACCTAATTAGAAAACCCTTTGATTTATTAGAATTTCATGTTTAAACACCGACCATTATTTGCATTTAGTGAGGTTATATCAGATGGTTTATGTTGATTTTCGTTTAAGAATTGCTTATTTTTTGTCCATTTCTATTAGAAGGATGATTGTTTTTGTGAAATTTGTTATTCTAGGCTACTAGAATGGTTCTTTTAAGATACAATTTAATACACAAAACTAAAATAATTGTTGATTTTTATACTCCGTTTTCCTGTAAATTTAACAATAATCCATTAATTTTATTTCAATAATATATACATGATTATTTTGTTAATAAATATCATTTATTTATCATTAGCGTCAATGTAAATTTCATTCATTTTTTGAAATTTTGATTAGAGGTGTTTTTAACCAAACTCCATATAAAAAAAAATTAAACAACAAAATAAACAATTTTTTCCACTTGTAGAAGTAAGAAGGAAGATATTGTGGTCATTTTCATTCAAATCATTATACGACGTGACGTTGTTCATCCAAGTTGGGACCGCAGTAAGCCACGACAAATGTCAGTTTATCACAGTTTTATCACCAAATGTGATATAGCACCACAAAATGACCACCCTGGTCTGGAGGGTAGTAGTGATTACTTTGTACCGAATAAAAAGTAACGAATATTACGTCAAAAGTAACGAGTACCCGTGATTACCTAAAAGTAACGAAACTGCACATCTCTAGCTGGTATAACTTTCGGAAAAGACATAATACCTCAAACACATAAGCGGCGCTCTACGCCTGGCTTCGCTTCTCTTCGTCTGTATGATTTTATGCAACCACATAGGCGCCGCTAAATTGACATTTATAGCCGATTTAGACGTACCAACATTTTTTTCCAACATTTTTTTGTTGACACTTAGAGCTACACGCAATACAAAAAAATGTACACGCGATAAAAAGAGAAAAGTATACAACAAAAATCTCGTCATACCATAATTTTTTGGCGGTATAAAATCGACGATATAATTTTTGATAAATACCGCGGTGATACTAGTTTATTTGGCAAAATTATGGGTTTTCCGCGTGAAATGAATAATTTTCGAACGTAAATTTATTTTATTACTAAAATTTTAAAAAAATAAAATAAAGCGCTATAAAAATTTCTCAAATCGCCATTTTTATTGTGTTTGTTGTTGTTTGTTACTATAAAATATACTCGGGTCGAGTATATTTTATAGTCAAATTTGTTTTTATAGTAACATTGTTTGAAAAAAATAAGAAAAAAAAACCCAACAAAATTTTGTTGGATTATTTTTTTGTTCTTGTCTTACAAATGAAAATCGTAATATACTAATATCTTCATTTTTTGTTGGGGAAAAAATGTTGGTACGTCTAAATCGGCTATTAGTTATTTGAAAAATGTTGTTTGGGGTTTTACAACAAAAACATTTTCGTAAAAAACTATTTGTTTAATGACTTATTACGAACAAATTTAAGTTCAAATTTAGATAATTTTACAATTGTCTTTCTCATATGCCCATTTGGATGTAAAATTCAGCTAAAATTAGAGGTTTCCAAGTATTTACTTTAAAAACAACAATAACAAAAATAAATGTCATTCATCGCCTCAAAAAATACAAACTTTGCTAGTTTGACTCCGCTCTATTTGTTCGCTCTTAAGGGAATACATGTATTCTAATGTCGAATTCTTTTCGTTTTTCCAAATCAATGTAAATTTTGTGGTGCGAAAAGTACACGAAACAAACTGATGTTGTTTTTTGACGTTACTAACAACAACAAAAATAGAAACTTCATTTTGAATTGTCGAGTATATTTTATAGTCAAATTTGTTTTTATAGTAACATTGTTTGAAAAAAATAAGAAAAAAAAACCCAACAAAATTTTGTTGGATTATTTTTTTGTTCTTGTCTTACAAATGAAAATCGTAATATACTAATATCTTCATTTTTTGTTGGGGAAAAAATGTTGGTACGTCTAAATCGGCTATTAGTTATTTGAAAAATGTTGTTTGGGGTTTTACAACAAAAACATTTTCGTAAAAAACTATTTGTTTAATGACTTATTACGAACAAATTTAAGTTCAAATTTAGATAATTTTACAATTGTCTTTCTCATATGCCCATTTGGATGTAAAATTCAGCTAAAATTAGAGGTTTCCAAGTATTTACTTTAAAAACAACAATAACAAAAATAAATGTCATTCATCGCCTCAAAAAATACAAACTTTGCTAGTTTGACTCCGCTCTATTTGTTCGCTCTTAAGGGAATACATGTATTCTAATGTCGAATTCTTTTCGTTTTTCCAAATCAATGTAAATTTTGTGGTGCGAAAAGTACACGAAACAAACTGATGTTGTTTTTTGACGTTACTAACAACAACAAAAATAGAAACTTCATTTTGAATTGTCAAAGTTGTAAATATACGAGTTTTTTGTGTCTTGATTTTAAATCATTTTAATTGTTGTTTAATTATTTTAATCGTATGAAATAAAGTTTTCAATATAAACTTTTTTTGTCCGTCTCGATTTCTTATCCTTTTAATTGTTGTGCGTAAGTATTTTAATCGAATTAAATAAAATCAAGACACAAAAACTCTAATTGACTTGGAATCTTTGACAACTAATTGATTTTGGAATCTTTGACAACTAAAAATTGACGTTTCTAATTTGTTATTGTAGTTGATTTAAGCCGGTATTCCATTGTGAAAAAATGTTTATCAGCAAAAATATATTGAGATAAAAATATAAAATCGGTGGTTGTGTGAATGAGACACCCGACTTCGTCAGTAAACATTTTTATTACAAAAAAGTTGTGGCTGTGTTAGTGTGATGCCATAATTATTGACAAAAAGTATCAAATGGAGTACTTTTTATTGCAACCCTCTAACACATCCACATAAATTTTGTGTACGGATGATAACATATTTCTCGCACACAATATTAATTTTCATAGTACGTCATTTTTATGGTAAAGATATTTTTTATTTTTTATTCTGTGACGGAAAATAAATGAAAAAAAAATAATTCTGATATGTGTGAAAATAATATTTAATTTTTTAGATAATTTTGAGAGGTGAAAATATACGAATTAAGAATAACGCATAATTGTGTTCATATTTGTTGGTTATGGTTTTGTTTGCTGTCAAAATTTATCCATACAACTTTGCTATAAAATATAAAATAAAAAAATTGTTTTTTCTTTGTCACTCTAATGTAACATTTTTTTTTGTCTTCTTTCATTTTTTCCAGCAGTCAGTAAATTTTTCATAATGGAATACCGGCTTTATGAAAAAATATACATTTCGTAAAATTGATGTACATCGAAAAAACATTGATGTTTTTTGACGAAAAGTGCATGATTTTCGATGTATGGACATCAATTATTTTTGATGTTTTTTGGCGAAAAGAATTTGACATAATTTAGCGCCGCTGTTCGCTCCGTCAATGTGTTTGGGGTATAATATGGCTTTGATTTCACTGACCATATGATTTTGACGTATCTGATATTGTTTGAAAACCGACGACATGGCATTTCAATAATATTATATGATCGATTAAGTTATTAAAATATAATTAAAGACAAATAGTAAAATGTGTTAGGTATGTGGTTGGATATGATTTCTCTAAAAGATCGTGCGTCATTACGTGGACTCAAAAAATGTTTTGGCTGTGGCAATTGGAATGGTATTCGGGCGAATTCATGTAAAAATAAAACATGTATTCATTTCATCAAGAAATCATCGATTAAAACCATCCCACTAATCGAACCTGTAGAGTTGGTCTGCCATGAAGATGGATCGAAACTTTACAGCGTTCGAGTTCGAGATCGTGGGATTGAATCGAGAAGTTTTGTTAAAATAACCGATAAAATTTTGTCCACCGATGAGAAGGGCTGTATAATCTATCGGAATGCAATCTGCTATGTAGACACTTGTAAATATGACTCAAACGATACAAATATAAGTTGTAAGCATGTGAAATTTGCATCAATCACTTTAAAAAAATCTTCAGTGTTAGAAGTGAACATAGATGTATTAGGTAAAATGTGCTCAACTTTAGAGGCACATGAAAAACTGTGGAATTTTTACAAAGAACACATCAATAGGTCTCCAGTAGTGCAGCGAATCAGTAAACATTCTTTTACCGTTAAGTGTAACGTCACGATTCTATTTCCCACTGGGTTTCTACATGTCTATTTAATTGGCAATGTAAAATCGGAGGTGAAATACACTTGCGCCTGCAAGAAACGAATCATCTCATTAACTGCAAACGACTCGGTAGTGTTGAAAAATGATAAATGTGAACATTTGGTTTATGTGATGTCTGCAATTATGAGCAATGACCAGTTAGTAGATGAATTTTCAAAACATCTGAATTTATTTTTGGCCGATAATCATTTACAAAATAAATTCACGAAACCGGAAAAGCTGAATGAGGATGCGGTAAGTGAGACTAACAGTTTGCTGCTCGATGATGCCATCCTGTATGCGAGTGATTTGAACAATTTGACGACTCTGATCACCGATTATGTAGATAATGATAATACAAGCGGGCTGGAACTAACCGATTGTCAGATAGAATTAATGGATCAGTTTAAGCTAACCGACCAAATCGATTTGAGTCACAGTGATATTGAACTAACAGAAGGTGACCTACTGGCGACGGAGAGTATATTCGAAAATAATACGATTATAGAAATTCCGTCGACACATTTAGAGTCTAATGTTTGTGATTTTAAGCAATCTCCGGAGGAGAACACTTCCGCTGTTTCGAGTTTGAGTTTTACAAATTGGCTTGAATCTGTGATAGAGAGAATCAATTTATCGATGGATTTTAATTGTGATGGAATCGTCAATGATCTCAGTTTCGTAATACCTGATGTAAGTTTAGCCCAACATTTTAAATAAATCCTTAAACCCTTAAATATTCTGAATTTCAGAAATTTTTCGAATGTCTTCGAGACAAATTTTCAATTGGAGTTAAACGTCGACTGCCCAACAGCACTCAAATTTTACAAAATGGAAAGTATTCCGGATTGGTTCAACATATATGGAAATTTAACCGAACTGATATTTTAAAGCAAATATTTAGCACGGAAAATGTAAATAAGATAATTTTAATATTTAGACAATTTAAATAAATAAATATATATATATATAATTTCATTTTCAGATGCAAATTCAAGTTGAACAAAAGTTTATTCAGACCTCACCAGGAATATACACATTGCTCGAGGAAATGCCCGTTGTTAGAATGGTTACAAATAATTATTGTAAGATACAGCCATCCGTGTATAAAACATACCTTAAATTAGGCGAAGTTGGCGACAAGAATTCTGCTTTGGTGGTAGAATGGATACCAAATGTGCTGAAAAAGTGTAAATTCGGCGAATTAAAAATTTCATTTAAATTTGGCCATAAAAAACTTAATCAACCTATCGAAAAGCCGTTTACAATTTTTAAATAGAATTTCTTAAATATAATATATTTTGTTTTTTTTTCAAACGGAATTTCCCTTACAAATAAAATTGAACCTTTATACTGCGAAAACTGCCATCTTGCATCGAATAGGAGAAATAAAAAATCTAGTTAGTCAATTATAGTCATCATATTTGACACTTTTATAATTGATTGTTCTTTGCTTGAATTTTTTTTACTAATTTATTTTAAAATTTAAACCTTTAATTATATAGTTTTAAATATAACTCATTTTAAAAATGAATGAAAAATGTATTAGTGATGTGCTAAACCAGTTAAACAAAACAAATGATAAAAATATAATATATAAATTATTAATTAAAATTCGTACAGATGCTATAAAAAATGATGATGGTATTAAATATTTTTATAAGTGTGGTGGTATAAAGTGTTTGATACATTTCTTAAATAAACCATACGAAAAGATTATTGATGTTGTTTTAAGTACTTTAGGTAATTGTTGTATAGTAAAGGAATGTGCTCTTCAGGTAAGTGAAAAATTGATGGGTTTATTTTATTTAGTGTGATAAAAAATCATTTATTAATTTGTGTTTATCGTACTTTTATTTACAAAAATGAAAGTACACTGTTAAGAATCTAAACATATTTCGATTTTGGAAATAGGGTAGAGGAGGGTAAAATAAGCCAAAACAATAGTTGGAATAAGAAAAAGAAAAAAACGTAATACCATTGACAGGCACAAATATTGGACGTGTTTAATCGGGCAAAAGTGATAAAATATATCATGATATTTTATCCCGGCCTAACTTAATTTCGTAATTCTGGGGGCCTATTCTCGAATTCCACATCCATTTTCCACATGTGAACATCTGTCAAAACTCATAAAAATTGAATTTTTTCGGTACTAAGGGAATATTTCCGAATGGGTATAAGCATGTGGAAAATTCCCCATATAGGAAAATGTCAATGCCGCATGTGTTTTATATACGAATTACAATTTTCGAACCATTTTTTGACAACTTTGACAGATGTCCACATGTGGAAAATGGATGTGAAATTCGAGAATAGGCCCCCTGGGGCCCTATTCTCGAATTCCACATCCATTTTCCAAATGTGGACATCTGTCAACATTTATAAAAATTGAATTTTTTCGGTACTAAGGGAATACCATATATCCGAATGGATATAAGCAGGTTGAAAAAATTCACCATATAGGAAAATGTCCATGCCGCATGTGTTTTATATACGCCTATAGTGTTCAATCGCGCAAACATGATAAAAAATATCATGATATTTTTTATCACTTTTGGCATTAAATGCACTCATTTATCACACAAAAAAAACAACTTTTTTCTTGGTTCCAGCTGTCAATTTTGAATTTATTTTCTTTATGATATTTTCGGTACTTAAATTAAATTGAATTTGCTTTTTTAAGATATTCATATGGTATTTACACAGTCACCTATTTATTTAAACATAAATAATAATTTATATTTCGAAGTTTTGTCTGAGAACACAAACACATCAAAACTCAAACTAAAATTATTTGTGTCTCAAATATTTGGATAAAACCAAATAGTTTCAATATCAAAATAATTTATAAAGTAAAATAATTAAAAAATATATACATTTAATTAAAAACCTGTCGACAAAATGAGTGTAATGAATTTTAAAAAGCGATTTAAAACAAAATGTAACATTTAAAATCAATTTATCATTTTTTATCAATTTTGGTTGTTCAATCGGGTTTGACGTACAGTATTACAAAATGAAGTTAGGGTGGGATAAAATATCATGATATTTTTTATCATTTTTGCCCGATTGAACACGTCCACGAATTACAATTTTCGAACATTTTTGTGTGAACTTTGACATATGTCCACATGTGGAAAATGGATGTGGAATTCGAGAATAGGCCCCCTATACGTCAAACCCGATTGAATAGCCAAAATTGAGAAAAAATGATTAATTGATTTTAAATGACACATTTTGTTTTAAATCGCTTTGTAAAATTCAATAAACTCGTTTTGTCGTCAGGTTTTTAATTAATTGTATTTATTTTTTAATTAATTGTTTTTATAAATTATTTTGATATTGAAAGTATTTGGTTTTTAATCAAATATTGGAGACATAAATAATTTTAGTTTGAGTTTTGTTGTGTTTGTGTTCTCAGACAAAAATTCGAAATACATATGTATAAATTATTATTTATTTTTATAAATAGGTGACTGAGTAAATAAGCAAATTTAATTTATGTTGAATTTTGACTATTCTTTCGAAGAAAATAAATTGATTTTTTTTTTTGATCCGGATCATTTGTTGCAAATCCCGGATTTTTTGGTAGATTTCATCAGAATTTCAAAAATACATAGAAATTTAAACGTCAAAGTTAGATAGGATGCCATTTTCATAAATCATTTGTGGTTATATTTTGATGGGAATAGTTTCGTTTTAATCTAAATTAACAGTTTTTATCTTTTAAGGGTAAAGATTTCACAATACAATATGTAAAATGAGTAAATATAACCTCGTTTTTTTATTTGTTATTTTTTCACCAATACAACTACAAATAAATCAATATTTTATTTTTCATAGTTTTAGGCAAATAAAAAAATCTATTTTTTTTTTTTAAATTGAAAGAATTTAAAATTAATTCAAGAACCGAAAATTTCACAAAGAAAATGAATCCAAAATTGACAGCTGGAATCCAAAAACAAAGAAAACAGTTGATTTTTTCCTAGTGTTCAGTCGGACAAAAGTGATAAAAAATATGATGATATTTTTTATTAGCCTAACTTCACTTCGTTGTACTTTATGCTCGACAAATACTAAAGATACATGTTAAACCGAAAGTGGTCTGACTGAAAACGTCCGAGATAAATTCAACATGTGATCTTCTTGTTAATAATCTTTGCTTTCAGTCAAGCCGCGTTTTAATGTTGAATTTATCTCGAACATTTTCAGTCAGACCACTTTCGGTTTAACATGTATCTTTAGTAATAACAACCAAAATAGTAGTGTTTTTTTATTCGCTCCGGATAGCTGCTATCGAGAGCCGTCATTTTTATACGCCTAAATTTAAATTTTACACGCTATTTATTGGTAAACTAAACTTATTTAACATCAAACTATCATTTTTAATTCAATTGTTTAGCGAAAACTTGATATAAAAAATATTTGGCTCTACCTATTTATACGGAGCGCTATCCGGAGCCACTTTTCATATGACGGCTCTCGATAGCAGCTATCCGGAGCGAATAAAAAAACACTCCTAGTGTTCAATCGGGCAAAAATGATAAAAAATATCATGATATTTTTTATCACTTTTGGCATTAAACGCACTCATTTATCACACAAAAAAACCAACTTTTTTCTTGGTTTTTTGGGTTCCTGCTGCCAATTTTGAATTTATTTTCTTTGGACGTGTTCGGTCTGGCCAAAATGAAAAAAAAAAATCACGAAAATATACGTCAAACTCATTTCCTGCTAACTTCACCTCGTTAAATATACGTCAAACCTGACCGAACAGCCAGAAATGAAAAATTTGGATTTATACGTCAAACTCTACTTAAAACGCCGGTACACATGGAGAACGAATTATCATTTTTCACCAAATTATGTAAGAAAATTGCTAAAATAGTGAAAAACATATGTTTTTAACTTACAATAGCTAAAATATCGTGCATTTTACTATATAATATATATAACATTTTAACAGGTTTAATACAAATTTTCAATTTATCATCTTAAATTCAAAATTATCAACAATAAATTGAAATTTTCTATTAAAACTATTAAAATTTGATATTTAGTAAATGCACGATATTTTAGCTATCGTTAATTAGAAACTTTCGGTTTTCACTATTTTAGCAATTTTCTTACCTAATTTAGTAAACAATGAAAATTCGTTTGTAAATTGTAAACAAAATCTGTAGGACTACTATGTATTCCGATCATGGCACTATTTTGGTTTTCCTTTCCATTTATTTTAGTAATTTTTTAGTGTCCTTTGTATGAATTATTTTTTCCAAAGTACCTATACTAAATTTTCGGAAAAAATTGGTCCATTTCATAGCAATTTAAACAACAAAATGGCTATTAAATTCAAAACAAAATGCTAGTTTTTAATTTGTTTGTATTTTTTTAGCGATTAACACTTATGATACCACGTTTACATTATACGTATCTAATAAGTATGTGCTTTTTTGCTATTTAATTATTTTTTCGCTGCAGTTCACACTAGTGTTACGATTTGTAGTGTGAACGCATATTATAAAAGTTTGTTGTTTTGACAGATAGGCTTCTGTATTCAATTCAGTTTATTTGTTCTGAATTTCTTCTCAAACTCTATTAGATTTGTCGGCAAATGATTTGATTAACACCCGAAATTGCAGTTAGAAACAAAAAAACGTAATAAATTTTAGTTTTGACAACAAATATACGAATGACATTAACATATAGTTATTAGTTAGGGTTCACATTACAACGTAATATACTAATACTTTTTTGATACATACTTTACCGAAATATCAAAAAAGTATGTGATAAAATATTTAAATATTTAAATTTGAGTTCACATGACGATACTTTTTTGCTACATACTTTTATTCTACTAATGTAAACGTGGTATTAGTCATGTTAAACAAAATTTTTGAATATGTATGGCTCAGAGAATTCGAATGTGACATCTCGCTCTGTTAGCTTTTTACATAATTTTTACATAGCTTTTTACTAATGTAAATGTCTCAACCTGAAAAAGTAGAAAAAAATCATTAGCCCAAATTATATTAACCAGAACAAGAATGTTAAAGAATTTTGGATGAAATGTTTCTGTAAGTTTATATCGAAGACAATTACTACGTTTCCATGACAGAGTTAACCCGGTTTAAGAGTTTCGTTGAGTTAATAACATGGCCGCGCTAATCCATATTGTTTCCATGCAATTATAAATTCTAGTGTAATTTGACATTTCACAACAATTTAAAGTCACTTTTGGAAATTTTATTTGTATGGTGGAAATTTTTCAATTTAACATTTATTGTGATTTTTATGATTTATAAAGTATTATGGAGAGAAACGAATACTCGCAATTCCATTTTGAATTGGTATAATTGTTTTTTTCGCTTTTGACAGATAGAATCCCTTCTGACCCTACTACTTTCGTTGAGTTAAGTTGGATTAAGAAACTTAACGAAGGTCCTAAACTCGACATGTTTCCATGATAAGATAATCCACGTTAATCCCGGTTAACTCCATCATGGAAACGTAGTAAATATTAGCTATAATACGTCTCAGTAATGTTTGTCTACAAAATTTACTTTGCGACTTATTTGGCTTTTAGTAAACTTGGTTTGATCTACCAAAAAAACACAAGGGCAGGTAATCCTGATTTATAAATTTGTAAACTGCACTCACTTTAAGTTCAATTGTAATTTGTTGTTTTAAGCAAATGAACTTTGATCACCTGCGATCCATCAAGTTTGACACGAATGCGATTACCTAAAATTTCAGCTGGGAATATTAAATCTTCTAAGATAGCATCATTGACAGCCGTCAATGACGATCTTGATCGTGGGCGCTTTTGCTTCGATTGTGTTCTTGTTTTACGTGTTGGCATTGATAAATTTTAATGAATACAACATGTTTACCGGACAATTTCTTTTCTAATTCACGTACTAATCTGGTTTGGATTTTTTGAAATGCCTTATGTTTTGGCATTGGAACATAACATAAATAATGATTCCCTAAAAAAAATGAATCCCAATTAGTTAACATTTTTAACTTAAGAAATCGTACTCATACCTTTTTGTTGTTGAATTCAACTTCACGGGCGCCTGTAATAAACAAATCGCACACGTTTTGCCCATTGATTTCTCAAAATCATCGGGTTCTGCAGGCATAACAATGTCGTTGATCTAAAGGCAAAAAATCAATACATCACACATCAACAGACAAAATACACTAATTACTTTATACCACAAATTGGATAAGTCCACATTTCACTTATATTTAAACAACATTTTAAATTTAATATTATTTAAAAAAAAACAGCTGATCAAAATATATATATTTTCATTTGACAGCCAAATCCACGAAATTTTGACATTTAAATCCAAAAAAAAAGTTGGATTTTTGAGTGCGTTTAATGCTACATATTTTGACATATAAATCGTGATTTTTTTTTTCATTTTGGCCAGACCGAACACTAGGTTTATGATATTTTCGGTACTTAAACTAAATTGAATTTGCTTTTTAAGATATTCACATGGTATTTACACAGTCACCTATTTATTTAAACATAAATAATAATTTATATTTCGAAGTTTTGTCTGAGAACACAAACACATCAAAACTCAAACTAAAATCATCCAATATTTGGATAAAAACCAAATAGTTTCAATATCAAAATAATTTATAAAGAAGAAATAATTAAAAAATATAACATTTAATTAAAAACCTGACGACAAAACGAGTTTATTGAATTTTACAAAGCGATTTAAAACAAAATGTAACATTTAAAATCAATTTATCATTTTTTTCAATTTTGGTTGTTCAATCGGGTTTGACGTACAGTATTACAAAATGAAGTTAGGGTGGGATAAAATATCATGATATTTTTTATCATTTTTGCCCGATTGAACACGTCCACTATAAATGAAAAAAGTGATTTTACACGTCAAACTTCTGTTGTAGAGCATCTTTATTTGAGCAACATCAAAACCAATTTATCGCGATTTTTTATAAAATAATAAACAATCCTAGTGTTCAGTCGGGCAAAAGTGATAAAATTTATCATGATATTTTTTATCACGTTTTTCCATAAAACGCACTCATTTATCACCAAAAAAATCAAGTTTTTTTTTGGTTTTAGCTGTCAAAATAAATACATATTTGAAAACAAAATATTTGGCTTTTGATTGTGGTGTGATGTTTTTAATAATATTCAGGAAGGTTATTGTTTATTATTTTATAAAAAATCGCGATGAATTGGTTTTGATGTTGCCCAAATAAAGATGCTCTACAGAAGTTTGACGTGTAAAATCACTTTTTTCATTTTGGTTGTTCTGTGGGGCATGACATAAAATACAACGAAATGAAGTTAGGGTAATAAAAAATATCATGATATTTTTTATCACTTTTGCCCGACTGAACACGACCAATACCCTTCCTGAATAATATTAAAAATATCACATCACAATCAAAAGCCAAATATTTTATTTTCAAATATCTATTTATTTTGACAGCTAAAACCAAAAAAGAAAACTTGTTGTTTTTTGTGATAAATGAATGCGTTTTATGGCAAAACGTGATAAAAAATATCATAATAATTTTTATCACTTTTGCCCGACTGATATCATATGGCTGAACACTTTATAAACAAAATCCTCTTACGAAATTCAAATAACTGAAGAAATATCATTCACAAATTGATTAAAGAGAGAATTCTAGCAGGTTTTGGCAAAGCATAATTGTTCTTTATTGTTAAGGTACAGCAAAGAGAGTAAATATGCTCAATTTATCAATTGATAGTGATATCCACTGGAAGTAGTAGTGCTAAGAAACGAAAAAATTTGAATTTTTTTGTAGTGATCAATATACTTAGCAGTATGTATATAAATGTATAAGTTTGCTAACAAAACATTCAGGGTTTCTAAGGAGAGAATTTTAGCAGGTTTTGGAATTCAGGGGTGAGATTCCAGAAGGTGATAGGTGATTATCACCTATCACTTTTACAAAAATGAGATCCTGTGGTGATTATCACCACAATTATCACCTTTTGGTGATCACTTTTTGGTGTTGTGTTTCAGCTATCACTTTCATTATCACCAACAGGAGAACTACCTTCAAACAAATTTTTTATGATTTATTTATAGAAAATGGGGGATATTTATGAATATTTCATAATTATTTTAATATTAAATCGTCAAATTTAATGCAAAATAAATCACCAAAAAAATTAATAAAAAAACAAGTTTTAACGCAAACAGTACTTGAATAAAATCAGCTATTTTTATTTTTGCTTTGTTTTATTACAACTGAGACTGCTACAAATTTTTATGTTTCTAATAAAATTCTCTTTTGTTGGAGTGTAACCCAATGATTAGTCCCATAGTTAATTAAACCTATTTACTAATTTTAATTTGGTAAGTTCACTAGGTCAAGTGGCCTCGTTCTTTGGAGTCTTCTTTCAACGACAGGGTTATCTATCATATGGCGAATATAGGTGTTTCCATGATCCTGGAGCTTTATTTTGTGTTTTGCGGCATGCATTTTTATTTCATCTTTGATGTATTCCATCCGTAGGTCTCTGTGAAGGTCCTCATTTCTTGTATGCCACGGAGCATTGACGATGCTACGAAGAACCTTGTTTTGAAACGTCTGTATCATTTTAGCGTTTGTTTGCTTAGAACATCCCCAGAGTTGTATACCGTAGGTCTATATCGGCTTCAGAATTTGCCGATATAGCAGCAGCTTGTTATGAATTGCGAGCTCAGAGCCTCTACCTATGAGCCAATTTTTCTGAACTTTATGTTAAATTCTTTTTTTTTTTTTTGACATGCTCTCTCTACTTGAGTTTGGCATCGAGATTCATGCTAAGGTATTTATCTGTATTTCCATATGGCACGTGTCGCGAGTTAATTTCTATAGGTAGACGGTAAGGCTTTTGATATGTAAAGTTAATATGCGTGGATTTTGTCTCATGAAGCTTGATTCACCAATGCTTTGTTCAGTTACGAACCGCATTGCTCATCCTCTGGAGTTTGCTCGTTGCATCAGCGACAGTACTTCCAATAGCCATAATTGCTGAGTCATCTGCAAAGGTGACTATGTTTCCTTCATTTGTGGTTGGTATGTCCCTTGTATATAGTAAATAAAGGATTGGTCCTAAAACACTCCGCTGCGGGACACCGGCAGAATTTTTTTTAGCCCGGCGTATTCATCCTCATATTTCACTCGAAAACGTTTATTGGATAAATAAGATCTTAGTATGGCATAGAATTGCCTTGGCGGATCTCTATGCAGCTTGTATTCCTGACCACTGTGCCAAACTTTATCGAATGCTTGCGCGACGTCCAGGAATATGCTTGTGCATACTTTTTACGTTCTAACGTTCTTTCAATTTTGTTTGTGATTCTATGTACCTGTTTAACTGTAGAACACTTTTCTCTGAATCCAAATTAATGTGGAGGAATTAGTTGTGGGTCCTCAATTACTGGTTTAAGTCTCTTTTGTAATAATTTTTCAAAGAGTTTTTGCTATCATGATGATGCTATCATCAGATTTTGCTATCATGATTACTTCTGCTGCTTTCCATTGATGCGGAACATATTTTAATCAGTTATTGAGTCGCAAAGCGTGTTTTAAATTTTGTTTATGTAATTTCAATGTTTAACAAAATTTTAGCCAAGCCATCAAGACTAAATAAATATTTCTACCAAATTTATTTTAAAAAATATTGTCCGCGTACAATATCGTTAATACTGTCAGCTGTTCCACCTCACGCTGATATTAAGCTTCTCTTCATTTTCATTTCGACCCAGTTTAAATTAACATTTCTACCAAATGTTGTTAAAAGCCTTATAAATTTCGATTACACATTAAACGTTGACATTTTTTTAACGATTCAAGATTTTTTGTTGTCCGACATAACATTTTTAGTACTTTTAGTCTTATTTTTAATGGCCACTTTAAAAAATACCAATTTAGGTAATGATCACAGTGTGGTGATCACTTTTTACTATCACCAAAGCCAAAATCACTGGTCACCTTCTGGAATCTCACCCCAGGCTTAATACGTATATTCACACACATACAAAAAACAAAAAATGAAAGAAGCGTGACCATGTTCCAACAATTTTTCCCAACAAAAAATGAAGCGATTAGGACATCGCGAATTTCATTTGAAATACAAGAACCAACATATAGGGTGTTTTCTTTTATTCATTCTGGATATTCCGAAAGTGATGTAAATTGTTCTTTTATTCATTCCATTCCTTATACATATTCCTTTTTTAGTCCATTCTCTTATTTATTCGGAATATTCAGAATGTATTCTTTTTGTACTACATCCAAAGGTAGCATAAAAAGAATAGTTTCATTTGACGTTTTGTAATTATGTTCGATGTTTACAATATAAATGATTAAATTGATACCACGTTTACATAATACTTACCTAATAAGTATGTACTTTTTTGCTATTTAATTATTTTTCCGCTGCGGTTCACACTAGCTTTGCGATTTGTAGTGTGAACGCATAATATTATTATTATTATTATGGGGGGGCCATGCGGGCGATCAGCCACTTCGCACTGCTACCTAAAAGATCTATTGTGCTGGCCCCTGCTTAATTATCCGTCCAGTCAATATTCAGGTTCTTAATGAACCTAGCAATACTGCCTCCCGGTACGTGATACATACTATCTGGGCTTATTGCTCTCCCTCCTAGATGTTTACTACAGCATGTAGTTCCGCTAAAAAGACGGTGGCATTGGAGCTCAAGGACCTCGAAAGGGTTATCCCACTCACGTATATTCCTACTCCTGCCCCGTATTCTGTTTGATTTTACTCTTACGAGTTGCTGGGAATTGCATGTCACCTGTAGGCCACCCAGCTTTATTACAGGAAGGCTAAATAAAACTGGAGGGTGCCTGGTATCCAGAGTCCGCATATTTTGGGCTGATTAACCTATCAGCCATTCATCTTTCGGCATATGCTGTTCCACCTTAGATTAGGGTTTTTTGTCAAGGTTTTCTCCTTTAGCGCCGTAATTTAGCCTGTGCCAAATGGCCAAAAATGTGCCAGGTGGCCTTAGTTACCAGTGGTTGCCACGAGGAGGCAGCACGTACACTTGCGAATTGTAAACAGGTTACCCCTTACACAATTGTACCCATCACGCAGCTGCCTAATGTCAAGACCAGAACAGCTCACGTGATGCGCACCCTACCGGAAGGTTACGGAGCTGGTAGATTAATCTACTCAACTTTGATCCCCCTCCCCCCCCCCCCCCCTCCAATAGACGCCAAACCACCAGAACGCATACTATAAAAGTTTGTTGTTTTGACAGAAAGATTTCTGTATTCAATTCAGTATAGGATGTATTCAGTATGTGTTGTAAATTTCTTCTTAAACTCTGTTAGATATTTCGGTAAATTATTTGATTAACACCTGAAATTGTAGTTTAACAAAAAAAACGTAATAAATTTTTGTTTTGACAACAAAGATACGAATGACATTAACATATAGTTATTAGTTAGGGTTCACATTACAATGTAATATACTAATACTTTTTTGATACATACTTTACCTAAATATCAAAAAAGTATGTGATAAAAATATTTAAATATTTAAATTTAAGTTCACATGACGATACTTTTTTGCTACATACCTTTATTCTACTAATGTAAACGTGGTATTAATTAAATCGTACATATTATAGAAAATGAAATTATTAATTATGATACAATTAATCGTTTAAGGCGTAAAATAATGAAATTTTCGAAAATATTTTTATAAATATTTTATAGAGCTTGGCAGATACAAAAAGTCGCATGTTATATTTTGTTATGTAAATATGTATACCATACGACAAAAAAATTCGCCGTATACAAAATTGAAAAATGTCCAATTTTTTATTTTTGCCTTAAAGTGTGCCAGTGTGCTGTATTTTTTTAGCTTAAAGGAATTTTTTTGCTGAATTGAACTGAATTGATTAAAAAAATCTTCTATAAAAACAACAACATTTTATAGTATGCATTCACACTACAAATCGCAAAGCTATTGTGAACCGCAGCGGAAAAAATAGCAAAAAAGTACATACTTATTAGGTATGTATAATGTAAACGTGGTATTAGGCTGTTTTCGAAACCGATACTTATTTGATACTTATTGACTTATTCGACGCCATCTTAAATAAGCAAGTAAAATCATTCGAATTGATTTCACTTACTTATTTTGACAGCAACAACAAAAATTCAGTTGTTGTCCATTTTTTTGAGTTAAGAACACTGCTATTCGCAACATAATACGCTTATAACACTAACGCTTGATAAAACAATGAGAGTATTTTATTTTGATGACCTCTAAATAATTAATTATCTGAAAGAATTCATTTTTTACTTCAGTGTTCGTCAAAAGCAAATTTTAAATTTGTCGGTATCACGCTACCGTAGAAAAATATTCATAAGCAAAATGACAACCAATTTAGATGTTTTTGTAAGAAAGGGATAGAAAATAAGTTACCTCGATAGGATATTTATTTCAATAAGTTAGATTCCACAAATAAGTATTCGTTTCGAAAACAGCCTTATTTCAAACATATTTATGGAACCTAACTTATTACATAAGAAATCACATTAAAGAAGTTAGGTTCCACATATGTAATTGGAAAATGGAATGGATTGGATTATGGTCCATGTGGAGGTAGGCGCATTCCAAAAGGCTTCAGGTTTTTCGACACGCATTCTACACTAAGGCTGTTTTCCAAACAATACTTATTTATGGAATCTAACTTATTCCATAATAGCCGATTTAGACGTACCAACATTTTTCCAACATTTTTTTTGTTGACACTTAGAGCTACACACAATACAAAAAATGTACAAGCGATAAAAAGAGAAAAGTATACAACAAAACTCTCGTCATACCATAATTTTTTGGCGGTATAAAATCGACGATATAATTTTTGATAAATACGGCGGTGATACTAGTTTATTTGGCAAAATTATGGGTTTTCCGCGTGAAATGGAAATTTTTCGAACGTAAATTTTATTTTATTACTAAAATTTTTAAAAAATAAAATAAAGCGCTATAAAAATTTCTCAAATCGCCATTTTTATTGTGTTTGTTGTTGTTTGTTACTATAAAATATACTCGGGTCGAGTATATTTTATAGTCAAATTTGTTTTTATAGTAACATTGTTGGAAAAAAAAGAAACAAAAAATCCAACAAAATTTTGTTTGATTATATTTTTGTTCTTGTCTTACAAACGAAAATCGTAATATACTAATATCTTCATTTTTTGTTGGGAAAAAAATGTTGGTACAGTGAAAATCCTGAAAGCCGAAAATCACTTATCGCGAAAACTTGTGAGAGGCGAAAAAAATATCGAAAAATATCCCCGTTAAGCTAATTACCAAGGAAAGTTAACCTTTAACGCGAAAACTCCTGAGACGCGAACGAAATTTCCTCGCTCGGTACTAATTTATAATTTTGGAATCCTCGGACGCGAAAATTAAACAAAAGTAAATGTCAAAATTATCTTTCTTTCTTCATTATGTATGCAATAGCTCTTAATATTATTATTAATTACTCCAAAAATTAAATGTATTTTCGCCATTACATTTCTATAAAGGGGATTTATACTGCTTCTTCAATCATTTTAGTCCATTTATTTTATGTATTATTTTACGTTATCTACATAGATAAAATTAGTACCAAACTATAAAATTAAAAATCTAAATTTACAAGAAAATTCGATGTGCACGTGTAATAATTACAAACATTATACATTTTTATAAAAATAGTTTTTCAGAAAATAGTATTTTTAAACGTGGAGCGCATAGATGTACTGCTTAAATTAATCTATTTTATCCATACTTACAAAAATAAAGCATTTTCCCACAATTAAAAAAAAAATAGTCCTTAAAGACGAAAAAATCTTGAAAGCCGGAAAATTTTGCGGTCCCGTCAGTTTCCGGGTTAGGGGATTTTCACTGTACGTCTAAATCGGCTATAAGAAATTACGTTGAATAAGTTAGGTTCCACAAATAAGTAAGTAAATAAGTATCGTTTGGAAAACAGCCTAAATAGATAAATTTATATTGTGTGTTTATATTCTAAAGAGTTACTAATTTTTTTTTTGTTGTATTATGTTTAGGCTGTTTTCGAAACGAATCAGTTTCGAAAACAGCCATAGTAATTTTTTAGAATATAACACAAGAAAGATGGAAAAAATGTATCTTTTTAGTGTTGAATGCGTGTCGAAAAACCCGAAGAAGTCTTTTGGCATGCGCCCGCTAAATAAATATATGAGGTAGGGAAATACGCCAAAAAATTACTAAACATATTCGGACAGCATAATAAAAACTTGTGGATGTAGTAGTTAGCGCCGCTTACCTGTTTAGTGTACATCGTGCGATTTTGAACTTGAAAACATTCCGTTTGTTGGGAATTTCCGACAGCTTTAAAAGCCATTAGAATAAAATAATAAAGAAAAAACAATTTTGTGTTTTTTTATTGTAGGCAAAATTTTTTGTTTGATGCTGAAATATATTTTTTTGTATAACCTTAATAATTTAACCACATATTAGGCCCGATTCTGCCTTCCAAAATTTTATGTTATGTTATTTTTGTTTTTTCTCAGCGTTTAAAATTAATCTTCAGTTTGTTTTTATTCCCTTTCTTCTAGTTTTAAATGAATTTTCCAATTCTCTTTTCTCTTCTTCGATCAAAATAGTAAACCAAAAATTCACGAATACTATTCAGTAACAAATAAATAATGAGCGAAGAAAAGGAACAAAATGAGAGAATCGATTTACTGAATAGAATAGAAATTTATTTTTCTTCTGTTTTGTTCACTGCGGAATGAATAATTATAGTGAATAATTTTTCAATAGTATTTAAATGTACAAATTTTTTTAAAGGTGCAAAATTGTTTTGATTTATTTTTAGGGCTATATCGAGAATTGAGTTAGAACAGTAATAATTTTGGCCAAAAATTCGAATATTTTATGATAATTTGGTGTAAAACGACAAATTTTATTTTCCTTATGCGCAACTTAAACAAAATTAATCTTCTATTCTTTAGTTTCACTCTCCCCTTTGTTTGAATAACGAATAGAATATTTCGTAGTATTGAATTAACTGAGTAGAGAATTTTTTTTCTTTTCTTCATTGTTCGATGCAAAATAAATAATCATCAGAATATGTTTTGTTTTCTACTTACTATTCAAATCGACCAGTTGTAAAAATTATTATTCGATGTGTAGAAAGGAAATAACAAATTTTACAGAGCGAGTTTTAAAACGCTGAGCGGGGAAATAAAATAACATAACATGAATTTTATCGTTTCAGAATCGGGTCCATTGTTTTTGCTGCTTATTTCTAATTTTTGATGCTACTCTTTGTCGCTAAGCTATTTTTTTTGACGCTGAAAATTATTTGTTTGTATTTTCATTGTTTTGTTCCAAAATATTATATTTGTTGCCAATTTAATAATTTTGATGCCAATGTTTGTCGTCACAGTATTTAATTATGTCCTTCAAAAATATTTGTTTGTTTTCTCATATGTTGTTCCAAAACATTATTTGTGATGCCAATTTATTATTTTTGATGGTAATGTTTGTCAGCAAAATTTTTTTTCTTGTATGCCCGTTTAAATTGTGCCTTGAGATATTAATTAGGTAATCAAAATTAAAAAAAACGTCTATTCAGTTTTGAGACCACTATAAGTCATTATTTTCACATGGTACTTCACTACCGCAGTGGATTACAAAATACCGAATTATAAAGTGTATTTGATAATCCACTTAGGTAATAGACAAGATATACAGAAAAAAGAGGTAGTATATTCCCGTGTCTCATTTTCGTCTTTGCGCATCACGTAACGTGTAGACAAAAAAGCAGATATTTATATTAAGTTTGGCAGTTTTTTGATTAATTTTTTAAATACCTAAATCAAGAATAATCGTAATTTTTTTTAACAAACCGTATTTACAATTGATAATGACAGTTTACCGAGACCCTTTTTATGCTTTATATTTTTTTTATGGTCCAAATATTTGAGAAATAATTCCTTCGAGTATATAATGTCTAAGATAAATGGAAAAAAGGGTAGACAAAGTTATGAGTACATAACTTAAAACAATTAAATTATTAAATGCTTTTGGTCATTTGAACATATGTGTACGTACCGTACCAATTATTAAAATTTTTATTTTTTTACGTTATGTACTCAAATATTTGCCATCTATTTTTTATTTATTCAAAATTTAAAAAAGTTAGAGGATTTTCAACAAAAGTAATTCGACGATATTAAAAGTTGGAAGAAACTACATAAAAAACTTAATATCATATTCAAACGAAGTCGAATTAGATTTGAGAATAAAAAAATTGTTTTTTAGGTGTAAAATGTATTTTAAAATTCGGTTATTTAAAGACCCAGTTAATAGAAAATATAAATTTGAAAAAAATGAAATTAAATAAAACTATAAATTAAAATTAAATCTCTGGCTTATTTCATTTATTGTCTTATTGTTTTCGCTAGAACTAAATCAAAACACCCATTCACTGTTTAGTGTTCTATATGTGTTCTTATCAGAAGTACAATTGATAGTTTTGTTGCAATAGGAATTATTCAAATTTAGTATATTTAAAATCGAACACTCCCAAATTTTTAATTAAATAATTAAAATGTAAACGTTTTCTGCTTTTAACAAAAAAATTATACTCATAAATTCCGAAACTTGTTAAGCAATGTGCTCAAACAGTCTGCTCTAGACACGAATATTAAAACATGCTTCTTTTCGCGATTTAATTCCAAAAGTATTGCAGTATATAACTAAAATAAAAATTGAAATGTTTAATTTTAACATAAAGTCGAAAAACAATTAATGGCAAGAATAAAAAAAATTCATTTATTTTCCATTAATTAAAAAAATTAATAAAAATATCACGAAACTACTCCATATTAATATCAGCATTTTTGTCTACACGTGTGTTAACGGCTACATGAATTAAAAAAGGCCGAATTAAAAAAGGTATTTTTTCTGAATTTAAATAAGCGTTTTTAATTCATTTTAAAAATGAATTAAAATCAGAATTGAAAAAGAAATAAAAAAGTTTGACAAAATGAATTTAAAAAGGCATTTCTTAATTCATTTTCAAAATGAATTAATATATACTATATGTTTATAAAATGAAATAATATAAGCCTTTTTTATTTCGTTTTGGAAATGAATTTAGATATATGAAATTTTGATTTCGTATTTTCATTAATGAAAACGCGAATAATAAAAATTGGTAATTAATAATAATAATTAATAATTAATAATTATTTTTTCATTAATGAAAACGAGATATTTTAAAACATTTTTAATAATTTATAATCAATAATTAATAATTAATACGAAATTTTTCATTAAGGAAAGTATTTTTTCCTTAATGAACATTAAATAATACAATTTTAATAATTAATAATTAATAAATAATAATTAATAATTAATTAATCATTAATGAAAACGTGTAATTTTAATACATTTTTAATAATTATTAATCAATATGTAATTAATAATTAATACGAATTTTTTCACTAAGGAAAACGAAATATTTTAATACATTTTTAATTATTAATTATTAGTTATTAATTATTAATAATTGATTATTAATTATTAAAAACATATTAAAATATCTAGTTTTCCTTAATGAAAAAATACTTAAATTATTTATAAAAAAATTATTAATTAATAATTAATAATTATTAATTATTAATTATTAATTATTAATTATTAATTATTAATTATTAATTATTAATTATTAATTATTAATTATTAATTATTAATTATTAATTATTAATTATTAATTATTAATTATTAATTATTAATTATTAATTATTAATTATTAATTATTAATTATTAATTATTAATTATTAATTATTAATTATTAATTATTAATTATTAATTATTAATTATTAATTATTAATTATTAATTATTAATTATTAATTATTAATTATTAATTATTAATTATTAATTATTAATTATTAATTATTAATTATTAATTATTAATTATTAATTATTAATTATTAATTATTAATTATTAATTATTAATTATTAATTATTAATTATTAATTATTAATTATTAATTATTAATTATTAATTATTAATTATTAATTATTAATTATTAATTATTAATTATTAATTATTAATTATTAATTATTAATTATTAATTATTAATTATTAATTATTAATTATTAATTATTAATTATTAATTATTAATTATTAATTATTAATTATTAATTATTAATTATTAATTATTAATTATTAATTATTAATTATTAATTATTAATTATTAATTATTAATTATTAATTATTAATTATTAATTATTAATTATTAATTATTAATTATTAATTATTAATTATTAATTATTAATTGTTAATTATTAATTATTAATTATTAATTATTAATTATTAATTATTAATTATTAATTATTAATTATTAATTATTAATTATTAATTATTAATTATTAATTATTAATTGATTATTAATTATTAAAAACGTATTAAAATATCTCGTTTTCCTTAATGAAAAAATACTTAAACGAATTTAGATTTGTTTTTGTAAAATGAAATAAAATAAGCCTTTTTTAATTCATTTCAAAATGAATTAAGGTATTTGTTTTAAAAATGAAATAATATAAGCCTTCCTTAATTCATTTTTGAGTTTTGTCATTTTCCTAAAGCCGGTATTCCATTACGAAAAATTTACTGACTGCTGGAAAAAATGAAAGAAGACAAAAAAAAATGTTACATTAGAGTGACAAAGAAAAAACAATTTTTTTATTTTTTATTTTATAGCAAAATTGTATGGATAAATTTTGACAGCAAACAAAAACATAACCAACAAATTTGAAGAAAATTATGCGTTATTCTTAATTCGTATATTTTCACCTCTCAAAATTATCTAAAAAATTAAATATTATTTTCACCCAT
This sequence comes from Tipula vernalis, assembly GCA_958295665.1. Classification (NCBI taxonomy): domain Eukaryota; kingdom Metazoa; phylum Arthropoda; class Insecta; order Diptera; family Tipulidae; genus Tipula; species Tipula vernalis. The sequence goes on from OY282558.1 coordinate 275,239,139, forward strand.
ATCAGAATTATTTTTTTTCTTTATTTTCCGTCAAAGAATTAAAAATTAAAAATATCTTTACCATAAAAATGACGTACTATGAAAATTAATATTGTGTGCGAGAAATATGTTATCATCCGTACACAAAATTTATGTATATGTGTTAGAAGGTTGCAATAAAAAGTACTCCATTTGATACTTTTTGTCAATAATTATGGCATCACACTAACACAGCCACATCTTTTTTTGTAATAAAAATGTTTACTGACGAAGTCGGGTGTCTCATTCACACAACCACCGATTTTATATTTTTATCTCAATATATTTTTGCTGATAAACATTTTTTCACAATGGAATACCGGCTTAAATCGCTTTTTTTAATTCACAATTTAAAACAAAAAAAAAAATGAATTAATATAAGTCGCAGCTGTTCATACAAAAATCAACTTTTTTAATTCATTTTTAAAGAACTTCTTAATTCAGCCTTTTTTAATTCGGTACCCCTGTGTTAACTAACGGTCAACTAACGGTATAAGTATAAGTAAGCTTCCTCCCTCTTTTCGTTTCCAAAAAATGAAGGCGAAACAGGTCTTCATTTAACAGGCATCATCTTTTCGTTAAGTCCGGTGTTCAGGTGTCTACAGTTAAATTGCGCAATGTAATTGTGTGACGCCTGTATTACGCAATCAAATTTGAAAATTTCGTATAAAAAGTGAGTATATTGTACTGACGTCATACAAGTACATTGCGCAATTTCATTGTACGTGAATACCGTCCTTTACATCTTACATTCAATTTTCATGTTGCAGACCTTTACTGAAAGAAAAGCCGCAGTTCTATTTCAAAATAAATTCGATGGAAGAATTTATTTATATTTATTCATATTTTGTTTAAATTGCAGGAACGTAGATAGTTTGCATGAAGCTGGCAATATCAGAGTTGTGTTCTAAAGTACTTACGTGAAAAAAGGAGTTGTGTTCTAAAGTACTTACTTGAATTTCTCAATTCACTTGAATTGGCTGTGATGAGGGCTATAATTGGCTGTGAGGTTAAGGAGTGTTTCTCCGCGCAATGAAAAAATCTAATGAATCGAACATTGTTTACGGAGAAACCTTAGTGGGTTTTTTTTTCATTTAACGAAATGTTGTCGCCAATGCTTAATGTAAGAGATTTCGGGCCTAAAGGGGTAAATCATAACAATCGCCATACGTGGGCGGCACGTTTAAGGGTCCATTAATTTCTCTCTTTATTTTCTTAAACTCCACCAACATTGGCTGATACAGATTGAACTGGAGTCATGGTTGTTATTAATTTAGTTTCAATTAATTTAAAGCCTAGCTTTTTTAATTTCGTCGGACCTGTATCGCTGATCTAAACAAAATATGTCACATTAAATAGTTAATTCATTTAGCCAACAATAAACGTTAAATTTCGGCAAACTGAACCCTATTGGAGTGTGTTCATAAACTTTACATTGTGACAAATTGGTACAGGCCCGATCGGCTAGCAACAATCCATTTGTTAGTCAAAATTAAGACTACTCGCTTTTCTACCACACAAATTTGAATTTAGGTTTTTATAAGATTTTGGGGTTGTAGAAATATCGTCTTGCTTGCTAGGACTTCGAGCCAGGCAGCATTTAGCAGGTAGAAAATTTCATTGTTCAGACTAGAGATTAGTAATCCCAGATTTCGTTTTCCGGCATTCAGACTATAACCACAGATAAGAATAGACAGATGTGAATCTTGTATGGGCCATATTTACATTCCAAATTTCAATAGCAAATTCCAATCCAATCTGTTTAGACCAGGTGCCCGAATTCCGGTTCGATGACAAATGATAATGAGAAATGACTTGATTTTTTATTTCAACTAGTCGGTTGCATTTTTATTTAGAGTAGGCGAAATAAAAAATAAAGTCATTTCTCATTCTCATTTGTCATTGAACCAGAATTCGGGTGCAGGACGTATATATAATTTACAGTTCTATCCTTTTTTTATCCTTTTACCCATGTCTATTTTTATTACATCAAAACAAAAACGAAGTATTTCGTTTTTTGGTTTTCGTTTGTAATAAAAATAGTCATGGGTAAAAAGATAAAAAGGGATAGAAATGTAAATTATATATACGTCCTGGTCTAAATAGATTGGATTGGAATTTGCTATTGAAATTTGGAATGTAAATATGGTCCATACAAGATCCACATCTGTCTATTCTTATCTGTGCTATAACAAAAAGTAGCGATTAAAAATGGCTAAAAACAGTTCAAAATCCTATTCTTTGTTAGGTATTTTAATAATAATTATAAATTCTAATTCATAGAAATAATATTAACCAAATGCCAAACTAAACTGTAATTGAAATTACCTATATATGTCTCCAAATAAAAAATTATTTCGCTCTAACATCGCAATATTTTAAGCACTGTAATAATTTAATGGAGATTATTAATCGACTTTCTAACCCTATCTGAATATAGCATAAGTTTATAAACTCTTTGTAGTTACAATATTGTTTGTTCCAATGTAGAATTTAGGAACAGACTACATATTTCATTGTCAGCTAGATCAATAACTAACCCAAATTCGACCAAAGCGCCTTTCCAAGTTGAATGCGATTAATAAGACATAAATTCATTTCAATAAAATAAAAATTAAATTAACAGTTTTGTTTCATTATTTCAGGCACATGAATGCGGAGTCATCCCACCCCTAATTACTATAATATCCAACATTCCCAATCCCAGTATTCAAGGACGAGGATTTCGTTTGCTCGGCAATTTGGCAAAACATAGTACCAGCATTGTGAAATCAATACAAGAAAGCGGAATTAGTAAAGCGATCAACTCGATTATAAATGATTCGGATAATATAGCGATGCTTCTGATGACAATTCGACTCGTCAAACAGCTGTGGGACGATAAAAAATTTCAAAATGAATTTATCTCTTTCGAAGGAATTTGCAAAATTATGAATTTATTACTAAAATATATCACGATTGAAAAGCAAGAAGTAAATATTAATCAAACGATGGACATAGATCCGAATATTGTTAATCTAAAAGTTATTAATGGCAGAAATCACATGATATCTCGCAAGAAGTTGAACGAAATGATGAATGATTTAAACAAAGCAGATAAATTGATTCCAGATAAATCCCCAATTTCATTTGATAACAAATTTCAATACCCGGAAGGTAAAGAAGTCCAGGAGCTAGTCGGAATTATATTAAGGTGCTTTCAAAATGTATCCAGAACAAAAAGTTCGCGTATTGCTGAACAATTATATGCAAATGGTTTGGGATATTGTGCATTAGTATTTTTGGCGAACGATTCAAGTCCTTATCGGCCCTATACTTTAAATATTATATCAAACTTAGTTTCAAATCCCACTGCGCGATATCCTCTGGGCACGGCCGATGTGGTTGTTCTCGCTACACATTTACTTACATGCAAAGAATTGGAAAAGCCGCTCGATCGAACAGAATTGAGGTATTGTGTAAGGATTATTTGTCTGCTAACAGGCGACTCTTGTAATCGAGCTAAAATACGATACAGTGGTGCATTGTCAGATTTGGCACAACGAGCACGCAACACTGATTGTGAGAAGGAATTTACAATTGTAAGTATATCTAGACAAATTCTGAAATTCGTTATTCTAGCAATTGTTATATTTCAGATTTTGTATGCGTTTTATCAATTCCGCTACGATCAAATAAGCACCGACCTACTAATGGAACATGGTTTAGTACCAATTTTAATAAAACGTCTAACAGAAATTATCGGTGATATGAAGGTGGACCACATGCAAGATGATAAAACACAAAAAGTTATGGATGAGAATAGCGGAAGAACGAAATTAATTAAACGCAAACGAGAATATAGTCCGGCTTTTAGTTTGTCGCCAAAACACTCGAATTTGGAATTAGATCCCGGATCACCGGAAAGTAGCAGCGGATATGGCAGTTCTTCGACTAATCCCCAAAGTCCTCCGATATCACCGCACCTTTCATCGTCGCTAAAACAAGATGCTAACGACGAGTCAGAAAATGAAGGAGGTTACTCACCAGTTTGTAGCGATGTAGACGAAGAAAGTGGCATGGAAAATGACGAAAAAGATAACAGAGATCTACTTAAGAGTGACGACAAATTTGACATTTTTACATACATGTATGATAATTGCGAGGAAAGTTTATTATTCGCACCCAGTGATACAGATGAGAACGATCGTGGAGTGAATGACAAGGAACTAATCACGAATGTATTAGATTCAAATATTGATTTTGAAAAAAATCCAGTGGCTCCTATTTTAATACTTTTACATAATGCTTCGTTACGAAACAGGTACACGGGTGATTTTGTACGACCAGAAACATTAACTATTCTGTTGAAATTAAGTCAACTGATTCCGAAACCTTTAGAGAAGCTAGCTCTATTACTTGCAAATATTTTAAGGCATAGTAAAAATTTTGTTCCAATTTTGTGCCAAAATTTTGTCTACGAGTTAAATGATTTGAAGCGGAAACAACAAGTTCATGACGATTGTAAATCATGCACAGAAGTAAAGTGTATGGCTGAGCAATTAATGGAGTTACTTGGGGGAGTGGGAGAGTCGGGCTATGGACGTGGCGAAATTGCACATTTTTTGCTAACAGGAGAGAAAATGATTCAACTGCGATCAGCTATATTAACGACTTATATTATAAAGTAAGGGAAAATTAATTAATAATATTACATATGTAAATTTTTTCAATTAAATTGACCTTTTTCAGAACACCAAACATCCTGCATACCTTACTTTTCGAACAAGGAGCACTGAAAATTGTTATTCATACAATCTTAACGGAAGGTGAACCATTATCGCATGAAGCAAGTGTTGGTTTAACAACATTGGCCAATAATCTTAATATAGGATTAGAAATCGTGCAAGAAATAAAAAAATTTAATTATTCGATTTATGATGATACATCAGAGAAAATTACTGATATTACGAATTCATGTAATTCGGACCAAATAACGTTTAATGTTACTAAAAATAGTAAAATTGCAAAAATTCAATTTTGTAAGAAAATCTTAATAGAGTCCAGTGATGTGTTCAATTCAATGTTGTCAAATGATTTCTTAGAATCGAAAGACAAAGAAATCACGTTGGTCGAAGTGAGTGAAGGTGGGCTGAAATATTTTTTACATTTATTGACATTAAAAAATTTAAAGAAAAATTTAAATCAAATTCCTCTAACCAAATCCATGGACAGTATACTAGAGGCGTATGAATTATCAATCAAATATATGTTACCTGATTTAGAATTGACTTTATTCAATTGTATTAAATTGGCTATTAATGAAATGAATGCACTAAACGTATTCGAATGGTCATTGGAACATGTAAATAATGAAACGTTAGAAATTGCAATTTATTATTTTCTAAATTCGGAAATTAGTGGTGAGAAAAAAGTTAAACTTTACCGTGATACATCGAAATCTGTGTATAGGGAGAAGTGGGAACAATTAATTATTGAAACAATATTTATGAAATGTTCGTATGATTGCGATGAGATTGCTAAGTAGGTTACTCTTATTAAATACAAACATTTTATCTAATTATGCAAGTTATATATCTTTTATCTTTGTATTATTGGCGTACTGCTTTGGTAAAACAAGTTTTAGCTGTTTTAGAATTGACCAAAGCAACAGAAAAAAAATTATTTATATATTCTAAGTGTTGTACTAAAAATTTGTTTTGTTTTAAATGAAACTAAATATTTTTTTTGTTTTAGCTAAAACATGTTTTGTTTTACACAATGCAATTGTTGTTGTAAATTTATATAATCTATTGAATCAACACTGGCAAACACCAATGGTGTTTTGCGATTGCCTATTCAATAGATTATATAAATTTATATGGAAATGTGTTGTAAATTTACCAAAGTAATACAGCATGTATTGTTCATATTGAATAGATGGGCGCATTTATTTCGAATTAATAGATAATTTTTAGAATTATATTTGTTGTATTGTAAAATATCTGACATATTCGCAAATAAATACATACTGAAACTAACTTTTTATTTTTGTTAATTTGGGTTAACTTATTTTGCACGGTGAATACAACTGCAATTAATGTCCAGAATATTCGTTAAAAAAAATGACGGCGGCTGTGTCGAAGCTGCGCCCGAAAATCTTTAGAGCGTAGATTATGTCACCTGACATGTATCTGCCCGATTATAACAATCCTCGTGTCGCAACGTTGTATTGTGGGAGCGTCGTGTTTTAATAGTGGAAACTCAAGCTTCTCAGGTCAGTTATCGGGTATAGGGGTAGAAAATATGGCTTCGGCAGATGTTTAAACGCGTCTGATATTGACTTCAGTGGTATTTAGTCGTTAATCAAATTCGTATGGGAGTAACCAACAGTGGAAACTTTGTCATATATTTATTGAGAAACTCGCGCTTAAGCAACGGTATCACTTTAATAGCGACTGTCAAGTCCATCTGAAACCACAGTGTGTCACAAACATCACAAGCGAACCCAAATTTATTATTAAATCACGCTTTGTAGCTAACTCCCACGTTTTAATGAATTCCTCGTTCAATTTTACCTTGGTTATCTACTTTCATAGTCTCCATTGCACGTTTTCCATATCGTTCCAATGCAAGCAACATTGGGGGTCTATTACGAAATTTTTCGATTTCGAATTTTTACGATATCGAAAAATTCAATACGCCGCGGATTTACCCTATTATGAAACTTGGTAAATCGCATTTGTTTACATTTACAAAAAATGTATTCTCCACAAAAACACAAAATACCATAAATTTTACAAAATCCGCCACTAAATAGCAGTCGAATTTTGCCATGTGTATTCGAAAAAACCCGCTGCGAATTTCCTTTTTTGTTTCATAATAGGGCGGATTTTTTCGATATCGTAAAAATTCGAAATCGAAAAATTTCTTAATAAGCAGCGGCAAATATACTCGGTTTTGGGTCGACCATTGCCGTTTGTGGAGCGCTGCGCGGCCCATCTTATCTTTCGGGTATTGTCATTAAGCCTTTTGACTCTCGCCATTGGTCATTTTGGATTCAGGATGATCTGCTCCATTCTCCTGTAACCGTTTGCGATACTTTTGAAGACGATTTAGCACCTGTATATTCGCAATATTCTGTTTTTGTCCAAACGCTGTTTCCAAAATTTCTTTACGTTGTACAGTAACACATTACAAAAATAAACAAAAATTATGAATACTTATATCTAAGCACAAAGAGGATTTCGACGTCGATTATGAGTGGCATTTCCATGCAACAGCTGATGGGAACGGACCGTCCGTAGGAGGTACTATCAAAAGAATGGCGTCGAGAGCCATTCTCACTAACGAATACGATTGTATCACGTCATAACCAATGCGGAAAAAATATTCACATGAGCAAAAACCTTGAATACTGATAGGTTTTTTGAATAGATGCTACATCCAATAAACTATTAGATCCGAGAAATCAAAAACAATAAAGGGAACTCGAGATTTTCAAGCAGTAATTCCTTCAAAGGAAGGCTACTTAAATTTTAAGAAATATTCAAATAGTGAAAATTATGTAAAATTTAAATTCTATCTGTGAATATTTTCAATTTTTTGTCTTTATTTTGTAATAAAATATTTTTTATCAATAATTTTTGTTTTAAATTTCATTTTGAGATACAAAAAATTTATAGATTGTCGTCCTTAAACATATTTTGCAAGAAAACGAAACGAGACGTTGCGCTGATTTTTAATATGTCTAAACTAAAACAATTAAATGAGAAAGAAGTTAAAATATATAAAAAAAAGAGAAACATGTTAGAAAATTCAGAAAGGAAGTTTCGGCGACTATTTTGAAAAAGAAAAAATTAAAGGTGGTACCATTTTTATAATTATTTTATAATCCTTATTCATTTATCTTTAGAATGAACAAAATTTTATAAATTTCGGATAATTAGATTTTTTTCTATAGCAATAAATAGAACACCACGTTCATCAAATTTTTAAATATTTTACACTCTGTATCTTAAAAAAATAACAGCAAAAACATATTTTATAAATTATTTATTTTACTCTGTGCTACGCATTAAAAATATAGGTTAGGTTAGGTTTAGGTGGCAGTCCACTGGGACCAGGCATAGACACAAAAATGGTCCGTAGTCATACCACGAATAATTGTTTCCTCCATTTCATTGGAACCATTTTGAGCTGTTAACAAAGCGCTGGATACTCCTGGCGTCCATCCTACAGAGATCTGTCAGGTCCTTGAAGAGGGGTGCTCTAGAAACTTTAGCCTGCTTCGTGTCAGACGAGAGCAGGTGCAAAGAAGATGAAGTACTGTCTCTTCCTGCTCTTCGTCTTCGCAACTACGACAGTAGTCATGTGAGAAGAAACCAAGACTACTCTCGTGCCTCCCTATGAGACAGTGCCCGTAATCGCTCCAGCAACCACACTGATGTAACTTCGCTGAAGTAAGATCAGCTGTTTGGATCTCACCAAGTCCAACTTTGGCCAGACCTGCCGAGTTATTACGCATGAGGTGATACTTGACAGCTTGCTAACTTCTTCCTAAAGCAGCAATTTGCATACCGCAAGAGGTATTTCATATCATTTCTGCTTTCTGAAAAGTGGTCCGTTGTACCACGTCGAGCCAGTTCATCGGCGTTTATATTCCCTGTACTTATGAAATGTCCTAGCACCCATAAAATGTGGATGTTGAACTGATCTGGCATCTCGTTAAGAGATGAGAGATAGTTCTGGACTACTTTCGACGTGAGGAGGTGTGATTGATGCGCTTTAATGCGACGACTTCCTTTATTGCAGTTACTTCAGCTTGAAAAATGCTACAGTAGTCGGAGGGACGGAAGGAAAGATTTAACAGAAGTTCCTTGCAGAACACTCCAGCCCCGACTTTCCCGTCCCGTTTTGAACCATCAGTGAAGAAGTTTATAACTCCTGGTTCCAAAACTGCACCCATCATCCAGCCCTCCCTGGATGGAATCCTAGTCCGGAACCTTGTGTCAAAAGAGAGTGACGAGACAGTATATTCGGTGGTCTTGGGAATTTGTTTGTTGCACAAAATAGATGAGTGCGCTGTATTGTTGCAGGTCCACATTGAGATGGATTTCAGTCGTATGGCAGTACAAGCTGCCAACTGCTTCCCCAAGATATCTAGAGGAGTCAAAAATAGTAGTCTCCAGTGCCTGAGTGGATGTGCTCCTCAGTGCACCGCTGTTCAACAGATAAATTGTTCTCTGAACTTTTTTCAACGGCTTTTGGTTGACAGTTTTGTCCAGAGCAGGCAGCATGATGTGATTAAAAATCAAAGAATTACAACAGGTAAAGAATTAAAAAGGAAAATGACAAAATGTGGTTTGAGTTTGAGTCAAATACAGGGTGTTAAGGAAATTGATGGAACCAACGCGTCTATTTCTTCAGATAAAATGGCGGTTGATCTTGATATAGCACAAACGGAATGAATACATTTATTTATAATGGTCGTTTTCAGTCGGGCAAAAGTGATAAAAAATATCATGATATTTTTTATCACGTTTTCCCAGGTGGTTTGGCGTCTATTGGAGGGGGGGGGGACCAAAGTTGAGTAGATTAATCTACCAGCTCCTTAGCCTTCCAGTAGGGTGCTCATCACGTGAGCTGTTCTGGTCTTGTCATTAGGCAGCTGCGTGATGGGTACAATTGTGTAAGGGGTAACCTGTTCACCATTCGCAAGTGTACGTACTGCCTCCTCGCGGCAACCACTGGAAACTAAGGCCATTTGGCACATTTTTGGCCATTTGGCAAAGGCTAAAGAACGGCGCTAAAGGAGAAAACCTTGACAAAAAACCCTAATCTAAGGTGGAACAGCATATGCCGATGGATGAATGGCTGATAGGTTAATCAGTTTAAAATATGCGGACTCTGGATACCAGGCACCCTCCAGTTTTATTTAGCCTTCTTGTAGTAAAGCTGGGTGACCTACAGGCGATTTGCAATTCCCAGCAACTCGTAAGAGTAAAAGCAAACGGAATACGGGGCAGGAGTAGGAATATACGGGGGTGGGACAATCCTCTCGAGGTCCTTGGGCTCCAATGCTACCGTCTTTCTAGCGGAACTACATGTACGCTGTAGTAAACATCTAGGAGGGAGAGCAATAAGCCCAGATAGTATGTATCATGTACCGGGAGGCAGTATTGTCAGGTTCACTAAGAACCTGAATATTGACTGGACGGATAATTAAGCAGGGTCCAGCACAATAGATCTTTTAGGTCGCAGTACGAAGTGGCTGATCGCCCGCATGGCGCTCCAATAATAATAATAAATAATCACGTTTTCCCATAAAACACACTCATTTATTACAAAAAAAAAAACAAGATTTTTTTTGGTTTTAGGTGTCAAAATAAATACATAAAAAATCGCGATAAATTGGGTTTGATGTTGCCTAAATAAAGATGCTCTACAGAAGTTTGACGTGTATGTGGTATGTCACTACTTTTCCGAGCGAAATCAATAAAATAATCTTTTGGTAATTCAAGACGTTATATTCTTTTTTATTTATTTTTAATTACATTACTCCACATCAACACACAACCTTTCTTTTCCGTGTCTGCCAGATTAATCCCCTGCTTTTCATTTTCATCATATATATTTATTTTAATTTCATTACACTGAACATTGGCGACATCTATTTGTCGGCACCAATTCCACACAATATACATTTTTGGCTTAGCCAATATTTCCACCATTATAATATTTGCTGCGTTCCATTTGACGTGGCAAAGTATAAATAACCCTGCCGGCCACGCGTAACGCAAACGTTCATTTTACGAATAGTCTCTTCTACTAAAGTGTTCGTAAACGTTACGCTTAAAATGAGTAGATATGTTACATAAATGATACTCTTGTCACATGAGAAGTGAAACAAATTGGCGAAGACTTATTTATGTATTGGTTTATAAAAAAATATTCGTAATGTGTACACCTTTTACGTAACATTTATGAACTCATATGGGCGTAACGTTTATGAGCCTTCTAAAATGAACATTACGTACGGTTTGAGTATTATTCCGCAATTAATTTTGAATTAATAATGAAAACAACGTATTTTGTTTTATTTTTAGCAAATATATGATTTTATTTATTTGATTATATCAATTAATTATTAATTATACCTATACTAAATTTTAACACATTTATTTTTACTTATACTCAATTTTAGTTATACTTCAAGTTCAACAAATTCATTAAGATATTAAAATAAAATAACATAATACGAAAATAGAAATAGCTAATAATGTATTGTATTTATTATAAATGTCGTCGTCACTATCATTCACTAAACTGTATTTATAAACAACAAAAATTAATATTAAATTAAAAATTTACTTAATATTAAAATGGCGCACCATGCTTTACTTTATCAAAAATCACATTCTGTTTAAAAAGATGGAATGAAGAAAACTACACGGTTTTGTAAATTCATATATGAAATCTGAAATTGTGAAGTAGTAGTAGTGCCGCATATAAGAAACCGTTCGTAAACTGTTCGTAAGTGGTTCATTTTTTATGTATACATTTTGCGCCGGCAGGGAAGTACTTGAGAGTAGATGGTAAATGGAACGCAGAAAATTAGTTGCGAAAATAAAATTTAATTTAAAAAAATTTACGTGCCACATGGAAAGTTGGAAAATTAATTATTAATTTGAAAACTGATCAGCCATTTTTTACCGGTTAGTTTTATTAAATATTCTGGTAACGAAGTCGCCATAAATTCAAAAAGCAAACTTCTCATAAAATTTAGCAAGAGTAGCTGCGTGCAGTCAGAAGTACTTGTGTGTACTTTGCCACGTTAAATGGAACGCAGCAATTAATTTCGATTATGACAATTCGGCCATCCTGTATCGATGACGTCCTCGTCATTACACGGCAATATCTTAAGTTTATTTTTCATCATACTCCTTAAGATACTCTCGTGTTTACAATATTTCAATTATCAATAAAAAAATTACATTTATATATATTTAATTATATATTTTTTTTTAAATGCTTACATCTAAAAATCATCTATTGAAATATTTGCGACACCGAATCACACAACCTCGGACTCAAATTCTAATCTATCGATAGCAATTATTGCTTTGTAAGTCTTATTTGTTTGTTGCTCGCCCTCTATGCCCTGTTTGCGGTACCGATCGTTGCCATACATTTAACTACTTCGTAAGGTCCCTTGTTTGTTGGTAAAAGTTTCCTACTGTCTCCTGTCGCCACTTTAGGCGCATGCACCATAACTAAATCACCACATTTTAATTCCATTGTTTTTTTTCGCTTTTTGTCATAGTCGTGCTTTATTCGTCCCTTTTTTATCTAATAATTCGGCCACATTATTATCTTCAAGTATACGTCCCTCTTCCAGCATTTGTCTATTCAAACGCTTCATTTCCTGCACTAATTCGTTATCTTTCAAATTTCTGAATGGATACCGAAATATAAGCTCTGAAGGAGCTATCTTGGTTACACTAAGCACCGTACTATTTAGGGCCATTTGCACTTGCATTAGCTTTTCGTCTTGCATTTAGCTTCTATACACTCTATGCCTGAACTAATTTTAGCCAAACATTTTGTCACCTGTTTATTTACGATCTCTACCTGTCCATTTGAACGTGCACTACCGCTCGCCGTTTTTACATGCCTAATATTCATTGACTTACAAAATGATTGAAATTTCGCCACGGTGAACGCCGTACTCCGATCAGTTACCAATACATCTGGTTTTCCGTAATTACTCAAAACTAATCTTAAAAACTCTAACGATTTATCTGCTCTTACATCCGACATAGCCCCAAGCATCACGAACTTACTGAATCCGTAGACAATTACACCTACAAACTTATTGTGATTTTTGCTTTTTTACAAACGGGCTTACGTGATCATAGTGGATCGTCACAAAAGGTTCACTTCCCTTTTCATATGGATGAAGATATCCGGGTTGTTTACCACTGGTTCTTTTGTAATAAAGACATTTTATACATCTATTTATATATCTAGCAACAAAATCTCGCATACTTAGAAAATATAACGACGTCTTTAAATCTTCTAGGGTCTTGTCTATTCCCTGATGTCCGACTGCATCGTATGCATCGCGAACTACATCATATAACAAATCTTGAGGAACATATAAACGCCACTTGTTTTTGGTCGTTCGGTATACTCGACACTTGTACATTATAAACTTTTCGAACGTCTTTTCATCACCCAACTCAAGAAGATCCCTAATTTTCAAAATCTTTTCATCAGTCCACTGTAAAGCTGCTATCCAATCCAAATTTAAATCAACTCCGTAGCTTGTGTCCCTAATCTCACTATCCAACAGAGGATATCGTCTCAACGCATCCGCGACCAAATTATTAGTACCTTTCACATGCTCTACCGTAAAGGTGAATTCGGATAACCTAATAAACCATCTACCAATTCTTGAGTTGATATCTCTTTTCTTTGCTAATAATTTTATACTGTTACAATCAGTCTTAATAGTAAACTCTACCCCCAGTAAATACACTCGCCACTTCTCCAAACACGATACTATACCCAAAACCTCTAGTTCTACGGCTGGATACTTTGACTCCTCCGGAGTAGTCTTACGACTGTAAAAGTTAATTGGCTTGAACCATTTCGAATCCTGTTCTTGGTATAAAACATCACCTAATCCCAACGCACTTGCATCCGCATGCACTTCTAAACGCCTACCCATGACATACATTCCTAAAACGGGTTTAAACCTGGTTATTGTTTTGACTTTTAAAGAATATTTTCTATAATTATTATAGCTATAAACAATTTTTTCTTATTTTTATATAATTTTAAAATCAGTTTTAATTAATGTTTTCATGTGTAATTGAAATAATTGTAATTTTTAATATTTTTTTTGTATGTTGTAAAACATTTTTTGGATCCCTTGTAGCAAAAAATATCCCTGAAGATGAATGTAAATAACATTTGGAACGTTGGAGAAATTAAATAAATAAAATATTTATAAAATACAGATAGGCTATTCCAGCTAATTAATATTAAAAATTATTTAAATCAAAAAAAATTTATGTATGTATAAATTAAATTTTTAGCCTTAAATTTGTTTGAAGAATAGCTTCAATGAAAGTAAAGTATTAACTTCAAGGTAGTAGCAAATGCTCTGAGTTGAGCTCCTATACCTACACCGAAGGAATGCCAGTTATCAGTAAAAGTTATTACGATACAAAGGAATAAGTGCCTCAATATCAAAGCAAACGCTTTGCAACGAAGCAAAGCAATTGTTTAAAGTATTAGCACAAATAAATACTTAACCAGATAAACAACTTTCACGTAAACAAAATGTAGCTGAAATAAAATACACAAATTTTAAAGGGGAAATGTTTGTAACTCGAACGAAAGGCTATATAAGATCATCCAAAAATTAATTATCTCTTTTCTTCCTACAGCATTTAGATTACGAAAAAAAAAATCGAAGGAATCTATAGAAACGAAAAGCAAAAAATAATTAAAAACATAAGCAATGTACAAGAGGCGAAAATAAAATAAAATCTATTTGTGCATTTTGCGTTAGTATTTGTAGTCTTTACGAATGAAAAAGGCGTACTTTATTGGCGAATTGTTGTTGTTTATTATAGATTGATGCGAATGTATGTATCACCGAAAGTACATAATACGATATCCCTTTTCTTCTTTCACAAGAATTTTTATAAACAAACAATAATTATTGAAATTTTTAGAACGGCCTGCGTAGCCATAGATGAAATGAAAACATACACAAATGCAATATAAGTAAAACTTTGTGTGTTGTAAAAATACCATTAGCGAATTTAATAGGGAGGCTTATCGAATTCTCGGTTTTCAAAATCTTGGTTCTACAAAATCTCGGTTTTTCATAAGCTCGGTTTTCAAAATCTCGCTTTTTTAAATCTCGTTTTAAAAATTTCGATTTTTAAAATCTTGGTTTTGCTGACGAAAATTTTTTTTTTTAAATTTTGGTTTTTATTTTTTCTATTGTACTCGTATGTCTAAATATTTTGCTATTAACGGTTATTGGATGGTTTTTAATATTTTTAGTTAATTAAATTTGCTGGTATTTTTGGGAGCGTATTGAAATTATGATTCTCAAAATCTTGATGTTATCAAAATGGTGGCTTTTACAAAATCTTATTTTTTTGAGAACTTTAAAATTGAATTCCCCATTTTCCATAATTTATAATTTTCAGTTATTTTCATTTTAAAATGAAAAATCACCATTTTTCAGAATTTAGAAAAAGCATGATTTTGAAAACCAAGATTTTTTCAACCAAGATTTAGTACCCAACCACACATACACATACATATGTACACACACACATATATACACACCCACATACACTTACACATAAACACACAAATTCGCAACCCAAGAGAGATATATAATCGCAAACGATATAAATCCTGATCTCAAAAGCTTGATTTTGAAAAATAAAATTTCATTAGTTCGGGCGGCTCGAATTAATAAAAATTTATTTTTATAAACCGAGCTTTTGAGAACCGAGATTTTCAAAATCGAGATTTTGAAAAACGAAATGTTGAAAACCGAGATCTTGAAAACCGAGATTTTGAAAGCCGAGATTTTGAAAACCGAGATTATGTAGCCAACCTATTTAATACAACTCGTATGCTAGATAAACAAAATAATAAAAACGATAATTATTTTATTGGGCATAAGGAAATGATAATTAAAAGTGAACGAATTTGAATGAACAGGGGGCCCTATTTTCGAATTCCACATCCATTTTCTACATGCGGACATCTGTCAAAATTCATCAAGGTTTCAAAAGGAATTCAAAAGGTTCGGAAATTGTAATTCGTATATAAGACACATGGGGCATGGACATTATCCTATATGGGGAATTTCTTCCACCTGCTTATACCCATTCGAAAATATTCCCTTAGTACCAAAAAATTCAATTTTTATGAATTTTTACAGATGTCCGCATGTGGAAAATGGATGTGGAATTCGAGAATAGGGCCCCCTGTTCATTCAAATTCGTTCAATTTCGTTATCATTTCCTTATGACCAATAAAATAATTATCGTTTTTATTATTTTGTTTATCTAGCATACGAGTTGTATTAAATGGGTTGGCTACATAATCTCGGTTTTCAAAATCTCGGCTTTCAAAGTCTCGGTTTTTAAGGTCTCGGTTTTCAACATTTCGGTTTTCAAAATATCGATTTTGAAAATCTCGGTTCTCAAAAGCTCGGTTTATAAAAATAAATTTTTATTAATTCGAGCCGCCCGAACTAATGAAATTTTATTTTTCAAAATCAAGCTTTTGAGATCAGGATTTATATCGTTTGCGATTATATATCTCTCTTGGGTTGCGAATTTGTGTGTTTATGTGTAAGTGTATGTGGGTGTGTATATATGTGTGTGTGTACATATGTATGTGTATGTGTGGTTGGGTACTAAATCTTGGTTGAAAAAATCTTGGTTTTCAAAATCATGCTTTTTCTAAATTCTGAAAAATGGTGATTTTTCATTTTAAAATGAAAATAACTGAAAATTATAAATTATGGAAAATGGGGAATTCAATTTTAAAGTTCTCAAAAAAATAAGATTTTCTAAAAGCCAAGATTTTGATAACATCAAGATTTTGAGAATCATAATTTCAATACGCTCCCAAAAATACCAGCAAATTTAATTAACTAAAAATATTAAAAACCATCCACTAACCGTTAATAGCAAAATATTTAGACATACAATAGAAAAAATAAAACCTAAAATTTAAAAAAAAAAAAAATTTTCGTCAGCAAAACCAAGATTTTTAAAATCGAAATTTTTAAAACGAGATTTAAAAAAGCGAGATTTTGAAAACCGAGCTTTTGAAAAACCGAGATTTTGTAGAACCAAGATTTTGAAAACCGAGAATTCGATAAGCCTCCCTATTAAATTCGCTAATGGTATTTTTACAACACACAAAGTTTTACTTATATTGCATTTGTGTATGTTTTCATTTCATCTATGGCTACGCAGGCCGTTCTAAAAATTTCAATAATTATTGTTTGTTTATAAAAATTCTTGTGAAAGAAGAAAAGGGATATCGTATTATGTACTTTCGGTGATACATACATTCGCATCAATCTATAATAAACAACAACAATTCGCCAATAAAGTACGCCTTTTTCATTCGTAAAGACTACAAATACTAACGCAAAATGCACAAATAGATTTTATTTTATTTTCGCCTCTTGTACATTGCTTATGTTTTTAATTATTTTTTGCTTTTCGTTTCTATAGATTCCTTCGATTTTTTTTTTCGTAATCTAAATGCTGTAGGAAGAAAAGAGATAATTAATTTTTGGATGATCTTATATAGCCTTTCGTTCGAGTTACAAACATTTCCCCTTTAAAATTTGTGTATTTTATTTCAGCTACATTTTGTTTACGTGAAAGTTGTTTATCTGGTTAAGTATTTATTTGTGGTTTAACACTATAACTATATTACTACAGCTTTATAATTTTTTTCCAAAATTGTTGTTTTAATTTAAATATTTTATAGTATATTATTTTTTTTTTTGATAAAATACGTATTTTTATTTTGATTATTCACGCTTTTCACATTACACTTCAAAGAAATCACTTTCCCAAATGATTTAATATATTACCGTTCTACCTTTACATATTTCGTTTCCGATTATAAAAGACGAGGAGAATTCGAGGACTGTAAAATAACCGTCCGATGGAAATTATTTGTCTTTATCCAATTTTAAATAAATTGTGTTTAGTGTCGGTAAAGATCATTTCATTGCCGGTATGGATTCGTACCATCAACCGTTTATATTCAAGTCGTTTTACATTCGTCTGATCATAATTCTAATCGTATGACCGTCAAATGACGGTTATTTGTCATTACCAAAATTCAATCAATTATTTTAGTGTCGTGTAAAGATCGTGGTACACGAGAGTGTCTTTGCACAATCGTACTTTTTCATTCATATTCGTATGATTTCAACTTAAATCGTTTGATCGCTAAATGATGGTTATATGGCATTACTAAGTTAAAATTGATTTTTATTTTGCAGCGTGTACGGATCGCAGTACATTCGTAACGATTTAATCAAGTCGGTAAGCGGTGGTGATAATATCAAAAAAATTAAAATTTTTGTTGTAATTTTGGACCGACCATTTACACACCTGTAACCGAGCGGTTAGAAATTGTTTTTCGGGTTTATTCGTAAGCAATCGTTTGATTTTGTTAAATGCCATTTCTTGCTTGTCACCCCATATAAAAACTTCATTCTTTTTTATCAAATCCGATATTGGTCTAGCAACTGTTGCGTATCCTTTAATAAACCGCCGAAAATAACTTGATAATCCCATGAACGATCGCACATCCCTAATACATTTAGGTGTCGGGAATTTCTCTATAGCCTCTGTTTTTATTCGACCCGGTTCAATACCTTCACTTGATATCCTAAAATCTAGGTAATCCACACTATTACACAAGAATCTACGCTCAGTAAACTGATGACCAACCAATAACGGAAAACTCTGAGACTCATCTGGAACCACCTTAATTTCGCATTTTGATTCGACACCATCTATTTGTAATTTACAAGTAAATATGCCACATGGTACCACCTTTCCGCCGCCATAACCCATTACGGGTGGGAATCCATTTTCGAAATAAGTGATACTTAAGTGATTGGGATCACCTTTTCGCATCAATGTGACGCTACTTCCTAAATCGACAAAACACTGAAGCGGTTTACCATTAATGTACGCTAATTTCATGTATTTTGCAAGTGTGTCAGCATTCTTTGATCCTGTCTTTAGGACCTCTGGCTTCTTATTTTTGGGACACTGCCTCGCAAAATGTCCACGTTCGTTACAATAAAAACATGTCAACCCGTTCGGCACTTTTGGCATAGTCTGATTTGATTCGATTTTGGTGCTTCCTTTGATTTCACCCACTTTGCTAGGAATATTATTCCGCCATTCTATCTTGCCTTTGTTTGCACTATTTTGTACATGGTACTGATTTTTGATGGACATCGCCTTATACGACGCACCCACGCGATCGGCTTCTCATAAATCCAATAATAGTTGCGCTGGCGTTTTATATTTCCGTAAAGTACCCAAGAAATTATTAATTCGCAGATCACCCAAACCGTCGACCATCAATTCAATTGTTTCTTCGTTCTCCATTTTCGCTTTGCTGCATAACGCCAACTTCTTAAAATAATATCGCTGAATATCCATATTGTTTCGTTTGAAACTCTCAGCTGCACGTCGTTTCTGAACAATGTTTTCACTCGATGAAAAATTTTCTATCAGCACCTCCTTCCATTGTCCCCATGTTCGATTTACATTTTTTATACTGTCGCGCTACACTATCGCAACATCAATCATCTTTAGTAGACCATAATGTCGAATGGTATAATATCATCCCATTCGTACATTAATCCAAATTCCTCGATTTTTTCGATCCATTCATCCACACTTTGCATTGGATCAATTCCATCAAACGATGGTAACACATCTACAACCTGATGCGCATAACTTTTGCATCGCACATTTTGTGCCTGATCCCGAAAACTAACATCACTTCCATGATCCGACTCGTTCGATTCATCTAGATTAATTTCTTTTAAAACGGCTTTATTGTCGCTTAAATTTATCACATCATTATTGATTTCCGCACCTGCCGCATTTCGACCTTCCTCTTCGTTATCGGGCATTTTTAATAGTTAACATACACAAATATTTTTTTTTTTTTTTGATTTTTAGGTTAAGACCACGCTGCTATAAAATTCTCCAAAATTTTTTTAGCACAATATTATTCAACAAAATAATTATCTCGTTTTATCCCATCAATCGTATATATTTTTGGCTTTCTATCCCACTTCTGAAAATTGTCACTACTTTTCCGAGCGAAATCAATAAAACAATCTTTTGGTAATTCAACAAGTTATTTTCTTTTTTATTTATTTTTAATTACATAACTCCACATCAACACACAACCTTTCTTTTCCGTGTCTGTCAGATTAATCCCCTGCTTTTCATTTTCATCATACATATTTATTTTAATTTCATCATTACACTGAACATCGGCACCAATTCCACATAATATACATTGTTGGCTTAGCCAATATTTCCACCATTATAATATTAATTTCGATTATGACATGTAAAATCACTTTTTTCATTTTGGGTGTTTTGTCGGGCATGACATAAAATATAACGAAGTCAAGTTAGGATAATAAAATATTTCATGATATTTTTTATCACTTTTGCCCGACTTGGGCACACATTTCTGTGGTCACAAGGCAAAACCGCTTAAGTCAAATTTGATAATTTTTCTAGAGACGTAGAAAAAATTGAATGTTAAGTTCATTTTCGTTTATGCCGACTAAAGCTATTACGGCTTGCGACCACAGCCTTTGGCCAGAAGGTATTACCACTTAAGTCAAATTTAGTGAAGTTAGAAGAGAGCTAGAAAACGTTACACACTGAAAATTATTTTTGTCTTAAGTCGACTTAAGCGATTTTGCCTTGTGACCACAGATTTTTTGACAAAAATAATATTCCGATTAATCAAGTGTCTTCCAGATATAGTATAATAAAAATGACATAGGTCGATTTAAGGTTATGGTTCAATTAATTTAGTGCTATTGGGAAGAGATCTGAAAATGAGTAAAATTCGAACATATGTAATTTCAAAAGAACAAATGAGCAAGAATTTAGCTAGAATCGCTTTCAAATTCTACTTAGACGCCAACGTATTGAATCTCAGATACTTAAAATTTTTTATGGCTATAAATGTTTTATACGTATACCAGTTCAATTTAAATCGAACTATTGGACTGGTCAAAAACATTCCTAGGGAAATTAAGATTGAAGAACTTTCCAACTGCCAAGGCTGGGCAAATTACATTACACTGAGTAATTAAAATACTTTTCCGAATTACAGCAAACTCAGTAATTAAAATACAAATTACAATTACTTTCGAGTGGAGTAATTAAAATACAAGTTACAATTACTTTACATTTGTAAATTGATAAATTTGATTTGACAAAATTCATTTAGTGAAAAAACGTATCATTAGAAAAAAGATTATTAAGATTAGGTTTTATGCTGATGACTCTGGAATCAAATTTTAATAAGCCTTGTAAAAATTGAAATAAGAAATTTCAAAAATTGGGTAATTAAAATACAAATTACAATTACTTAGAATTCAAGTAATTAAAATACAAATCACAAATTGTAATTTGTATTTTAATTACGTAATTCAAATACATGTAATTCGTTACTGCCCAGCTTTGCCAACTGCCTAAGCTCTTCTATATCAATAGAAAAAATTGAGAGGATGACGAAATGGAACAATGAATCGAAAAGGAGTATAAGTGCTTAAATTATGGACATACGGCTAAAAGGTGTAAATCAGTGGTTTCGTTGCGTTGTATTATTTGTGCCAAAATATTAGATGAAGAACATTCTTGTGACAACAAACCTAGGTGCAAATTTTGTGGTGAGGATCATAAAACTAACAACTTCAAATGAGAGGAGAGGATTAGGCAAGTAGGAATATAGGAAAATATCTGAATACATGGTTATTTACAAAACTTCTTATAGAGAAACCAAAATCAAACATTTTGGCTTAAAACAAAAAATTCCAACGCTCAAAGATTTTCATAGCTTTGAGGATAAAGATGAGGAACATAACAAAAGAAATAACGAGGCATTACTCAACAAGGATAAAAAAATTAAAATACAATACGACATCATAAAAGAACTCAAATCTGAGATTAAACACAGAGATGAGAGAGACTCTAAAGGAAATAGACGGAAAACTTCAATATAAAAAGCCTTTCAGCCCGAAAAATCATAGAAAATTACACTCCATCCCGAAAAAAAATATTTACCTGAAACAAGATTTTTAGTCATGATTTTCAGGTATTCATATTTTAAAATCTGGTACAAATGAATGCATTTTAGCACGAAAATAATAAAAAACGACTCCTAATAACAATGCATCCCGAAAAAAATTAAGTTTATTTCTGAAAACATATCTTTTTTCGTTTTTTTTTCGAGGTACGTCTCAATCAATATAAATGTTCTTCAATCAATTTGTCATAAATTATAAGTTACATGTTATACGTTCTCATAACACACAAAGGCACTGAAAAACAAAAAAGAGTACTATTTTAAAGAACTTTGTATGTATTGTATATTTATAAAAATTTTAAAAATATAATAGACGAGCATATCTATAAAGATATATTATTCACAGAGGTTGACAGATATAACCAAACACGGCATTTGCTTAGGTGGGGCTTCATGAATAAGTACCTAAACCGCCATTATCATACGATGGGAATGAGGGTCACTTCTAGGCCATTTTCGTTTATGTGTTTGAGCGAAATCAAAGAAAATCTCTCAGATTTGGGAATTTTATATCGTTATTCACAGAGATTGCTAGACATATTGGTATACGACCCTAGCTTGGTAAGTCCATTGCCAAGTTAAAACATTTAGCCCATTACCATACGTTCGGGATCAGGGACATTTCTGGGCCAAGATTCAATCAAATATTTTAATTAAAACTGCTCAATATTTTCACTACAGTATCTCTATTCACAGAGAGACATATTGGTATACGACACTAGCTTGGTAAGTCCATTGCCAAGCTAAAACATTTAACCCATTTCCATACGATGGGGATCAGGAACATTATGGTGTTTTTCCCCATCGTATGGTAATGGGCTAAATGTTTTAACTTGGCAATGAACTTACCAAGATCAATATGTCTAGCAATCTCTGTGAATAGAGATTCAGTAGTAGAAATAATGAGCAGTTTTAATGAAAATATTTGATTGAATCTTGGCCCAAAAATGTTCTTGATCCCCATAGTATGGTAATGGGTTATTGGTTTGAAGTTGGCAATGAACTTAACAAGCCTGTGCTTTATACCACTATGTAGAAATTTGGTGAAAGTCAGCATTGTTACAGGGGCTGGAATCTGTGCTCAAGAATTAAAAGGGCATAAGTCGACTTATGCCCTTTTAATTCTTGTTTAATTTTCTGTTTAATTTTCAATTAAAACCTCTTAATTTTCCAATTTTTAAGGTAATATCAAAGAGAGTAAGATATCTTATTCTCTTTGATATTACAGTAAAAATTGATATGAGAACGAATTAATAGAAAATTAAACAAGACATGCGCAAGAGTTTTTTATACCATAAATCGACTTACACCCTTTTAATTCTTGAGCACAGATGTTGGGGTTGAACCTGGTATAAAAAACTAGGAAACACGGTCTGGAAATAAGACCTTAAGGTTAACCAATAACTGTCTTATAATAATGAGATAATAACTGGTGTATTTCTGCAAATTATTATTGCAACGTGTTCGTTCAATTTTAAATTAATATTTTATTTAAATTATGAAATAATATTTAAGTTTGAAGTGTAATTGTTACCAAATAATTTTTTTCATGTTACTGATGCTAATATGTACTATTCAAATTTCGGGATGATATTAATTTTTTCATATAATTCAATTATTTTTTCGGGCTAGTACGGATTTTAGCAAGGAAACACACCAAAATTAAAAAAGCCTTTGGGGGATGATTTTTCGGGCTAACTTTACATATTAGGGGTACCCATAAGTAATCAATTATTTCAAAGTAAAACACAAATATGAGCCAAAATATTTTTTATTATTTTTTAATCAATTACATATTCACAATCATTAACCAAAACCTTTTGCCATCTCATCGGCAAATTTTCGATTCCTCTCCTGTAAAAATGTGTTGATTGTGATGAAAAATATGTTTCAAGGTATGTTTGGACATCGTCCAAATTTCGAAAATTTTTATTTTTAAGAGAATGTTCCATTGATCTAAATAAATGGTAATCCGATAACGTGATATCGGGCGAATATGGCGGATGCGGCAAAACGTCCCAGTCAAACTGATTAATTTTATTCTATGTTTGTTTAGCTGCGTGAGGTCTGGCATTATCGTTTTGCAAAATGACACAATTCTGTTAAGAAATGGTTTGGCCCTTTGTTGCCTAGTTAATAACGATGTGGAAATGGTTCGCCGCTGGTCTTTGTTTGAAGTCGACAATTGATGTGGAACCCAATTACCTTGTCGGGATACTTTTCCAATTTAATGGAGCCGTCTTTGCACTGTTGACCAGGTGGCCCCAAGTATGTCGGTTTTTTCTTGTATGCTCAGTTTTGGATCTGATTCAACCACTGATCTCAAAGCATCATTATCAAATGTAGAAGTTCTCCCACTTCGAACATTGTCTGATAGTTCAAAATCACCACTAGCGAATTTCCTAAACCAATGCTGACACTTATTGACCTTCAAAATATCACCATAGATATTACAGATATTTGTTGTTGCAGTTGATGCATTATATCCCGATCGAAATTGAAATAGCATACAATAACGTATGTGTTCTTCTGAAGGTTCATTAGCAGCCATTTTGTTTTTCCAAAACTGTAATTATTGTTATTATTGAAAAACATAAGTCCACACTATAATATGTATTATGCTACAACGAAACACGTTTTAACTGCGCAGCGATTGAAATGAAACTGAATGGAAATTTTCCTATTGAAAAAGATTGACTATTTATGGGTACGTACCCCTAATACATTCCATTATGCATAAAAGATTGTCGTTCATTACAGAGTGAAATTTACAGAGATCAAAAATATACATTCCGTTACAACTTCGTGAATAAATTTTCGTTTTTTTCCTCTTTAAAACTTCGCGTATTGTATTCTACTTTTATGAACAAAGACTAAAATTTAAATACTTTACAGAATGAATTAACAATCCATATATTCAAAAATTTTTGTATTATGATTTTACTTATTCGCAACGTAAAGAATTTGGAATTTTTCGATTCATGAATTTCAAAATCCTAAGCACAGTATTTCAAACATCGAATATTCAGTATAATAAACGTACGAAGAATGCAGTGAAGCTAAAATAAAAGTACGAACTTCATCGTTATTTTAGTTATTTATATTTTTATAATATTTAGGTACGTAAGTACACCTTTTGGAATAAGGTGGGTTAAATGGCCAAGGTGATAGTTAAATTTTTCGCATAAAATAATTTTTGGAATTTTTTAATAAATGAAACAATAAAATTTTTTAACTCATATAATAATTAATTTTAAATGTTTTAATTCACAATATTTCAATTTTTTTTATAAACTTTTATTTTTATATAATGTTCGATTTTTCTTTAATTTTATAAATTTTATAATAATTTCAAACAATTTTTTTTAATATAAAGAAATAACCTTACTCGTTTAAATATTCGCCAAAAGTTGCATTCGCATAAATAATTCCTTTTGATGTTTCTCGCTTCGCTGTCGCAGGTAAAAGAGGACGACTTAAGCTATAAAATTCACCAAATCGCCAAAGTTGATCATATTTCCCCTTCACTTTAAGTGGTACCAATCGCCATTCGCGGTTTTTAAATATAGAGCAATTTAAATTAAAACCCCGCGCATTGAAATAGATCATTTTGCTGAATATAATCTAGTACTCATTTAATATTAGATACTTCGCCTAAATGTGTGCAATTGTGCTTTTAAGTGTTATTTTTATTATTTTTGATATATTGGCAACAAGAAAGCAAATAATAAAAACAAAAATAAAAACAAATTCCAGCCAAAAAACATCATCGGTGCGCTGCAAAAAATTTGGTGATTATTTAAGAACAATTTGAAGATAAATTTGAATTTATGTATAAATAAATAATAATAATAAAAATGGCTACGGTATAGTTATTTGGAATGGGTACGAAGGGCCGAATTTCAAAGGGCCGAATGTCGAAGGGCCGAATGTCGAAGGGCCGAATGTCGAAGGGCCGAATGGGTCGAAGGGCCGAATGTGTCGAAGGGCCGAATGTCGAAGGGCCGAATGTCGAAGGGCCGAATGTGTCGAAGGGCCGAAAGTGTCAAAGGGCCGAATATCGAAGGGCCGAATAGGTCGAAGGGCCGAATGGGTCGAAGGGCCGAATGGGTCGAAGGGCCGAATTTTTTTTTTTTTTTTTGTTTTTAGAAATATAATTTTTAAAATTTGTTGTTTTAAGGAATATTTGGTAATTTTTTTTTTGTCAAATATAAATTAATTTCTTATGAATTTATGTATTTTATTATATTTGATCTTTGGATATTCTATCGACAAAAATATTGCATTAATTGAGGTTGTTTATATTTTGCGTTCCTTTCGGAATTATCAAGTGAAAAAATATTTGTACATAATAAGTATTTTACCAAAACCAAATCTTATTATATCAATATAAATGGAATATATATGTAGGTATACACATATGTATTACTTTTGTAGTATAACCCGCTCGTATATAATAACAAAAGGCGAAGGTTATTTTATTCTAATATGCGTACCAAATGTAAATAGATTTTAAATAAGAAAACGGAATTTTGTCATAAAATGTCATAAAAATTCAATTTACTTCTGTTCTTTAAACTGATGATAATATTCATTCTTTTCGAACGATGTTATTTTCTAGACCATTATATAGTTTATTGCTATTGTTTTAGAAAAAGTGGAATTTGTCTTTTGGAACAAAGAATCCTAATTATCGGTCGGCTTTCTTTCAACCTCACTATACGAAAATGCATTATTTTGCTCTACACGATAAATACATAAAAAAAAGGGATGGAAAGATTTTTCAAGTGTGGATCTACAAAAAAGAGTTTTATTGATGTGTCCATGAACATAATCATAAATAAATAATGTTGTATTATGTGTTTTGGTTATTCTATATACCTATTTGCATCATGGACAAATATATCTAGAAAAAGAAAAGACAAGAGAAAGATAACAAAAATATCTAGAAAAAGAAGAAAAGCTCAAGAAGAGAAACTAACATCCGGAATTATAATTTTAAATAAAATTTGTGTAATTATTGCAATTTTTTTTTTATTAATTGAATCTGAACCATCTTGATGTAAGTAGATAAATGCCCACTCATATAAAAATCAACTTAAAATAATGGACATAGGAAAACTGACTTTGGTATGTAAATTTTGCATTACAACATATTGCAATTACAAAAAGTTGCAATTATAAAATATTGCAAAATAAAATCTTGCATAACAATTTCCCGTACTATTTTTTCTTTATTCTGAGGAAAATAAATTGAAGAAAAATGACATCGACTAATTTAACTTGGAATTGTAGAGGCTAACGGCTTCGGTAACTCTCACGGGCACGCGGGAGGTCGCTGCGCTCCCCCCCGCTTAGCCCTCCGAGGGGCTTTAGATTTGAGCTTCGGGGGACGTAGGAGCCGGGATCAGCAAACATGTCGCACTGCGTGCCGCACGTAGGAGCGGATTATATAGAATAAAAGGATTACCCAAATACATAATGTTGTAATTTATGACTGGATGAATGGAAAACATCTATAAAACTCTTTTTTGTAAATCCACCCTTCAAAAATCTTTCCATCCCTTTGTTTGTTATGTGTTCGTCGTGTAGAGAAAAAAAATACATCGTATAGTGAGATTGAAAGAAAGCCGACCGATAATTAGGATTCATTATTTACTTTTTTTTTTTCTAAAACAATAGTAATAAACTATATAATATTCTCGAAAATAACATCGTTGGTAAATGAAAGAATTTTTATGACATTTTATGACAAAATTCCGTTTTCTTATTTAAAATCTATTTACATTTGGTACGCATATTAGAAAAAAATAACCTTCGCCTTTTGTTATTATATACGAGCGGGTTATACTACAAAAGTAATACATACATATGTGCATACCTACATATATATTCCATTTATATTGATGTAATAAGACTTGGTTTTGGTAAAATATCTATTATGTACAAATATTTTTTCACTTGATAATACCAAAAGGAACGCAAAATATAAACAACCTCAATTAATGCAATATTTTTGTCGATAGAATATCCAAAGATTAAATATAATAAAATACATAAATTCATAAAAAATTAATTTATATTTGACAAAAAAAAATTACCAAATATTTCTTAAAACAAAAATTATATTTCTAAAAACAAAACAAAACAAAAAAAAATAAATTCGGCCCTTCGACCCATTCGGCCCTTTGACCCATTCGGCCCTTCGACCCATTCGGCCCTTCGACCCATTCGGCCCTTCGACATTCGGCCCTTCGACATTCGGCCCTTCGACACATTCGGCCCTTCGACAAATTCGGCCCTTCGACATTCGGCCCTTCGACATTCGGCCCTTCGACACATTCGGCCCTTTGAAATTCGGCCCTTCGACATTCGGCCCTTCGACATTCGGCCCTTTGATATCATTCCAGTTATTTGACGCCAAATGAATTTCAGCGCCAATTTTTTAAAAGCAGATTTTTTTTAAACTAAATACGCCTTTTTTTTTTAATTAGAATTTTTATGAATTAAAAATATAAAATAAAAAAGCGCTTTTTTGTAAAATTGTTTGTTTTCTAAACTACAAAATTAGTACCAAATATGAATAAAATCGAGTCATCCATCTTATAAAAATTTTTTGTACTTTTTTGTATGAAAATTAGTACCAAAATATAAGCGCTTAAACTGGATATATTAAAAAATGAAATGCGCATTTTCCAAAATATGCGCTTAAACGAAATCTGCATTTTCCAGATATTTTTATTTTATTTTCCAGGAAAAATAATGAAATGTATCACTGGATTAAAAAAATGAAATGCGCATTTTCCAAAATATGCGCTTAAAGGTCGATTTATATTATCAGTTCCTTTCAGTTCCTACTCGTATCGTGTCAGACAAAAAAAACATTGTTACATATATTTTCTATAGGAGTATTTATATTATCCTTTCCTATCCGTTCCTACTCGTACCGACACAGACACATATTGTTGAAAAGAATGTTTTGTCTGATATCCGAAAGCGAAAAATTACGAAAGAATAACGAAACAAACAAAAATTGTAAAATTGCTACTAAAACATTTTTGTATTTTTGTATGTTATCTTTACTCTATATGTAACCAAAAGATACGAAGAAAATGCCTGAATTGAAAAGTACGGATAATATAAATTGATGATGTCTGACACGGTACGAGTAGGAACTGAAAGGAACTGATAATATAAATCCACCTTAAACTGGATATATTAAAAAATGAAATGCGCATTTTCCAAAATATGCGCTTAAACGAAATCTGCATTTTCCAGATATTTTTATTTTATTTTCCAGGAAAAATAATGAAATGTATCACTGGATTAAAAAAATGAAATGCGCATTTTCCAAAATATGCGCTTAAACTGGATATATTAAAAAATGAAATGCGCATTTTCCAAAATATGCGCTTAAACGAAATCTGCATTTTCCAGATATTTATTTTGTTTTATTTTGATTTCATTTTCCAGGAAAAATAATGAAATGTATCACTGGATTAAAAAAATGAAATGCGCATTTTCCAAAATAAGCGCTTAAACTGGATATATTAAAAAAATGAAATGCGCATTTTCCAAAATAAGCGCTTAAACTGGATATATTAAAAAAATGAAATGCGCATTTTCCAAAATATGCGCTTAAACGAAATCTCCATTTTCCAGATATTTATTTTGTTTTATTTTTATTTTATTTTCCAGGAAAAATAACGAAATGTATCACTGGATTAAAAAAATGAAATGAGCATTTTCCAAAATCTAAGTTGTCAAAATTTCCAAAAATTAGTGCTAATTTATATAATAGATGGCACTAATTAGCAAAGACTCAAAAATTTGCTAAACCAAGGAAACAAACATCATTTGATACACCATAGAGAAAATTAGAATATAAGAGGAATTACGCAGAGCAAACCTCTTCCTTGACGCCAGCGCGCGTACCTTTATTCATTGAACCTTATTCAAGATCTTTTTTCGATCGTTGAATTTTGTTGCTTTTCATTTCTATATACCCATTCTATTTATTTATTTATGTACGCAGTTGTGTATATGTGGTAATGTATTTTGGTTTTATTTGATTGAATACATGTATACTTATGTAGGGTGTCCAAAAAGTCTCGGGCGATTTTAAAAATTAATCATTTTTTGTATACAATATTTTTTATTTATGCTTTTTTAATTACCGTTAATCCTAAAACATTACTTTTCATACTTAGATGTAACATATTTCCAAGGCCAAATGCGATTGTAAACTAAAATTTTAAAAATAATTCTATATAAAAGGTGTCCTGGGTGGTCATTTTGTGGTGCTATTGACGATTGGAGCATCACAGATTCCACCTAGTGGAAAATTTTTAAACTGAGGTAGCTGCTAATTTGACGTTCGTTTGTAAACACAATTTTTACTAACAAGATTGCTAATAATTGTAAATAATTCATATTTTGGATTATAAAAACAATTTTTAACTACCGGATTGCAAAATTTCCTTCGTCGCATTTATGAGAAATGTCATTTTAGCAGTTGCCTCATTTGAACTTTTTTCCTCGAGAGGCGCTTTCTCTACTTTTACAATCGTCAATATCACATTTGGTGATAAAACTGTGATAAACTGACATTTGTCGTGGCTTACTGCGGTCCCAACTTGGATGAACAACGTCACGTCGTATAATGATTTGAATGAAAATGACCACAATATCTTCCTTCTTACTTCTACAAGTGGAAAAAATTGTTTATTTTGTTGTTTAATTTTTTTTTATATGGAGTTTGGTTAAAAACACCTCTAATCAAAATTTCAAAAAATGAATGAAATTTACATTGACGCTAATGATAAATAAATGATATTTATTAACAAAATAATCATGTATATATTATTGAAATAAAATTAATGGATTATTGTTAAATTTACAGGAAAACGGAGTATAAAAATCAACAATTATTTTAGTTTTGTGTATTAAATTGTATCTTAAAAGAACCATTCTAGTAGCCTAGAATAACAAATTTCACAAAAACAATCATCCTTCTAATAGAAATGGACAAAAAATAAGCAATTCTTAAACGAAAATCAACATAAACCATCTGATATAACCTCACTAAATGCAAATAATGGTCGGTGTTTAAACATGAAATTCTAATAAATCAAAGGGTTTTCTAATTAGGTTAACTTACAAATATAATAATTAGTCTTTTGATAACAAACAATTTTGTTTTGCACTTGATATCATGATAATTTTCATTCATTTTTTTAAAATTTTAATTTAATTGTTTTATATCAAACTATATGGAGTTTGATCGAAAGCAACTAAATTAAAGTTTAAAAAAATGAATGAAAGTTACTGTGATACGAACTGCAAAACAAAATTGTTGATTAACAAAAGACTAATTATTATATTTTTAAGTTAACATAACTAGAAAACCCTTTGGTTTATTAGAATTTCATGTTTAAACACCGACCATTATTTGCATTTTGTGAGGTTATGTCAGATGGTTTATGTTGATTTTCGTTTAAGAATTGCTTATTTTTTGTCCATTTCTGTTAGAAGGATGATTGTTTTTGTGAAATTTGTTATTCAAGGCTACTAGAATGGTTCTTTTAACATACAATTTAATACATAAAACTAAAATAATTGTTGATTTTTATATTACATAGCAATATAAAAATCAACAATTGAGGTTACGTGTCAAATCATCACTTTGATTCATTGCTTTCCCCTTAAAATTCATTTTGCAGTGTTGTCATTTTGTGGT
This sequence comes from Tipula vernalis, assembly GCA_958295665.1. Classification (NCBI taxonomy): domain Eukaryota; kingdom Metazoa; phylum Arthropoda; class Insecta; order Diptera; family Tipulidae; genus Tipula; species Tipula vernalis. The sequence goes on from OY282558.1 coordinate 275,270,823, forward strand.
AATTTATCACATTTGGCGATACTGTGCGAAAAATAAATTGTCGTTGCTAACTATGGTGTTGTCATGGATGAATATCGTCAAGTCGAATAATGATTTAAATGAAAAAGACCACAACTTCTTCCGTCTTACTTTTACAAGTGGAAAAAAAATTATTTTGTTGTTTACATTTGTTTTATATGGAGTTTAGTTAAAAAAAGCTCTAATAAAAATATCAAAAAATGAATGAAATTTACATTGTCGCGAAATATAAATGAATGATATTTATTAACAAAATGATCATTTATATATTTTTGAAATAAAATTAATGGGTTATTGTTAAATTTACAAGAAAAACGAAATACAAAAATCAACAAGTATTTTAATTTTGTGTAGTAAATTATTTGTTAAAAATCAAGGTATACAGAAAGAATAGGTAGTATATTCCCGTGTCTTATTTTTGTCTTTCTTTGCGCATCACGTCACGTGTAGTCAAAAAAACACATTTGTATATGAAGTTTGGCGGTTTTTTGATTAATTTTTTAAATAAATCAAGAATAATCGTAATTTTTTTTTACAAACCGTATTTACAATTGATAATGATAGTTTACCGAGACCCTTTTTATGCTTTATATTTTTTTTATGGTCCAAATATTTGAGAAATAATTCCTTCGAGTATATAATGTCGAAGATAAATGGAAAAAAGGGTAGACAAAATTATGAGTATATAACATAAAACAATTAAATTATTAAATGTTTTTGGTCATTCATGTATTCAACATATGTACGTACCAATTATTAAAATTTTTATTTCTTTACGTTATGTACTCAAATTTTTGTTATCTATTTTCGTTTGGCTTCAAATTATTGGTATCCACGTACCTATTCAAATATTATGTTCATATTCAACGTTAAATATATGTAAATGTAAAAATATATTAAATAAAAATTCAGTTCACAAATTATTGTTTTCAGTTCACAAAAAATTGTTTTTTAGGTGTAAAATGTTTTTTAAAATTCAGTTATTAAACGCCCAGTTAATAGAAAACATAAATTTGAAAAAACGGAAATTAAATAAAACTATAAATTAAAATTAAATCTCTGGCTTATTTCATTTATTGTCTTATGGTTTTCGCTACAACTACATCAAAACACCCATTCGCTGTTTAGTGTTCTATATGTGTTCTTATCAGAAGTACAACTGATAGTTTTGTTGCAATAGGAATTATTCAAATTTAGTATATTTAAAATTGAATACTCCCAATTTTTTGAATTAAATAATTAAAATCTAAACGTTCTCTGCATTTAACAAAAAAAATTTACTCATAAATTCCGAAACTTGTTATGCAATGTGCTCAAACAGTCTGCTCTAGACACGAATATTAAAACATGCCTATTTTCGCGATTTAATTCCAAAAGTATTGCAGTATATAACTAAAATAAAAATTGAAATGTTTAATTTTAACATAAAGTCGAAAAACAATAAATGGCAAGAATAAAAAAAAATTCATTTATTTTCCATTTATTTAAAAAATTAATAAAACATCACGAAACTCCATATAAATATCAGCATTTTTGACAACACGTGACGTCAAATTGCGAAAAAAGTATGGCAACAGCATGCGCAATATTGTACCTTTATTTTCTGTATATCTTGGTTAAAAATAACATTCTAGTTGCCTAGAATAACAAATTTCTTCGGGAGCTCACAAAGGACAAAAAAATATTCTTAAACAAAAAATCAACATAAACCATCTGACATAACCCCACAAAATGCAAATATTGGTCAATGTTTAAACATCAAATTCTAACAAATCAAAGGCTTTTCAAGTTATGTTATGTTAAAAATATATTAATTGGTCTTTTTTCAATCGACAATTTTGTTTTGCACTTCGTATCATGATAATTTTCATTAATTTTTTTGAAACTTTAATTTGGTTGTTTTTGATCAAACTCCAAATAGTTTGATGGAAAACCACTAAATTGGGATATTAAAAAAATGAATGAAAATTATCATGAAACTAAGTGCAAAATAAAATTGTTGATTGACAAAGGACTGATTATTATATTTTTAACATTTTATTTAAATAATAAGCATCTTTGCATTCAAGTATTACTTTATCATCACACAAATAGCACTTCGTATAAAATTTTCATATAATGTCATTTGAGGTTATGTGGAAACGTCAACTTATCACTTTGATTCATCATTTTCCCCTTAAAATTCATTTTGCAGGGGTGTGTTTGTAGACTTTCTCCATTTTTTTATATCACACAAAAAAAGTCTCCACTAGTGATATAAAGGTGTGATATAGCACCACAAAATGACCACCCTGGTTGTCCGGGACACCCTTTTAAATAATTGTAAATGAAGCTTAAAAAGAAATTGATTGCATTAAAACAAAGCAGTCAGAAAGGAATAACAATACCATTATTTTTATTTGGTTTAGGTATATCCACTAACACATCATGATTTAAAAAAAATAACCTTGAATCAAATGTTTACTCTACACAATAAGAAAAATTAAAAATGTGTTATCTCTGCATTCTCTAAAAAAGCATTTAAAATAAAACATCAACCCTTCAATGATTTCATGTTTTTCATTTAGGTAGCTTGTAGATGAACAATATCCTAGTGTTCAATCGGGCAAAAATGATAAAAAATATCATGATATTTTTTATCACCTTTGGCATTAAACGCACTCATTTATCACACAAAAAAATCAACTTTTTTCTTGGTTTTTTGGGTTCCTGCTGTCAATTTTGAATTTATTTTCTTTATGATATTTTCGGTAATTAAATTAAATTAAATTTGCTTTTTTAAGATATTTATATGGTATTTACGCAGTCACCTATTTATTTAAACTTAAATAATCATTTATGTTTCGTAGTTTTGTCTGAGAATACAAACACAATAAAACTCAAACTAAAATTATTTGTGTCTCTAATATTTGGATAGAAACCAAATAGTTTCAATATCAAAATAATTTATAAAAGAAAATAATTAGAAAATATAACATTTAATTAAAAACTTGACGACAAAACGAGTTTATTGAATTTTACAAAGAGATTTAAAACCAAATGTAACATTTAAAATCAATTTATCATTTTTTATCAATTTTGGTTGTTCAATCGGGTTTGACGTACAGTATTACGAAATGAAGTTAGGGTGGGATAAAATATCATGATATTTTTTATCATTTTTGCCCGATTGAACACGTCCTATTATTACATTTTTTTTAAAATCACAATAACATTTACTGATGTAGGTATACACATAGAGAAAATTAAAATTTCTAATTTAAAATGCACGCCGCAGAATGGTTAGGAAAGAATAAAAAAGGGCATTTCATACATAATTCATTTATTTCATGTTTACAAAATTTTTAGTCAAATTTTTTCAATTATGAATCGTTTTCCATCTCTTGTCGTTGTACATATTTGTGTTCCTTTTCCGCTTTTCTTTTTTGGCATCATAATTTTCCTTTTTTACGCGCTCCAAATGCCATTTACTATGTTTCCTTATTAATATTAGGACCATAAGATTCAATAAAAAAATGCGATGGTCAAAACAGGTATGGTCTTTATTATAAAATTCGCCGTCAATGTCATTTTCTAGTAAGAATCCCATTATAAGTCTCTTCAAACCAATTGTATGAGCGTTGCTTGTAAAAATTTCTTCAAACTGGTTTATTTGGCGCCTACACAATTCAAAAAACTTCTGAGATGGTGTTTGGAGTTTTCCAAACGTATCAGTCAAATAATTTTTATGATGTATTAATAATTCCGATTTACATTCTAAATAATCGTTTTCCTTCACTAACACCAATGCACAATTGACACAGTTAAATTTTTTAAACACTCTTTGAATTAAGAAACCAACAAAATATCTGGTGGATGCATCTGAGTTAGATTCCGGTTCATAAGGTATTGATTCTAATTCAATGTTCTGATCCTTTACGATTTCATCTGGCTCATCGTCGTCGAAAACATCAAAATTAATTGGACAGTTTTTTGTTGTAGTATTTGCGATTTCAATTGACGTGTTGTGACAAGCTTCATGTTCAATTTCCTCACAGATAACGTCTATAAGGTTTGTATCATTATCTTCCTCGCAATTTGATAAGGTTGTGAAATACGTTAAATACTTTATTGATAATAATTTAGCCACCGTAAAACCAAATTGTTGAACCGAAGGATTTGAATTATTACCGTTAGCGCACCTTATAAGCGCAAATGTGTTCTCCAATGCATCTTGATTCAGCCACAGAAGAAAGATTAACCAGAACAGTCATAACGCTGTTTTTGTATGGAAAAATTTGGACTCATTTTTTTGACCTTGATTTGCCGAAGGTAAGAGAAAGTTGGGTTATGTATTCTTTGGTTTACTGGTTTTTATTTGAAATAATAAAAATAAAGAATCCTTAACAGTATAGTTAGTGAAATTATATGACAAATTTTGTTTTGACGGCATAATTTGTATTAAATATTCAAAAAATTCATAATATTCGAAAATAATTATACTTCAATGTCCAAAAAAGAAGGTAAGATGAAAAAAAAAATTTGATCCACGCAATGTCTATTCTGGTTAATCTTTCTTCTGTGATTCAGCCTGGAAGTTAAAATATATTGCACCTCGATGTGTTCTTGAACCAGTGACTTTAGGACATAAATAACTCCATTTATGGTCTGTACCATTCCATCAAAAGAGTACACTTTTTTACCATTGACCAACCTAATATTTTTCAAATATTGTACCATATTCAGCAGAAACTTATAAATTTCGCTTGTTTCATCATATCGTAGACCCGATTTAAATTTATTTAAATCAAACATGTGTTTTGAATTTAAAATGTCAAATAATTTATCCAGCTTTTCGAATAAATTCCATGTCGCAGAAACCTTAGATTTCACCGAATCAGCAAACTTATTTAAATCAGCAACCGTTTTTATTCCGGCAACAACACTTTGGCTAAATACTTGGGTTGCAAGCTTAACCTTCATTTTGTCGAAATGAACAGGATTTACATGTTTTTCATTTATTTTGGGACACATTCTAGTGGCAGAAGTTTGCTCTAATTTATAGAGCTCTCTTACAACGTCCCAACTTGCTATGCCATCGGGGCACTCAATATCGGATGTGAGCATCGCGTTCCGGAAAGATTTAAACAGATGGGGCGAGTCAAAAATGCCTACTATTTTTGTTGGGCCTTCGAAATTTAAAATAGGATTATCTCTCGTAGCACCCATATATGTTAACGATCTTCGGTTATTTGACCCCTGATCACAAGTAACCGCACGAACCGACAACCCTAATGAAAAACATAGCTCTAAATTTTTTGTTATCAAATTTTTTAGAACATCAGATTTAATTGAATTATGAGAAACATAGTAGCATAATATATTTTTCCAATTTTCTATTAGGCCCCGAACCATGAAGACACATATATGAGTTCCAACTTCACTTTCTCTTGAATCCTCCCCAAGATCAACGTAACCGTCTATGCAATCTCTAACCATATTATAACTCAAATCTTGTCGTATTTTGATTTCGTCGAAAACTAATGAGCATTGCTTTCCAGTAACTGATAAACTTCCAATTTTTTCTTTTAATTTATTGAAAGATATGGATTATTATTTCCAGGGGAGAAATTTTTTATCGGTTGCCATCTTATAAGAGACGACTTGGAAGGCAATTCGAAATTTAGTCGATCTCTCATAAAATTATACGCTTTTGGTGACCGGTAATACATGTTTTGTGCAAGGGCCTTAAATTCGTCGGCCCATATTTGGCGTTTCTTTCTGGGCAACAAAATCATCTTGCAGAAAATTTTGCATTGATCACTTTTATTTTGTTCATCAATCACATCACTTAAATTGATCTTCGTTTTAGGTTTTAAATTACAAACTTTTCTATTCAATACGCGAATTTTGTGTTGTAAACTTTTTATCTGTTTAGCTAAGTTAACTTTTTCAGTTTTTAATTTATAAATTTGAAAATGTAAGTTTCGGTTTAATCGTCTGAAAACCTCAATATTCTTTTCGGGCTTCTCACAATTTAAGCACGAAAATGAACTGAATGATAAAGGATTTTTATCAAAATAGGGATCCGGCAAACGAGAAATTTGTTCTAAATTTAGATTATCACTGATCACTGAATCATCACACTTAGTGTAAGTTTTTAAATTTGAAAGGCTATGGCTAAATGTAGGATTATGTTCTGTTTCATCAATTGAATTTAATTGTTGGTTGACCTCGACAGGAACATTATTTTCCAATTGAAAAACAGAATTTCTCTTTTCTCTTGGAGTTGTTGATACATTTATTTGATTTGCTTGCGGTAAAAATAACGTCGGAACAGCATTTCTTTTTAATAATCGCTTTAAGAAACATTGTGAATCGAAATGCTTCGAACATATGAAAATATTTTTTTTACTCGAAGGCAATATTTCACAGTTTTTTAACCATAACTCGTGCTTATCATAAACCTGAGTATATTTAAAAAGGCGAGCCCCATATTTTCGTTTTGAATCACAATTTGCTACAGCACATTTATGACCAGAAGGACCAACCATAGCACAAAAAAAAAAAATCGGAAAACTCAAAACTTGTCGTGTATTACGAATATTACGATGTTAACAAATAAAATAAATTTTAATTTACATAATCTTACACTACACGGTTAAACTCTCTTGCATTAATATTAAAAAATTATTTTCTGAAAAAGTTTTCTGATGCGTTGTTCTTGAAATAAAAATTAAGTGGGAAGTTTTCAGATGAACGCCTTATATAGCGTCCGTTCAAAACAAAAATATTTCATACCTCTCCGTCTCGTATTCATAGCTCAAAAAAGTAAAGTAGGTACTTTTTATTTTTATTTCATTTGCACCATTTGTTCATTTAAATATAACGTTGTAAAATACCAACACAAATATGTATGTACGAGTATATAACAAGTTTTCTCACTCATCAATACAATACAATGTAAAATGATTCTATTGAATGTTGTTTTTGTTATTTCCGATCTTGAATCAAGTACCAAAAAATAGTATACTGGCTATGTCGCTAGTTTCGCTAAAGAATAAATAAATGGTTCCCCGTGCGCCCTCTTATTCTAATTTTCTCTATGGATACACTTATCAAAGAGTTGAACCATTTTAGTACATATTGTGTCCAAATTTAGCAATTACTCAAACCATTTTGCATGTTTTCCCATCATTTCCGCTGTATTCAATTTGGCGCCAATGTCGTTTCGTTGACGTAAAATATCTATTGCCCTCCCGGCGCAAAAATGTATACAGCAAAAATGTACAGCGTACGAACAGTTTACGAACGCTTTTTTTTATAATACACTACTACATTTACATTCTCTATACACAGTGCGGTCAATTATATCTTGCGGCTTTGTTTTATTTTCAATTTTTTTTGTACAAATTAAATTAAAGTTGTCGTATTGTGAAAATATAAAAACTTCTGATAATTATTGTTAGTTTTTCGTGGCATTCAAGAGGAGCACTATATCCATAATATCGTATAAAAATAATTGTAATGAATATTTTAAAAGGTATTTAAGTAATACTCGAAGTACTTCATCTATGATTGAAACATTTTATTTCATTTCAGAAAAAGATTAATTAACAAATTTGGCACGTTGTGTCTTGTGTTGTGGCTCACTTGAAGAAAAATACAAATAAAAGATAAGATTTAAAAAATTGTTTTATTCTAATTAAATGGGGCAATTCGCACTAAACCGTTCGTCAATGTTACGCTTAAGTAGTTCGTAAACATTACGTTTAAGCGTACACATTATGAACACTTTTATACATACTAATACATACAAATGTCTTCGCAAATTTGTTTCACTTCTCATGTGACAAAAGTACACATTACGTACTATATTCGTACTGTTTTAGTGTAACGTTTACGAACACCTTAGTATAGCAAAGTCTTCGTAAACCGTACGTTTATGATACACCTGGTCTGGAGGGTGACGATTGGAGCATCACAGATTCCACCTAGTGGAAAATTTTTAAACTGAGGTAGCTGCTAATTTGACGTTCGAAATTGTTGTAAACAATTCCAATTTTAAACTGTAAACACAATTTTTACCTACCAGATTGATAATAATTGTAAATAATTCCAATTTTGGATTATAAAAACCATTTTTAATTGCCGGATTGCAAAAATTTCTTTCGTCGCATTTATGAGAAATGTCATTTTGCCTGTTGCCTCATTTTAACTTTTTTCCTCGAGAGGCGCTTTCTCCACTTTTACAATCGTCAATACTTGTTCCATAAAAATGATTTGTTTGGTTTTGTTTTTTAGGTTATGTTCTTTAACATAGTCCAGCCCGTTGACGAATACGATCATTTCGTCAACCGCAGAATTAATCTATGGGAAGTTTGCAGATTTTAGTAATTGGCCTTTTTAGAACATTTGACGCAGTTTTGACTGTGACGACTCGAATCAGGCCTTTTTCATCTGGATGAACTTCAGTTATTTTGCCCATCGCCCATTTACATGAAGGTAAATTATCCTCTTTGATTAAGACCAATTCGCCAATTTTAATATTTTCTTCTCTGCTTTTCCATTTACTCCTTTGCTGTAGGTTGTTCAAGTAATCCTTATGGAACCGTTTCCAGAAACTTTGAGCCCTCTGTTCCACTTGCTGCCATCTATTTAAACGGGACGATGCTATATCACCTAAATCGTGTTCGGGTACAGACGCGATGGACGATCCCGTCAAAAAATGAGCCGGTGTTAACGCTTCGAAAGACTCGTCATCCTCGGATATTGGACAAAGCGGCCGGGAGTTCAGTATGGCTTCAATTTGGCATAGCAACGTAGCCATTTCTTCAAATGTAAGATGACAGTTGCCGGTAACTCGGTTGAGATGTGTTTTGACGGACTTCACCGCTGATTCCCACAATCCACTGAAATGTGGGGCAGAAGGAGGTATATGATGCCAATTTATTTGATTTTGTGTACAAAACTCTGTAATAATACAATCATTAACTTTTGAATTATTAAATTGATATACCTCTTTCAGCTTCCTGTTGGCACCAATAAAATTTGTTCCGTTATCTGAATAAATATCACTCGGAACATTCCTTCTAGCTGAGAATCGCTTCAACGCTGCTAGGAAGGCGTCGGTAGTTAGTTCAGTAACTGCTTCGATGTGTATCGCTTTGGTAACCATACATACAAAAATTGCGATATATCCTTTTACCATTTTTGCGCCACGGCCTCTCTTACTTGCTAAAACGATTGGTCCAGCATAATCTATGCCACAGTTCGAAAAAGGTCTCGCAGGTGTTATTCGAACCGAAGGTAAGTTTCCCATAAGCTGCTTGGTGGTTCTTGCTCTGTTTTTAAAACACTGGATGCACTTTCTGATTTCATCCCTTACAGTTGCTCTGCCGTTCACGATCCAATAACTTTGACGGATGAGGTGGGATGTATGTGATGGGCCAGGATGCAGATATTTTTTATGGAAGAAGGAAATTATCATTCTACTCAGAATATGGGATTTGGGTAGAATGATTGGGTGTTTAAAATCATATGAATTGGTGGAATTGTCTAGTCTACCACCAACACGTAATAAACTATTCGCGTCTAAGAAAGGCGTTAGCGAGGACAACTTATTATTCTTAGACAGTGTTTGACTTTTATTTAACAATTTTATTTCGCTGGAGTACTCTTTATGTTGCACCCATTTAATTAGTTTCTCAGTTGCCAGAGTCATCTCTTTTAGGGTTATTGTTGTGCTTTGACGTGCTTCCTTCATTTTTCTCGTATTTTCAATGAATCGATAAATAAAGCTCAAGATACGAATGGCTTTACTAAAAGAAAATGTTCTGCTTAATATGCGTTCATAAATGTCGTCTTCCTGGCTTTGATTTCGCAGCGCGTGAAACAATTGTAGAGAACTCGGTTTCTTTTTTATTTCGCAAATGATGTCATCGTAATAAACTTCTTTTTTTTTGCTTGGCCATGATTTTTCTGGTTCAATTAGCCACGATGGCCCATGCCACCATTGAGAGAGTGACAACAGTTTTGATGGTAGGACTCCTCTTGAAGCGTAATCTGCTGGATTACTCTCAGACTTGATATGGTTCCAGTGGCTTCTAGGTACTAACTCCTGTATTTGCGACACCCGATTGGCCACAAAAGTCTTCCATTTGGTAGGGTGGTCGGATAACCATGCCAGGACAATAGTTGAGTCGGTCCAACTGTATATCGGTACATCTTCGGAGAGATTTTTCCTCACTTCTGCTATCAATTTTGCGAGTAGATGTGCACCACACAACTCCAATCTGGGCAGGGATATTTGTTTGATTGGAGCAACCTTGGTTTTCGATGTTATGAGCTCAGTTCGTATTTCTCCATTTTCATCTTTGAATCGGCTATAAATGACTGCTGCGTAGGCTCGTTCGCTCGCGTCGCAAAATCCATGGATTTGCATCACATTCCTCTGTATATGTCGCGTTATTTTTAGACGTTCAAATTGTGGAAGTTCAGCCTTTAATTGATTCCAAACTATCATGATATCAGCTGGTAGTTCATCGTCCCAATCTAGTTTTCTCAGCCATAATTTTTGATAGAGAATTTTTGCCATGATAATAGATGGTGATAGCAATCCGAGTGGATCGAAAACCTTGGAAGCGTTTGATATTAAAGTTCGCTTTGTCGGATTGGCTTCCTCAGGTAGATTGACCTTAAAAGACAATTGATCCTCTTCGGAGTTCCATTGAAGACCCAATATTTTAATTGTTGAACGCGCTTCTTCAATAGAAATCAGTGAATCTTCCATTTTAATCGGTTGATCTTGTAGATCCTTTGCGTTTGATTTCCATTTTCGCAAATTAAATCCTCTTTGTCGCAGGGTGTAAGTTAAATTCTCCTTTAGGTACTTGGCATCTTCTAAGGTGTCTGCGCCTGACAGATAATCGTCTATATAGAATTTGTTTAAAATTTCTTCGGCGATTAAGGGATATTTCTGCTGGAAATCAAATGCAACCTGTTGTAAAGATCTAATGGCTAAAAATGCCGAACTGGCCATTCCGAAGGTAACAGTGGTAAGTTTGTAATGAACTATAGGTTGATTTGCCTTTTCTCGCCACAGAATTCGCTGAAATTCTTGATCTTCTTCGGCTACCATAACTTGCCTATACATTTTTTCGATGTCAGCCGTAAATGCTATTTTGTTGTACCGAAATTTTAACAATGTAGTCCATAGTGTTGGCTGAATGGTAGGACCCACCATAAGTAAATCATTAATGGAATTTCCGTTGGTAGTTTTACTCGAGCCATCGAACACGACACGAAGTTTGGTTGTAGTACTTTCATCTTTAGTTACAGCATGATGTGGCAAATAATAATGTTTCCCTTCTGTATCCGTTGCAAGTTCGGTTGGAATTTCGATTAAATGCCCCAATGCTATATATTCACGGATGATGTTGCTGTAATCTAACTTTAATTGAGGTTCACGGTCTAATCTTTTCTCTAAATTTAAAAATCGCCTCTTGGCAATGTTTATTGAATTGCCTAACGGTGGATGTATTTGTTTAAATGGTAATTTCACTATATATTTTCCACTAGCATGTCGTGCACAATTTATTTTGAAGTGTTGCTCACATTCTGTCTCTTCTTTGGAAAATGGATTGCACTTCGGGATTTCTTCTATCTCCCAGAATTCCCTGAGCGTCTCATCTACGTTTATGCCAACATGAACCCCAAGACTGTTGGATTGAGTTTTGGACTCATCAGTTTCGCCCGATAATAGCCAGCCAAATATTGAATTTTGCGCTATTAGATGGTCTTCGAGATTTTCTACACGCCCTTCTCGTAGCACGCTGAAAAATCGATCTGCTCCAATGATCATGTCAACAACACCAGGCCTATTGAAATGTGGATCTGCCAATGGCAATTCCTTAATTTTCATCAAATTCAACGACTTAATTTCAACGGATGGTAGGCAATTCTTTAATTTTGATAAAATTAGAACATCGATATCCATTGCTTCGGTTTCCGTATATAGTGATACAACTTTAACCGACATCATTCCTCTCGTCGTTTCAGTTCCGGGTGTGAGTCCTTTGATTACTACTTTTGCATTTTTTCGCGGCAATCCAATACGCTGAGCACATGATTCGGTGATAAAAGACGCCTGCGCTCCCGAATCCAATAAAACTCGACATCTCTGGTATTGATTTGATGAATCTCGAATCCTAACGATGGCAGTTGGCAATAGAGCGGTGAATCGCTTAGTTGTGGTGGTATGAGCAACGTTCACACAATTGGAATTTGCTTCTCGCGATTCTGTTGCGATGGGGATAACTTCAGTGCTTAAAGTCGTATTCGCTGGTACCTTTTGAATATCCTTGTGAAGTGCCGTATGATGTTTAGCTTTACAGATACCACATCTGTATCTAGAGCGGCAATTTTGCGATTGATGATTCTTATACATGCAAATAAAGCACAGCTTATTTTCTGCCACGAAACTTCTTCTATCATGTATTGAAAGCGCGAGAAATTCTTCGCAATTAAGCAGGTAGTGATTTTTTCCACATTTTAAGCAACTTACTGACTGCGTATCCGTATGCATCACTTTTATGGTTGAATTTGGCAACTGCCGACAGGAATTGCGCTTTGTAGGCTCACAACTTTCTAGGGTATCGCTTTGTTTATTAAGAAATTCGAAAAAATTCTTAATAGTTGGGAATTCAATCCCAAAGCTATGTTGAGCCCAATCGTGTTTGGTAGTTGGATCCAATTTGCTCACCAATATATGGATCAACCACGGGTCGCGAGCTTCTGCCTGATCACCCAAAACCTTTAGTCCTCGTAACACCTCGTCTGATACATCGCGCAAACGATGGAGAGCCTTGGCGGTTGCCTGGGTAATTGCTGGTTGATCCATAAATTGTTTTAACAACATAGTAGTCACATGTTTTTTTTTATCATAACGGTTGTTAATAATTTCCCATGCTTCATCGTAATTTGCTTCAGTTATAGAAATATGGCGAATCAATGCGGCAGCTTCATCTCTCAATAATCCCTTTAAATATTGTAGCTTATGCACCTTCGAAATCTTGGGATTGCTGTTGATTGATGCTTCAAATAAATCGCGGAATGACGCAAACTCAGAATATATCCCGGAGAAAAAAGGTACATTCACACGCGGTAAACGAACTTCACTATCGCTTTTATGATTTAAATTAGATACCTCATTGAGAAACGATCGCTGATTAGCCACTAATTCTTGTAAACTGGTATCAAGATTAACGTGCTGCTCGTTTCTGTCCGACGCCATTTCTGCCTGCATAAGTTTCCCCTTGATCGCAAAATATTTGCCTTCGAAAGTCTCTTGCAGTTCAATAATATCTGGTGTTTCCTTGTAATTTTGCTCGGCCGCTCGATAATAGTCCCATTCCTCAGAAAGAAGCTTAATTTGAGCTTTAATTCGTTCTATCGGTTCTTTAGAAAGATCGCCTTTAGCAAAAACTTCGATTTGTGAGATTCGCTTAAGTTTCCTTTCAAGAGAACGAGCGTCTGCCATTTTGAAGATGAGTGATTTAAAAACGAATTATTGAATCAAAATTAAGAAAAAAAAGGCGCGCGAATACAAATTAATAAAATTTGTTTTATTTTTATTGCAATTTAGGCTTTGAAGCTCGACCCATCAACACAACAACACTATAAATGTAAATATTGTTTCTGGATCACTGGCAACAGCACTATTCAATGTTATTTATATGCACTATTTATTAATACCGTTTATTTTTTTAATAAATATATAGCTATTATATTTATAAAATCACCGATTTTTTTTTTTGTTTAATTTCTCAAAAGAAAAGCACACAAAACAAAAAAAAAAAAAAAAATTATTTTTTTTTAAATGTTTCTAGGTATGGCGGATGCTAATTTCATCCGGCTCGAAGGACCATGGAAATTTTTCGCATAAAATAATTTTTGGAATTTTTAATAAATGAAACAATAAAATTTTTTAACTCATATAATAATTAATTTTAAATGTTTTAATTCACAATATTTCAATTTTTTTTATAAACTTTTATTTTTATATAATGTTCGGTTGTTCTTTAATTTTATAAATTTTATAATAATTTCAAACAATTTTTTTTAATATAAAGAAATAACCTTACTCGTTTAAATATTCGCCAAAAGTTGCATTCGCATAAATAATTCCTTTTGATGTTTCTCGCTTCGCTGTCGCAGGTAAAAGAGGACGACTTAAGCTATAAAATTCACCAAATCGCCAAAGTTGATCATATTTCCCCTTCACTTTAAGTGGTACCAATCGCGATTCGCGGTTTTTAAATATAGAGCAATTTAAATTAAAACCCCGCGCATTATTATTATTATTATTTACTGGAGGGCCATGTGGGCGATAAGCCACCTCGCACCGCGACCTAAAAGATCTATTGTGCTGGACCCTACTTAATTATCCGTCCAGTCAATATTCAGGCTCTTAATGAATCTGACAATACTACTGGCCGGTACAAGATACATACTATCCGGGCTCATTGTTCTCCCTCCTAGATGTTGCAGTCTTTGCTGGAAAATGGCTGGGCAATGGCACAGAACATGTTCCGCTGAAACCCCGCGCATTGAAATAGATCATTTTGCTGAATATAATCTAGTACTCATTTAATATTAGATGCTTCGCCTAAATGTGTGCAATTGTGCTTTTTGTGTTGTTTTTATTATTTTTGACATATTGGCAACAAGAAAGTAAAAATAGGGCTCGTCACGAGCATTTCGTATTTGCGTATTTCGTAAATTTGACGTCTCTTCTGATTGGTTTAAATTATTTCTCCTAAATAAGCAAGAAACGTCAAAAATAAATACGCTCACAGGCTACTTATTTGCCTAAATATTTTCGTAAGAATGTTTTTCAGCATGAGTTAAAATTATAAATTGAAATTAGACCAATTCCCTATACTTTTTTGAAAAACAAACTAAATGTTGAAATATTTTTCATATGTATTGTATGAAGTTTTTTGTTGTGATTATTACAAATATTTACTAAATGATATCTATTAAAAATTTAATTGAAATGTCTTCCTGCTAAGCAAAGCCGATAATTTGTTTTGTAAAAATCAGGTGCAAAAATAAAAACGCAAATAAATAGAAAATTCGTAATCTTTAGATTGGATCTTTCGTCGTTTGATTTTTTTCATTAGATTTATTTATTAAAATTAAATTATTTTCATACGTGTTAAGATAGTTTTATGTAAATTAGGTAGTGTTTTTCCCTTCACACTCAGTTAAATCTAACATATTTTAGCTGTTGAATAATGGATCTTCTGTGATTACTTGTGATTTTTAATAAATATTAATAAATAAGAATGCAAATTTTGCGAAATGGACAAGATTGTCTACAGCTCATTTTGATGTAATTTATAATTCACACAAAAAAAAAAATACTGAAAGCAATCAACAGTAAAGTTAAGTACATATAAACAATAAATTAATTTAATTTACTCAAAATTATCACTAGTAATCACAGAAAAAATTTTAAATCCAGCAATAACCACATACTCTGAAGAATTTACGAAAATAAGTAGCCTGTGAGCGTGTTTATTTTTGACGTTTCTTGCTTATTTAGGGGAAATAATTTAAACCTCAGAAGAGACGTCAAATTTACGAAATTACGAAATACGCAAATACGAAATGTTCGTGACGAGCCCTATTATTATTATTAATTATTATGTTTAATTAATTTTTTAATTTTATACTAGCAATATTTGTCATACGGCAACAACAACAACAATAACAACAATTACGACGCACTAAAAATATTCCTTTCATGTACCTTTCCATCTAGTACTAAAATAATACGTTCGGAATGTCTAGAATGAATTAAAAAAAGTACAAAAAAGGAATAGAAAGAATGGAATGAATTAAAAAAACATTTTATTTAATTTTTGGAGCGTCCGGAATATTTGGAATGAAAAAAAAACACCCATAATCACATTAGTAATCAAAATAACCATAATAGTAAATAAAAAATCAACAAATCAGCAATATTCTTCAATAATCAATTAAAATCATAATAGTGATTTTTTTGGTGTACACAATTTTTGTCACATGTCTGCTTATAACTTGTGTTTTTTTTATTCATTCCGAAGAAAGGAATAGAAGGAATGGAATATGGGTCACGTGACTTTGGAATATTCCAAACGGAATGTAATGAAAAACGACAAAGGAAGGGTAGTGATTCACTCATGCAATGAATATTATTGCATTCCCTACCTATAAGTTTATCCCTACAATTATTTGAAATGCAACTCATTTCAACTGAAAATATAATTGTAGTTGAATTATCTCTTTTCAGCTTAGTAGTGACAACTATGGAGTATATTTTGACTCACTCCACTACTAATTTTGTACGAAAATATCTTGGACGCAGTGTGTAACACCATAAATAAAAAGAATATATAAGATAATTCAAGTGGTGTATTTCTTGAAT
This sequence comes from Tipula vernalis, assembly GCA_958295665.1. Classification (NCBI taxonomy): domain Eukaryota; kingdom Metazoa; phylum Arthropoda; class Insecta; order Diptera; family Tipulidae; genus Tipula; species Tipula vernalis. Next base: position 275,287,294 of record OY282558.1, read on the forward strand.
GGTAATTTTTTTGTAGCGACACACAACATATTCCAATTTTTGGAACTACGATGATCGTCGCTATTATATACGGACGAGTGACGACCAAGTTAACAACATAAAAAATACAATACATAAACAATTGTAAAATTGTGTTGATATTGAACACATACTAGTATACTTATATTCCTTTTATTTATGGTAACACTAAAAATATTCCTTTTATTATATGGTAACACTAAAAACTATATTATAACTATACTATAACTAGCTATATTCCTTTTATTTATGGTAACACTAAAAACAATTTCGCCCACCATCTTTTGTGACATTTCACAACTTATCAGCAAATTATATTTTTAGCTGAGTTTTTAACTTTTGGTTCAGTGCGACGATACACGCACATATTTTTCATTAAATACATTTTGGGTATGATTGTACCATTTTGGTTTTTTATTACTGTCAAAAATACAGACACACATTTTTACAACACAACAAGGAAAACTTTTGGATGAATAACCTCGCCATATTAAGAAAAATAAAAACAACATTAAATAAATAAATTAACTTAGTGAAATCGGAAATAATAAATTTAATTCGCAAACCCGCGTATATATTAAATTCGCTTATTTTGTCCGCGTAATAATCCACGGTGGTGGAAATTATTTTTCCTATTAAATTAAATTGTGAAACAAAAATTTTGTGAATATATAAAACCAGCACATAGCGTCGTATTGTGTGCCGTGGACATTACCACATATTTTTTATTAACACCTAAAATTGAAACAACATCATTGGTACGCATTTGTGTATTAGGCAACCTTTACACATTAACCACACTTGTACACTGGTGACATACATTAGAAGGAATAGAATATTATTATTATTATTAATTATTAATTCAATGCAAAAAATGCCAAGGTTTCAATCACACGCAAAAATATTGCAGACGGGAGCCAAGATGCGTAAAATGTGCTGGAAAACACAACGCGAAAGAGTGTACAGAAAGTAGAAACACCCCTGCAAAATGTATAAACTGTAAAGGGCATCATCCTGCAAATTATAGAGGCTGTGAAGTAGCCAAAGAACTTCAAAGACTAAAAAACAAAACGCATCAGTTTCCTCAAAACCCTAGGGTTACAAGAGAAGAGAAACCAACTAAAACCCAAGCGGAGCCAAAACCACCAGGTATTGGTACAGAGCGGAAAAGTTATTCACAAATTGTACAGCAATCATCTAATGCTACGAATGATAATCCCCTTGAAAGGATTTGTCGAAGCATAGAAGCCATAAATATAAGGCTAGCAAAGCAAGAATGTGGTCTAGAAGCTTTATATAAGCGTCTAGATATGCATCAAACCTTGAACGAGGCAACAGCCCTCATATACTAAAATGAGCAGATCATGAAGAATCGTCACCTGGAACGCGAACGGACTAGCGCAACATGTTCCAGAGCTAGAAATTTTTCTAAATTTAGAAAAAATAGATATCTGCCTTATATCGGAGAGCCATTTGACAAAAACATCATTTATTAAAATACGTGATTATGAATGTTACCATGCTGTTCACCCAGGAGGAAAACCCAGAGGAGGATCAACAGTAATAGTGAAAAAGTGTCTCAAACACTATGAAGAACCTAGTATAGAAGAGGAAAGTATGCAAGTTAAAACCATAAAAGTTGAAACTAACAATAATAATGAATACAGTATTTCCTCTATCTACTGCCCTCCACGCTATAATCTAAACAAAGAAGATTATAATAGACTCTTTAGATCACTAGGATCCAATTTTATTATTGGTGGTGACTTTAATGTAAAAAACACCTATTGGGGATCAAGACTTACAACCCATAAAGGAAAAGAGCTATTCGAAGCCGGACGAATAAATAACTGCGAGTTCCACTCTGGAGGTAAACCAAAATACTGGCCTGCTGATATAAATAAAATACCAGATCTCATTGATTTTTATGTAACGAAAGGGATCTTCGAGGATTACATGTACATCGAAAACAGCGAAGGGATATATTCCGATCATACACCTGTTATCATGACACTCAGCACAATGATAATTAATAAGGATAACCTGCCTAAATTAACAAATAATAGAACTAACTGGGACCTATTCCAAGAACTAATTGAAATGCAAACAAATCTACGAGTGCCGATTAAAACACCGGTACAGTTGGAAGACGAACTAGAGGTATTTAACAGTACTATTCAACAAGCAACATGGGAAAGTTCTCCTGCTAGTCACACCGAATCCCGTAGGAATCAAAATTATCCTATTGAGGTCAGGGAGTTAGTTAGAGAGAAACGGAAGGCAAGAAAAATCTGGCAAAGGACACGCGCCCCGGAAAACAAAAAAATCCTCAATTTTCTATGCAATAAACTAAAACAACTTATAAAAGAAATTAAGAATGAAACTATCAACAAGTACTTAAATGGTCTCACCGAACATAAAGATACTGATTACTCTCTTTGGAAAGCAACAAAGGGATTAAAAAGAACTAAAATGCATGTGCCACCTATTAAAAATGAGGAAGGAACCTGGGCCAAAAGTGACAAGCAAAAAGCTATTTTATTTGCAGCTCACTTGGAAGACACCTTTCAACCGTTACCTAGGCAAACAGCAGATGAAAACATAAAAACAATTAGCAAAATTGATGAATATAATATTCGATGTGTAACATTACAGGAATTAAAAAATGAGATCAAGTGTAATTTGAACGCAAAAAAAGCTCCAGGATATGATTTAATTACTGGACAAGTCGTAAAAGCCATCCCCGAGAAGGGACTACGAAAATTGGTTCAAATTATCAATGCTGTCTTCAGACTAAAATATGTCCCACGGCAATGGAAGGTTGCTGCAGTAATTATGATCCCCAAACCAGGCAAACCAGCGAACGATAAAAAGTCGTACAGACCGATTTCACTACTTCCTGTAATTTCAAAATTATTTGAAAAATTACTGCTCAAGAGACTCAAGCCAATAATAGAAGAGAGAAATTTGATTCCACCACACCAATTTGGATTTAGAGAAAATCACTCTACGATAGAACAAGTTCACAGAATAACGGATATAATCGAAGACTCACTTGAGAATAAGAAGATATGCTCCAGCATCTTCTTAGATGTAGCACAAGCTTTCGACAAAGTTTGGCACCAAGGACTTGAATTTAAATTGCATCGAGATCTACCTAAGCAATTCTATCAAATTCTTAAATCTTATATCGTAGACCGACATTTCCGTGTAAAATATAACCAAGAGTACTCTGAACTAAAGAGAATATCAGCAGGCATACCACAGGGTAGCGTACTGGGTCCTATATTGTACATCCTGTACACCAGAGGTATGCCAAATACAGAAGGTTCCACCATAGCAACATTTGCAGACGATACATCTATTCTGGCGACTGGAAAGTGTATATCAGAAGCAACGACCAAACTTCAAAAAGCAACCGACACAGTGAGTAGTTGGACAAAGAAATGGCGCATTAGCCTAAACGAAGCAAAGTCGGTTCACGTAAACTTCACAAACCAGAAAGTTAACTGGATTCCAGTGAAACTTAATTCAAGGCCGGTTCCAAATGCAAATACAGCCAAATACATCGGCATGACTCTCGATTGCAAGCTTAGATGGAAAGAGCATGTTAAAAAGAAAAAAGAAGAATTGAACATTAAATATAGGAAAATGTATTGGCTAATAGGTAGAAACTCTGAGCTTACAATACATAACAAATTGCTATTATATCAGCAAATACTTAAACCAATATGGACCTACGGTATTCAACTTTGGGGTTGTACCAAGAAGACAAATGTACAAATGATTCAATGTTTTCAAAACAAAGTGCTGCGTGGCATTGTAAACGCACCATGGTACATTAGAAATGATAACCTCCATAGGGACTTAAATATGGAATATGTAAGTGAAGAAATACAAAATCATGCGAAGAAACACATTCAGCGGATATCTCGGCACCAAAATGCAGACATACGAAGTTTGTTGGATACCACCAATGCAGTAAGAAGACTTCAAAGGCAGAAACCTTTGGAATTGGGCAGTTGTATTTAATTCGGATAGAGAAAAATAATTACTTTGTAAATTCAAACGGGAGTAACCATTGGGCTACTGCCCGTCAAATGTGAATCTTCATTTATGGCTGTATGATACTCACTTTTTTTCAAGTACAATAAAGTGCTGCAAAACTAGTAAAGCGAAACAGAGAAGGGTAGTGTAGACAATACTATAGGCAAATATTTTGAAGTTTCGGATAAACAAAATTTGTAAATAGAATCAACATTTTTTTTGTGTTGGACCATATTATTGAATTAATTTGCATTAGCTGCCGCAATTAATTGAAACGAAATAATTTATATGTTAAGTTAATTTTTATATTTACAAAAAAATGCACGTTTCAAATATTTTGGCAAACAATTAACAATGCAAACCCAAAATTGTATTTCAGTATCAAAAGAAAAATCTAAAAAAGGGGGAAAAAATCATAACAATAATGGCGAACAAAAATGGAAAAATTGTTTACTAAATTTATTTTAAAAATAAACAAATAAATTCTCTTTGGTATACAAAATACAAATATTTTCTCTAATATTTCGGAAATGTCAGAAAAAGTATGTAATGTCAAAAAAAAGAATCAAATCCAATTCTTTTTTTGCTATAATTGCTCGATTAACTGCTAGAAAAGTTGAGCTACCACTTTTTTTTGACGTTTCTATATTTTTTCCAAATCTATGGTGTATACACTGACTCTCACAAATATTTTGTATATTTATTTTTTATCTCACTCCGTTTGTCTTACCTAGTCACTGAAAAAGTGGGAAAAAAAGTGAGTATCATACAGCCATTAAGAAAGATAAATTACTAAATGATTTGTAAATCAGTTGTAATATTAAATAAAGGGGAACAAAAAAATAAAAATTATTAATTAATATTATGTAATCGATTAATTTGAAACGATGGTTTAAATAAAACACGATTATGTTGGATCACTTTATAAATTCCTCTTTTTTATTCTCACGACGACTTTTACATTCCATTCACTTCTTCTCAAAAAAAGTAATACTCTACTCTACTCGCGGCGAACATGTGCAACTAACTCAAAAAGAGTGTTACCACTCATACAAAAAAAATATACAACATATACGTTATAGTTCCATTACTTTATAACAGATGTAGCATCGACGATTAAATAAACAAAACAAATAAAAATGAATAAAAACTAAATTCGTTACAATTATTATGAATTATTATGTTTAATTTATTTTTAATTTTATACGAGCAATTATTTGTGTCATACGGCAATACACAATGACGAATAATTACGACGCACTAAAAATCCATTCATTTTACCTTTTCATCTATGTAGTACGAAAAGAATACGTTCGGAATATCTAGAATGAATAAAAAAAAGTACAAAAAAGGAATAGAAAGAATGGAATGAATAAAAAACATTTTATTTAATTTTCGAAGCGTCCGGAATATTTCGAATGAATGAAAAAAATCACCCATATTAAATTGGAAAAGTTAAAAAAAAAGCAAAATCATCCTTATAAACACGGATGTAACTAAAAGCTTTTGATAATGTCAATAAATAATTATTAATTAAAAATTGAAAATATTACAAGTTACCAATGCCTTTAAGAAACTAGATTCATCAATCCTTGACAAATAGATTGATCACTATTAATACTACATATAAACATATCACAAACTCAGGGATTCCTCAGGGTAGTTGTTTGGGCCCCACTTTATTCAATATATACATAAACAATATACACGAGCTTATTATTATTATTATTGGGGGGCCATGCGGGCGATCAGCCACTTCGTACTGCGACCTAAAAGATCTATTGTGCTGCCCCCTGCTTAATTATCCGTCCAGTCAATATTCAGGTTCTTAATGAACCTGACAATACTGCATCCCGGTACGTCATACATACTATCTGGGCTTATTGCTCTCCCTCCTAGACGTTTACTACAGCATGTAGTTCCGCTAGAAAAACGGTAGCATTGGAGCTCAAGGACCTCGAGAGGGTTGTCCCACTCCCGTATATTCCTACTCCTGCCCCGTATTCCGTTTGATTTTACTCTTATGAGTTGCTGGGAATTGCAAATCACCTGTAGGTCACCCAGCATTACTACAGGAAGGCTAAATAAAACTGGGGGGTGCCTGGTATCCAGAATCCGCATATTTTGGGCTGATTGACCTATCAGCCATTCATCTTTCGGCATATGCTGTTCCACCTTAGATTAGGGTTTTTTGTCAAGGTTTTCTCCTTTAGCGCCGTACTTTAGCCTGTGCCAAATGGCCAAAAATGTGCCAAGTGGCCTTAGTTACCAGTGGTTGCCACGAGGAGGCAGTACTTACACTTGCGAATTGTGAACAGGTTACCCCTTACACAATTGTACCCATCACGCAGCTGCCTAATGACAAGACCAGAACAGCTCACGTGATGCGCACCCTACTGGAAGGTTACGGAGCTGGTAGATTAATCTACTCAACTTTGATCCCCCCCCCCCTCCAATAGACGCCAAACCACCATACACGAGCTTAACAACGGCCATGGGAGAATTTTCCAGTTTGCTGACGATATTTCCATAATCATTTGTGGCAAGAATTACAAATCAATGGTAACACCAATATTTTTATTATCTCAGAAACTTGAAGTATTAAAATTAAATATTCACCCCTATTATGATTGTCGAGTCGATCGACAATCGACACGACTCTGTGTTCCCTTTTCCTTTTTCGTATTGTTTTTATCAAATGAAAAAACGAAAACGTAATACAGAGTCGTGTCGATTGTCGATCGAGTCTTGAATCACAATAGGGGTAATTAATCCAGACAAAACTCATTTTATAAAACTATTTTCGAACATTACGCTCTGCTAGTTGAAAAAAGTGACAAGCTGGGGAGCCAGGAGATATACCTAATTCGAGTACACTGAATCCAATGGTGCTAGTGCCATTTCAAAGTTAATCCCCATTTTTGAGATATCGCTTTCGACATGTTTTGGCTTGGAGTTAAAAATTTGTCAAAATATACACTAATTTTCACGTCGATAGCTCTTGAACCATTAAGATTTTCGTTTTTATTTTTTCAGCAAAGTTGTTGCGCAAGTCAAGACAAACAAGTTTGCCCAACATATCAAGACCGAAAAACCACATCTACAATCACATTTTTGTGTTATTTTTTTTTCTTTTCATTTCGACGAAAATATAGATCCAATAGAAACTATTTGAAAAAAGTTGAATCGATTGATACCACGTTTACATTAGTAGAATAAAAGTATGTAGCAAAAAAGTATCGTCATGTGAACTCAAATTTAAATATTTAAATATTTTATCACATACTTTTTTGATATTTCGGTAAAGTATGTATCAAAAAAGTATTAGTATATTACGTTGTAATGTGAACTCCAACTAATAACTACGAGTATATGTTAATGTCATTCGTATATTTGTTGTAAAAACAAAAATGTATTACGTTTTTTTGTTAAACTACAATTTCGGGTGTTAATCAAATAATTTGCCGACAAATCTAATAGAGTTTGAGAAGAAATTCACAAAACATAAACTGAATTGAATACAGAAATCCATCTGTCAAAACAATAAACTTTTAAGTACTTTTCATACCAGGCGCCTCGGCTTTGAGCTTCGTAAATAAAAAAATTTTATTTCGTTTTTTAACTATGTAAATTAGTTTTATTCGATTGATACCGTTTAATTTTATAGTAATAAATTCAATTTGTTGAAAAACAATTTATTTTTAAGTGATAATTTAAAAAAAAAAAAAATATATTACAATGAAGTTATCTACAAAGCCAAAGCAATGCGTTCCACACTCGACTGCGATATTTAAAAGTAGTACAAAGCGAAGTGCTTTGTCAACATAACCTACAAATCACATTTTTTGCACAAATATTTCATACTTACCAAAAAACTAGCTCATCATATGTACGTTACAAATTTAGAATATCTCAGTTCTTGCTATAATTCACGTGTAAAATAGACCTAAATAAAATATTTGATAGCAACCGAATATGCAAATCCAACGCCACCGGTATGAAAGGGTCTTAGCTTCGCATTTGTGGAAACTAAATATTTCGAGGCGAGGCGTCTGGTATGAAAAGTACTTTATAGTATGCGTTCACACTACAAATCGCAAAGCTAATGTGAACTGCAGCGGAAAAATAATTAAATAGCAAAAAAGTACATACATATTAGGTACATTGTGACAAATGATCCGGATCAAAAAAAAAAAATCGATTTATTTTCTTCGAAAGAATATGGTATGTAATGTGAAAATGTCAAAAAGAAAAAAAAATCAATTTATTGAATTTTTTTTCCCCAAAGAATTCGACATAATGTTAAATTTTTTCGATTTCCAAAACAAAAATAGATTTATATGTATGTAGTTGTATTGGTGAAAAAAACAACAAATAAAAAGCGGTTATGTTTACTCATTTTACATATTGTATTGTGAAATCTTTATGCGTGATTTAGACGTTCCAACAACTTTTTTTGTTGAGACTTATACCACGTTTACATTATACGTACCTAATAAGTATGTACTTTTTTGCTATTTAATTATTTTTCCGCTGCAGTTCACATTAGCTTTGCGATTTGTAGTGTGAACGCATACTATAAAAGTTTGTTGTTTTGACATGTAGGATTCTGTATTCAATTCAGTTTATGTTTTGTGAATTTCTTCTCAAACTCTATTAGATTTGTCGGCAAATTATTTGATTAACTCCCGAAATTGTTGTTTAACAAAAAAACGTAATAAGTTTTTGTTTTGACAACAAATATACGAATGACATTAACATATAGTTATTAGTTAGAGTTCACATTACAACGTAATATACTAATACTTTTTTGATACATACTTTACCGAAATATCAAAAAAGTATGTGATAAAATATTTAAATATTTAAATTTGAGTTCACATGACGATACTTTTTTGCTACGTACTTTTATTCTACTAATGTAAACGTGGTATTAGAGCTAAGCATATTTTCCATAACTACATTTTTGGCCAAATTGAGTTATTGATGCCAATCGATAGCTAATAACAAACTTTATCTTTAAAATTAAAAAGAAATAATTAAAACTAAATTGAGAAACACGTGAAAAGAAAAATGGTTTTCATTTTTAATGCAAAATACACTGATTTCAAAACTTTAGCATCAATTTTCTCAAAATGCATTTTTTGTAGTTATGTAAAAATGCTTAGCACGGCAGTACGCAATAGAAAAAATTAACATGCGATAAAAAGAGAAAAGTAAAAACGAAAATGTCGGTCATGCTATAATTTTTTGACGGTATAAAATCGACGATGTCGAATAGGGCAACTTTATGTTTCAAAATTACAACTTTTCTGGCTAAAATAAAGCTTTTCGAAAGTAAACTTCCATTTTTAAATAAAATTTATAAAAAAATAAAACAAAAATGTTGGGCATTCTATAATTTTTTGGCGGTATAAAATCGACAATGTAATTTTTGACGAATGCCGCAGCGATACCATTTTATTTATCAAAATTACGACTTTTCTTGGCTAAAATGAAAACTGTTCGAAAGTAAATTTTAATTTTTAAATAAAAATTTTAAAAAATAAAAATAAAGCACTATAAAGTACTTTCCATACCAGGCGCCTCGGCTTTGAGCTTCGTAAATAAAAATCAGGCGCCACGCCTTGAAATATTTAATTACCACAAATGCGAAGCTGACACCCTTTCATACTGGTGTCGTTGGCTTTGAACATTCGGTTGCTATCAAATATTTTATTTAGGTCTATTTTACACGTGAATTATAGCAAGAACTGAGATATTCTAAATTTTTAACGTACATATGAGCTACATTTTTTGGTAAGTATAAAACAATTGTGCAAAAAATATGATTTGTAGGTTATGTTGACAAAGCACTTCGTATAAAATCTCGCAGTCGAGTGTGGAACGCATTGCCTTGGCTTTATAGATAACTTCATTGCATATATTTTGATTTTTTTAAAAGTATCACTTAAAAATAAATTATTTTTGAACAAATTGAACTTATTTACATAAAATTAACGTTGTCAATAAAAAAAATGTAATTTACATGATTCAAAAATAAAAAAAAAAATTTATTTTGAAAAGTACTTTATTTTAACGACTTTGGAGTGCACTGATAAACAGAAAGGAAAGAATATGAACTACGGTACGCAGGACGCAGCCCTCAATTTTGTATTAAATGGCAGAGGTATCAGCGGGAAGCACAAACGATATTTTGACGTTCAAAACAAATTGAATTTCTTTACTTTCGTACATATATATACTATCAAAAATATTAGTCTATTAAATAAAATGGAATTAATAATATTCTTAGCCGTGTTATGTTTCATAACATCATTTATACACATTTTGATACAACCCGTAATTATTTACAATATCGTTGCTAAATTCTAACCTCGATTTTAATTTTTATTTTAGGTTATTGCTTATTTGTCATTGCCATCCAAAGAGGAAAAAAATCTACAATTAGAAATTAAGAGGCTACGAGGAGAATTAGCTAGAATTCCAATGAAAGATAACTATATTGAATATGTAAAGCTAGAGAGGAAAATTATTGAACTTGAGACAAAATTAAGCGAAACCTCGCAACAGTCGTCAGTGAAACGGATTGGGATGAAGTTAGTACTCCCATATGCAGCACAAGGTGTTCTAACACTAATTCTTGTTATGATAACAGTAATCTATCGAAAAACTCCTGTAATCATATTTAAGACGGATTTATTTAATTTTTCACCATTTGGCGGTGTGATCAGTTATCCAACGAATATTGAAGGGGCAATTTCCACCCCATTTTGGATATTTGTAAATAGTTTTGTATCAAGAACTATTGCGGGATATGTTAAATAAAACCAATAAACTATTTGTATATTATATATTTATAATAATTATCACACAATTTTTAACTAGAAACATTTTTGGAGTTATGAACTCTTAAACACTGATCTCGCTATTATTTGGTAAGCCGCTAAAATTCATTTTACCCTCGATCCATTTTGCTACTGTTAGCATTTGTTGGTCTTTTAACGAAGGAGCCATCAGTTGCAAGCTTAGTGGCAGACCATTTGATGATAAACGAATTGGTATCGAGACAGCTGGCACTCCGGCCATATTTGAAGGTTGCGTACAATAATCTTGAACCGCACATTGATCACGATTACTGGTTTTGATAAATTCATTATACGTAGGGGCTTCCGTTAAAGTCGTTGGTGTCAAGAGGATATCCACTTTATCTTTACCTTGAAATATTTTCCTAAAATCTTCGGCAATTAGTCGCCGAATTTTTAATGCTCGCTTGAAATACAAGTCATAATTCTTGCGTAGCAGAAAATAATTTCCAGCCATAATACGATTTATTACAACCCCGTTAAAACCTTCAGCTCTTGTTTTAGCATATAATTGTTCTGTGCTAGTTTCATCATCAGCCCGATGCCCATATTCAATTCCATCGTATCTTGCCATATTGCTACTAACCTCACATTGATTAAGAATTGTGTACACAGCGATTGAGAGTGCTGTGTTAGGCATTGAAACCTGCTTAACTTGCGCTCCATAGTTTTCTAATAAATCTGCTACTTTGGTCCATGTTTCGAGTACTTCGGGTGATAAACCTTCACAATGATATTCGATTGGAATTCCAATTTTAATATTGTTCACGTTTAATACTTCCTCTTTGGGTAATTCAAAATGTTTGAAAGGCTCATCAATTGTCGTTGAATCGAAAATATCTGGGCCAGCCAGTACATTTAAAAGTTTAGCACAGTCGTCTATATTCCGCGCCAATATTCCGGGAACATCCATAGAATTCACTAGTGGAATTAAACCATGTCTAGAAACTAAACCGTAGGTTGGTTTATAACCAACTACTCCACAATATGATGCCGGATTTCGTGTGGATCCTCCAGTATCCGATCCTAGAGCTGCGTAACAGATTCCCTTAGCAACTGCGACAGCTGATCCACCAGAACTACCACCAGCGATGTTCCAATTATCACCCTCAATATTTTTACTCCACGGATTTTTTGTCGCTCCAAAAATTGAGTCGACCGTACCCGACCCCATACCAAACTGATCCATGTTTGTTTTACCAATCATGACAGCTCCTTGACTAACTAATTTTTTGTAAACTGTAGCACTATATGTTGGAACAAAATCTTTCAACATTTTAGATGCACACGTCGTGTGAATATTTTCGGTACAAAAATTGTCTTTGAGAGCAATTGGAACTCCATCAATTGCACTCAATGGATGCCCATCAACGTAACGCAAATTTGATTTTTCTGCTTGTTCAACAGCCAGCTCGGGTGTCAATCGAATAAATGCATTTAAGTAATCCGTATCTTTAGCCAGTTTTAAGCACCTTTTCGAAACATCGGTTGGCTTAATTTTTAGGTCTTGGAAATTTTTAGATAGCTACTCAGAAAAGACGTTAAAATTTACAAATTATATAATGAAATATTAATCTACCTTTTGTATATTGCTTGGCAATAAATATTTCATCATTGTTTAATTTACAAATGAAGCTAGTTTGTGATTTTATCTCATTATACAATGGAATAAGCTACGGCTTTCTTCAGTACTCACAACCAGAAGATAGTTGGTGATTAAATAAAAAAAGATTGAAAAATGAACACATAACCTAATCAATTATTGTATTTTCCTTCTGCTCTGTTTTTCTTTTTAATGATCACAGCGACATAATAACAAGCGCAAACTATAACAATAGGGCTGGTCACGAGCATTTTCGTATTTGTGTACATATTTAATTATTTCGCAAGAATGATAGATATAGATCATGATATAAATATGACGACAGCTAAACGCACGTGAAGCGTGGCGTCATTATGAGTTAATTTGGATATTTTTTTGCTTTGGAGTTAATTTGGATATTGGTTTTGAAAATGGAAATAAGTTTCAACGACTGTACACGATAGAAAAAACGCAAATCTTTACCAAACGGAGTCAACGTTACGAAATATATAACTCGAAGTGACGTCACAAAAAGGAAACATGGCGCTAGGTCGATTGAGCCGATTTAAGGTCGATTTATATTATCAGTTCCTTTCAGTTCCTACTCGTATCGTGTCAGACAAAAAAAACATTGTTACATATATTTTCTATAGGAGTGTTTATATTATGCTTTCCTATCCGTTCCTACTCATACCGACACAGACACATATTGTTGAAAATAATGTTTTGTCTGATATTTGAAGGCGAAAAAATACGAAAGAATAACGAAACAAACAAAAATTGTAAATTGCTATTGACGATTGTAAAAGTATAGAAAGCGCCTCTCGAGGAAAAAAGTTCAAATGAGGCAACTGCTAAAATGACATTTCTCATAAATGCGACGAAAGGAAATTTTGCAATCCGGCAGTTAAAAATTGTTTTTATAATCCAAAATATGAATTATTTACAATTATTAGCAATCTGGTAAGTAAAAATTGTGTTTACAGTTGAAAATTGGAATTGTTTACAACAATTTCGAACGTCAAATTAGCAGCTACCTCAGTTTAAAAATTTTCCACTAGGTGGAATCTGTGATGCTCCAATCGTCAATTGACGATGGGAGCATCCCAGATTCCACCTAGTGGAAAATTTTTAAACTGAGGTAGCTGCTAATTTGACGTTTGAATTTGTTGCAAACAATTCCAATTTTGAACTGTAAACACAATTTTTACCTACCAGTGGCCCTATTCTGGTAATTCCCGGGGAACGGGGAATAATTTTTTTTACAGCAGTTTTTCCCAGATACATATTTCCAACTTTTTATTCCCCATTTTCTTAAAGTGAATTCTGTCAATTGGGGAATAAATATACAGGGAAAATAAATTTAGTTGTATCAAAATTATTATAATACATAACTCTTATTTATTATAATACTATCTTTAAAATTATTAACAGTATTAATATTAGTAATTATTAATAACAACTACATATAAACCAGCATTATCATTAAAAATCTATTCCCCATCAATTCTTTCATAAAATCGGTGTGGAAAAACAAACGTCAAAACTGCTGTAATAGGGAATAATTTTTTCCCAATAAAAATCTTTCCCGAACACCAGAATACACTTTGGGGAAAAGGGAATAATACTGCAACAAAATTTAAAATTTCTATTCCCCGGGAATTACCAGAATAGGGCCACAGGGGGCCTATTCTCGAATTCCACATCCATTTTCCACATGTGGACATCTGTCAAAATTCATAAAAATTGAATTTTTTCGGTACTAAGGGAATATTTCCGAATGGGTATAAGCAGGTGGAAAAAATTCCCCATATAGGAAAATGACCATGCCGCATGTGAATTACATTTTTCGAACGTTTTTGTGTGAACTTTGACAGATGTCCACATGTGGAAAATGGATGTGGAATTCGAGAATAGGCCCCCAGATTGATAATAATTGTAAATAATTCCAATTTTGGATTATTAAAAACATTTTTAATTTCCGGATTGCAAAAATTTCTTTCGTCGCATTTATGAGAAATGGCATTTTGGCTGTTGCCTCATTTTAACTTTTTTCCTCTAGAGGCGCTTTCTCTACTTTTACAATCGTCAATTGACGATTGTAAAAGTAGAGAAAGCGCCTCTAGAGGAAAAAAGTTCAAATAAGGCAACTGCCAAAATGCCATTTCTCATAAATGCGGCGAAAGAAATTTTGTAATCCGGTAGTTAAAAATTGTTTTTATAATCCAAAATATGAATTATTTACAATTATTAGCAATCTGGTAAGTAAAAATTGTGTTTACAGTTCAAAATTGGAATTGTTTACAACAATTTCGAACGCCAAATTAGCAGCTACCTCAGTTTAAAATTGTTCCACTAGGTGGAATCTGTGATGCTCCAATCGTCAATACGTAACCAAAAGATACGAAGAAAATGCCTGAATTAAAAGGTACGGATAGTATAAATTGATGATGTCTGACACGATACGAGTTGGAACTGAGAGGAACTGATAATATAAATCCACCTTTAGACGTGTTTTCTTGCATCAGCTTTCTCTGCTTTCAAAAAATCAGTTTTCGTTTAGACGTGACGTGTTTGCTTGAATCAGTTTCACTGTTGTTATTTATCTATGTGTGTGTAATTCTCTAGTTTAAAAAAATGAATAGTAGAGCATATATATATATATATATATATATATATATATATATATATATATATATATATATATATATATATATATATATATATATATATATATATATATATATATATATATATATATATATATATGAAGAAAAAATTAAAAAGAATATTTTGGACTGTATAAGCACGGATACTTTTGGTATTCCTGAATTAATTCTAATGTTTGTCCCCGACTCCAATTGTCCGTTTGATATTCCAAATTTTCTGTCATCTTTACAAACTATCTAAAAAAAAAACATGTCCTTCGGAAATTTTATATAACTATTTTGTTTGTGTTAGTGCAAAGAAACAGAAGAATCAAACAAAATTTTTGTTGAAAAAAGAATCACAAAAATATAACCTTCGAAATCAATTTATAGAGAGAGGGGTAAAGCCGGTATTCCATTGTGAAAAAATGTTTATCAGCAAAAATATATTGAGATAAAAATATAAAATCGGTGGTTGTGTGAATGAGACACCCGACTTCGTCAGTAAACATTTTTATTACAAAAAAGTTGTGGCTGTGTTAGTGTGATGCCATAATTATTGACAAAAAGTATCAAATGGAGTACTTTTTATTGCAACCCTCTAACACATCCACATAAATTTTGTGTACGGATGATAACATATTTCTCGCACACAATATTAATTTTCATAGTACGTCATTTTTATGGTAAAGATATTTTTTATTTTTTATTCTGTGACGGAAAATAAATGAAAAAAAAATAATTCTGATATGTGTGAAAATAATATTTAATTTTTTAGATAATTTTGAAAGGTGAAAATATACGAATTAAGAATAACGCATAATTGTGTTCATATTTGTTGGTTATGTTTTTGTTTGCTGTCAAAATTTATCCATACAACTTTGCTATAAAATATAAAATAAAAAAATTGTTTTTTCTTTGTCACTCTAATGTAACATTTTTTTTTGTCTTCTTTCATTTTTTCCAGCAGTCAGTAAATTTTTCATAATGGAATACTGGCTTAAAGAAACGAGGAAAGAAACTGATGCAAGAAAACACGTCTAAAGGTGGATTTATATTATCAGGTCCTTTCAGTTAATACTCGTATCGTGTCAGACATCATCAATTTATACTATCCGTACCTTTCAATTCAGGCATTTTCTTCGTATCTTTTGGTTACGTATAGAGTAAAGATAACACACAAAAATACAAAAATGTTTTATTAGCAATTTACAATTTTTGTTTGTTTCGTTATTCTTTCGTAGACAAAGGCTGGAAACACACCGAATTAGACAAAACGTTTTTTTCTTGTCTTAAAGCGACTTGCGGCCAGAATGCATACGATTGTACCCAATATGCAATTTGTCGCACGTGCGACAATAGAGCTTTTTTTCCGTACTATTTTCCATACTACAAATAAGAGCTAAACCTATACTGATACAAATTAAGTATCTTTTACACTAAACCAATTTTTCATCTCTTTTTATTCCTTTTTTCTTTAACTCAGTTGATCGTAATCTAGCTATCCCATCAGTCTATACATATTCGTATTTCTTAATCATTTGATATTTTTTTGAGGTTAAAAAAAGTTATCTTTTTTGTGAATTTTGAATTTGTTTATTTTATTGTACTATAAGCTGTTTATATTTTTTAATAAAATTATTGTATCGTAAGTAAATAAAATAATTTTAAAAACAAACAATATAAAATGGTAAATTTTATTAATTTTGTATGGTGGTTTGGCGTCTATTGGAGGGGGGGATCAAAGTTGAGTAGATTAATCTACCAGCTCCGTAACCTTCCAGTAGGGTACGCATCACGTGGGCTGTTCTGGTCTTATCATTAGGCAGCTACGTGATGGGTACAATTGTGTAAGGGGTAACCTGTTCACAATTCGCAAGTGTACGTACTGCCTCCTCGTGGCAACCACTGGTAACTAAGGCCACTTGGCACATTTTAGGCCATTTGGCACAGGCTAAAGTACGGCGCTAAAGGAGAAAACCTTGACAAAAACCCCTAATCTAAGGTGGAACAGCATATGCCGAAAGATGAATGGCTGATAGGTTAATCAGCCCAAAATATGCGGACTCTGGATACCAGGCACCCTCCAGTTTTATTTAGCCTTCCTGTAGTATAGCTGGGTGACCTACAGGTAATTTGCAATTCCCAGCAACTCGTAAGAGTAAAATCAAACGGAATACGGGGCAGAAGTAGGAATATACGGGAGTGGGACAACCCTCTCGAGGTCCTTGAGCTCCAATGCTACCGTCTTTCTAGCGGAACTACATGCTGTAGTAAACATCTAGGAGGGAGAGCAATAAGCCCAGATAGTATGTATCACGTACCGGGAGGCAATATTGTCAGGTTCATTAAGAACCTGAATATTGACTGGATGGATAATTAAGCAGGGGCCAGCACAATAGATCTTTTAGGTCGCAGTGCGAAGTGGCTGATCGCCCGCATGGCCCCCCCAATAATAATAATAATTAATTTTGTAGCGCAGAAAAAATGACGCTCTTTGTTTTATTATGTACTCGTATATTAAATTATTTCGGCGACATTTTCTCATATTTTATTTTTTATTATCCTATCCTATACATTAATAATTGTGATGAGGAAAGTTTAAGGTAACGTTTATGTTTGTTGCCATGTAAAACCAATGAAAATTAATTTTTTTGAATTTTTTTTCTCTTATTTAATTGAATTATAAATAACGTTTCATTTGGTTTAAATTTTCTTCATCACAATTATTAATGCATCGGATAGTATTTGTCGTGTTTCCTTTGATGAGCCAAATTGTGAAAAATCTATTATATTGTCATATTATTGTAATAAATAAGCATACGTTAAAAGTTTTATGCTTTCTGTTTATATTTTAAGATGTCCAAACGAAAGTTTGACCGAAAAATCAAGAAAGAGTTGGCTCTTTTGCTGTCATTTGGCCAAACTCCTAACACTGTCGATAGTCAAATTCAACCAAAATTAAATTCTGCGGCTGTAACTAACTTAATAGCAACTATCGACATTCCAACAAAATCTCCATCACTTGAACATTTTAATGATTCAACTGAAACAGACACGCATAATATGGAATCAGATATTTCATCAGATTCCTCGAGTGACGACGACAATATCGATTTTGATGATAATTGTCTATCCCAGAATTTAGAGAGCAATTTGTCTGATTGGAGTATTAAATATAGTCCATCGTATGAATCAGCAAATGCTTTACTGGCTATTCTCAGAGAATATCACCCTACCCTGCCCAAAGATGTCCGAACTTTGAAGCACACGCCAAAACTTACCAAAATATCTCCAATGGGTAGTGGATCTTACTTTCATTTCGGACTTAAGAGAAGCATACAAAATATTTTGCACATATATCCAAAACTACCAAATATTTTGAACATTTATATAGGTATCGATGGTCTGCCTTTAGCAAAAAGTTCTAATAGCCAATTATGGCCTATTTTAGGAAATATAAATGGCACTAATGAAGTTTTTATGATCGGAGCATATCACGGTTACAGAAAACCATTCTGCCCCGATGCTTACTTAAATAATTTTGTAGAAGACATTCAATTTATTAAAATAAATGGCATCGTACACCATAACACATCATTTAGGATAAATATTCGAGCTATTGTGTGTGATGCACCAGCTAAATCGATGATATTAGGTGTTAAGGGACATTCAGGGTATTATGGTTGCACGAAATGCAAAGTTAAAGGAGAGTATATTGATAATCGTGTTGTATTTCTAAATGTAGCCGAGCCTTTGCGAACTGACGAGGCATTTTTTAATAGGGAGCAGCCTGAACATCATTTAAAACAAACTAAAATTGCTCTGGAGAAAATTAACTTTAAATGTGTGTCGCAGATGCCGATTGATTATATGCACTGCGTTCTTCTGGGAGTTATGCGACAAAGCCTAAAATATTGGATACAAAACAAAAAAAGAATATATTCCTTAAGCAAACAACAAATAAATTTTATTGATGAAAGGTTGCAACTAGTGAAATTTGGAATAACATCAGAATTTAAACGGAAACCACGACCAATTTGTGAAATCGATAGATGGAAAGCTACTGAATTTCGTCTTTTTCTTTTATATACTGGTCCTATAATAATGAAAAATATTTTGTCTACGGAATATTATGAACATTTTTTATTATTAGTGTGTGCCATTAGAATATTATGCGATGAGAAACAGTGCATATTAAATAATCAATGTGCCACAAACATGTTAACAAAGTATGTTAAAAAATTTTCAGAACTATATGGGGCTAGTTCTGTTGGATATAATATTCATAATCTTATCCATTTGGCTGCAGATGTAAGGAACTTTGGTAGCTTGGACAATTACAGCGCGTTCAAATTTGAAAATGCAATGCAACACCTGAAAAGGAAAATCAAGAAGCACTCCCAACCTTTGCAGCAACTTAGTAACAGGATTGAAGAAATGAATAGTATTATAAAAAGTTCAGTTAATGAAGTTATACCATATGTGGTATTAGATTATAATTTAGGTGGAAGCTCATTCAGAGATATAAGTTATAATAAATTCAAATATTCTATAAACTACCCAAATAATTACTGCTTGATCAACAATAAAATTTTTAAAATCTCGGAAATTATTAAATCAAATGATCTTGATGTTAACTTGAGAGGAAGTTTCTTGAACAGCATCCAGCAATTTTTCACGACGCCTTTATTATCTTCCAACCTAAATATTTTTTTTTGCACCAAAGAGCAGCTAGATTCAAAAATCGACCAATTTAAAATAAATTTAATTCAGTCCAAAATAATGAAATTAAAAACTAATGATGGTTGTTTATATTCCAAATTATTATAGATTTGAAATGGACAATTCTACTAATAATGAGCAGTACATTTTTAAAACAACTGGTAAGTTTTATTAGTTTACTTCAAAAATAATTCCTCATAAATAACCATCCTATTAAATAATTTCGTTTCAATTATTTATTTAGAAGAAAGTCCAACATGGTCCAATGATGACTTAGGGTTTCAAAATTTTTTAAAAATAAAACATAAATTTCCAGAAACTTCAACACAAAACGTTTATGTAGATTTTGACACGGAAACTCCAGAAGACCAAACTTGTGAGTACTATTTCTTTATCAGAAAATTAGTTTTGACACAAATAGAAATATTTTCCTTAATTAATAAAAATTTATTTATATCACTATTATTTACTTTTAAACGTTTGTTTTCAAACAAATACGCTTACATTTCGCAATAAGGTTGCTTATTTAAATTTTTTTTTTTATTACATATTTTATGCCGCATACTAGAGAATTGTGGTCAGTACCTTTTTGGTAATTTTACAACGGAAGAACTTGACGGACATAAATTTTTCTCATCTTTTTGGTAATTTTTTCCCTTCCATACTTTTTTTTAATTACAGTACTGCAAAGAATAGGCGAATTAGAACGTCGCCAAATAAAAATGGAAACGATTTTGGAAAGTAACCAAAAAAACATTAGATCAATGTTAAGGGAACTAATTCTAATTAGAACTACGATGCAAAAGGGAAAAAACTGTGAATCTCCAGAAAACCTCCCGAATGTAAAACTGCCTACAGAGACGACGGAGGAATTTAAAAATTTGGAAGCAAACGTGAAAAATGAAAAAAAACTCGAGGAATATTTGGTTAGTATTGATAAAACAAAGCATAAAATTTCCAGTTTATTCAATATTTGTTTTTACCTATTTCCACACGGCCCATTATGACCAGTGTTACCATATTGTAAGTTTAAACTTAATTTGCAAGTTTTTTTGTAGCCAAAATGTTTTTAAGTTTTTTTCAAAAAAATTAAGTTTTTTTTTATTGAATTCCAAATAATCAGTTTTTATAGAATTATTTTAAAAAACATAATAATAAATCAGTTTTTACATAGAAAAATAAAATTTTTGAACTGTTATACGATTTAGAAATGATATATAAATCTTTGATGTTTATAGGGAAATTTCAAAAATTTCTGCGTTTTGAACAATTCGCAACAATACGAATTTCGAAAAAATTGCCAACAATTTTTGATTGAACTTTGTAACCAGCTCTTAAAGAGGTTCGACTTTAACAACCAACTCTTGGTCGTTATTAATTCTATATCCCCAGGTAGTGTTATAAATCGGGAAAATGGTACGATTTCGAATTTGTGCAAGATGTTTCCAAATTTGGTAGCTTCAAATGAGTACCAAGATATAGATGACGAATGGCGTGAAGTACGGAGGATAGATTTCCATAATTATTTACTAAGTGAGCATGACGACAAAAAATCATTTTGGACTAATATATTTTTAATTAAACGTGGTGATGGAACTACAGCTTTTCCAAAATTGCAAAAGCTCATAATGGCACTTTTAACCATTCCCATTTCAACCGCGAATGTAGAAAGAATATTTTCTCAAATTAATCTCAATAAAAATAAAGTAAGGAATAAATTAGATGAAACCACTTTAAGTGGTATTCTGTTATCAAAAGATTATATGTCGAAACGAGGTAATACTTGTGTTAGTTTTGAACACAAACCAGAAATGCTAAAATTATTCAGATGCACCATGTATGAAAAATAGAAAATGACGAATTCTCGAATCAAAATCTTGAATCTTGACAATTTTTTTTAATTTTGGATATTATTTAACTGAAATGTAATTATAAAGGCTGAATTTGTGATAAAATAAATAAAAAGTTTTTTTCTTGGAAATTAAGTTTTTTTTTGGTCACATTTAAGTTTTTTTTTTGGGTCGGTCTGGTAACACTGATTATGACGAAAGAGTAGAAAACTTCTCGTCTCTCTAATTAATCGTTACTTCCATGTACGAAGAACGTTTATTTGTTTTCCTAAATATTAATATTTATGTGACTAATGAATTTTTTTTAACATTATTTTTTCAGGAAAAACAATTTATGGCACAACGAATAAACGATTTATCTAAGTTCATTAAAGCTGGTATGTCCAAATTAATGACGGATGAATGTGCTACCAAATTTTCTTGGCACGGTCTCCAAGGCAATATTCCTGTTAAGGGATTTCTAATTTTTAAAATTTTGAAAGGTACATAATTATTTAAAAAAATTAATGAAAATATATAAAATACTAAAACAAATATTATGTTTTAAATTTGCAGATGCGGCACTAAAGAAATTCCAGAACTCCTGCGACGAAGAGGTCGTAGTCCTTATAAAAAAATGGTTGCAACTGGCGCGAGATCGCCTCAGGAAAAGCCGCAGATCAAAATAATTTAATAAATACATATGTACATATTATTTTTTTCTTTTTTTTTATTTTTACTTAAGTTTTTAAAAAAATGAATTAATTAAATATTGAATTGATGTTAACCATGTGATTTTAAATTGAATTTATTACTTAGATTTTAATTTTAATACTAAGATTTTTATTTTTATGATTTATGTTTTAGAATTTAATGAATATTGAATTCGATGTAATGTGATTATTTTTTTACTTGTTGATGTTTTAATTTTGAATTATTTACCTATTTTACAACTATATTTTCAATTTTTTGTTATAATATAATTACTTATTCATTATATTAAAATACGAGTGAACATTAAAAGCATATTCTTTTCATTTTTTCGACATATATTTGATTTGGAACTTGTCCGTAAGTATCGTTGATTCACAAGGAATGGTCATAAAAAATCACCCGGAAAAGTATTCGTAATTTGCACGTAAATCAACTTAAATTTTGGAGCAATAATATGATCGCATTCACTCAAAATTCCAAGCAAAAATCATAAAGAAAAGTGTCTAATTTTCAATTGGAAAACTACGTTAAGTTAGACGGAAATGATTACGATAACATAATACTAATTTCGCACGATATTCCGTACAATTTCTAAATTGGTTTTTTTTCTCTCTATTCTCTATATTTACTAACACATTCAAAGACACCGGAATTTTTGAGACACTTTTCTTTGGCGAGTAGTACATTTTTCCGCGTACTTTTCATGTTTATTTCCTTAGATACAGCATGCTTTTCGCACAGAAAAGTACACGGAAATCCGTGTGACTTGCATATTGGGTATAGCGCTATGCACACTGAATCAGGCTAAACAATTTTACGTCAAACATTTTGTTTCATAAAACATAGAACGGCAAACATATTGTATTGTGCTTTATGAGTCCATTCACACATAATAAAGCAAAATTGTGTTGAGGCCCTTTCCGAAAGTTATACTTATTTATTTAGACCTACTTATTTAAATAAGTATGTTGGCGAGGTAACTTAAAATAAGTATGTTCTTACAAAAAAAAAATCTTAAACGAAAACCAAAATTCTGTTAATTTCATGGCATACATATTGTGATATTATGTGGTAATTAAGTTTTATAAAAAATTTAATTAAAAATTATTTTATAGTTATAAAATAGTCAAAATAAAAAATAAGTATGTGAAATCAATTCGGATGATTTTACATACTTATTTAAGATGGCGGCAAATAAGTATGTCTAAATAAATAAGTATAACTTTCGGAAAGGGCCTAAGTCAAATTTGACTAATGAAACATGATTGAAGGTGTTCATACTCCATAAATCAATGTGTTAATTCACACTGACACAAATCAAAGCAACACAAGACAAAACTGATTGAAGCAAAAATAAAGTGTTTGAAGTCGTTTCGTGGTCGCCGTTTTATAAATCAAATTAATAAGGATTTTTATGGTACAAAAAAAATTGTATTAAATTACAATATACGTACAACAATATACATATTTATCATATTTATATATAAAATAATATGCACATAATACAAAATCATCCTCTAACTCCGACGACATTTTGTATTCTATGAAATCAATTCACACCAACCTATAAAGCAACACGAGACAATTTGACTAAAAACAATTTGCTTGATTGTATGTGCGCTATGTTTAGAGAAATCGTCTTGCCTACTCGAAGCAAAAACGTTTTGACTAATTCGATGTGTTTCCAGCCAAACATTCTTTTCAACAATATGTTTCTGTGTCGGTACGAGTAGGAACGGATAGGAAAGGATAACATAAATACTCCTATAGAAAATATATGTAACAATGTTTTTTTTGTCTGACACGATACGAGTAGGAACTGAAAGGAACTGATAATATAAATCGACCTTAAGTCGCCTCATTGGTTGGAACCAGCGATATATATATACATGTATAGGCATAGGGTATTGCCCAAAAATCATATTGATTACGTCAATGTAATACCACAGAAGAAAGATTAACCAGAACAGTCATAACGCTGTTTTTGTATGGAAAAATTTGGACTCATTTTTTTGACCTTGATTTGCCGAAGGTAAGAGAAAGTTGGGTTATGTATTCTTTGGTTTACTGGTTTTTATTTGAAATAATAAAAATTGAGAATCCTTAACAGTATAGTTAGTGAAATTATATGACAAGTTTTGTTTTGACAGCATAATTTGTATTAAATATTCAAAAAAATCATAATATTCGAAAATAATTATACTTCAATGTCCAAAAAAGAAGGTAAGATGAAAAAAAAATTAAATCCACGCAAAGTCTATTCTGGTTAATCTTTCTTCTGTGGTAATACGGCCAATTTCGAAATTTCTTGTGCCAATCTCAGAGATGTCCCCTAGAAATGATGTATGTTTTCCGACTTCTTAACACTTATGTAATTAGAAAAAACTACCCTCATTAAGAAATCACGGGGATTAATAGTGAAAATGAACCGCAACGTAAATGTATTATGAAACATAATACTTAGAATGAAATATGGCCAATTTCGAAATTTTTTGTGCCGATCTCAGAGATGTCCCCAAGAAATGATGTATGTTTTCCGACTTCTCAACACTTATACAATTAGAAAAAACTACCCTCATTAAGAAATCACGGGGATTAATAGTGAAAATGAACCGCAACGTAAATGTATTATGAAACATAATACTTAGAATGAAATACGGCCAATTTCGAAATTTCTTGTGCCAATCTCAGAGATGTCCCCAAGAAATGATGTATGTTTTCCGACTTCTTAACACTTATGCAATTAGAAAAAACTACCCTCATTAAGAAATCACGGGGATTAATAGTGAAAATGAACCGCAACGTAAATCTATTACGAAACATAATACTTAGAATGAAATACGCGATGTATTTAGTGTTTATTTATTTAAATGTACATATTTTGTGTCCAAAGGAATCATCAAATATTTGATTTTTATATTTATTCTACTATAATGCTCTTAAACCTTAATCTATTTCTTTATAATTATTTTTCGGGATGAATACCGTTTGGTTAAGTGTTTTGAATATTTTTTTCTAGATGGAATGAAAATTTCCTCAAATTTTAGCTGAGACACACATTTTAGAAAAAAGCCGTTTCCCGATCATAGGCACTATATCTGCGTTGTGTATCCGTAAGTTTAATGGAAAAAAAAGTAAGTGGCTGCCAATCGTCTGCAACGAATTTCTGTACGACTGCACCAACTGCAACATCAGATGCGTCACCCATTATTGCCAAACGAGCGGAAGCGGATGGATGTGCTAAAAGGGTAGCTTGACTTAAGTTCATCTTGCATTCTGTGAATGCTTTGATGGTCTCCGGTGTCCATACGATCAGAACTTTGCTATTCTTTTTGTATCCTTTCAAAAAGTTGTTCAGAAATAACTGATCGACGGCTGCATTAGGTACGAAACGACGTTAGAAGTTGATCATACCTAAGAATCGTTTTAGTTGTTTCACAGTACTGGGTTGTTGGAAATCCTGAATGACCTGAACGCGTTCTTGAGCGGGTAGAATGCCCTGACTAGTCACTGTGTGACCTAAAAATTGAATGTCAGATTGTGCGAATACACACTTTTCTATGATGAAGTCGCTCAATTTTTTTTCTAGCAGTTAATCGAGCAATTATAGCAAAAAATAATTCAATATTGATTCTTTTTTTTTATCTTTAATGTTTGAAAATGATTTTGGTTGTTATTCAATTACAACTATTTTGATGTGTATGGAGATTTGTTGAGGTAAATTTATTTATTATTTATGTATTTTTCAAAAAATGTGCGAACTGGTCGAGAATATATAACAATATAATGATTAGTATACAAAAAAAAAATCAAAAATATAACAACCAAGATTGCGGCCAAACATCAAAATATTTGTAATTCTTTTTCCAACAAATCCTGACTGAAACAACCGAAACAGTCCACCACCTGAATTCTTATTACCGATTGGCAAAGGTAGAAAGGCGCCTTAAGTGGACAAAAATGGGATATGTGATTCCTTACAACAAAAATTTGTTAGAGAATCTATACGGAAATAGTCTTTAAGTTTTATATGTTGTAATTTTAACGTACGACTAGAAAATCTAAGGAATTTAAACTGTAGGTTAAAGTAATTTTTGTATATGATCAATTTGGTACAATTTTATAATTTTAAATGTCAGAAATTTGTGCTTAAAAATTGCAGTAATTTGATGTTAATGTAGTGGCATTAAAAATACAAATGTTTTCATTTATCAGGTAAAGCTATGGCCTAATGTAGTTTACAAAATGTTTAGGGGAACATGTTCAACAGTGACACACCATAAACTGTGGCATATGTCACCCACGGTTTCACCCACGTAACTTTTTTTTTATTCACCTTACTTTCGGAGGATGCGAAAGTAAATTAATCCAAAAAAAAAATGACGGGGCAGAGAAATTTGGCGTATTTCACAGTTTATGGTGTGTCACTGTTGAACATGCCTACGCAACTCGTTTTAGTGAATTTAACATTAAATTTCTCCAATTTTTACGCACAGTTTTCTGGCAATAAATGTTATAAAATTGTAACACATGAATGAAATTTAGATTTATTTATCACTCGTACAGTTCCGAAAAATTTTATCGAATGAAAACAAATTTAAAAAGTCCTATTTATCTTAATTTGATTTCATATTAAAGTCTAGCAATATCGAATTTAAAAGATAAACAAATTGGTGACATTTCTAAAAAATAAACTTATTATGTCAAATTCTTTCGGGTTACTCGAAATAAAGTAACTTTTTTATCTCCTAAAGAATATGAAAATATTTTTGTAGTTGTATTGGTGTAAAAAGAGCAAAATAAAGTGAGGTTATGTTTTACTGTCAGTCAGATCAGTAAAACTTTTTTTATTTTTATAACAAAAAGATGAAACCAATTAATTTTAGCGCATTAATATTCAATAAACAACAAATGAAATATCAAAATGGAGTTTTATTTTTGTTTCCAATTCACTTTGACATTTCACATTTCTATGTATTTGTAAAGAGTAAAGCAAATCTATGAAAAAATCTAGAGTAAAGCAAAATGCTCTCGAGCAAAAAATAAAGTGCTTTATTTTCCCAGGAAGAATTTGTAATGTCAAATTGTTACCCTTCGAGTAAAATTTTTTACCCTCAGGGTGTTTAACATAATGTTGTCTCCATTGGCTATCTCTGTTTCGCTTTACTTTTTTTATAGCACTTTACAGCACTTTTTTCAAGTCAGTATCATAACACCATTATCTATACTGCCGTGCTAAACATGTTTTACTGATCTGCAAAAATCGCATTTCAAGGAAATTGATGTTAAAGTTTTTCGAAATGTTTGGGGAATAACTTGCTTAAAAGCGGATTCAATTTACTTTCAAAGACTTCAAATTATGCATTAGATCATAAATAATATGTTTTTCGAGAAAATAACAATAAATTACACATAATTAATTAATAATTTGCAGAATTAGTCTTTTACTTTAAATAGGCTTTATAAATAATCGATTGGTACTAAACAAAAATAACTTAAGTGCAATTAAGTCATTTATATCACAAAAAAAAAACTAAAATCCTGTGTTAATAAGAAGAATATATACCTTATCTGTCATTTAAGGTATTTATGTTTAGTTTATCGTTACATTTAATTTCAAAATAAACTATAGAATACAACCAAATGCTACCAAAGTCGTGCTAAACACCCTTAGTTTCTCGGATTTTATGAAATACGATTTGCAAATAGGATTTGGTAAAACTTTTGTAACAAAAGACTAGTTTAATTGATATGTTAAATTTATCTATAACAAAATAAAAAACAACTATTGAAATCATAAAATTATTTATAAGATCGTTTTTTAAATAGCTTAAAAATCTAGTATGTGGTTTAAATTAATTCATAACATTTCTTTTTTATAAAAATAAATTCAAAACAAGTCAGTCAACTGAAAAATTACAAAAATTCAATCAAATTGAATTAAAAATTAATATTTTTTATCACAAGAATAAAATTCAAGACTTATAATAATTGACGATCAATTAAAACAATTCAATCTCTACCGATTGCCGGAGGATCCGAAATTGGTAAATTCATTAAGTGGTTCATTTGTCGTACAGAATAACATTACATTAAGATAAGTTAAAAGTCCTTATATATAAGTTATTATTGATTCAATTCACGTATAGAAAATTTCAAATAAGTGAATTTTGCTATTGAAAATGAAAATTCTTAAATTGCCATAAATGCAATTTCAATTATGAAAATAAGCAAAAGTAACTTAACTTACAAATTTGAAAGAAAAGGACCTTATTTGTGCCATAGATAAGGCGTTTATGTTTAATATCAAGTAGTTAAGTCGGTGTTGCTTCAAATTTGCTATTTTTTTCGATTAGAACGAAATTTATTTTGTTTAATAATGCATTTATTAAAGTAGATTTAATTATATTTATTTATGTAAAATATAAAGGATATTAATACCTTTTAATTGGCATCAATAACTCAATTTCGCCAAAAATGTAAATCAGTAAAACTTGTTTAGCACGGCAGTATAGTCGAAATGTCAAAGTTAAAACAAAAGCTCAAATTCTTTTTTTTTATTCCAAGTATGGTTACCGCTTAAGAAATCAGCGCAGCATCTCGTTTCGTTTTCTTGCAAAATACGTTTAAGTATGATAATCTACACATTTTTTCTACTTAAACGTATTGGACAAGAAAACGAAACGAGGTGTTGCGCTGATTTTTTAATATGTCTGACAGAATTAAATGAGCTGTTATTTTTGAAAGTGGTATAATAGCCGATATAGACGTACCAACATTTTTTTCCAACATTTTTTTTGTTGGCACTTAGAGCTACACGCAATACAAAAAAGTATACAACAAAAATTTCGTCATACCATAATTTTTTGGCGCTATAAAATCAACGATATAATTTTTGATAAATACGGCGGCGATACTAGTTTATTTGGCAAAATTATGGGTTTTCCGCGTGAAATGAAAAATTTTCGAACGTAAATTTTAGTTTTATTACTCAAAATTTTTAAAAAATAAAATAAAGCGCTATAAACATTTCTCAAATCGCCATTTTTATTGTGTTTGTTGTTGTTTGTTACTATAAAATATACTTGGGTCGAGTATATTTTAAGTATATTTTATAGTCAAATTTGTTTTTATAGTAACATTGTTGGAAAAAAAAGAAAACAAAAAATCCAACAAAATTTTGTTTGATTATATTTTTGTTCTTGTCTTACAAACGAAAATCGTAATATACTAATATCGGCACGGATTGGTTTTAGCTGTCTCACTTGACAGGCGACGATGGCAAATTTTGGAAAAGGAAGATTTAATTTGTTTTCAAATTAAAATAGGAATTCACTAATGTTTATTCAATTGTGTATTATGTTTGCAAATTTTGGAAAAGGAAGATTTAATGTTTTTTTAATTAAATAAACAGCGATTTTTAGTTATTAATAATTCCACACCAAGAAATAAATGGCGCCACTTTGACTGAGACAGCTAAAACCAATGCTAGCCCTAATATCTTCATTTTTTGTTGGGAAAAAAAAGTTGATACGTCTAAATCGGCTATTAGTCCATATTTTGTTGAAATGAATGAGATAATGGAAAAATAAACAATAAATGCAAAAATATGCGGGATTTTGAATTTTTTCTTTTATTGCACAAGTATTAGGGATTCATTTTTTTTTATTTGGACTATAGATCGTTTACCGTTAGAAAGATTATACTGTCATTTTTTCTATTGTTTTCATTAACTTAATTTTTTTGAAAAACGGACTTACACCACTTTTAAAATAACAGATCAAATGTTGAAGAAGATAGAAAAAAATAAGCATATGGGAGAAAATTAAAAAAGAAAGTTTCGACGGCCATTTTGAAAAAGAAGAAATGAAAGATGGTACCATTTTTATAATTATTTTGTAATCCCTATTCATTTATTTAAAATTTAGTTAAAATAAGCCTAATTTTATAATTTTCGGGCAGTTAGTTTTTTTTATAGCAATAAATAATACAACATCAAGTGCATACAATTTTTAAATATTTAACACTCTATATATTAAAATACAACAATAGCAACAAAAAATCATGTTCCATAAAATGTTTGTTTTACTCAGTGCTACACTGTTTTACTCAGTGCATTCAGAACATAAAAATCATAAAATTCAAACATTACTTCCAGTCCCATATAAAAGATATGCGATTTCACGTATTTTTCTCCATGTGTACACTGTCTCAAAAAATTGTCCGTACACCCCTCGGTAAAAAAAACATTCATAAAAAAAACAATTACAAATCAAACAAAAAATTCAGTTTTCATTTTTTTTAAACTCAAATTACATTTAACAATCTGAAAATAATAATTATCATGATTCAAATTAATTTGCTTTTACGTTTGATATGATTTACTATTTGAACAGGCTAAACAGATGCCAAATAATTGTCCGTACACACAAAGAAGTTGAGGGATTTTGGTAAATAAGTTAGGTCTAATATTTGGTGTTGTATCCTATTCATTCAATGACACTTTGCAACATTCTTTTCATTGAGAAAGCCAACTTCCGAGTTATTTCGGGGGGAATTTTTTGGCCCATTCCTCCACAATGACCTATTTTAATTGTTCCTTACCGCTAATTTTCCCGTGGCGTACTGCAGCTATCGGGGGGGTCACAAGTGGTGGATAGTGGACGGCCTATCGATAGGTAGGCTAGCGGTGAATTAAATAAGCCGCCCCAACCGCAGTCCAGCTGGTGGGAGAGTCTCAGGGAACTGGGGAGTGGTTAACCTCAGTTCATTAAATTCTGAGTGTCTATGATGCCCAGCATGGAAAGGCGAACAGATGGCGCCAGAAAACCATCGACCAATAACCACGGCGGACTGGGCGTCGTGTCCTCTCTGCACCTCCGGAGTCTCCGCAGGTGATGAGTGGGGGCACCCCTATAAACGGGTGACCCGGGGAATGGAATGGATCCCATTGGATTGGGCTCTCCATGTGAATAGGTGAAAGGGGGAGAGAATGTGGGCGGAGGGAAGGGGGTGCTGGGAGGCCGCGGTGCTAGCGAGCCGAATGGGCTGGATTAAGGTGTTAAGCGACCCGTGCTGATGATCAACTAGGCTGGGGGCCCATTTAACAAAGCCCAGTCGCTAACGGAGCCCTCTGGATATCTGGCGACCTCCAGTTGTATTTAGCCTTACCTGCGTATTCGGATCTCTGCGCAGGCGGACCTCTATTTCTCCGATACTCGTGGGAATCAGATGGAAAGATCGAACAACGAAAAAACAAAGGGCACCGGCTCTCCTCAAAAGCCGGTATCAGTGAATGGGGGTACCTCGAACCAGACGGGTGGGGCCTCTAAAGTTGCAAAGGGGGTTGGCTCTAGGGCAAAAGTCCCGGGAGTTAGCGGTACCAACGCAGCACAGGGGAGTGGGACGAGAGACATTCCTCCGGCGAAAAGGCGATACAGGAATCGCCGCTCGGCATTCCGAATTCTCGAGAAGTGGCTGCGACCCCCGAGGGGCAGCTTACGGAAGAGCAAAGAACATCAGTAGCTTGGGCAAGGAGCACTGTGGGCTGCGGAGGCTCGGAAAGGGACCATGTGTCGAAAGACAGCGGTCCCAGGACGAGGTGGAAGTAGTCAACAGCAAGCGGGCCAAGTTGGTGACTGAAAGGAAGCAGAGCTCCAACTCAGGAACAAAGCTGTTCAGCGATGTCCTGAGGGAGCATGTGTTGATGCTAGCCGTCATTGACGAAAGTCAAGAAGATGGGAGCATCACGGCCGTAAAATGGAGGTTGGTGTATAATGCACTCAACCTCGTCTTTTTAAAGGTCCTGGGGGAAAATCCGGGACCTCCGCCATCCTGCAGAGATGCGGGGTGGTATCAAGGGCGTGTGAAGATGACTGCATGCTTGGACTCTAGATCTGTGGATCTATATAAAAAGGCTATAGCCAAAGTAGGGGAGGTGTGGCCAGGCGCAAAGCTTGCGGCAGTTATTCGGGAGGAAATTCCCAGCAGGCCGAGGGCACTTGTCTGGCTGCCATCCGAACCGGCTAGCCCTGACGAGGCTTTGGAAATCATTCAGGCCAGTAACCCGAGTATTCCGACCGGAAATTGGAAGATCGTCAAGCAGGAGGAGGCGAAGGGGGCTCGAAATTATCAATTATGGTAATAAATAAGGAGTCCCTTGCCCTCCTGCACAAAACGAAGGGAGTAATTGACTTCGGTTTCGGGTCAATTACTCTCAACGTTTATAAAAAGGATGGGGCGGAAGCGCGTACGGGAGGCCAACCGGAGGATGGTGGCAACCCGCCCAGGCCTGAAGGGGGTACCAGCAGCATGGGGGAGAAGCTGAGGGTATGAGAGAGAGTGAAGCCGGCGACCTCGGTCGGACAAGGCCTCCCTTGAAGCAAAGGAGGGGCACATAAGCGAAGGAGCTGGTGTACCGATGGAGGAGGCTGTCGGCAGCCAGGCCAGACGGGTCGGCACTGACAAGTCCTCTACAGAGGGTACGAGGGTTGGCGAGACGGGCGGATTCGGCGCACCCCAAAATACCGAGAAATAATATTCCTGCGGTAGCAGGAATATACCATAGAGATAGGTAGAGGTTAAATGGTTATGATTAAGATAACACAAATTAACCTTCACCATTCTAAGGCTGCTTCGACAGCTCTACTCCTCAGGCTGACTAGTTCGGGTGAGGATGTGATATTAATCCAAGAACCTTGGATTAACAACAACAGGATCTGTGGCCTCAGAACCAAGGGGTATAAAATTATATCCTCTAGTAAGTCTGGGAAGATCAGATCTTGTATTCTTGGGAAAAATAATATTAATCTTTTCCTTCTCTCTCAATACAGCAATGGTGACACTACTGCAGTTAGCCTGGAAGTAGGCACTTGTAGATTCTGGCTAGTTTCAGCCTACATGGACCGGGAGAAGGAGGTTCCTCCGGATAACCTGGAGGAGCTGATCCGTAAAGCGGAACAATCAAAGGTAGGTGTGGTACTGGGAGTTGATGCTAATGCGCATCACACTATCTGGGGAAGCACAGACATTAATGAAAGAGGTGAGTCGCTTTTTGATTATTTGATGAGTACTAACCTTTCAGTGTGTAATATTGGGCGGGAACCCACATTTATTACTAGTAACAGGCAGGAGGTTCTAGACGTGACCCTTGCCTCAAATAATATTCTTCATATGGTTAAAAATTGGAGGGTGGATAAGGAACACTCCTTTTCTGATCATCAATATTTAACCTATAGCCTCGATATTCACCCTGCTACCCGGGAAGCCTTCAGGAACCCTAGAAGGACCAACTGGAGCAAATATGGGGAATTATTGGAGGAAATGTTACCGACGAGGGCTATGGAGCCCCCGACGACCGTTGGGGAGCTGGAGGACATGGTGGCTAGCGTTACTAGCGCATGCAACCGATCCTTTCGCGCTGCCTGCCCACTGGCTAGGCCTAGGGGTAGGCAAAAACCGGTATGGTGGTCCAGGGAACTGGGAACCTATCGTAAGGCTTGTAGGATAGCCTTTAATAGAGCCAAAAATACAAGGGAGGCTCAGGATTGGGACTCCTATTAGGAGAAACTCGGAATTTATAAGAATGAATTAAGAAAGGCACAAAGGAGGTCTTGGAGAATCTTCTGTGATAATATGGAAGAGGTATCCGAAACCTCCCGCCTTAGGAAGATTCTTTCCAAAAGTACATCTAGTCCTAGTTTTTTGATAAAACCGGACGGATCTTGGACAGCTTCTAGTGGAGAATCTCTGGAGCTTCTCTTCGAGACACACTTCCCAGGGAGCTTTGAAGACCTGTTGGTGCGTAGCAATCATCAGAAATCACTGTCAGTAACCACAGAGGATATCGTAACCAGAAAACGGATCCTATGGGCACTGAGGGGATTTAAACCATTTAAATCGGCTGGTCCGGATCAAATTATACCAGCGGAACTTCAAAACAACTCAGAATTTATTCTTCCCTACCTGGAAGCTATATTCAAAGGGTGTTTGAAGCTGGGCTATATTCCTAGGTACTGGACGGAGGTCAATGTGGTGTTCATACCGAAAGGGGGGGAAAGCTCACATGTCTATCCTAAGGACCTAAGACCAATAACTCTATCATCCTTTCTTTTGAAAACCTTGGAAAGGCTGCTGGATGTATACATCAGAGATAAAATAGGTGCCAGGAAGTGGGCATCGTCTCAGCATGCGTACACAAAGGGTAGATCTGTGGACACTGCTCTGCACGCCTTGGTGTCTACGATTGAGAAATCGATTAATTCGAAGGAATTCTGTTTGGTGGCCTTCCTGGATATAGAAGGCGCCTTTAATAATGTAAAAGCGGAGGAAATCAAGGAGGGATTGTCATTTTTGGAGGTGGACGTTCCTCTGATAGGGTTAATCGATTATATGCTGGGAAGCAGGATTGTTAGCTCGAAGTTGGGGGACTCCACCTTCAAGAGGCGAGTAACTAGGGGAACCCCGCAGGGGGGGGGGTTCTGTCCCCTCTTCTATGGAACATAGTGGTAAACGGGTTACTACTTGAATTGGAGAGAGAGGGTATTGAAGTTATCGCTTACGCAGATGACGTAGCTTTAGCTGTTACCGGGAAATTCCTGGGCACGATTGTAGACGTAATGCAGAATGCGCTTACCATCGTTACGAAATGGGCTGGCAAATGTGGACTTGGTATTAACCCGTCCAAGACAGAGCTGGTACTCTTCACTAAGAAATACAAAATCCCGGTAGTTGTCCCTCATACCTCAAATGGCACGAGACTTGCTTTTACTGATAGAGCTAGATATCTGGGCATTATCTTGGACAATAAGCTTAGTTGGCAGCCCAACATGTTGGAGAGAATAAACAAAGCTACTATTGCTTTGTACTCCAGTAGGAATGCCATCGGTCATAGATGGGGTCTGAAGCCGGAGCTGGTACACTGGCTCTACACCGCCGTAGTGAGACCTGTACTCATGTACGGGGTGGGTGTTTAGTGGCCAGCTCTGGACAAGGTAACTTACAAAAGTAAGATTGAGAGAGTGCAAAGAACAGCCTGTATGCTTGTTAGCGGGGCATTGAGGTCGACACCGACAAGTGCCTTAGAGGTTATGTTGCACCTTCTTCCGGTCGACATTTTTGGCAAACAGATGGCGGCAAATACGGCTGTACGACTTGCAGCCGTCTCTCAGTGGAGGTGTCTTAGTATAGGACACTCTACTATTGTCAGATCGTTGAAGGATGAGCTGGCGAATCTTGACTACATTAAACCTACTCTACGCTTCGAGAAGCGATTTCAGACCTCCTTCCCTTCAAGGGAATCCTGGAGGAATAGACCGTTATCGGAAACCGAAGCGTTGCAATTCTTCACAGATGGCTTCAAGCTAGACGGCAAAGTAGGAGCTGGAGTATTCTGTGACAAATTAAATGTAAATATTTCTATTCGTCTCCCTGATTACTGCAGCGTGTACCAAGCTGAAGTCGTAGCGATTGAGGAGGTCATGACGTGGTTGAAGCATAATGTGTTATCCTCAGACGATATCACAATCTATGTGGACAGTCAAGCGGCGATCCGCTCGTTAGAATCGGTGTCTTTGGCGTCACGGGTGGCGTTGAGTTGCCACTCATCTCTAAATGAGATGGGTGAGCATTTCAATATCCAGGTAATCTGGGTCCCAGGTCACTCGGGCGTCATGGGGAACTGCAGGGCAGATGAACTTGCTAGGAATGGTACGACTCTCCAGCTGCAACCGGAAAGGGCAAGTCTGGGGAGGCCTATCACAGCGCTGAGACAAGCACTTGGGAAGCAGGCGCTATCCTCAGCAAGGAAAAGGTGGTCGAACACCCTCACCTGTAGAGTTGCAAGACAAGTTTGGCCAAAGCTGGACTTGGGGCGCACTAGGGGACTAATATTCTTACGCAGACGTGAATTAAGAACGATCGTAGGAATTCTCACGGGACACTGCCTTTTTGGAGAACATGCAAGAAGGCTGGGTCTAGAGGCTAATGACTTCTGCAGAAGCTGCTTGGACGAAGAGGAGGAAGAGACGTTGGTCCACTTCCTTTGCTCGTGTTCAGCATTGGCTCTCAGAAGGCACAAACACTTAGGTAAGTTCAGGATGGACTGTCTCTCGGATCTCGAAAACAGTAAAGTGCGGGACGTCTTACACTACATAAGTAGCTCGAAATGGTTCCAATAGGGGTAAAAGGGGATACATCCTGTGGTATCACAATGGACCGTCACCGGTCTAAGTGTGCGTAAGCAGCCACTCCAACCTAACCTAACCTAACCTACCGCTAATTTGGCGTTCACGGATCTTTCGCTCCGAATAATGGCATAAATTATCAATGGGCTTGAGATCTGGTGGTTGGGTAGGATGAGGAAGTGTTGACTTTACATTGTACAATAACCATTCCTCGATTAGCTTTGACGAATGCCTCGGGTCATTGTCATGTATGGAGCGAAAATCTTGCCCATGTCCTATTTTCTCAGCACTTATTAACAAATTATTCTTCAACATTTCCAAATAATTAAACCGGTTCATTATGATTTCAATGAAGGTCAAATGTCCTACACTCCTTCAGCTAAAAGCTTCCCAAACATATACTTCCGCCACCAAAAACGTTTAATTTACTTTCGTCCGAGGGAATAACATTTTCCAAGAACTCTTCGGCCTCACTCACATATCCCAATGCATATTCCAGGCGCTTTTAATATTTTTTTGTCTTCAAATACATTTCTTGCGTGTCGCACATCGACGATAGTCTTGTTTATGCAAAATATTGCGTATTGTCTGAGGTTTTATCGCTACTTTTTCGCTACTAAACTTTTGATTCTGTTTTATTTCCTTCTCTATTCGATGTATTTGTCGTTTGCTCAGCTTTCGGTTGCGACCACGCCCAGCAACCATCTCTAGCGATTTGGTTTTTTGGGAGTTCTGGATGATATATTGAATCGAAGATCGCGGGCGTTTGGTTATTTTGCCAATTTCCTATAAACTTTTACCTTCACTCTCGAATTTAATGATCAATTTTTTAATTTCTACACTATTTTTGATACGAGAATCACACATGTTTAAATAACTGGACAATATTTCATTCGCCATGAAAAAATACGACTAATTAACTTTAACTCAAAAAAAAAAAAAAATCGTAGTTTAACGTTAGTTAAACGTGGTTTAACAAAAAACTTGTTAATTTATATAACCGTAAAACCAAGGCACACAAACCATATAAAAAGACGAACACATCAGATGATTATGCATTGTACTCTCACCTTCGGTATGGTTTAAGGTTTTTTTTGAATCAATTTATGTATAGTAATTATTTGTTAGAAATTGAATCTGGTTTCAAGTTCAATCCATCGTGTTTCTTGCATTATATTAACTCTTAAAGAAAATCTGTTGGTTATCCTTTACCCATGAGTTATAATGATAGGCAAGCTCATGATTTAAATGCTGTTTGTGAATTATTTGCAACGTTTTTCAAATCCGTTTATTCAGTCGAAAATGTTTTAACATCTCCCAGTAACCAAGTCTTGGTCAATAATCATATTCACGGTATTTCTTCTTTTACGGGGGATCAAATCAAAATGGCTTTAGTTGGAATTAATAGTAAAATGTCTATGGACCCTGATGGTATTCCCTCACTACTCTTAAATAATTGCGCCGAAGCCTTAAGTGGCCTTTTAGCACATTTATTTAATTACAGCCTTAGGCAAGGTATTTTTCCCCAGTGCTGAAAACCGTCGTATGTAATTCCAGTATTTAAATCGGGACCTAAATATTCAGTTGAGAATTATAGAGGAATAGCTATATTATCTGTTATCCCTAAACTTTTTGAAAAACTGGTAAAGGATTGTATTTATCTTAATATTAAAAACTTAATTGTTCCCCAACAGCAGGGTTTTTTTCTGGTAGATCAACGACAACCAATCTTGCGGTAATTGTTAATGATGCGATATGCTGTTTAGAAAAAGGTGCCCAAATTGACACTATCTATACAGATTTCAGTAAGGCCTTTGACAAAATTAATCACAAATTATTAATTGATAAATTGATTAAAGTAAATTCTAATTTTATTCCTATAAAATGGTTATCATCTTATTTGTCGCAAAGGTCTCAAGCTCTCAACTAGTACGTATTGGTCAAAATTATTCTGAGAAGTTTACAGTCTCATCTGGTGTTCCTCAGGGCAGTCATTTAGGTCCATTATTATTTATTCTATTTGTTAATGATATTGTTACATGTTTTAAGTTTTGTAAATGTCTGTTATATGCAGATGACCTTAAAATTTACGCTACTATCCGAAATGGTGCAGACGTTTTATTGGTACAACAGGACCTTAATCGGTTTAGTGATTGGACTACCGAAAATCGTTTGGCTCTCAATATCTCCAAATGTAAAACTATGTCATTTGCACGAATTAAGATATTAATTGTAGCTCCGTACAGTTTACAAAACGTGGAAATAGATATAGTTACTCAGTTTATTGATTTAGGTGTTTTGTTTACAGGTAACCTAAGTTTTACTAAACATATAGAAATGATTGTAGCTAGAGCCGGCTCGATGCTTGGTTTCATAAAGAGACATGCTCGTCAATTTTCTGACCCATTTACTCTCAAGACATTATATACTGCTTTTGTTAGGCCTATTTTGGAATATGCTGTAGATATCTGGAGTTCTGGTTATAAAATATTTAGTGATCGTATTGAGCGGATTCAAAAAAAGTTCTTAATATTTGCCCTCCAAAGACTTCCAAGGTCAACTTCAGGATTTAGTTTACCTTCTTATGCCGGTCGTTGTACACTTCGTAGTCTTCAGAAGAGAGATGATTCATGTAGCATTTGCTCGGGATGTAATTTGTGCTAAGATTGATTGCCCGGTATTGCTTGACTTATATTCATTTTACGTTCCTAAGAGAATTCTTCATTCACGACAGTTAAGACTGAGTATTGCTTTTCATCGTACGAATTATGGAATTGATGAACCGGTCGCGCGTACGTCAAAATATTTTAACCAATATTCAGAACTTTTCGATTTTAACATTTCAAGGGATCTTTTTAAGAGTCTTATTCGAAATAATAATTTGTAACACTTTTTTATATACAAAATTATTGGTATTGCAGCCCATGCTATTTGTTAGTGCTGGTAATAAATAAATAAATAAATAGTTAAAGTTGAAAATAGGAATACAACAAATAATGAATTGTTAATGTGCTAGTGTTAGTTTTCATAAAAGTGCAAGTGTACGGACAATTATTTGTGATCGTTTTAGGATGTTTAAATAGTAAATCATATCAAACGTAAAAGTAAATTAATTTGCATCAAGATAATTATTATTTTCAGATTGTTAAATGTAATTTGAGTTTAAAAAAAATGAAAACTGAATTTTTTGTTTGATTTGTAATTGTTTTTTTTATCAATGTTTCTTTAACCAAGGGGTGTACGGACAATTTTTTGAGACAGTGTATGTATGTTCACTCAATTTTATAAAACGCTCTAAACGTAAATAACTCGAATGTATAGGCTGTGTGCGTTAATTTAATTTTTTCAACTCGGAACGGCTTCCTATACCATATGTTTACAAAAAAAAAAAAAAGATTCAGATAAACACTTAAGATGTTGATTAACTCTCCTACAAAATAGTAAAAGACGCGTATTTTGAGTGTTTGTACAAGATTTATTAATTTTGTATAAATAAATTATAAAACATTTCATTTAACGTGTCATCATAAAGACAGACCTCTGAACTGCCATAAACACAAAATGGCTTCTTACCGTTTTTAATAGGCTTACGTTGCCTCACAGTCAACTTTTTCTTCCTTATCCAATTTGTGATTTCATCAAAACATGGACATTGCCACGGATTACCGTATACATCAATTATATTTAAGTGATGACCTACATTATTAAAAAAATCATTTTCCAAATATGTCAATCGATTATTACCAATTGATAATTCACTAAGATTTACATTATTTTTGAATATTTCAATCGGTAGATGATTTATTCTATTGAAAGACATGTCTAATTCTTCTAAATTTACTAAATCATGAAATTCATAGTTTGGTATAGATTCAATTTGATTCCGATTAAAGCGTAACACTTTTAACATATGCGATTGATCAAAAATTCCATCTGTCAAAACATTTATTTGGCAATCGCTTAAATCTAAATACTCTAATGCTTTCATTTGGTCGAAGAGCCCAAGTGGTAACATCTGCAATGGATTTTTTGATAACATCAGCGTTTTTATATTTATATTTTCATCAAACAGCCCCAGAGGTAATTGCTTAATTTTATTTCCGGATAAATTTAACAGTTGCAATAATTTAATTTTGTCAAATATTCCCAACATTAAATTTGAAATCCGATTCGAATCCAAATGTAACTCCAATAACTTAGTGGAACGGTCAAATAAACCCAATTGAATTATTTTAATTTTATTGAATGATAAATCAAGCGTTTCAATTAAAACCATTTCATCAAATAATCCAAGGGGAAATGTTATTAAATGATTTGAAGAAAGATTCATTAGTAACAGATTTGGTAAACCATCAAATACACCAAGGTCTAAATTTTGAAGCCTAAAACAAATTTCTATTTTAAGCATATGTTTACAGGATATCATAATTCAACTTACAAATTCTGATTCAAATGGATTATTTTTAATTTGTCACCGAGGCCAAGCTGTGAAAGTGCACCCAACTCAATTGCCCTTATCGATGAACTGCTAAAAACAATTTCCGTGATATCATCTTTTAAATGTTGTGGTATGTTTTCTATAAACCTCGAATTGAGGTTATTTTCCTACTCGGCAAAAGAAATATATTAAATTAAAAAAATATTAGATAAATTATCTGGAAAGGGTTACCACAGAATATTTGGCACATAATAAAATATGCGGAGATTCCGTTGATACTTCACAAACAGCACTCAAATCACCAAAAGTTCGCGATAAGCAAAAAATAATTTGAACTACAACTAAGAACTTCATTTTGTTAATGCGAACGTCACTTTAGTTAATATATTTTTATAGAGATTAATAATTCTGGTTTCTTTGTAAATAAAATATTTTCAAATAACTTATTCGCCATACAGACACAACCACAAGCACACAGCATACTTTAACATTAATAATAAAATGAAAGCAGACGAGAGATTAGTAAAGTGTATGCATTTAAGCTGTTGCCACTTAAAAATTCGCTTTTTTTATATTTTTATAGTCTTTCTTTTTAGTAATGTGTTGACATTCTTTCGAAATGATCTGATTATAGGATATGATGGTAACGGCGCTCAAGAATCAAACAAAACTCTTGATGTTACCATATTTCGGAGAAATCTTCCGATTGATTTAAAATATTTGACCTTGATAAGCAAAAGTTAACGATAAAATTTTATAATTTTACTACAGTCAACTTCATACATAGAGGCTTAAGGCGAAGGAAAAATCACCGCACAAAACATATGAAAACAACAATTTTTTTAACGCGATAGTTTGAATGAAAACCTCGACGGACTAGATATTTTTTTATTGAAATCGTACCAGGATTGCTCATTTTACATGTTGACTATATTGAATAAGAAGCATCTAAAACTCATATAATACAAAATGTTTAATTCTTTCCCAATTATTCTTAATTGTTTTAACAATCCTTAAAAATACCACTGCAATGAGCTTTCAATAAAATAACAACAAAAAATTATAAAAATATACTATTCTGAAAGCGATGTTACCATAGACTAACATAATACTGAGACTCTCAGATATCCAAAAGAGAAGAAGATTATGAAAGAGAAGTGGCTCTAGTCAGTCGCCAAGGGACCTTCAGCGAGTCAAATGTTCGGGTGTGACTGGTTACTGACGATAACCTTCAGTCACCTGCAAGAAGATTTCGCGAAGACGTGCCTGATGCATGTAGATGGGTTATCTATTCGTATAGCAAACGTCTTGTAGTTACAAGTGGGAATGGGGTGCTCTTCCTACGCACCCAATTTTCGCTTAGTGCTAGGGAGTCACGTCGTCGTATAACTGTCCGAGTGAGCCCTGAGACTCTGCAGACTAAGATTGAGTATGAGTGTCTGAGTTGCGGACCACTGTTGCATTTTTTTTTTACATTTGGTACTGGCTTAGTGTCTTGTCATAATGAGCGGCATAGAGGACGATTCTTGTGTAAATTTTATTGCGAAATGACGGTAAACGTTGTGAAGTGACGAATTTTCTTCGTAATGTGAATTTTGTAGTTTATAATTTGAATTAAAATTTATGTGGAAATTAATTATTTCAATTTAAAACAAATTAGCCTTCAAAGTTTACAGAAAAACTATTAAGTGGTGCAAAACGTTCCAAAAAAAAAAATAAATAAAAATAAAAAAAACAATATTAAATTTATAAGAATTTTGCTGTAAGTTTCTAAAAATTCCCCGTTCGTAACAGAAAGTCGTCTGTTGGCCATACCTCAATTTTTTTATTTTCGAAAGGTGATTACAATTTTGTTGGTATGATTTCTTCTTTTTTCTTTCATGAGTCTTGAATATTATTGTTTCTCTTGTTGTTTGGTCTATTGTCAAATGTCTTGGCTGTTGCCAAAAATATCTATAA
This sequence comes from Tipula vernalis, assembly GCA_958295665.1. NCBI lineage: Eukaryota > Metazoa > Arthropoda > Insecta > Diptera > Tipulidae > Tipula > Tipula vernalis. The sequence continues at coordinate 275,330,303 of OY282558.1, forward strand.
TTTGGGTTTCCGGTTTATATAAAAATAAGCAGCCTTTGTCGAAACTCGCTTTTCTACTTGTGAAATATTTTTCTTGCGGAAAATCTGACATGTCGGCTACCTACCTAGTCAATCTATAAGACCAGTTGGCAAATAATAAGTAGGCCAATTGAATAATTTTGTATATATGCTGCGATGCGATAGTTGGTCACATTCCAGGACTTCAGCTAGAATCATTTTAGAATCACATTTCCATCGTACTTGTCGAATTTTATCTTAATCGGTTAAGAAATGACGAAGTTTCATCCTATTTGGCCATATCCCAGATTTTCATCTAAACTTACATATGCCCTAATTGGCCTTATTCCAGAACTTCACTTAAAAATAATTTCAGAATCGCAATTCGATCGTACATGTCGAATTTCAGCATAATCGATTATGAAATAACCAAGCTCTATCCTACTTGGCCATATTCCAGAACTTCATCTAAAAATTACATTACAATTACAATAGTGACACTTCTTTTAAATACTTTTAAGCCTGTTTCAATTTTTAAGTTATTGAGAAGATTTTTTAAAGGAGATAAGCCCATTATATATTATCATATTTTTTGATTTTTCATTATTATACACTTTTTTTTAGCCTAAAATCATTTCTATTTCTTAATACTCGTATATACTCAAGAACATCACTAACAAAAACTACCTTACTATACAAATATTTTCGCAAAATTTGATGTTTCATCTTAAAGAAAAAGATATATTAAATGTATGATCGCTTTTCTTTATTTTGTAATTTTTGAAATTTGTTCATTATTTCCCTATTACATATAAACAAGATTGAAGAACAGAATTCAAAATGAGGTCTAATGATAACGTTATATATATATTAATTGTAGTACTCAACGAAATATTCGTATGTTATACCACAAGACGATCGAAAATTTTCGATTATACGAGACGTATTGCCTGAAACACCACGAGACCGAAGGTCGAGTGGTGTTTTGCAAAGGCAATACGTCGAAATAAGAGAAAATTATCCATTGTCGTGTGGTATACAGGAGACTATATCTCGAGACTATATCTATAAACGATCCATTTTGGATTTATTGAAGTCGATAACTGGAAACTGACATATATAAACAGAATTGTTGTTTTTTCTTTTGTCAAATTTCAAATTTGCTAAGCCTACACGATTTTAATTATGCTACTACATTTTACAAATGTTTATATAATCGATTATACAAAGGCTTATATAATCGATGTAACCATAGTTACTATATTTTAACTATTAGAAAAACCAGGCATACATTGATTTTTATAATTTAATGAGTGATATAGTCTTACTTATACTATGCAACAAATACACTTTTTTATAATTTTTTTACACACATAGTCTAAATTACTTTTAATCCTAATCAGCCCCGCATTGCCATTTCGCAACGTCAGGTCATCAGAAACAATTTTAGTTGGTGGCTTCCTCGAATTAGACGCCGCTTTCAAAATGAGTAGTCTTTCTCTCGTAGTTGTTGCAAGCGCTACTCTTCCTTTGAAATTTCTACCATAGTACTCTATATCTCCAAGAAATTATTAATTACCTTTTTACTTCTGAACATTCTCCTAGCTATTGCTCTATTAGAGTAACCTTCTTCCTTTAACATTTTTATTTGTCCCATTTTTCCCTCATTGAAACATTTACCAGCTCCCATTTTTAAATTACCAAGAGGCAAAACTTTCAGAATTTTTAAATCTATTTTTATTTTACTTTAAGCATCGCCAACAACCACACTGAATAATATTTTTGCTGTAGCACAAACCACCTCATTGGAAATCTAGAAACAAACTAGTGAGGCTAAACTAACGCAAGCTAATATCCGCAACATTTCATAAAAGAAATAAAAAGTCGAGTAACGTTAGGGGAAAAACCTAAATTTGTGTCTGTTTTAGTAACATGTATAGGAAAGGGATATAATGAAAGGTACATTATACTTCCTCATTGCATGGCTTGAGTTTCAATACACATATTAAGCGAGGCTAATCAAGTGCATGTGACTGTATTCGCAAACAGACTTGTATACTATTAAACTAATCGTTGTCAAATGGCATAATTTGATAGAACACTTTCTGTTTTCCAGTTTTCTATGTTTATAGATGTTCGTGAACATTTTTTTTATATCGGAATAAGAATTTGACAAAGAATTAAATTGCAATATTTAATAAATAAAAATATTTTTTCGAAAATGTGAGTTGCAAATAAACTTATTAAATTTGTGTTATATTAATATTGTATTACAGAGAAACCTCACTACAACGGACATCGACGGGACCAAAAAATTTGAACGTTATAGTGAGGTGTCCCTTGAACTGAGGATTTGTGATTTTTTTTTATAAAAATTTTCTTAGGATTCTATTTTTTATCCGATTTTGATGAAATTCAGCATTTCCAATCGAAATGGGATTCTCAAATGATTTTTAGACGAAGTTCTGGAATATGGCCAGTTAGGAAATAACTTAGTCATTTCCTATCCGATTTTGATGAAATTCAGCATTTCCAATGGAAATGGGATTCTTAAATGATTTTTAGAGGAAGTTCTGGTATATGGCCAATTATAAAGGAACTTAGCCATTTCTTATCCGATTTTGGTGAAATTCAGCATGCATGATGGGAATGGGATTCTAAAATGATTTTTGGATAAACTTCTGGAATACGGTCAATTAGGAAGGAACTTGGTCATTTCTTATCCCCTATTGCTGAAATTCAGCATCTACGATGGAAATGGGCTTCTAATATGATTTTTAGATAAAGTTCTAGATTAAGGCAAAGTATATGATGAAATCATCAGAATTCTAATATTGGGTGTGTGAATATGACTCCGCCCTTTCTCAATTGGTGTCGTTATTTTTACTGCTTAAGTAAACTATAAATGCGCAATACTTGTATTCTATAGTACTTAATGTCAGCTATCAAACGCAGTATATGACATTTGGTTGAAGTGTAAACAAATATTATTTTTAACTCTTTCAAAATGTCGAATTTTATTCCAAATAAACATCATTTGTGGGAAGTTTGATTACATTATTTTATTGCAAAGAAAAGTGCAGCGGAAACTTATCGTTTGCTTGTGGAAATTTACGGTGAGCATGCTCCATAGAATACAATGTGCAACGAATGGTTTCGACGATTTAAAAATGATGATTTTGGCATTGAATAATTAAATGTTGATCGATCAACTGTTGCAAAACGTTGACATCAATCGGAATGGTTCAAAAAGCTAACAACTGGGTTCCACATGAATTAAAAGAAAGAGACCTCAAACGTCGAAAAACCATTTGTGAAATACTGATTCAAAGACAACAAAGAAAAGGTTTTCTGCATCGGATAGTTACTGATGGAGATGGAAAATGGATTGGTGATTTTTATGGTGAGCATGCTCCATCGAATACTACGTGCAAAGAATGGTTTCGACGATTTAAAAATGATGATTTTGGCATTGAAGATAAAGAGCATGGAAAACCACCCAAAAAATTTGAAGATGCTGAATTGGAAACGTTATTGGCTGAAGATTCTTCTCAAACACAATCAGAATTGGCCGTAGCATTAAATGTTGATCGATCAACTGTTGCAAAACGTTTACAAACAATCGGAATGGTTCAAAAAGCTAACAACTGGGTTCCACATGAATTTAAAGAAAAAGACCTCGAACGTCGAAAAACCATTTGTGAAATACTGATTCAAAAACAACAAAGAGAAGATTTTCTGCATCGGATAGTTGATGAGAATCCCAAATGCCAAAAATCTTGGGTGAAACGTGGTGAAGCTGGTCCATCGCAACCAAAGCGAGATATCCATTGCAATAAGGTTATGCTCTGTATCTGGTGGGATCAGAAAGATGTGTTATATTATGAACTGCTGAAATCAGGTGAAACTATCAATGGCGATGTGTACCGACGACAACTAATACGTTTGAAGCGAGATATAGAGGAAAAACAACCAGAATGGGTGAATAGACACAACAAAAATTATTTTTCAGCATGACAATGCAAAACCACATGTTGCAAACGTTGTGAAAAATTATTTACAAGGACAGGACCGGGAAGTTCTATCCCACCCGCCGTATTTACCAGACATAGCTCCTTCAGATTACTACTTATTCCGGTCGAGAGAGTCGTCTCTTTCTGAACAGCGGTTCAGTTCTCGTGCAGAGATCGAAAATTGGCTTAATGATTGGATCGCCTCCAAACACCAAGATTTTTTCAGAGAGGGAATCCGTAAACTGCCTGAAAAATGGGGGAAAGTTGTAGCTGCAAATGGAGCATACTTCCAATAAATAATTCTTTCATTTTCTAAACAAGCAAATGTGTTTTATTTTAACAAAAAAGGCTGGAGTCATATTCACACACCCAATATTATTTTTATTTCTGAACTTGGCTATTTGTTAATCGGTTCTACTGAAATTTGACACACACAAATTTGATTAGATGAAATTCGATTTTTATTTGATGTATTTAATTACTTTTTTACAAATCATTTTAGAATTCCATTTCCAACGCACACATCAAATTTCATCACAGTCGGTTGAGAAATAGGCAAGTTCTGTCATACTTAGCCTTATTCCAGAATGTCATCCAAAAATCTTATGAGAATCCCATTTTATGTATTATATATGTATATGTTACGGCTAATGTACAAAATTGGAGAATGTGTACATTCGCCGGTAAATGTACATATTCCCAATAAGAATATGCTCATTTTCCAAATAGAATCCAGTAAGAATATGCACATTTACCGGCGAATGTACACATTCGTCGCTCTATGTATATTAGCCGTAACATATACATATCTCTATGATGTCACCTTTAAATTGAGGTGATTTTCAATATTTTTTATTTAGCTATTATTAGATATTTTCGATGTTATCGAAACTCTCGAAATTATCGAAAAACAAATTATCGAAAATTTCATAATAGGTATTATCGGTGGCTATCGAAACACTCGATATTATCGAAAAAAAAACGCTATTGAAAATTTCATAATAGGGCCACAGGTACGGGGGTAACATGTTCTACCATCACTATTTCATCAAGAATGAAATTATACATCATTTCTATCTTCGTTCATCTTTACATAAATTTCTTTACTATCCAATTCGATCGTAATCGGCAAAGTATCGAGAAAAAAATTTTGGTGATAAAGTGGAGAAGAAATAGCACGATGAATTGACCAAATTGAGAGCATAATACAAAAAACGTAATTAATGAAGCGAAACAGAGTACAATTTAATTCTTGAAAAAAGAGATACAATGTTCGATCGAATATCGCAAATAGTTATGGTAGAACATGTCACCCCGGGTACACAAAGAGTAATAAACGTTCGAGACGACCACTTTGTAGATACATCAGTTCTTATAAATGGACATGCAACCGCTGTTGAGACCTGCAATGAATTGTTACGCGTACATAATATAAATGTAAGCGAAAGAACAATAAGGCGAAGATTGGGAGAAGCAGATCTTCAAGCACGAAGGCCAGCCACGGGTTTAGAACTTCTGCTACAACAGAGATTTGCTCGTCTACAATTTGCCAGGGAACATGAAAATTGGATTGAACCTGATTGAAGCGAGTCTTATTCACCGATGAATCGAGATTTTGTTTGCGGTCTCCTGATGGGAGAGAACGAGTATGGCGATGACCGGGGGAGCGTTACGTTCCTTGCACATTTAGCGAAAGGGATCAGGGCGAATCAGTCTTGGTAAGGCCGGGAATTTCGATGAAATCGCTCACCGAGCTTTACCTGGTTCCAACTGGATTTATAATGGCCGTTCGCTATATTAGCGAATTATTGGAAGAATTTGCTGTTCCCTACGCGTTATTTACAGGCGATAATTTCCACCTCATGTTGCCAGAGTCCTGAATGAATACTTGGCAGAGGTAAATATTTCGACGATGACGTGGCTGGCAAGGAGTCCCGATTTGAATCCTATAGAACAAGTGTAGGACATTCTTGGTAGAATTCAGTATTCCAGCTCGATGGAACAACTCCGAAGCGTGATTTTAGGAGGAATGGGAAAATATCTCACAGTGCGATATCCACCAGATTATCAAAAGTATGGAACGAAGGATAACAGCGGTTATTCAAGCTACTAAACATTTTTTATTCGTTAATTATGATTGTTGTTGTGTTTGTTTGTGAAAATTAAATTTTTTTTTTAAATTTGTCAATGATTGGTTTTTGTTTCAAAATTCGAGAAACTTCCCTCAACCACCTGCTAAGAAAGAGTAGGCCTTACCCATATTCTCAAAGATTGGTTTCAATGACCTTGAATTTGGTTTATGTTTCATGTTTCCAGCTAGTCGATAATCTTTGTTCTGGGAAATGTAAAAAAACTGAGCCACATGATTAGACAAAATTGGTATGGTAATATTTTATAAGATTGCTAAGAACTACCTAGAAATTTGGTCTTTGTTTCGTGTTGCTAGCTAGTGCGGTTCAAGTAGGGGTATTCACATTTGAAAATTTAGGTTAAAATCATGTTGTTGGATAGTAAAAAAACACAGTCTCTTGATTAGGCAAAATATGCTATGGTAATATTTTCTAAGATTGTTTTGAATGACCTTGAATTTGATTTTTGTTTCATGTTAAAGTGCGGTTCAAAACATATATGCATCAAATTTAATTATAAGCCATGTTGTGGAATAAGTAAAAAAACTCAGCCACATGACTAGATAAAGTTGGTATGGGCAACATTTTCTAAGATTGTTTTGAATGACCTATAATTTGTTTTTTGTTTCATGTTCCCAGTTAGTGCGGTTCAAGCCGTGTTCACATTTGAAATGTTTTTTTTTTAAATGTTGCCAATGGCTTTATTCTTGAATCTTTCTACATAAGAAACTCACAAGAAGTAATCAAATCTTAAGCTAAAATTATTACATATTTTAAGTCTTAACCAATGTTAATACTTATTGTTGGGGCTCACAATTTAATTAATTTAGACTATACTTATATGTATATATCGAATTAAATTTACAGGTTCACAGGTTCATCAGTTCGAGTGGATCTGTTCTTCCCAGACGTCTAAATCGCGGCTGTTTTAGTATCTCCTGGCCAATTCGTTGGGATGTGCTTCTAGTTTTGAGTAATACCATATTTCAAACTGAATTCTTTAATTGTTTCTTTAACGGTTTTAATCCCAAAGTCGTGATATATATTACTATTTCGAATGTACCAAGCAGCATTGGTAATACTGCGAATTATTTTCGCTTGGGTTCGTTGCAGGAGTTCTCTGTTTGAAGCGCCGGTGGATCCCCATAACTGAATACCATATGTCCATATGGGTTTGATTATCCCTTTGTACAGTAAAACTTTATTGGCTAATGACAACCGAGGTTTTCAGCCAATACATTTTGGAAAATGTAATTTTTATTTGATTGCGTTTTGTTTCAATATGATTTTTCCACGTTAACCTTCTATCCAGATGCGAACCTAAGCATTTTACCTTCGTTTGTTGAGGAATATTTTTATCGCTTAATTTCACTGGTGGGCAGGCCCCAAGTAGCACCAAATAACTTTATAGTTTTATAACCCATTTACGAAGTCGGTACAACGTCACAAATTTCTATAAATTCACTTTTTTGACATCGAACTAACAATTTTTATTTTTTCGTCGGCACGAACACAATCCGACGTTATATGTTAGCAGCCGCCAGAGCGTTATTTTATATCTACTTGATAACTTTTTTTGACTATTTTCAACTATTGACCGACTAATATGTATTTTATAACCGTGTACCGATTATTTAGTTATGTTGTCGTTATATGTGGTATTTAATGACTACCTAGCAACATTTTTGTCGTATAAAAACCAATACCCAACCTAAATATTTTGTTGTTACCTGCACGACTACAAGATAACATTTTTTACATATGCATACAATTTAGTGAAATAATTGACAAAAAAGATATTTTGTGACCGACATTATTACATCATCGGCAAACAACCTGCCGATGATTGACCATGTCAATGTCAATTTTTATATAAATAATTTAATATAAACAAGTTTTTCTGACCTCAACTTCTTTTATCTTCCAAAATAGGTCAATCATAATTTTTGTTATACTAAGGATTTAATTAATGAATAATTATCAACAGTTCTATTTAATTAAAATTGAATTGTATTAATGTTTTACGTTTTTGAAGTTTTAATCATATTGTTTATAATTCGCGAACCAAATACATTTGTATCCATACAGTCTCCTTTGTCTTTTTCAGGGAATTTTAAATTAACTATCTCATTCGTTAAGTTTTTCTTTTTTGTCGTTAAGGAATTTTTGGTGAATGCACAACGCTTTTCGATATAACTTATTTGGTGTGCAAATATCTTTACAGTTGAATTCTTGAAAATTTGGTAATAAAATTGAATAAGTCGTCGGGAGAATGACTAGACCGTTGTGACAGTAACTTTTTTGGAAATAAAATAACAAATTTGTAATTTTTGAGTCGAATTTGTTATAAATTGGTTATTAATCTAACTTTTTAGTGGTTTAAATATATTTTAATACATAATATGAAGTTCGCCATTTTTAATTACACATACATATAAAAATTTGTATTTTTTGAAAATAAAATTCTGATTTTCATACTCCTCATGACTAAATATTATTGTAATATCATTATTTTAATAGTGGGGATTATTTCAAAACGGTTTAAACTGATTTTAGAAAATTTTAGTCAACCTAAAATAAAAATATTTTTGAAATAACAGAAATATATTTTTAAAAAAGACGAATTTATAAGGCGCATGAGTTTTTAGTTCACTGATAGGTGCACATTTACGATAAAACTTGCTTTGTTTATAAAAATATGTCGTATCTTGCCAGATTTTTGAGTTACCATTATTACAGGGAATGTGAATATTATATTTACAATTATTATGAAGTAAATTTTCATAAAGTCGTAAATAATGAAATAGATGATAAAAGAAACAGACAAATAATTATTATATTTACAAGATAAAAAAGACAACATGATTATTTATATATTTTATAAAAAATAGTTGTCCTGTCTGCTAAAATATAACCACAATGTGAGACAAATTCATTTTTTTACAAACAAAATAGTAGTCAATATATCTATTTCGTGACTTGTATTCTATGGTCAATTGATAAGTCGGATAATAGTTATTACGACGTTGTTACAACCCAACATTTATTCCCCAATAACGTTGTATCTCCGTTTTCATACCATTGTCACAACGTTGGCTAGCCGACCAGTAGTCATTTAGCCAACCACAGTACAACGTTATCCCAACCCACTCGTGTTACTTGGGGGTGCGTTTGTTTAGCGTGAATGTGACGTGAGTTGATTTGTTTTCGTTCACTTTTATTCGCCATGCCTTTAGCCAGTCCTTGACCTTGTTTAAATGATTCTGTAATTTCTTTGAGGCAATTTCAGGATTAGGGTGAGACACCAGGATGGCCGTGTCATCGGCAAATGTTGATATTATTACTTTGTTGGTTACAGATACATCAGCTGTGTACAACAAGTATAATATTGGTCATAGAACGCTGCCTTGCGGGACACCTGCATTAACATCATTTAAGCAAGTAGTTGCGCTGTTTTGTTTGACCACATATTGCCTTTGAAGAAGATAGTTTCCAAAACTGAGTGAAATTTCTTCGGTAGAATCTCTTTAATTTTGTAAATTAGCCCATCGTGCCAAACTTTATCAAAAGCTTGGGCGATATCCAAAAAGGCAGCAGAACAACATTTCTTTTCCTCGAAGGTAATTTTGATTGCATTTACAATTCTGTGTGTTTGCTCTGCAATACCATGTTGGTTTCGGAATCCAAATTGATGGTCTGGAATAATGCGCCGTTATTCTAATATTGGTTTCAATTTCGTTAATAACATTTTTTCAAATTGCTTTGAGATTGTGGGCAGCATGCTTATTGGACGATATGATGAGATTTGCATTTCATTTTCTCCTGGCTTATGTATCATTGTGATCAAAGATATCTTCCATTTTGCAGGAATATAACTGGTTCGCATGATCGCGTTGAATACAAATGTTATTAGTTTTATGCATTTATCTGGTAATTCCCTTATCATTTTTCCAGTAATGAGATCATGTCCTGGTGCCTTTTTCGGGCTTATGCCAGTTTTAATTGTATTCTTAACTTTCTTCCAATTATACTTTATAGGTTTGTAGGATAAACCATCATCCATTTGCTGGGGTGGCACGAAATAATTATCTTCTTCGTGTGGGACGAATACTGTTGTTGGATGAGAGCAAAAGCATTGGCTTCTTCTTCATCACTTCTCGCCCAATTTCCAGTTGGTAGTCTAATCGGTAGATTCGAATTTGTTGGCCTTTTTAAACTTTTTATTGCCTTCCACAAAGAATAATCTGTCCTCTCGGTTGCCTTAAATAGTTCTTTATGCGCTGGTTTCCTTCTTCCCGCAAAGCAAATCTTAGGGCTTTAATAGCTCGATTCAATTTCCATTTCAATAACGGTGATTTTGTTTGCTGCCATTGACGACGAATTTGTCGCTTTTCGTGGACTAGTTCCTGTATATTACATGAAAGTTTATTAACTTTTTCAGAACTGCTTATGCCGGGTGTAGTCCTTTCAGCGGATAACGTCATGATATGTTTTAGATTTTCTGCCGCCGCATCAATATCAGCTGGTGTGATCAGAGGAATATTAAGTAGACAATTTTGTTCGACTAGCCTTTGTAAGACGGTTCGGCATTTCGTTCCTTAAGAAATCGGTGCTCACTGTTACTATTACCGGTGAGTGATCAGAAGACAGATCATAGCAATCGGTGGCCTTTGCATAAGTACGTGGAATGCCCTTAGTTACATAAAAGTCAATTAATTCAGCTGATTTTCCTAGGAATTTTTTTTCTATCCGTGGCGCAGTAAGTTGGGTTTAGGCAGATAAATAATCCAGGGACTGTTCCTCTATAGCAAATTGAGTTATAAAAGATGTTGTGGGATAAATAAAAAAAACTCACACGATTAGACAAAGTATGCGTGGTAATATTTTCTAATGTCGTTTTTTCAAATCAATGTAAATGTTGTGGTGTGAAAGGTACATGAAACCAAAATAGATGCAGTTTTGTGTCTGTATTGGTAATATAAAACATTTGACGAAATTTCGAATCGATTTTTGTAGTGTTTAGTCGAGTGCTTTACTCAACAATTAAAATTAAACATAGCAATTAAAATGATTAAAAATCGAGACATAAAACTCTATATATTGAACACTTTGACAACTAAAAATTGACGTTTCTAATTTGTTGGTGTTAGTAAATTTGTAGATCCAGTGGATCGTAACTAATCTTGATAATTAGTTACTACTATAATTTTGCAGAAAGGTTTCTCTACTTAATAGAGTTAGTCCTTAACATATTCATTTCCCGGAACCTAACATTATTTAACCCTAATTTTCGTACATGGTCCTGATTAAACGACCATTTTTTTGGATATTTTTAAGGTCAATTAGGTCATTAAGGTCAACACTGTCAGCTGGTCAAAATGGTATTTTGTCAGCTGGTCAAAATACGCCGAGCATGGAAAATGACATTACCTACAATTTATTTCAGTTTGAAATCAGCGTCACGATAAAATATCACTACAGCTAGTTAGCTCGAAATTTGGTCTAATCCATTAAAACAGGCGTATCTAGAAAGTAGTCGTCCTCCCTCTAAAACAAGAAATGGTTCTTGTATATAAATATAAGGACTACCCGTCGTATTATTTGGTTATAAGAACTACTTAGTTCTTCTACTTATTGATTTTCTTTAAAGCTATTTGACTGCAAACGGTTGAAAATTAAACAATTACATATTATTGGTTCTCGTTTGTTTTTTGTACATATTAAGTTCTGTGAACGTATTTTACCACGTAAAATATGTAATGCCTACTTTTTATAGTGAGGCCCCACAGGGGTTGATATATCCATATAGTACATAATCGATGCCTATTAATTTATTCGAAAGTTCCTCCAATTGTCGTTTTTGGAACTTCGAATAGAAAAACTAGTTCTTGTTTTCGCGGGAAGACATGCTATAAGTTCTAACTAAACAAACGAATTTAATTGTTTCAAACTCTTTGATGAGATTTTACATCGCGCCAAAATTGGTATTCTTGAAGTCGATTCAGGCGGTAACAATTAAGAAAATTATGTACAAATTATTAACAATATTTATACATCAACAAATATTAAAAATATCTATACATGAGAAAAAATTATTTATAAAAAAAAATACTAAACTACCTTTTATATTCCCATTTAACTAAACTAGTCACTTCTTGTTTGTTTGTTTTTAAATTTGCTCAGGTCAGATCTTTCCATCCAAAAGACCAGTGAGTTGAGAACAGCCCAGATTTCCAGAGACCACTCAGGGGAGGTTCTGGAGGGTTGAATAAAGTGTGCATAGTTGAAATTAAATTTATAAAATTAATTAATTAAATTAAGCATAATTATATAAAACAAAATTTAATAATTATATTAGATTAAATGAAAGTTATTAAATGAGGAGTATTATAAAGAAAATGAAAGGATACATATTATTAATAAGAGTTTTGAAATTAAATATTAATTCATAATTTTTATTTTTTTTTTAATTAAATTATTAAATATTTATAAGTCTTAGTAATATAATGTTTTAAAGAAAATACAAATAAAAATAAAAATAAAAAATGATTCCAAAACGGAAACATCGTTTTGTGAAAATGAGTCAATAAAAATTATACGTAGTCTTAATTCACAGTTTGTAATTATTTTTATCCACAAAATCACACAATATTTTATTAGAAGATAAAGATTTAAGATATTTAACAAGGACTTTCTGTATAAAAGTGGGAAATTATTTCTTATGTTGTTATATATGACACAATCGTTAATAATATGTTCGTTATCTTCAACGGTGTTGCAAATCTCACAATTAGGTGTAGTTTCAAGTCCTAAAAGGAATTTAAATTTTTTGAGAACTGTATGACCCGAGATTAATCTGTAAATTAATCTGGTTTGACAGGAAGTAAAATTAGAGTCTTTAATTAAAGAGGAAAGATGATCTTGGAGAAGAGCCAAATTTGTTTATAAAAATGACCGGATGAATTACACATCGATGTGTAAATTTCCTTCCACTTATTATTCCTAGATCTAGAGATATCATTAAACAGGTCTGTGAGAGAAGTTTGTTTTTATGAAATGGTTTAATTTTGGAAAGAAAAGAATAGTTATAATATAAGTCATTAAGTTTAGGAAAAGATCTATTGCATTTAACGTCGATAACGATTTTGGAATTATTATATAGATTTTTTGTAATATAAATTAATGATTTTTTAATAAAATCCAGATCTAAAGATGTTTCTAGGGATTCAGATAAGATAGCCGGAATCAGACAAGCATTTTTAATAGATTGACAGATTTTAAGTTCTTTTTTATACATATTTGGTGTCTGTAACAATATATGTACTCGTATATTCAAGTTTTGATTTAACGATTGCTTTAAAAATATTGATCATTATTTCAGGATTTACACCTCCATTGAAATGAGTGAGTGTTTTAAGTAAGTTAATGGAACTGGAAATATTTGCTTTTAAATTTGTGTAATGATTTGATAATGAAAGTCTGTTAGTTAAAGTTGTATCCAGTATTTTGGTAGTTTCTTTTATATAGATATTATTAATTTTTAAATTTAGAGATTTGGAATTATTTTTATAAATTAAATTATCCGTTAATGAGAGTAAAGTAGAATCTGTTATTAATTGTAAGTTATCATGATTATCGGCTGAAATTACAATGCAAATATCATCGGCGTATTGGCCAATTTTTGTATATGGATTATTATTGTCGTGTAAAGAAGTGGTATAGATATTAAAAAGGGGAGGACTCAAACAGCTACCCTGAGGAATACCTTTATTAGTGTAGTGGATGGAAGCTTGATTGATATTTTGAATAGAAATAATTCTATTTGTAAGAAATTGAGAAATCCAATGTGTAATGTTATTAGGGAAATTGAGATTTTTAAAGATGTTTAATAAAATATTTTTATCTACATTATCAAACGCTTTGGAGATGTCAATGTTAATTAAAACAATTTTTTTGTTTTGTTGTTTGAGGGAGTTGATGAAATTAAACATTTCAATAAAATAGTCAGTGATACTTTTGTTTTTTCTAAAACCAAAATTGTAATAGTTAAGAATATTATTGGAGGTTAGATGATCATTAATTCGTTTTAAGATGAGTTTATTGAAGATTTTTGAGAAAATAGGTGACAGGCAAATAGGACGGTTGTTAATAATGTTTCTTTCATCTCTCCCCTTTTCCAAAATGGCAATTGTGTATGATGTTTTCCATTTTATAGGGTAAATCTGAAATGCTGTGTGCCTTAATAGACTAAACTAACTAACTAAAGTACGACGAGTTAGTTAATGCAATCTTTAAATAGATGGCGTTAGTATAAAAGTCTCTGTCTGTGCCTCAACTTACACTAAACTAAATTTAATCGCCAATAAACAAGGAAAATACCCAACGTAAAATTGTAAAAAATGTAAAAATTTATTCATGATATTGCCGCATTTTTTATTTACCAATACACTTCCTTATAAACGTCTTTTAAGCAAACAGATATGAAGAAAAAAACGGAAATTTTGAACCAAAATAATTTACAACACAATATAGTATATTTACGAGGTTATGTTATGTTATTCCAAATTTTTTTTTTGCTTTAATTTGCAGCTTCCACGAAACCTCTATTCTTCATATAATTCTACAATTTTCCAAGGAATTATGTCGAATAATAACCGATTTATAAGACAGGGCCCCTATTTCTGAATACGAATTCGTACAAAAATTGTACGAATACGTGTGATTAGTATTTTTGAATACGAATACGTATAATTCTAATACGAATTCGTGTTGTACGATACGATTGAAAATTTCCCTTATCGGGCAATACGAATTCGAGCAGTTTTTATACGATCATGACCGAGAATATGTTCGGTGTGTATATAGTTATCGAAAGGACGCCAAGTAGCCTAGTAAAATAATTAAATTGTGATATGTAAGTAAATTACCATTAATAAGATTAATTTTTATTTTTGAATTTTTGTCAAAAAATATACATACATTAGTAGAACCCGGATTTTTATGTATGATTTTTTTCATTTACTTATTCGCGGTGGTTCATTATTTTTCAAGATTGAATACATATAAATTCGAAAAACTGAAAATAATGATTTTGGCATCAAAAATTATTATTTTTATCTGATTTGAATTTAATTGTTTTCAAACTTCAAAAATAATGAGCCACTGCGAATAAGCACATAAATGCATAAACATATCCGGACTCTACATATTACTAATCTAAATATAAAAGTTTTTGACAAATTAATATCATTACATTATATGTTTTAGGGCAAAAGTTACCAGTTCAAAACAATATGAACTGTTGGTGGCGTTCATGGAAGCGCATCCCGATCTGGCGAAGGGATTTAACAACACTCCAGATGCACGTATTTCATCAAAGACGTTATGGACTGCAATTTCAAATAATTTAAATAGTCATGGGCCTCCAATTCGGAACCATGAAGGCTGGAAAAAAGTATGGAGCGACTATAAATTCCACATTAAAAAGAAACTTAAAATAAACAAACAGAATTTAACAGGAACTGGAGCCGGCCCATCAAAACAGCAGACATTTTCTCCACTAGAAGAATCCGTGATTCGACTAGTGGAATTACGACGGGCTGTGGATGGTACAAATGGTGCTCGCGATTGTGGCGACTCAATTTTAGATGTACCCGCATTGAATAATGGTCCTCCTTCAGTCGAACCAATTCTAGAGTTTAACAGCGAAGAAAATCAATCCACACCAGCCAGAGGCATTCTTGAACCAATCACACCAAATCGGCAAACTACTAATAAAAATAAAAATAGTAAAAGCCAAATTTTAGAAAAGCAAATTATTATTCAAAAACAGTTCCACACTTCAATTTTAGAGCAGCTTAATACTTTAAATACAACCACAACAGATTCAAATAAATCAATGCGCCGTTTGGTTCGATTGAAAGAGAAATCATTTTCTTTGCGGGAAAGGGAAATAAAGTTGAAAGAAAACGAAATGGCGTTACGCGAGAAAGAGTTTAATTTAAACGAAAAGCGGCATTTAGAAGAGCAGAAGATTAAATTAGATGAATTAGAAATCAAGAAAAAAAAAATTAGAGCTGCAAGAAGAAACTTTTAGGCATTAGGTATATAATATACATTTGACGATACTGTAAGGTTGAGCAACCATTATGTAAATGTGATAAAAAATACAATGAATTATTTTGTGATAATATATTTAAATATATTTATGTAATATATATTACCGTTAATTTAATATAAATGTAAAATGAAATAAAACTAAATATAATAACAATTAATAAAAACTATACTATTGAATTTAAAATATTGTTTCTAATTTCACAAGCTGCAGGGTTTTCAGTTTCATTCGAAGGGTCGATCTCTAACTCTTGCTCTCTAATACTGTCTGTATCCATTTCAAACGGAACTTTAAAGTGACAGCATATATTATGAAGGGTGCAGCACACATTTATTATTTGAGATGCTTTTCGAGGGTTGTAGTGTAGTTCACGGGCTTCTAAAATACACCTAAATCTGCCTTTCAGTAATCCGATTGTGCGTTCTACAATATTTCTTGTTCTTGAATGGTTAGTATTAAAGGCGGCTTCTCTACTGCCTTCATCCGCTGCCCTATATGGCGTTATCAGCCACGGTTCCAAAGGATATCCTGAATCTCCTAATACATAAAAACAAAACCACATTTAGTATACATAAATCATTAGTAAATATAATATTTATTACCTAGAAGCCAATAATTACGGTTGCCGTTGTTGCGTTGTTCTTGTAAATACCGACGATAGCTGCTCAAACTCCATACTAAGGAGTCGTGGGATGCTCCTCCGTACTTTGAGTCAACAGATAGTATCCGCATTGTATGATCGCAAGCCTAAATTTGCAAAATTATTATAAATATAAATATATTAAATATAATTAGGTATTGACAAACTTACTATCATCGTGTTTACACTGTGTTTTCCTTTTCTATTAAAATATAAATGTTCGTTTTCGGTTGGCCGGACTATATTTATATGTGTCCCATCTACACATCCAACAACACCTGGAAATCCCGTTCTATTAAAGAAAAAAGCAGCTGCCGATTGCTTTTCTTCATTGGATTGTCGAAATGAAATCCACTTCGGGCATAATTTGTCTTCAATCACTTGAAGCACCTCACTCATTACAGAGGATATCGATGATTGCGACATAGCTACCAAGAAATCCTGACCGACACTTTTCTGGTAGCTCCCTTGTGCACAGAATCGAAGAGTCGCAGCTATTTTGGAAATGCTAGAAATCGATGTCGATCTGGTACTTTTTATTAGGAATTGGTCAAGTTCCTCCAGCAAATATCTTACAGCTGGTTTGGATAATCTGAACAAATTTATAAATCTAAAAATTAACAAAGATTTATATTTAATTTAGATATTTTACATATAAATATTACATATATGTAGTACATAAATCATCAACTTACTCAGCATCGGAAAGAATAAAAATATCCGACTTATCCCGCAACTGTCGTAGCCGTATCGATGATAAATAAAATGCCACAGAATCCATAACATATAATAGAAAACGTTTCAGTTTTTAATTTTTAAACTAAATAATGCAAAACGTTTCTCTTTTTAATTTTTTTTTATTTACACGAAATGAAAATCAAAACTAAAAATTATGAATCAAACGTCAAAATGAACCAAGTTGAAAATATTTATTATAGGTAGAATCATTTAAAATAAATTTCCCTTATAGCAAGGATACACACCAAAAAATTAAGTACGATCGTATTCAGAAATACCAATTTACATTCGTATCGTATATGAACTTTCGTAACGTGATACGATACGTATCGTATTCAGAAATAGGGGCCCAGCATTTAAGAGTAACGGCTGACTCTTTAAATGTCATATGCGAACTATTGGTCGAGCGAGAAACTCCCAACTTGATTTTACGCCGTAAAATTTCCAAGTAAATAAACCCTCTAGTTTAATACGGGCCAAAATAAATCTCTCTGTTTCATCTTGTGTCCCTGTACAAATACATATGTAAAAAAAATTTATTAAATTTCATTTATTGAAATAAATTTGTAGATTATAACTTACAGCGAATTGAGTAATGGCGTTTCTCCATTTTTATTTTTATTTTTCCCTGATCCGTTTTATTTTATTTTTGATTTTGATGTTCACTTGTTACAGTATAAATGAAAAGTCATTGAAAAGTAAGCTCGTAAATTGACTTTTCGGTTGCCGCCTATGAAACAATAGCAGAAGCCTCAATTTTTTTTAGTTTAGTTAGTTTAGTCGATTAAGGCACACCGCACACAGCATTAGCCAGATGTTATAAAAATAATTTGTAATAATATTGATTAGGTTAAGATTAGTGGAAACTAATTGTTTAATGATTTTATATGAGATTTTATCATATCCTGGAGCAGTATTGGGGTCGATTCTGACATTGTCGAATTTTATTTTATTTTTTTATGTTAAAATTTATTATTAAAATGAAATATAAAATATTTTATTTTTTCGTATTCTAATTGCCTCGTTTTATTTCATATTTTATAATAAAATATTCGAGTACAATTTTCTTTGAGTGAATCGAAAAATGTTTGTAGGGTATTCAAATGAAACGGGCAATTAAAAAAATCGTCATTTTCTGGTGGTCCATCTAAAGCTATGTGAGAACCATCAATAGCACCTATAATTCCAGACATTTGGAATTTCTGGTAAAGCTTGTTTTTAACTTCTGCTAGTTCTAAAATATTGTGTGGAAATTTAACAAAATCGTTCAAGATGTGTTGGACGATTAGTTTCATTATTTCTCTAATCACCCGAGAAACGCTGGGTTGAGATAGTAAAATAAATTCGCAGCTTCCAATTGACACTTGATACGAGCCATGGCCGGAAATTTGTAGAGCACTTACAATTTTTAATTTAAATGGGATTTCTGTTGGTTGTGATCTTACTTCCAATCTTCCAATAATGAATTGCACAGCTTGTTTTGATAATCGAAATAATTTTTTAAACTTTCTTCTTCTCTCTTCCCGTTCTAACAAAATTCCAATTAAATAATTAGGCATTATTTTAATTTACTTATACAAAAAATAATTCCCAAACCAGTTAGGTAATTTTCTTTAAATTTTACGCCTACAAATTAAAAAAAAAACACAATAAACAATTTTTAAATTGTATTCATCTCGATGATACATAACACAATATCGTAAAATATCATAAAATAGCTAGATTTGATGCTTTTATTTTTGATAGATATAACATCAAAAATAAAATTAGATACAATTTTTACAGAGCGTTAGAATTCAAAATTACTATTTTATTATTTAAAATAACATAACATGATAAAATTTGTGTGCGAGAATCAACCCCATTATTGGAGTTTTTAATAATGTCAAGAATTTCAGTGTTTTTAAATTCCGCAGGATTAGTATTAGAATTGAGGTTATTAGAGGGATTAGGAGGGCAGTCGTAGGAGAAAGGAAAATTATAATTTAAAAAATTATTTACTAGTGTTGGATCTTCTAAAATTCTGTAGTTGGATTGTTTTTTATTTTTAATTGTATTAATATTATTCCAGAGATCAGAGTTATTAGTTTTATGATTGATGCTCATCAAAAAAATGTTCCAAGATTTTTCAATTCTCTTCTGATTATTAATTTAAGTTTTGTACAGATTTTTTTAATTATATAGCGGTAAAAATGTTTTTGTTTAAATTATAAATTAGTTGTTTGTGTTTTTTTATTTTCCATAGTCTCTGT
This sequence comes from Tipula vernalis, assembly GCA_958295665.1. Classification (NCBI taxonomy): domain Eukaryota; kingdom Metazoa; phylum Arthropoda; class Insecta; order Diptera; family Tipulidae; genus Tipula; species Tipula vernalis. The sequence continues at coordinate 275,350,189 of OY282558.1, forward strand.
ATAAGGTCATTCCACCAAGGTTTAGGTTTGGAAGTATTTTTACTTGTGATAATAGAGGTGTTTTCAGAAATTAATTTTTATAGATGTTCTTCAACATTACATTTATCATCAATAGAATTTAGATCAAAATCTTTCAATACTTTTGACCAGTTTGTGATTTTTTTTTTTTTTTTTTTGATAATAGTTTAGTTTAAAGTCAATAAGTATTGGAAGATGGTCACTTCCTAAATTAATGGAATCAATTCTCCATGAGAGTTTTTCAATTAAATTGATTGAACACAAAGTAATGTCCAGCGCAGAAGAATTATTTCTGAAAAGATCTTGTCTTGTGTGACAGCCGTCATTCAATAAAAAGACGTTATTAGCAGTGATTATATCTGCAATTTTATCACCCATTCTGACGTAAGTAAGGATTAATGAACTATCCCAAAGACTATTATGAATGTTTGTCTCCCGCTATTAAACAGTTATCTAAATTTTGAGTAATAAGATGTTCAAATTCGTTAATGATTTCCTGAGGTTTATTAACAGAGTTATTAAAAAAGAGATGATATTAAAATCAGTATTTTTAAATTTGAGGTTAATTTTAAGGGCTTGAAAACGGATGTAATGAAAATTTAAATCAATAATTTTCCAAGAAAGTTTATTATGTATTAAAAAACCTACACCGCCAAAACCATCCGGTCTGTCATCAGTAATAAGATTGTAATTGTTAAAAGTTAAATTGCTATATGGACTTGTCCAGGTTTCGGATAGAATAACGATATCAATGCGATTGGATTGTATCTTTATTACTATTTAAACTACGAATGTTAATTTGTAAAATTTTTAAGGCAACATAAAGAATGGAAGAAGAAAATAAAAACGAAAACTGGAAGAAAAGAAAAGTTTATTTTTTAATAAATTTATTTAACTTAATTTTGAGAGAGTCCATATTAGCCGGATTTTTGGTAAAGACATCAGAATTATTTATAAGTAATTCGACGTCATTAAAAATTGAATCTCTTTCATTTATTTGATTTCTTAATTCGTTCAGTAAGTCAGTTAAGATTTTAATTTTTCTAGAATCAGAGTTCATTAAGTTATTATTGGACCAGGCTTGGTTTTCAGCAGAGATGATATCATTGGTGAAATATATCTGTTTGGGGATTTTTTTGTTGGTTACCAAAAAGGTGGCTTTTGGCTTCCCTAAAACTTGATTTATTTATTATCATATGCTCCCTAATCTGTTTCTGTCTGTATCTTTCATTGCACCGGAAAAAGTTAGTTGCGTGGCCCATTCCACAATACTTACAAGACTCTCATCCCAATTCCCATAGTCGTATCACGTCATTTTTCATGATTATAGTCACATCACATCAATTTTGCGATTCTCTTAGTCGTTTGTTACGACTAAAGTCACTTTATACGACAGATGTCACTTGAATTTTTTAGGTGACAGGCGACTACTATAAAATGAAAGGTCAAAATTTTAGTCCGAATATTTTTTTAAAATGTTTTTTAATTGTGTAATTTTGTGTTATTTGTAATTTGGCTCACATCTTTATAGTTACAGCCATGTCACTTGAACCGACTTCAAGAATATCAATTTTCATGTGACGTGACGTGACTTAAGTCATCAGCACCCTTATTCTGTAAAAAATAAGATAATTTGTAAACGTGAAAACGGGTAAACTTTGTGATTTTTTACTAAAATTACATTAAATTGTTTTTCGATTCTCTTTTCGTTCACTGTTTATCACGTGTAAACATTAGCTGTATTTTGTTGAAAAATAAATTAATTCGAATTATTTTTTTCTCAACAGAACAAGCCGCGAAATATTTTTTCGATTTAATTTTTATATTCTATGTTGGTATTTCTTCTGTTTTTCATTCAAGCAGTTACGTATTTTATTTGTTCGAGCAAGAATTAAATAACTCAAATTTTTTGTTCGAATTATTTAATTCCTGTCACGTGCAATTGTTGTTGTAAATTTCTCAACAAAATATAATCACCCCTATTCCCTTAGTCGTGTCACTTGTACCGACAATCAAATTTTGGTATTCTCTTAGTCGATCGATGCGACAATCGTCGTTTGAAGTGACGAACATTCTTTTACGTCGCATTCTCTTATATTATCACTTCGATCGACTAAGAGAATACCAATTTAAAGTTGAAGTGACGCGACAATTATCACGTCAAATGAAGTGATACGACCAAGGGAATAGGGGTAATAGCTATTATCTTATTTTTCATAGAAAGGCTACAGGCAGCAATAAAAATATCCTTACAACTATTTATAGATCTATCACTAACAAATTTCAGGTGATAAATATGTATATCATTTCAAGTGATGTTTAACTTTTTATACGAATAAGAGAATGTGACTTCAAGTGATAGTTTTCACACCAAACGATAAACGTCGCTTCAATCGACTAAGAGAATACCAAAACTAAAGTGATGTGATAGTTATCACATCACATGAAGTGATGCGACAATGAGAATAGTGCTGTATGTCTGTTTAAACGTTTAAAGAATACCTACTGCATTGGGAATTTTAATGTTTAAATAAAGTCACACCGCATTATTATTTTTTATGAAATAAAATCCGTTTTTTGTTTTATAATAATATTGATAATAATAATATATAATACATATGTATTTATGTTTATAATAAATTATCACTACAAATAACAAATATGTTTATAGTAATTTTATTTTTTGTTTGTTTAATTATTTTTAATAAATTATAAAATAATTATTTTTCACTTTAGTATTAATTTCATTATTTTTGTATTACACTTAAGCAAACTCAAAATAATAAAAGAATAATATAGATTCTTTTTTAATTATTCTAATAATAATAATAATAATTTGAATTAATCGGTTTTATTTATGTATTTCTTGTTTAATTAATTAATTATTCTTATCACAAATAAAATCAGGCGATCTTTACTTTTTAATTTCATTTCATAGTTGTTTTTAATCAATTACATTTCAAATAAACATTATATTATAATATACATATTTTTTTTCTTAATTACTAATGATATATTTAATATTAATTTTTTTTTTACAAATTTTCGTTCTATTTATAAATTAAGCTGGGAAATCTTTGTTTTAGTTGATAGTGAGACGATAAATGAGTGGAAATTAAAGACGACTTGACCAATTTTAATAATAAAACAACCAAATATTATAATATAGCCTTTACCGCAAGGTAGATATTTTTATATTGAAATTTATTGTATTAATTAACAATAATAATAATTAGTATATAAGTATCATTTTTTTACATAAAAAGTTAATTTATATAAATAGAATATATATTTATAAAATTTTTATGTTTCCTGTAAGAATTTATATTTATATATTTATTAAAAAAAAAGAGAATATTCTTTGAATTAAACAGCATTGCTATTTGAATGATTTTTTTTTTTTATAATAATAAGAAATGTAAAAATAATAAAAAATTAAAATACATTTTTAATTTAATTTTATTGGTTATCTTATATTTAATTAATTTATTTTCATTAATAATATAATAAAGTTTAATTTTTATTTTTTACTGTTTCTTTCTTTAGATATTTTAATAATAATTTTATAAATAATATTAGCATGAATTTTGACAATTGTCTTGGTTACGTTGTCGATTATTTCGGTCTGAATTTAATTTTATTTGATCGGGAAATTCGTTATATAGTTCGACCTGAAATTATAGAAAATATTGCATAAATTAGAAAGAAGAAATACCTATTGTAGACCATAGACAACGCATTTGCAGTTAAGTTGTTAAATACGTACACATTTTATAAACATCTGGTTGCAATATACATTTAGGAGTGGAATTTTATATGGCTGCGCGATACTAAAATAAAAAATTACTACTAACTGCAATATCGATGTACATATTTCAAAATAAAAAACACAAAATATTTCAAAAATGTATGGGAATTCCAAAAATGTTATATCCAACTTTGATAAATAGATAGGTGACGTGTTTTATTATTCATTAAACCGTCAAGCTAGTAGATCGAAAATAAAAAATATCCAAGATAAAAAAGCAATTATTTTAATTTTAAGTTAATCGTTTTTTATTTATAATTTTGTGTAATTATTTTGATTAGTTGTTAGATTTTCTTGAATTTAGATTTTTCTGTCTATAAAATATTACGTATTTAACAACATTTTCCACTATTATTGTTTGTTATGTTTTCATTTATACGAATTGGGTTTTCAACATATCTCACCTCAATTTCTTGAGCTAATGCATTTTTGGCAATTGTCTGGAAAGCAAGTTCAACGTTTATTCCTTCTTTAGCGGATGTTTCAAAATATGGAATATCATTTTTCGATGCACACCATTGTTGCGCTCGTTTTGCTGAAATCTATAAAAAATATTATAAATAAAATAAAATAAACAAACTGCAAATATCTTACAGCTCTGTTTTCCAAATCTACTTTATTTCCCAAAACAACAAATGGAAAATGTTCTGGATCTCGTGGACTTGCTTGAATTAAAAATTCATCTCGCCACGAATCTAAATTTTTGAACGTATTTGGTGCTGTAACATCATAACATAATACACAACAATCAGCTCCACGATAAAATGCAACACCTAATGATTGGAACCTTTCTTGACCAGCAGTATCCCAGATCTATCATTTTAAAACAAAACTGGTAATTCACAAATACTTCAAAACTAGATAACATTAATGGTACCTGCATTGTAACAACACGATCATCAACCACCACTTCTTTTGTCAAAAAATCAGCTCCTATTGTTGCTTTATATTGATTTGAAAATCTTTTATTAACATACTGATTCATTAATGATGTCTTTCCTACACTACTATCACCTAAGATAATAATTTTTAATAATGCCTTCTTTCTTGTCGTCGCCATTACAATTAATTATTAATTAATTTTTTTATGTTGTTAATACGAAATTAAATAAAATAAGCTAAAAAAAAATAGAAAACAGAATAAATATAACTATTATACTAAAGTGTGTAGCTTTTAACATTAAAAATACATTCACATATGTACATAATTAATGATTACATGGAATGTTAGCGAGATAATTTTTCGGAAATATTTTTTATAAATACATAATATAGTGGGAGGATTAAACATAAACCAAAAAATTGAATCCAGGTTTTTTTCTGTACTGAATTTATTTTTAAATAATTTGGAAAAATTTATTTACAGCAAATTATTCAATGGCAAACTGTTTAGTAAAAATTACATTATGACCAATTAAACAATTATGACGTCACCTTGTCCAAATGTGTGAGTGGAACTGTAATTTCATTCAATGCAAATTTCAATAATGAAAATTCAAATAAAATTTAAGTTTTTTCATACTTTACAGTTATTTACAGGTTACTAAAACAGCGGAAAATCTACTCTTGGATTTCGAAATATTCTGACTTACACTAGTGGTTCTATAATTAAGCCACAATTAGTAAAACATATATTTTGACCTTTAAAACAAGTAAGATTTTTATTTCAGTTTCTTAAATTATTTTAAATAATTCCATAGGTTTGAACAAAAGTAGTTATAATTTACAGATTGAAAATCTCATTTTTTCGCTTAAAAAAAGGTGGAAGTGGTACTTTCGGCTGACATTATACTGAGCCATTTAAGCTCCTGGTTTGGGAGACGTCTTACATATGGTTTCCCATCGCTTCCAAAAACGCTAAATTTACGCTCATCACTCCAAACGTTAAATCCCAAAATACCCTAGGTTTTGCAAATGCTCTTTAGTAAAAGCAATTCTTTTGGCCACGTTCTAGTTGCTTGAATTATGATTTCTTTTTTGCTCTGTGGCTTAATTAAAATATCACCAGTGTATTTTAAGATATTAATTTTATAAATCACCTCGAAAACAAAACAATTATGAAATTCATGATATTTCTAAACAAATTCCAGACGTTTTTCTGCAAGCCGCCAGCAAATTAAACTAAATCAAACAAACAATCGCAACTGAAAGTATTAAAAACTAAATCGTTCTAAATCCACCGCCAAAGCATTAACCAAATGAAAATCCCTATAATTGCTGAATGATAAGTCTGTAAATGAGAATAATTGCAGACAATGGGACAACACAAAGTTCGACAAACCATCAAAGCCGCCCAACATGGACATTAATTCAAAATGGGCTCCAACAACATCTAAAGTAAGGCTATCATAATAAGTGAATCCAAATTTTGTGTTATCAAGTAACTAAGTGTGTTATCAAGATTTAAGTATTAACAAAAACTGAAGCCCAAGAACGCATTTTTAGGTCGGAGCATAATGTTACTGCAACTTACGTTTTAAAGCTGTCTTTCCTTAAGCAAAAATCGAATAGTGATCACTTTTCTTAAAACTCTTCAACATCATGTTTATGGGTCTATTTCCACCTGTGTTTGTAAAGACGAAGGAACTCATGACCTCTTAAATTCCTACTCGGTGCCTTTAAATTAGTTGATTCCAGTAGATTCCAATGTTGTCATGGATGAGATAGGTTTTACATTTATTTTACTAAACGGTGGCCACCGCTTCATGTTAACATTATATAGCGTATAAACTTTTTTTCGAAACTCTCAATATTTAGGATATGTTCGCTGTAAAAAGGACATCAAACATAATAAATGTCAATTGTCTAGGTCATAACCTCTCGAGCACGGCTTAATAAAACCAACCTAGCGTGGAACTAGCTCTAGCGATACCTCAATGTTCTTAGTAAAGCACCAGTCTTAAACGAAAGTAACCTCTAGGTCTTTAATCTCAAATATGTTTTTTGTAAAAGTGTGCCATGTATTTGATATTCTTGTATAAGAGGGTTAATTTTCCGATCTAATGACAACCTTTTACACTTGTTAATTTTTAGCATATAAGGTTATGTCGTTTTCAAAAAAAAAAAAAACTTAACTACTACTAATTTTATACCACAATTCAAATTTAATATTTATTGAAGTAGACGATGAAGTAGACTAACGATTTCTAATTTTGGCCATAAAATTTCCAGAAATAGAAAAGGCTCGTTCACTATTTGTCGAAGTTGGTTGAATGGTCAATAGGGCTTGATAAAGATTTTCCAATTGTTTGCTTCTTTGAAAAGTTCCTTCTCCAATCTTAAAGTTTTTTTTGAGGTTGTACGACATATTTGGTTTTGTAACCATCAAAAAAGAATCAATAGTTTTTTGCATTTTTGTAATTTCAGATTCAGATGATCCAGAATCACCATAACCAGATTCTTCTTCAATATTTAATACTTCTTGTTGATCGATATTATTTTCTCCAAATGTAAATAATATTTTGAATATTTCTCTGCCCAATAAACTTAAATCAGTTTTCGATGTATATGACAAAAATTGATTCGCTTTGGGATAAGTAAAATTTTTCAAAAAATACAGGAGTAAAATATAAAAATATCGAGATTTTTATTTTTTTAAAGCATTCTATAAAAAAATTTCGGTAAAGAGATAATCGGATATAATGTGAAAATTTGTACGATTAATCGTAAACATTGGAAAAATTTCGATTATCGATTAACCGATTAATCGGAATGAAATCTCTACTCGCAAGCTTGTGCCTTTAGTTTATTGATTCGCTAGTTCTGTAAATTTTGAGATCATCTGCAAACATTAATACCTTATAATGCTTTATTAAGAGTCGAAAATTGTATTTAAGTGTAAAAATCTAAAGGCCAACGTGCGTGCATTGTGATAGCTCTGAAATAGCGTGAATTAGTCGTGATTTTGTTTCCAAGCTTAATATACTGAATGCGCTTACTCAAATACGATTTAAAGCAAGCAACGCACTGTTGGGAGAAACCGAATCTGTATGTGTTCCATGTTTTACAATAACTGATGGAGTTAAAGGTTTTGGTATTCAGTAAACACCAAACCAAATTGCGTGTGCTTTTCAATTTCTTGATGAAGACTCAGAGGAACTGCCATCATTGTGAATTTTTTTAATAATGAAGCTGGAATACCATCAGGGCGACATCCTCTATTAATATCCTTGGTTTCAATCCGTGGTTTTAATATGGTTACGATGTTTTCACCATTGCTTGCATTTTCATACCATTTGATGTCTTTCGGCTAATAAACTGATTGAAAGAACTCAATAAACATCTTTGATATAACCTGCTGGCCACAAGATTTATATTGCTTGAATGTCATACACGCTGGGTAACCATTTCATCAAACCAATTTCACGTTTTTCTTTAAAAAAAATCTTTAATAGGCCTAATGTAGCTCTTATACTTGGTCTCAAAGTAGCTTTCAAGATTTTGTTTGGACGCTGTGAATTTATGTTTGCTTTCCTCAGAAATGAATTAGGTTTGACCACAGCAGTGGGAACAAATAATTCTATGGCCTTAAAAATGTTTTTTTAGAATTTCTCTTCGTTAACATCAATGTTGCTGCTGAGATTAATCTGCTCAAGATATAGATGAAGGTCTATAATGTCGGCTTTTCTAAAGTTGTAATACAGCTTGCGGATTTACTGATTATTAATAATGTTAATGCCATTGCTTTCCAAAATTATTTCAATAATTTTGCGGTTAATATTATTAATAATGAATGGGGTTGGTGATTCACTACTTTAAATAGAACTGATTCATTTGTAAAAATCAGGTCTAAAATTCAGGCCTTTATGTTGCTCGTAAATTTGGCTTAGATTTATACCAAAAACTGTATCGTTGAACAAACAATCTGTTTCTGAACTCACGTTGATAGGTAAAATTCATACGACCAGCTACTAGATAGAAAATCAATGGTCCGTATCCGTAACCAGTTTACATTTTTGTGGTGAATAAAATGCCAAACATTTAACTTTTTAAGCGGTTTTTTATTCGTTAGACACAGCCTAAGAAAGTTCAGATATAAATACATACTTCGTCTAAGAAAGTAAAAAAAACGTTGTCTTTTTCTCTTAGATTGGGTTTCGATTTTTTTTTCTCTTTTGATTTTCTTTACTATCGGTCAATTTTTCTTAGTCGAATAGCACCTTAACACTCGTATCAGAATTATTTTTTTTCGAATATTTTTCGTCATAAATTGAAAGAATATCTACCATAAAACGCCATATTAGTAAACCTATTAGTATGCGCGAAAAATATTTGTCATTGGCGGGTATTACATTATCACATTTATATAATTATATAAATATAATTATATTTTTTTACAAAGAAAATACTGTTATATTTAGCTTCTTGAAGCTAAATATAACAGTATTTTCTTTGTAAAAAAATATAATTATATTTATATAATTATATAAATGTGATAATGTAATACCCGCCATTGTAATATTTATTCATTACAATATTTAGCTATGGAGCGGTTGGATCGGGAGGTACGGGGTTCGAATCCCTATAGGGGCGGGATGCAAAAGGAATTTTTCATCATCTGATTACGATCGGTGATGAAGATGAACACATCTATGACCCCCCGTTGAGAGTGCAGAATCCATGAGGCCGGCCCACCTTTCATGTCAGCACTATAGGTTGGCATGAAGCAATGCAATGTGCAGGTGGTTTATACAAAACGGGTCTATAGCCCGTACTTCCTCGATTTGGCTACTACTGCGTAAAGTAGGACGGTAAAAGTAAACTGCGAAAGAGTTGGGAGTGCATTGAGCCCCCAGAACAGATTGCATGGATTAAAACCAAAAAAAAAATAAAAAATTAAAGCGAGAACCAATACCACTACATAAAAAGCGGTGACATCAGTCTAAAAAATTGAAATCACTAATATAAAAAGGGGTTTAAAGATTTTTATTTTCCTATGAAATGTAAACGATATCATATGGGATTTGAAAATGCATTATTTTGTGCTGCCTTTATTTTCAATTTAAATGTACATTTTTATTTATAAATATAAATAATTTCAAATTAAATATACCGAATTGCATCTTATATACTACTTTAATAATTGAAATAAATTCAATAAAATTTTAGTACACAATTTTGCATTTTTTAAATTTATTTTTTCCTTAAAATATATCTTCCGCAAATTTCGATTCGGTTGATTACGGTACAAAATTTCGTTCGCCGAAGCGAAAGGTTTTTGTATTATGCTCTGTAGGGATGTTGGTTGATCACTTTATTTTATTTGAAGGCAATGGCGTATTTTTTTTATTTGAACACAAAATAAAAATTTGATGAAATAAATATTTAAAAAATACAAAATAAATTAAAATGAACGAAATTAAGCATGGCAAAATAATTAAATATCTGTCTGCACCTAAAAAAATTTATTTTAACAATAATCGACGGCTACATTTTTAGCTTTAAAATAAAAAATGTACAGCGAAATAAATTTTCGATACAAAACAAATTCAATAAACATAAGCTTCATTTCCTCGAAATTTTTAAGGAAACACGAAACATGACGATATTTTAAAATTAACGATACGATAATTTAAAAACTTTAAAAATTGCAAAATAAAAATCTTTATTCCCTTAATTATTAATTACAAATTTTTTGTCACAACTTTTTATGTAGGGGCATTGGGAAAATCATAGTTGGATGGAAATATGGCCTATGTTCTGGAATATGGCCAATTTGAATGGAACTTGGCTATTCCTTAACCGATCTTAGTGAAATTATGATGAACTGATTATGATGATATTCGACATGTATGTTGGAAATTGTATTCTAAAACGATTTTTAGATCAAGTTCTGGAATATGGCCAATTGAGATGGAACTTAGCTATTCCTTAACCGATTTTGATGCAATTTGACATGTGCATTGGAAATAAGAATCTAAAATGATTTTTAGATGAAGTTCTGAAATAAGACCAACTAGGATGGAACTCGGCTATTCCTTAACCGATTTTAGTGAAATTTGACATAAAGTTCTAGAATACAGCGAATGGAAATGGGATTCTAAAATTATTTTTAGATGAGTTTCTGAAATATGAAAAATTTAGATGGAACTTGGCTATTCCTTGCTATCGTGGGATTCTACAATAAAATAGTTTCTGGAATATGGCCAAATAGGATGGAAATCGCATATTATTTCTCTACCGATTTTCGATCTGCTTCACAGCAGGTAAACCTCAACAGCTGCATGGATTACAAAAGCTTTTGAGATTACAAATATTGATACATTTATTTTACATCTGCCGTAACCTGTTTAGGTAACTCATATTGATATATTTATTATACATACATCTGCCGGGAAATTTAATCGCAATCAAAGGAAAATAAGAAAAAATCGGTGACAGCACGATTCCAGAGCCAAGTTCCAGAGTCATCTAATAATCATTGTTGAATCCAATTTCCAACGCGTATGTTAAATTTCTTTAAAATCGGTTAAGGAATAGCTAAGTTCCATCACAATTGGCCATATTCCAGAACTTTATCCAAAACTCATTTTAGAATCCCATTTCCAATGCACATGCCAAAATTTCTTTAAAATCGGTTAAGGAATAGCTAAGTTCCATCACAATTGGCCATATTCCAGAACTTTATCCAAAAATCATTTTATAATCCCATTTGCAACGCACATGTCAAATTTCTCTAAAATCGGTTAAGGAATAGCCTAGTTCCATCACAATTGGCCATATTTCAGAATTTTATCTAAAAATCATTGTAGAATCTCTTTTTCATCACGCATGTCAAATTTCACTAAGATCTGTTAAGGAATAACCAAGTTCCATCCTAGTTGGCCATATTCCAGAACTTCATATAGAAATCATTTTGGAATCCCATTTCTATCACGCATCTCAAATTTCTCTAAAATCTGTTAAGGAATAGCCAAGTTCCATCACAATTGGCCATAGTCCAGAACATTATCCAAAAATCATTTTAGAATCCCTTTTTCAACGCACATGTCAAATTTCTCTAAAATCGGTTAAGGAATAACCAAGTTTAATCACAACTGGCCATATTCCAGAACTTGACCCAAAAATCATTTTAGAATCCCATTTCTATCGCTCATGTCAAAGTTCTCTAAAAGAGAAAGCCAAGTTCGATCCTTAAGAAATAACCAAGTTCGATCCTAGTTGGCCATATTCCAGAAATTTATCTAAATATCGTTTATCGAACTTTCTTTATTTAATGATATTCAAAGAGCAATTCGTGTGTTACAAAAATATCGTTCCCTAATGTATTTTCTTCAATCGCTCTGTAGAATGGGTTGGGAGCGATATTTTTAACTTTTACGCTCCCTGTTTTAAGAGCAAAATTAAAAATAAAAATTTAGATTACTTTGAAAGAGCGAAATAATTTTTTTTTGTGTTTATCATTAGAGGGTAAGAGCGGAAAAACAAACTGAAAAAAAATTTTATTGGGAGCAAGAGCGAAAATTTTTATAAAGAGCCTCTAAAGAGCGAAAAATTTAAACTCTGAATAAATCTGATAAGGTTACCGAGGTAACCCTTAATAACGAAAGAAAAAAGATGCATAGACACAAGGGTTAATTATTTTACTGAGCAAATCTAATCTATTTCCAAATTCAATATCTGTCAAATTTCGCTTAAACATTTTCAAAATATGGGTTTTGATTTTAATTAAATCTCAAAGATCATATGACATCTATGGTCAATTACTTGAGTTTTGTTTATTTTATTTGGTGTTCGTTTAATTTCAGAAAACTTATCGACCAATTTATTATATTTATCGAAATCAACTTAAAAGTGAAATCTGAATTCTGAATATTAAATGTCGAGCACTATAGAAAATCTTCAAAAAGCTGATTAACTTTACTATAATTAACAATTTTTTTTTTCTAATGTTCTAAAATTTATACTTCGATTTGAACACATGTTTAGAAAAAACAAAGTTGTGGTCGCTGATATCCCAAAAAATGGATTTTGGATAAAGAAATGTAGAAATTTTGCTGGAAGCACTTGTGCAGAATTTCTGCATGCATTGTCGATGCAGGCAGATCTGCCAATAATATATAGTTTTGCAGTTTGGTTTGTTTTTATCTTGTAATAAATATAATGTAGTTATAGCGGTAAATACATTTGTGTAACAAAAATAAAATTACGATGAATGGCGCTAACTTATTATCAAATTTATGCAAATATGAACACTATTTGGCACTTTAATATTAAAACTGAACCTAAATCAATCAAATACAGAAAATCCTACTTTACATTTTGTGTTGAATTCTTTGCAATTTTAATTAATTAAATTTAAAATTATTTGGATATTTCCATATAACTACTACTGCGAAAATTTGTTTACATCAATTTCTCGGTTACAATTCCTTCCGCTACACGCATGGTGGAAGTCGTAAATTTTGTTTTCAAAAATGTATTTTATTTTGAGAGCTACAACCAAAAAAAAAAAATTGTTTTTATGATAAATGAGTGCGTTTGTGAACAAAATCTTGATAATTTTTATCATTTGTTGCCCGACTAAACACTACTTGGGAGTGTTGGTAGAACATGTCACCTTAGATATTGCAACAATGCAGACGGAATTAACACTACAAAAACTGCGTTAAGTAAATTTGATTTTTCGTGTAACGAACTGCGAGTATTTTGCTGCAGATTTAATTTTTAAACGCTGCAAAATCTGCACAGCTGAGTAAATTTTCCAATGTACCTTTCAATAACTGCAGCACAAGCTCTTAAAATTATAAATCTTCATCCAAAGAAAGGATTCGTGGATCTGTTCATCAATATTAATCTATCATTACTTGCGCGAAATTGTTTATTAATTCACCGTAACCATCACAAAATTTTATCATGTGGCTTGTTAATCGTGTGGATTGATAATTTCAAGAAATCGGCTGGGAAATGTACAAGCATCTTAGTTTATATTGATTATTCTTTAATCTGATGATTTTGGTTACATTTGGCTCTCATTTTCTTGGTCCACAGCGCAAATCCCACAATTCAAGGTGAATTAGCAAATTGAATACCAACGCGAATAGTGTCAGTGTTGCTATTATATGATGTGATGACTGATAAAAATTGTGTGATTCACAAATTAATCTCTCCGTAATTTTCGTAGTTTAACAAAACAAAAACAATTGACGCTGCATAAAGATAAAACATGTGAATATACAATTATAGTAAGTACATTTAGTAAAATAATGTGTTACATCTATTGGTTTAAGAAAGAACCGAGGTCAGTTAACCTTTACACTGTACATACTGCGTGTTATGATCAAGTAGTAGTTCGTTAGATCATTTCTACTACTAAGAAAAGCGGAAATGATAAAGTTTTACGAATTCTTAATTTTGTTTAAGCTTTGTCTAAACTAATTGTCTTATCACAAAGTCTAACTGAAAAAGAGTTACTTTTATATATAAAGTGGGTGTTTATTCAAAATGTGTTTACATTGCTCAAGCTTAAAAAACAAAATGCAATTCTTTGACCCATATAAAAAACGCACATCTATATTTTAATAAATATTAACGTCTTAAAGAAGGTGGTACGCGTTACTTATATTAACAAACTGGGTCTGAACAGTTAAGCAGCAAGTATAATATTCAGACAGTATAGAATTAAAACTAAACAAACGACATCCATTATAGTGGATGAAAAAGGAAAAACACGACAAATATTTCTACACAAATGTAATCTAATAACTGTATAATAGAATTCATATGATTTCTTTGTAAAGTAAAACGCAAATTATGAAATTTTTGTGGAAATAGAAATCGAAACAAGAATTTTCTGTCAGACCAAAAAAAAATTAAATAACAAAACACGAAAAAAATTGAAACGTCATTACACACAGAATCACACAAAGGAAATTTTTCCCAAACCAATTTTTAATCTTACAAATGTATATTCACTTATTTAATAACTGCTAAATATTTACATTAGTACAATTTATAAACTTACAAATATTTTTAAATTATTATAAAATACAATAATTAATTAATTGCAGATCTTTTTTATTATATATATTTTTATTATTTTTCTTAATATTGAAAATACGAAAGTCAACCACTTTTCATATAAAAAATTGACACAAAAATGAAATGGCGATTATGACAAGCAGTGGTGTCTAGAATTCATGCGTCATACAAACGATATTTTTCGAGACTAATCGATGTCGGTATGTTCGTGGTGACATCTAGATATCGTTAAAATTAAGTTGTGATTAAAATTCTGAAAAAGCCGTCATTAAGGCTATTATCATATCCCAACAATAAGCGTGTTCCATTGGCGTTAGTAAACTACTCACAAGTACTTTTATCTACAGTGAAAATCCTCAAAGCCGGAAACTGACGGGACTAAAAGATTTTCCGGGTTTCAGGAGTTTTTCACCTTTAAGGACTTGTCATTTTATTTAAGCAAAAATGTCTATATTGATAAAACATGATCCTTAATACGAAAAACCCTGGTTTTGATAAACAAAATAAAAATACATAACATTTTTAATATGTAAATGCATATTTCATATATATTTAATTTATTGCAACATATCACATTTATTATACATATTTTGTACATATGTACATATATTTGGCATGCATGTATACATTGTAAAAATGTATACAAACATATTCATCACATTTAAAATATCATAAATTATACATTTTGACATAAAACATTTCAAAAATAAATAAAAAATAAAACGCAGGCGTTTGTTCCAATTAATTGTTCAATAAGCCTGGCATCAAATCACGAAGAATAGACCTTTCAGCATAAAACAAATTTGTCCAAAGTGGGTTGTCTCATACGAATTTTTTTTTGGCAATAGTTTACCATCTTAAAATTAATTGTTTCTGTTAAATCGAAAATATCATTATTTCCAGTATCCAAAGCGTATTGACTAACTGTTTCAAGTGCCGTAATAGCCTCTGCAAGCGTTGGAGCAGGACAACTTGGTTCGTAGTTATCCTCTTCAGTCTCCTCCGACAGATCAAGAAGTTCGAGGATTTCGTTGAGATCTATAGAATCGATTTCGGTGATTACCTGATCGTCCATGACAATGAATGATTCAGCCGAACAAATGTTATTACCGTACATATTTATTATTAAATTGTCGATTTCTGCTACTAGTACATTCGTATTTTCTTCATTATGTTGCAAATTTTGCACCGAAAATCCACAATTTGCAAAACACTTTTTGATCGTGTCCGCCTTAATCGCATCATTCGCTTCTCTTAAGAAAAGCAAAGCGTCCAAAACGTTGATTTGTTTTGTTAAGTCTGAGACTTTGTCACAATCATTCATTTTTAATAATAATTTGCCGAGCATTAATTTCCGATAATTTAACTTCAGGCTCTGTATTATCCCATTATCCAGAGGCTGTAATATTGCGGTCGTGTTGGGTGGCAAGTATACGAGCTTAACGTTTGTTAAAATTATTTCTGGATGACAAGCCGCGTTGTCCAGAAACAATAATATTTGTCTATTTTGCTTCTCCATGGCTTGATTAAGGTCCACAAGATAACGCACGAAAATATTGCTGGTCATCCAAGCCTTTTTATTTGCGAAATATTTTACGGGAAGCTTGTTTACATCAAGGTTTTTGAAACTTCTTGGCTTCAAACTTTTCCCGATAACCAGTGGTTTAAAAGTTGTTCCATCAGCGAAAACAGTCAGTAACACCGTTTAGAATAGACTACAATTGAAAGAAACTCATGTATTGTTTAGAGCTATGCCTATACGAGTATGTACAATACAATGACACAATGAAAGAACAAAGGAAATTTTGACATTCGTTTTTGTTAAATTTTCGCGTTCGAGGATTCCAAAACTTTAAATTTGTACTGAGTGACGAAATTACGTCCGCGTCTCAGGAGTTTTCGTTATAAAGGTTATATTTTCTATGAAATTAGTTTAACGGGGATATTTTTCAAGTTTTTTTACGCCTCTCACAAGTTTTCGCGATAAGTGATTTCCGGCTTTCGGGATTTTCACTGTACTCGCAACTACTATTGCTCAAGTGATGGTGTAGTTGTTAGAAGTAGTTACGCATATATTTAACGAAAGAGGGATTTTAGTTTAAAAAATTCTAATCTCTATAATATCTAAATTATAGTCTCTAAAAAATTCTATGCTCTATACCAATTTTGGTTGTGTGGAACGTTATTTTTTAACCCTAATCCAACCAAGGTGTGCCTTTTTGGCTCTTTTGATAAATGCATCGATTTTTAAAACAATGTTAATTTAGTTATAAACTTGTATGTATTTTATTTTTAAACATTTCCATACAACGTATTTGACATCTAATCATTCTCTGAAAAAATTTTCGTAAATTATTTGATTAGAATTTGAATTTACTGACATAACAAAAATATGTTGGTTCGATTAGGGTTAAAAACAAAAAATTTTTGTTTATGTTTGTGATACGACGCGCAATTGTTAAATCGTAAAAATATTTGAATTATTTTGTTGTTTAATGTTTTATTACTTATTATTATTAATAGATCAACGTATTTTTTATTAAAATCTAGCAGTTTTATTTAAACTGAGGTTATTTAAATTGATTAAATTGAGGTTATGTTTTAATACTGTCACAAAAATTGGCGTTCCATTGAACATCTACTCACAAGTACTTGGCAGTAGCAAATTGTTTCCAATGGAACGCAGCGAATGAATCCATTTTTTTTTTGTGAGGACAAAATTTGTTCTGCTTAAAGTACTTTTCATACTCGGATTTCACCTTCAAAAATAAAAATTATTGCATTTTTGAATTATGCAAATTAGTTCTATTTGATTGACAACATTTAATTTTATAGAAATAAATTCAATTGGTTGAAAAATATTTTATTATTAAATGATAATTTTAAAATAATCAAAATATATTTCAATGAACTTATCTACAAAGCCAAGGCAATGCGTCCCACGCTCGCGACACGATTTTAAAGTATGTAGCAGAAAGCGGTGCTTTGTCAAAATTACCTACAAATCACATTTTTGGCACAATTGTTTAATATTTACCGAAAAATCTAGCTCAAATGTACGTTACAAATTCGGAATACCTCAAGTCTTGCTTAATTCACGTGTGAAATAGATCTAAATAAAATATTTGATAGCAACCGAATGTTCAAAGCCAACGGCACCGGTTTGAAAGGGTCTCAGCTTAGCATTTGTGGTATCTAAAAATTTTGAGGCAAGGCGCCTGGTATGAAAAGCACTTTAAAGTGTTTTGACGAGTGGGAAAGTATAAAAAGCGCCTCTAGTAACGGGTTTATAAGTTTGAAATAGATGTAAACAAGTTTTCGCAATAGTATGGAAATATTATCCAAATTTTAACTTTATTTAATTAAAATTGCAAAGAATTGAACACACAATGGTACCCATACATTAATGTAAAAGTGGCAAAAACCAATGTTCAAAATTGCATAAATATGATACTAATTTAGCGCTATTGGACGTGTTCGATGTTTGTGATTATTTTTTTTTTGTAATAATTTTGACAGCAGTGAAATTTTCTCTTCCATATTTTGTAATAATGTACTATATTTTATTAGGACGTGTCCGATTTCTGTGCGAAATATTTTTTTTGTGATTAATTTGACATTAGTGAAATAATTTTCTCTTCCATATTTGAAATAAGTTTATTTGCCGTCCGAATACTGAAATAATTTTGACATAATAAAATTGACATTAGGAAATACAACAAACGACAAATTGTACGTAGAGAGTTATTTAAAAGTGTATATATAAAAATGATTGAGACAGAATTTTATTCAAATATGGTATTATTTGTATTTATTTCGGGTTACATGTGTTTAATGAGAAGAACACGGAATATTTGCGCGACATTTAATAATGGATCTCCTAAACTCCCAAATATGATACTTTTAAACTTACAGGTATGTATGTTAGGTATTGCTTTCTAGTATTTATAAATATAATTAAAATTCATTCTTTGCAGCGACAAACAGTATTGTTAATTCAATACTTTGTTATAATGATCCTGGACTGGGATTTTGCACACAGCGAGTCGCCTTTTTTGAGCGACTTTTAGCTAAAAGCGAGAAAAAGCGATTTTGCACTAGGCGAATAGACACTCGCTCTCGCTTTTATTTTCGACCATGTGTAATACTTGGCGAGAAGTAGGAAAACGAATTTTAAGTTGATGTTTTAGCATAATTTTACACATCATATGATGTACCTATATAAGCTATATTTTGTTGAGAAATTTACAACAACAATTACACTTGACAGGAATTAAATAATTCGAACAAAAAATTTGAGTTATTTAATTCTAGCTCGAACAAATAAAATACGTAACTGCTTGAATGAAAAACAGAAGAAATACCAACATAGAATATAAAAATTAAATCGAAAAAACATTTCGCGGCTTGTTCTGTTGAGAAAAAAATAACTCCAAAATAATTCGAATTAATTTTTTTTCAACAAAATACAGCTATAGGTAATTAAAAAAAAATTGAAATTTGCTGTCACATATATTATGAATATTATGTATTAGAAAAATTATTGTTTTAATTAAGAGATGTTGTCACTTGAGCAGAATTGAATTTAATCAATTTATGTGCATATTATGGAAATTTCCCTATCGATTATTACAATAACTACAGAAAATAACACCGCCGAATATCACAGAAGGGAACAAGACGAAACGATCAAAACCAACAAAAATGTTTATACCAACAAAAATCTATAAACATTTTTGTTGGTTTTGGAAACGATCATATAATTGATAATTTAACAAACACTATAACATTTCCAGTGTTAGCGACAAAAAATATCACACTTGAAATAGGGCATCGGATAACCCGAAATTGAATGTTGAACCAACTTTTATTTTTTATTACATAAAATTAATTATTTATGTATTTTAAATAACATGATTTTTTACAAGTTCATTTGTATCAACGACACAAATCTAAACAAACTTGTCAATAAAATGTATTTTTGACAACTAAATTAAAGTTGCTCAATTTTCTCGCCTTTTATTTTGTCCATATGTGCAAAATCGAAAAAAAACCGTCGGACAAAATTGAAAGGCGAGAAATTAAACGAAAACTCGCTTCTCGCCTTTTGTGCAAAATCCCAGTCCTGTGACGAGAATAGATTTAAGGATATCGTCTAATACTATCATCGCTATTAGCAAATTCTTGCTCAATAAAAACCACGGTTGGGGACCGGAAATGGAACTAATGATATTTTTGATGTGGCTGGCAAGTGGGAGAATTGTAGGTGCAGCAATGAACATGTCAAGATCCATAGTTTGTGATATTGTTCACAAAATGCTGGACACTAGAAAATGCTGGAACTTATTACATTATATAAATAAAATAAAATTAAACTGTATAAAACTATTTTGTACACTTCACCGGCACAGAAACAAGAATTATTACGAACATGTCAAAATTATAACACACCGGTGCTGTGAAAATTTGGTTGCGTACAGTTTAACATTAATTTATCACAAAAAAATTATTTCGCACAGAAATCGGGAACGTCCTAAAAAAATAGTACAAATAAACTTATTACAAAATATGGAAGAGACAATATTTTCACTCCTGTCAAAATTATTATAAAAAAAAAAATTATTACAAACTTCGGACACGTCCTAACTTATAGAGTTAAACAAATAGAGCTGAAATAAGCAAACGTCAAGCATCGAAAATTGTGTGCGTAAAAGAGAAACACTAAAATATATTAGGACCGTATTTAGAATTTTATTCAATGGTTTAGAATAAAGTGGGTTGCTTAAAATAAAACAATTAAAGTTTAAAAAACATTTTTATTTTAGATGCAAATACACTTATAATTATTTTTAAATTCAATATTTTTAATAAAATTAATTTTATTATTAAAAATAACTTTCCTAAAAACGCGGCATTACGTTACACTTTTAGTGCGGACCTAGTAAAAATAATTGTAAACAAATCATAAGAACCCAACAACAAGAACATTTGTTTTTTTGATAATGTTTGATAATTATGTAATCAAATTAATTGAAAGCGCACTTCTTTTTTTCACAAAGTACAATATTTACATCACAATTTTAATTTCGTTATATATAAACCACATAATTTGTTGGGAGTATTATTACGACATTTTCTGATTATACACTTCATTTTTCATAAATTTTTTTAAATAGTTTATCACAAATAATAATTAATTATATTTATTTTTTAGTTGTTTTGTTTTATTAGATAATTTTTAATTTTCACGAAACTACGCACAATCACTTTTTAACAATAATAAAAAGTAAATGGTTTGTTTACCTACAAGATAGCGCAACCATATATTATTCGCAAGAACCCATGTATATCCGTCCTTCTCCAACTGTCTATGTGTACATATTTTCTTTTCAATTTGACTCTTGTGGGTTGTGGCATGTATTGGTCGTGTTTCGTCGGGCAAATTTGATAAAAAATGTTATGATATTTTTATCTCGTTTTGCCATAAAACTCACTCATTTATCACCAAAAAAACCTAGAATTTTTCTGATTTTACCTGTCACAAAATATGGTTTTCTTTTATGCAAAAGAAACTTAATTAATTGTTTTAAATAATTTCAATTTCCATAATATATACTGGAAATATTAAATAGTTCAAAATACTACAAAATATTATGATTAATTACGTTTAAAAGAAAATAAGGATAAATTAAATTGTTTGACGTTTAATTTCCACTTTTGTCTTTATTTTTTCATTTTGGTCGTTTCCTCGGGTTTGACAAGAATTAACGGAATGAAGCTAATGTTATAAATAATAGATTGAATACTAGACAACTTCATTCTAATTTTTTGTCTTAAGCAAAACAAATTAAACATCAAAATATTTTTCATATCTTTTCTATGAAGAAGTGCAGTGTACAGATACAGTTTTTTACAGACATTTATTAAATATTTTATAATAAAAATTTAACTGAAATGTTTTCATTTAATCTCATTTTAAGCTAATCCGATAATTTTTTTGTGAAAATCGAGCCCAAAATAAAAACATAAAAATTTGGCAAATTCGTAATCTTTAGGTTAAATTTTGTGCCGTTTGAGTTTTTTCTGGAGTTCATTTTTATTAAAATTAAGTTATTTTGAAACATTTTACAATAGTTTCTTATAAACTGCTGCTTGTTTATATTAAGACTCAAAAGAAACTAACATATTTTAGCTGTCAAATAATCGATCTATTCATTGTATCATGATATTTTTTATCATGTTTGGCTGAGGAAACACTAGGATTAAAACTAAAAATTTGGCTAAAATTTGTTTAACTATTAAAAGCGAGTCTTTAAGAAATTTAAGTAAGAATGTGACTATAGGAACATGCGTTACCATGCTTCCAAGATAGAGTTAACCTAGGTTCAACTCGGTTTATGTGCATGGAAACGCGCATTAGGGTTGAGTTTAAATCCAAATAAACTCGACGAATCTTGTTCGTTTGAGTATTATTACTAAATATATTTCCCCAAAATAATTTAAAAAATACACAAAAATTTCGTTGTTAACGTTCAACATGCAATTTTATTTTTTTATTTTATCAAAATATTTTTCTTTATCTCTAAATTCTAACTTTATTCATGGAAACTGTAACAACATAATCCACATAATAACATAACGATATTATAACAAATGTAAACGTCCAATTTAGTATTATAACAATAACATGTAAACACAACATTAGAATAGGAATGTATGAACTGAACTGTAATAAAGTATGTTTTGTATTACACCTACTCTCCACCTGCCATTAACATCGAGTTATACCATTAAAATTCGAACAGTTGCTAGTGGAGACACGAAATTGCAACGACTTGCCAGATGTTATACAAGCAGTTGCTGCCAAGAAGGCATAACTTGATTGCATACCAAAATTTTGAAGTTTGTTATTGGATTCAAAAACATGGCTGGTAGTTTCGAATGGAATTTTCCTAATTTGTAGTTAGAATCTATTAGAATTTTAGCAAGGTGGACTCGCACAAGTGATATGAGAATTTTTCACAAATTTTTTTTTTTTTACAAAAATTTTATTTTATATAGTTTTTAATATGTCGAAACAGGAAATAGTTAAATTAATACAACTATACCGAAATAACGAATGCCTTTGGAATATAAATTCCAAATTATTTCGAAGAACAGATATTAAAAATAATGCGTATCGCAAAATTGCCACAGATATGGGAGCAGACGAAGATTTTATTAAAAAGAAAATAAAAAGCCTTCGCACCGCTTACACGGCAGAAAGAAAAAAAATTGAGGATTCAAAAAAATCTGGGACATCGCCAGATGAAATAAAAGAAGCAACGCTATTTTATTTCGACGAAATGAGCTTTTTAGATCCCTGCATTGTCCATAGAAAAGGGCAAACCAATTTAAATGTAAGTATCATTAATTAATTTCTTATTAAATTGAATTTAAATTAATTTTTATAGCTGTCAGAAAGTGCTAGCAAAAATGATGTGGTATTTGCTGAATCGCAAGAAGACAGCGAATTTGTTATAAATGATATGGAAATGGATACACCGCCACCAAAAAAACAAAAAGAGACTTTGCCCATAGAAGATTTATCCACGACAAATTTTGATGATGCACTGACGAAATTTATATCGGCTGTAAATTCAGAAAAAGAAAACGATGAGTTTCAACTGTTTGGCCTTCAGATAGCGTCGCAACTAAGAGAGTTACCGGTAGTTCACGCTTTACATCTCATGGTATCAATACAACAACTGATAGTTGATTTGAGAGTACGTATAATTAACTCGCCACCAAACGTAACATCATCAACCAATATTCGTCCTCCTTGTTCACCATCTCTGTCGTCACCATCATCATCACCATCAATCCCTTTTATGAATTCTTCGGGCATATTAGAATCAGCCGCTTGCCCACCTCCAATGTTTTCCCCAAAATCATCATCATCTGCTTCGAAATTGAATTATTCGTATATAACTGAATCAGCCATGTGCCCCCAATCGTTTTCAACACCGTCGGCATCGAAATTAACTCGACCAATTAAAGTTCCACATTCAGACTTCAAACAAGATAAAATATTTCGACCGCCTCCACCTGATTCGCCATCATCACCATCAATGGGGGGATTTATTTATTCGGGCGTAACAGAATCAGCCACGTGCTCACCCTCACCGTGTTTAACACCATCAACATTAATACGGCCAAATAAAATTGAACAGGCACATTTTAAACCGGTAAAAATTATTCGACCGCCTTCATCTTTTCCACCATCATCTTCACCATCACCATCAATGCAGCAATTTAATTTGTCTGATATCACTGAATCAGTCACGCACAACCTCCCAACATTTTCAACATCATCGGTATCAACATTAAGACAGTCAAATAAAATTCTCCAGCCAAACATCAAACCGGTTAAAATAATTCGCCCGCCTCAACCTTTCTCGCCATCATCACCATCTGTGCAGAAATATTATTCGTGCGTTACTGATTCAGCTACTTGTCAACCCCCAACGTTTTCAAAATCATCAACATCCACATTAGTAAGGCCAATGAAAATTCAAGAGGGTCACTTCAAACCGATTAAAATAATTCGGCTGCCTCCTTCTTTTTCCCCATCATCGGAAATGTATTCGCATGATCAAAACGAAGAGGTACCTGTCAATTATTTGGGCATTCGCAGCAAAATACACTCAAGTTGTGCTACTACACCGGCCAAACAGAAAAATTTATTAAATATTGCCATGCATGAAGCAGACATAGACTAATATGCCACATTTTAATAATTGATTTTTGTTGTTTATATTTTTTATTTATTATTAGATTTATTTGAAGTTTATAATTTTTATTTATTATTAGAAAATGATTTTATTGTGAGAGTTATGAAATGGATTAAAATATTTACTCACCCTTTTATTTTATTAGAATTATTTTTTATATTATATGTACATATGGTATATACTACATATATGCCAACGAAATATATTTATAATGAAATATGCAATATAGCTATTTAAATTTTTTTTTTTTGTGATTATTATAAAATGAAAGTTTTATTCTTATAAGGAAATATTATAATTAAATTTAGCTTCACGATGCGGTATAAATGTGATAATGTAATATATACCCGTAGGATTGGATCATAGTTTATAAAATATATGAAATCTGAAAATCACGAACAACGATGTACCACCAATATATTTTATTTTTTAAATAAAATAGTTTGAAACAAAACAGTTTGGTCGTTTTTCTTAAAATTTATTATAAAAAACTATATGTAACTACATAATTTTTTTCCACTGGCTTTCTATGGCTCCATCGGTGGTTTGGCGACTATTGGAGGGGGGGACTAAAGTTGAGTAGATTAATCTACCAGCTCCGTAACCTTCCAGTAGTGTGCGCATCACGTGAGCTGTTCTGGTCTTGTCATTAGGCAGCTGCGTGATGGGTACAATTGTGTAAGGGGTAACCTGGGCCCCTATTTCTGAATACGATACGTATCGTATCACGTTACGAAAGTTCATATACGATACGAATGTAAATTGGTATTTCTGAATACGATCGTACTTAATTTTTTGGTGTGTATCCTTGCTATAAGGGAAATTTATTTTAAATGATTCTACCTATAATAAATATTTTCAACTTGGTTCATTTTGACGTTTGATTCATAATTTTTAGTTTTGATTTTCATTTCGTGTAAATAAAAAAAAATTAAAAAGAGAAACGTTTTGCATTATTTAGTTTAAAAATTAAAAACTGAAACGTTTTCTATTATATGTTATGGATTCTGTGGCATTTTATTTATCATCGAGTGATACAGAAGACGAAATTGAATGTTCAAATTCGATACGGCTACGACAGTTGCGGGATAAGTCGGATATTTTTATTCTTTCCGATGCTGAGTAAGTTAATGATTTATGTACTACATATATGTAATATTTATATGTAAAATATCTAAATTAAATATAAATCTTTGTTAATTTTTAGATTTATAAATTTGTTCAGATTATCCAAACCAGCTGTAAGATATTTGCTGGAGGAACTTGACCAATTCCTAATAAAAAGTACCAGATCGACATCGATTTCTAGCATTTCCAAAATAGCTGCGACTCTTCGATTCTGTGCACAAGGGAGCTACCAGAAAAGTGTCGGTCAGGATTTCTTGGTAGCTATGTCGCAATCATCGATATCCTCTGTAATGAGTGAGGTGCTTCAAGTGATTGAAGACAAATTATGCCCGAAGTGGATTTCATTTCGACAATCCAATGAAGAAAAGCAATCGGCAGCTGCTTTTTTCTTTAATAGAACGGGATTTCCAGGTGTTGTTGGATGTGTAGATGGGACACATATAAATATAGTCCGGCCAACCGAAAACGAACATTTATATTTTAATAGAAAAGGAAAACACAGTGTAAACACGATGATAGTAAGTTTGTCAATACCTAATTATATTTAATATATTTATATTTATAATAATTTTGCAAATTTAGGCTTGCGATCATACAATGCGGATACTATCTGTTGACTCAAAGTACGGAGGAGCATCCCACGACTCCTTAGTATGGAGTTTGAGCAGCTATCGTCGGTATTTACAAGAACAACGCAACAACGGCAACCGTAATTATTGGCTTCTAGGTAATAAATATTATATTTACTAATGATTTATGTATACTAAATGTGGTTTTGTTTTTATGTATTAGGAGATTCAGGATATCCTTTGGAACCGTGGCTGATAACGCCATATAGGGCAGCGGATGAAGGCAGTAGAGAAGCCGCCTTTAATACTAACCATTCAAGAACAAGAAATATTGTAGAACGCACAATCGGATTACTGAAAGGCAGATTTAGGTGTATTTTAGAAGCCCGTGAACTACACTACAACCCTCGAAAAGCATCTCAAATAATAAATGTGTGCTGCACCCTTCATAATATATGCTGTCACTTTAAAGTTCCGTTTGAAATGGATACAGACAGTATTAGAGAGCAAGAGTTAGAGATCGACCCTTCGAATGAAACTGAAAACCCTGCAGCTTGTGAAATTAGAAACAATATTTTAAATTCAATAGTATAGTTTTTATTAATTGTTATTATATTTAGTTTTATTTCATTTTACATTTATATTAAATTAACGGTAATATATATTACATAAATATATTTAAATATATTATCACAAAATAATTCATTGTATTTTTTATCACATTTACATAATGGTTGCTCAACCTTACAGTATCGTCAAATGTATATTATATACCTAATGCCTAAAAGTTTCTTCTTGCAGCTCTAATTTTTTTTTCTTGATTTCTAATTCATCTAATTTAATCTTCTGCTCTTCTAAATGCCGCTTTTCGTTTAAATTAAACTCTTTCTCGCGTAACGCCATTTCGTTTTCTTTCAACTTTATTTCCCTTTCCCGCAAAGAAAATGATTTCTCTTTCAATCGAACCAAACGGCGCATTGATTTATTTGAATCTGTTGTGGTTGTATTTAAAGTATTAAGCTGCTCTAAAATTGAAGTGTGGAACTGTTTTTGAATAATAATTTGCTTTTCTAAAATTTGGCTTTTACTATTTTTATTTTTATTAGTAGTTTGCCGATTTGGTGTGATTGGTTCAAGAATGCCTCTGGCTGGTGTGGATTGATTTTCTTCGCTGTTAAACTCTAGAATTGGTTCGACTGAAGGAGGACCATTATTCAATGCGGGTACATCTAAAATTGAGTCGCCACAATCGCGAGCACCATTTGTACCATCCACAGCCCGTCGTAATTCCACTAGTCGAATCACGGATTCTTCTAGTGGAGAAAATGTCTGCTGTTTTGATGGGCCGGCTCCAGTTCCTGTTAAATTCTGTTTGTTTATTTTAAGTTTCTTTTTAATGTGGAATTTATAGTCGCTCCATACTTTTTTCCAGCCTTCATGGTTCCGAATTGGAGGCCCATGACTATTTAAATTATTTGAAATTGCAGTCCATAACGTCTTTGATGAAATACGTGCATCTGGAGTGTTGTTAAATCCCTTCGCCAGATCGGGATGCGCTTCCATGAACGCCACCAACAGTTCATATTGTTTTGAACTGGTAACTTTTGCCCTAAAACATATAATGTAATGATATTAATTTGTCAAAAACTTTTATATTTAGATTAGTAATATGTAGAGTCCGGATATGTTTATGCATTTATGTGCTTATTCGCAGTGGCTCATTATTTTTGAAGTTTGAAAACAATTAAATTCAAATCAGATAAAAATAATAATTTTTGATGCCAAAATCATTATTTTCAGTTTTTCGAATTTATATGTATTCAATCTTGAAAAATAATGAACCACCGCGAATAAGTAAATGAAAAAAATCATACATAAAAATCCGGGTTCTACTAATGTATGTATATTTTTTGACAAAAATTCAAAAATAAAAATTAATCTTATTAATGGTAATTTACTTACATATCACAATTTAATTATTTTACTAGGCTACTTGGCGTCCTTTCGATAACTATATACACACCGAACATATTCTCGGTCATGATCGTATAAAAACTGCTCGAATTCGTATTGCCCGATAAGGGAAATTTTCAATCGTATCGTACAACACGAATTCGTATTAGAATTATACGTATTCGTATTCAAAAATACTAATCACACGTATTCGTACAATTTTTGTACGAATTCGTATTCAGAAATAGGGGCCCTGTTCACAATTCGCAAGTGTACGTACTGCCTCCTCGTGGCAACCACTGGTAACTAAGGCCACTTGGCACATTTTTGGCCATTTGGCACAGGCTAAAGTACGGCGCTAAAGGAGAAAACCTTGACAAAAAACCCTAATCTAAGGTGGAACAGCATATGCCGATAGATGAATGGCTGATAGGTTAATCAGCCCAAAATATGCGGACTCTGGAAACCAGGCACCCTCCAGTTTTATTTAGCCTTCCTGTAGTAAAGCTGGGTGACCTACAGGTGATTTGCAATTCCGAGCAACTCGTAAGAGTAAAATCAAACGGAATACGGGGCAGGAGTAGGAATATACTAGAGTGGGACAACCCTCTCGAGGTCCTTGAGCTCCAATGCTACCGTCTTTCTAGCGGAACTACATGCTGTAGTAAACATCTAGGAGGGAGAGCAATAAGCCCAGATAGTATGTATCACGTACCGGGAGGCAGTATCGTCAGGTTCATTAAGAACCTGAATATTGACTGGACGGATAATTAAGCAGAGGCCAGCACAATAGATCTTTTAGGTCGCAGTGCGAAGTGGCTGATCGCCCGCATGGCCTCCCTAATAATAATAATAATAATAATGGCTCCATCGGAAACAACATATTTAACAATATTATTCCTAGTCGTAGTAGCTGTTTTATAACATTCTACATATTGTCTTCCTATGGAATCAAAATTAGTGTCAAATAGAATCAGTTCATCGTCTTCATTAATGTGAACAACTTCTTTGGCAAGTAAATTGTGAAGTGCACACGAAGCTTTCACAATTAAATCCGCGGTATCCAGCGACGTTTCTATCGGCCTTAGGAATATCCTAAATCGCGCCACTAATCTACCGAATGCACATTCTACAATCATCCTTGCTCGGCTTAGCCTGTAATTAAAGACGTTTTCAGGTACAGTAAGGTCCAAATTTCTATTAAATGGTTTCATCATATTGCGCGATAGGGGAAATGCATCATCTCCAATAAAAAAAAAAGAAGTTTCGGATTCTTGCCCTGATAATTTTGCCGACGGTGGAATATTCAAAACCCCATTTGTAAGTGCCTCATAAAAAGGACTCTCTTTATAAATGGTACTATCATTTATCCTCCCATTTGACCCAACATCAATAAAGAGGAATTTCCCATTCGCATCTACAACCGCAAACAAAATGATGCTGAAGAACCCCTTGTAACAATAAAAATTAGAACCAGATTTGGCAGGAGCTTTGATTTTAATGTGTTTCCCATCAACTGCGCCCAATGTGTGTGGAAACTGCCATATCTGGTTAAACTCCTCTGCAATTTTATTCCATTCCGTAATCGTTTGTGGAACCTTAAAAAAATAATAATTTATTATTGTTGTTCATGAATATAGGCCATTTAATTTTCTTTACTTTTGGTTGGAGCGCATTCCATAAGGCTTGAAGGACCTCTGGTACAAATTTTGAAATTGTTTTATGTGAAACTCTTGACATATACTCCAAAGATCTGTAAGAGTCACCCGACGCAATAAACCTTAATGTTATTGCGAGCCTCACTCTAGGCGAAATTGCCTCCCGCAAAATGGTATTCTGCTTCTTAATCGTCGGTTCCACCTATAAAAGAATTAAAATTTTAGTTTTGTCAAATTAAAAATGTATTATGTACACATGGGTGGCGTTTTCGGGAATAGACTTCGAGTGTTCTTTTTCAAGTCCTCCTGCATAAGGTTTTCACGTTTTAAGAAAAGTCTTTATATTGTGTTTCTTAATCATTTTAAACTTTAAAGCCTTCTCCTGAAAACGATTATTTTACTTATAGTATTTCTAAGTGAAATACAACCTATTCTACTTCAAAGGCAACTTTTTAAAATTAATATTTATGTCTATTTTAAAGTTTTGTTAAATTTTACATGTGTGTATTACTTATAATATATAAACTTCTTTAAAAAATTCATATTATAACTCACCATAATTAAAATTTCCTCGAATTGTTCAATATGAATTCTAGTAAAATTTTGGAAATTGCCGTCAGCAGAACCCCAGTTTAAATCTTGCAACAAATGCGCTTCTACATCGTGGTCTCCTCGCTTAATTAAAAAAGGATTTACCCAAAAAATTGGTCTCTTACGCTTTCTTTTAGATTTTAAATTATTTAATTTATTGTCTTGCAAAATTTTTAAATCGCGCAAAACTTTTAAGCCAAGCGCAATTTTTATTTTTTTTTGAAACATCACATTCAATTTAACAAACGACGACTCTACAAAAGATCAAAACGCAAATGATTTTTAAACGTCAAATTTATTGTATGTTTTCCTCACCCGACGCCATTTTTTATATTTTTGTTACAAGATATGGTAATTGCAATCAGTGTTACCACTCAGAAAAAATTAAAAGTATCCAATTAATCAAAAAAAAAGTATCCATAAGTATCCAGTTTAAGCTTCATTAAAAAAGTCAAATAATCTCGTAATTGCGTATATTTGTTTCGACCCGTATATGTACTCGTACATGGAAATATACAAATTTATTCAATATAAATCACATTTTACATTTGACTCTCTTTACGGCATTTACAAAACTTCAATATTAATTGAAATAAAAACAATTTGTAGGTACATATAAAACATACATACTAAAAATTCAGTCCATTTTTTATTGGCGTTAAAAGCTTTTTTGTTGCCATCATTGAATCAACCGTGTCAATCAACAAACGATTGGGTAATTGGGTTTTCAATTTCGTCTAATTAGCTATAGAGACAAAAATACAATTTTAGGTACGATACGAATGACTGGACTGGAATTTACGAGTATGAAGAGTAAGTAAATAAACCCTTAGAATAAATCAATTCTGCAATTTATTCAGCACGAATTACAATTGAAATTCAGTTTCACGTGCACATTTAAATAAAAATACAAAAATTGTATCCAGCATGCAGCATGAATGAAAAGTATCACATACGATTGTTCGGTATCCAAGTATCCAAATCCTAAATTTATTGACAAAAAGTATCCAATGGATACTATAGTATCCAAAACGGTAACACTGATTGCAATGGTAAAATTTATGTCAGGTGGAGTAGTCGGGTTAGCCGTCAATAGCAAAAGACGTGTCTCTGATTTATCCTCATCACATGGTGTCCGAAGATGGCGAATTAACTAAAAGAAAAAAGAGAAATAAAGTGTTAATAAATAAAGAAAATTGATAAATAATTATAAAATAATCAAAATTAATACAAAAGAAAAGTATAATAGCAAATATTGTACGCCGATGATAAATAACATCATCAATATTTTGAGATTAAAAATTAATTTTTTTTAACGCTACACGAGAAATAACGTGGCGAGAACAAAAACAAAAAAGTGTACTAAAAAATAAAGAAAAGAGACACTGATGGTAGAATAATAACAAAAAATTATATTTCAAAAATTAATATTTCAAAAATACAAACATCAGAAAGTGAATAATAAAAATAAAAATAAAATATTGAGGATACAAACAACCAGATCACACCATCAAAACAACGTGGATAAAAACCACCAAAACAATTAATAAAACCACCAAAACAATTAATTATCAACGATAACATAGAAAAAGAATGGTAGAACTGGCTGAAACAATTCAAATATTATGCAGTAGCAACAGAATTGGACAAAAAAGAAGAAAAAATCAAAGTAGCAACTTTAATGACCTGCATCGGCACTGAAGCCAACAAGATAGCAGATACACTAAATATCGAAGATGACGACGATTTTAATAAGGTAACAAAAAAGTTCACCGAATTTCCGAAACAAATAAGTTGTCTGACCGAGGAAAACACTCTTGATGATACAAAATATGAGTCACTAGTAGCCTTGAATCTCATTGTACTCACAATTGATAGAGGCACAGATGATGGTTGGTATGAGGACATAATCATAAACAATATCACAGTTAGATGCAAGATAGATACGGGCGCCATGTGCATTCATGCTAAATAACTTAAAACAAGAAACGGGTGAAAAATTCGACGAATTTTTAACTAGATGTAGATTGCAATTAAATAGATGTAATTTATCGAAAATAACCCCAGACGATATTTTAAAAGACTAAATAATAATGAGGATAATAAAAAACGATCTGCGACAGAGACTGCTGTAGATGACAAGTTGACTCTTAACGAGGTCATTAATAAATGTAAAACAGAAGAAATTACGAGGCAACAGGTACAATCGTTTAAAAATGAAACGATACATATAGTTAAAAATTAGTGTAGAGAATCAAAGCAATGTATTTTCTTGCAATAGATGTAAAACCACGCATGGCCCCAAAAGTTATCCAGCTTTTGGCAAAGTGTGTGAGTTGTGCAAGAAAAAGGGACATCTAGGCCTAGCTTGTAGGAGCAAATATATAAACGTTATTCAAAATAAAAATAATATTCATAATAAATATAATCAGAATAACCAGAGTAACAAACAAATAAGTTGTCTGACCGAGGAAAACACTCTTGATGATACAAAATATGAGTCACTAGTAGCCTTGAATCTCACTGTACTCAGAATTGATAGAGGCACAGATGATGGTTGGTATGAGGACATAATCATAAACAATATCACAGTTAGATGTAAGATAGATACGGGCGCCATGTGCAACGTTCTAGACAAAGCACTAACTGACGAACTAGGACTAGAAATAGACACATCCAACACAAGAAATCTAGAAGCATTCGGAGGAAGTCTAATCAAAGTAATTGATGAAAAAAAAAAATTAGTTGCACGGTCAGGAATAAAACTCACATAATCAATTTTAAAATAATAAATGATGAAGGAATCCCAATAATTGGCCTTCATACTGCAAATGAGCTAAAATTAGTCACACGAACAGACGGGATTAATAAAGATCAGTCAAAACAAAGAGTATGTCAAATAAAGGATGACATATTTAGAGGTGTAGGTAAATTAAACATTTTCACCTACGACATAGATTTAATTCCGAATCCAAAATTCGAAATATCACCTCCACGTAGGATAGCATACTCGATCAGGGAAGACGTTAAAAAGCAGCTAAAAAAATGGTGGAAGGGGGAATAATAAGGAGAATCTCAGAACCGACTCCAGTCGTCTCACCACTAGTAGCGGTAAAACAAAAGGGTAAACTAAGAATATGCATAGATCCATCTAATTTAAACAAAAACTTGCTTAGACGTCACTATCCGATGAAAACAATAGACGAGATAGCAACAAATATAAAGGGATCAAAATATTTCACACTTTTGGACTGCCTTAAAGGATTCTGGCAAATCTCAGTTTCCAAAAGGACAGAAAAATACTTGGCTTTCGCAACACCCTGGGGCAGATATACTTGCTGTCGACTACCATTTGGACTTGCATCAGCTCCCGAGGTATTTCAGGAACTGATGTCCGGTATTTTTGAAGGGAAGGAAAACGTAGAAGTGTTAATGGATGACTTACTGATCCATGACTCCACACTAACAGAGTGTCAGGAAAAAACGGAGGAAGTAATCCAAATCATGCGGAAAGCGGGTTTTAAACTTAATGAAGAAAAATGTTTATTCAACGTAAATTCAGTCAAATTCTTGGGGCATAAGATCTCAGGAAAAGGTTTGCAAATCGATGAAGACAAAATATCGACAATAGCAAACATTAAAATCCCGACAAACGTGAAACAAGTGCTAAGATTAATGGGCATGATTAATTACGTCGCAAAATTTATTCCAAAATGCTCTGAAGTAACTGCACCAATAAGAGAACTTCTGAAGAAGAATACGGAGTTTCATTGGGACTTTGATCAGCAAAGAGCATTTGAAAACATAAAAACCTTACTAAAAAGTACACTAGTGTTGAACTACTACGACACTAACAAAAAGGTGAAAATATCAGTAGATGCGAGTAAATCAGCATTGGGAGCAGTTCAAATGCAAGACGAACAACCAATTGCTTATGCGTCAAGGTCACTAAGCAAAACGGAATTAGGGTATCCACAAATCGAAAAAGAAGCGACGGCAATTAGATTCTGATGTAAAAAATTCCATACTTACATATATGGAAAGGAGTTGGAAGTGGAAACAGACCACAAACCCCTAGAAACAATATGTAAAAAACCAATAGGATCGGCACCACCGAGATTACAAAGAATTTTATTCGAAATTAGCCAATACAATCCAACAGTGGTTTATAAAAAGGGCAAAGATATACCAATAGCAGATTTGTTGAGTAGAGATGTAGATAATCCACCATACGAAAATGAGGATGATGAAATTGAAATACGCCTACTAGTACCAATGTCAACAAACGCAGCGGAATTAATGATTCAAGACTACGACAAAGAATCATACTATACAACACTAAAATCATATATAATGGATGGATGGTCGAAGGATGAAAGAGTAATCCCAAACGAGATTAAACATTTCTCAAATTTCAAAGAGGAACTATCAATATACAACGAAATCATATTCAAAGGGCAAAAGATAGTAATTCCCAAATAGTCGTCTTGGACAACAATCAACAATCAGACTGATAAGACAAAGTTTTTACTGGAAACACCTGGATAAAGACGTTATTGATTATAAAGAAAGATGTGCAGTCTGCGAACAAACACAGAGGAACAAAACTAAAGAACCAATAACAACAAAAACAATACCAGAACTACCTTTTCAAATAGTCGTACAGATTTATTCTCATACAATTCAAAGACATATATTGTCATACTAGATAGCTACTCAGGATATATAGAATTTAGCAAAGTCAAATCACAAGATTCAAAGGAAATAATAAAATAACTTCAGAGGTTTTCAGTTCATGGTTGCCCTGAAATATTAGAGTCAGATAACGGCCCACATTTCTCATCAAGAGAATTCAAACAATTTTCAAAAGACTGGAATTTCGAACAAAGAACGTCCAGCCCGCTATTCCCTAGATCAAACGGATTAGCCAAAAGAGCCGTTCAGACAGTGAAATTATTACTAAAAAAAAAAATGCAAAAAGGATAAATCAAATCAGTACATGGCAATATTAAATCTGAGAAATACACCAAAATCAGGCGATTTAGGTTCACCCAATCAAAGATTAATCAGCCGAATTACAAGATCAGCTTTATCAACAGCAAAGAATCTTCTAATACCAAAAATAGAAAATAATATAGCGGAAAAACTAAAGATTGCCAGATATAAACAAAAAACGTATGCCGATAAAAGCACGAAAGAAGCAATACCAATAGAGTTAACTGACAGAGTCAGATTACAAATAAAACCGTGAGAATGGATAAGTGGACGCGCAATACAATACGCAAACGCGCCAAAGTTAATATTAGTTAAAACGGACGATAATAAAGTATACAGGCGGAACTATCATCACATTCAAAAGACAAAGGCGAAAATACCAATACAAGAAAAATCACTTTATTACGACCTTGATTACGACGACACGCCAAGATCAAACATCAATGGAGAAAAAATAAATGAAGAAGTGAGTGAAGGCGAGATTCAGACGAATCAGTCAAGTAAATTTGCAAGTGAAGAAAATTGTAGCCTTGATCCAAATCTCAGACAGTCGAGATACGGTCGTGTAATCAAACCAATAGAGCGTTTAAATCTGTAAAACGAATCGTCAACAAGACGAACAAGTTACACCTCAAATTTAATGTAGAGATTCTAAAAATTAACAGTTTAATTTTATAATGGTTATTACATTATTATGTTTATTATGAATTTACTAATAACCTTAGTATTTAAGTATATTTAATATAAAATAAGTATAAATAAGTTTATATACAAAAAAAAAAAAAAAAAAAAAAACGGAAGATGTAACAACATAATCCACATAATAACATAACAATATTATAACACATGTAAACGTCCCATATAGTATTATAACAATAACATGTAAACACAACATTAGAATACGAATGTATGAACTGAACTGTAATAAAGTATGCCCTCTAAACAAAAAAAGCGATTCGAAAAAAACGATACGATTCCGATATGTGAACGATGCATATTTTTTATATCATAAAACACGCACTTTCTTATTGTTATGTCTACTCCCATAGAAACAACGAAAATAAAAACTGTATACTGTGCGTTCTCTTTACTAGCCATTTCAATTCAAGTTTAACCTAAAACAAAAGCGGATGGCGATAATTGTGTAAAAAGAAATTAAAATCATTAGGAAATATTTGGTGTTGTGAGTTTAACAAAGTAATTATATATTTCTTTTCCAATTTGTTTAAATCATTTTAATTTTTAAATTTAATCCTTATACTAGGTAGTTGTTTATTTTCTAAGATGTGAGCAAATTTTACTACTACCGATTTAATTGAGGAGCGAAGTATTATTAAAACCGATACAATTAAATCATCATATAAACAAGTAAATTTTATTTATTATATATAATGTAATAATTAATTTAATATAATATTTCAAATAAATAAAAAAAAATAATCGTATTATAAAACTGGCTTTTTATTTTTGCTAATCCAAAATAAATACTATCGTAACCAACACGAAAAATACGATACGTAAATATATCGCATAATTAGATCTGTTTACGATATGAAAAGTAAGTGTCGTAAACGTATCGTAAAAATCTTTCTATTTGCGTTACGTAAAAAATTCTAATTATCATGGGACGTTGGATTCGTAAACATATCGATTTCGAATCGCAAAAACGATTCGTAAACGATATTTTGTATGAACAACAAATATCATTTTCGTATCGTAAACGAATCGCTTTGTTTAGTGGGTGTTTTGTATTAGCCGTCAAGGTGACTGCACGAGTATGGATACAAATTCGTACAATCTGAATCCGAACGAAGTTAGTAACTTATTTGACGTTTTGCTCAATAAATTCCCCTAAATTCGTCTATTTTACTTGTCAATTCACTTTTGTTTTTTTTAAATTTCAATTTGTGCTTGGCTGTTTATATACAAAATTTATTTTTTGTGGTTTTCGAAGTTTATGATTAAAATAAATAGTTTACTCCCTTTGTAACATTTATTAATCAATTAAATTTTTGCCAACTTTCGTATTTTCTCTTTCTTTGTGTTAAATTCAACTAAATTTGTTAAACTAAACCGTGTAGTAAACTAAATTAAATTTCTTTGTAACTATAATAATAACTAATACAGATTATATCTGTGTAAACGCAACTTACTCTATTATTATTTGGTCTTTTAAAAAGTTTAATGACCTCACCAGCGACGCGTCTCTTGGCTTGAAAATGCTCGCACTTCCACTTTTGGGTGGCTTTAATAACTTTACGTACTTTGCGCGTATACTTTTCCACCGCTTCTTGCATAATTCTGATGAAACTGACGGCAAATGACGGCTTTTAGAGCAGTGTTTTTATAATTTAAATTCTCCAAGTGATATACAAATTCTCTACCCTCCTTTCGAACTTCCTCGATGATTCTGTCATCTAAATCAGCCATTCCTAAAACAATAAAATTAATTGTAATTTAAATCTAACTAAAATCAATTTTACATTAATTCAAATAAAATTCGCCTTGCATAAAAAATTCAAAAATACTTGAAACTACCTATTCTGAATTGTTTGTGCAAGATAAATTTTTATTGAATCGTAAGATCAACACAAC
Source organism: Tipula vernalis (assembly GCA_958295665.1). Lineage (NCBI taxonomy): Eukaryota > Metazoa > Arthropoda > Insecta > Diptera > Tipulidae > Tipula > Tipula vernalis. The sequence goes on from OY282558.1 coordinate 275,388,257, forward strand.
TTACTATTTTCGTTAAATTTTGTAATTTAAAAACAAATAATTTTTATTGTTGAATAACGTTTATTATTACCGAACCAAAAATCAAATTTGTTTCATAAATAGAAGCGTCATAAATAAGCAAAAAAGGGGAAAAAATAACTCATAATATATATTTTTTGGTATGGTTATGTTGGTTTTCTGCGGATATTTTTCTTAATGTTGAAATAATTTTAACTCGAGAGGAGAAATAGGGGAATATATTTTCGGTCACATGACAATATTTGGGTAATTTCATTGGATGAATGACCGGATTCAGATTGTACGGATTTATATCCATACTCGTGCAGTCACCTTCAATAGCAAAAGACGTGTCTCTGATTTATCCTCATTACAGAAACGGTACGGGTTAGCGACACCATATTTTCAACTCAACGAAACCTAAACCTTTTTGAATTCAGTACATGGAAACGTACATGTTACCAAAGCATTCCTAGATATACAAGCCGTCAGGATAAAATTCGAACTTAATATATATAAGAGGGACAGAAAGACAAAAAAAAAAAATGGATTTTAAGTTATGTTTTTTAATATCGTTTCTCTTCTACGTTAACAAGAAGAAGAATTGATAAATGTATGATTTGAAAATCAATTAATAAAACTTTTTTATAGATATTTAATTAATGTTTTACTAAAACCCCTTTATTTACAAACACATCTTTACAGCTCAAACCGTAACACCTTTCATATGGGTATTAAGTAAATATTAATTGCAGAAATATTAAAATTAAATTATTTCTAAAATATATTTTTTCGAACTTTCATTTTGAAAAATACATCAAAGTTGGCTCTGAGAAATTAAAATAATTCTTGCTAAATTTATCTTTAGTTTTACTAGTGTACGTAAGATGTCTAAAATGGTTACAGAAAAATACGAAAATAAATTATTTAATCGCAAAATTATCACACGTTCCTATATTTTGTGAATTGGTTTTCCTTTTCCTACAATTTTTGAACTTGAAATTTCCCCAGGTGGTAATTTTTGATACGATTTTTCCAAATTTTTACGGCTATCACTGCCATTTATATGTAATGTATATTGACTTAATAACCAAACGAATCCTAGTAAGCTTTTATTTCAATTTGACCAGAATGCTGTTGTTATGAATTTTTTTTTATATTTTGGTTTAAATAAATCAATTATTACAAGAAAATGAAAACGATTTACTTAAACGATATTCATATATGTTGAAATTCAAACATTTATTAAAGTATTTCAGAAATCATAATTAAGAATTTGTAACGTTTTCATTTAAAAATTTGTCTTAGGAAAAAAAGTGATTTCCCATATGTTTTATGGGAAATGACAAGTTTCGTTTTTTCCTCGTTTCTAATACCCTTATAAAAGCTCAAATTTTTTGATTATGGCTCTATAAAATACAGGGTGCTCTGGTGGTATACTATATTTAGGAATGCTTTGATGTTACCGACCAGCGAAACTTTAAGAGCTTTTCATTCAGTCTCCTTAAATTTGAATTGTCATTTCATATTCTTTAATATAATTATTTTAGTTTGATTCGCTTTTATTCATATAGCCTTTAGCACTGTGTGCCGTTCACAAAAACAGTTTTTTATGTTTTTAAAATTAATTATAATTTTATTTCAAATAATTCATTTAATCTTAAATTAAGATTTAATTTGTTTAACTTTAATTTATTAAATTTTATTTATTTAATTTTAATTATTAATTTTTTAATTTAATAAATTTCACCATCACTGTACACGCTTACGTTTCGAGAATTTGAAACGACTGTTTTTTATTAACCAAAACTGGAAAACTCAATAAATAGAAATGAAAGAGACATCACGACGTTTTTCTTGTTGTTCTTGTTCTTGAGTTTTGAGTATATTGCATACTGTGAACGCCACGTGTCTGGTTCCATTTCGCTTTCGGAAGATGTCGTTTGTGAAAGTTGAGAATAACAACCATATGTGCGGGTTTTTACAATTGGGAAGCAAGCTTAATATTTAAATGAATGAGTTGAATTGCAGTTGCTTCGATCGATTTCACAAATAAATTAAAAAGTTGAATTTATGTTTTGAGTTGTAAATAATTTATTGTGGTGGATGAGACGCCACAAGCCAATTAGAAACTAAATTGATGGCAAAAATTTGACAAAGTTACACAGGTTCGTATCTTATTCAGAAATAGGGACCCTGCTGCGATCCTCGATGAAATGTCCTCAGAAACGAAGTTTTACTCAGTGATCTTAGCGCGCGTCTGGCTTCTCGCAGTGACCATGTATTTAGTCTTCGCTTCATTAATCTAAAGACAATTTGTAGGGCTGTTAATTCCGATGGAAGGGGGATCTCTTTCAGGAATCCTCTTTCGTATCTCTCGCCCGATTGATTTTTCCCATTATTTTATTTTTTCAATCTTTGATAATGTAGTGAATGCAAGGCGGGGCAGAAGTACTAATTATCAATCGATTTCTTGGCTTCGATTTTATAATTACCATTACTGTGAAGAAATCCTCATGGTCCCACCGCATTTATTCAAATAAAACTATAAACTCGATCTCTTACTTTATAAAACAAAATCGACCCGTGTACAATAGAAACCCCACCAGAACAGAAGTAAAACAAATTTGGACGGTGCCCTACCGTAAGATTTCCCATGCTTTATGTTTTCATGTATGTGCATTCAAGCAACGATGACAAAAGTATTAGGATATGTCGCGGCATTATTCCATCAATGTTGCTTGGGTTGGTAACAGCACCCACAGGCCTCGAGTTGAGAATGCCTTCAATATGAATCAAAACAGTCAATTTCTTCAAAAGTGCGATACGCGTTTCCAGTAGTCTTAACTAAGTCGTAACTGAATTCAAAGCAGTGCTACCGAAATGAGGTGGAAGTGATGGAATCAAATACCATTTAATCCCTTTGTTTCTTAAATATTTATTTATTTTGAAATAATATCCATGCAACATCCCCTTTGCTCCTGTGAAAATTAATCCATTGCCCGAACCGATTTCCATAGGCGCTTCTCTCCCCCTCCTCCAACGACACGCCCCCTCCTCCAACGACACGCCCCTCCTCCAACGACACGCCCCCTCCTCCAACGACACGCCCCCCCCCTCCAACGACACGCTCTAAGGCATTAATGAAAGCTTGCATAGATATCGATCATTCTACTTCGACGTAACACTTTGGTAGCGAAACATACAAATATTACAAAAAATCCCTGAATCCGAATCTGACCACAGAATTACCATATCACGTCAGGTGTTTTGAGATATTCTACTCTTCTGCGATAGTAATTCACAAGACCTATATAAGATTGAATTTTACGGATATGTTTTGGTTGGGGAAAATTTTGAACTACTTGGACGGTAATCGGGTTTGGTTTTATTCCGTTAGACGTGATTGTCATTTAGTACTCTGTAATTTAAAGTTACTATATCTGCATATGAAAAATACTTCAGCTAGCTTAATGTTACGGTCGTTTAAATTTTTACCATGAAGGATTACATCATGTAGGTATATGAAACCTTTTACGCCCTGGAATCCGCGTAGAATTTGGTTTATAGTCCGTTTTAATGTGGCCTGTGAATTTTTCAATTAAAGGCATTCTTGTGAACTCAAAATGGCCGTGGTCTGTGCTAAAAGCCGTTTTGTGAAAAGCACTGGTTTTCATCTCAATTTGATGATAGCCGCTGGCCATGTCTAAAGTCGAAAAATATTGTGGGTGACCAAGTTGGTAGAGAATGTTGTTAATATTTGGTAAAGAAAAAAGAGTCTCTTATTGTAATTTCGTTAAGTTTACGGAAGTCTACTACAACGCACCACTTTGGTTTGCCATCCTTATCTGGCTTTTTAGGGACAGCTTGTCATAGGCTGTTAAACGGACTGATGCTAGGTTTAATCTCTCCGACCTCTAACATTTCTTGAAACTGTTTCTTTATTTCATCTTCATCCGTTCGCAGAAGTCAGTATCTTTGTACGGGATCTGGTTTTGAATCAGTGTACGAATTTATTTCGTGTGGTATTCCTCTTACACCTGTTAGTTTATTGCCATCCGAATAGAAAATGTCCTGGTACTTCATGCACAATTTGTCACGTCTGTGTTTCCTGTGATAATTTCTATGATTTGCACTTCTCTACTTTTCCCTACTTGTGCTGGTATTGTTTCGTTTCTATTCTTTATCTCTATATTATGAGTCAGTTTCTGTGGTTGGTATGGTTCAAGAAGCGTTTGCACGTTTTTTATTTGTGTGTCATGGTTTAGTGTGTTTACTACTAGAACTTTTACTCTGCAGTTGACTGGTTATATTAGCATACGAGTTATAAATACTCCTGTTATTTTGCCAGCTTCACACAAACTTATCTGATCTACCTAAATTATCTGATCTCTCATCGTTTTTATCTCTATTACTGTTTCACTCCCTGCAGGAAGTATTGTTGCATTCACTGTTTGATTTGAGAATTGTGTCTGTCTCGTGCCTATTTGTATAGTGTTCGAACTATATCTGATGTCTTCTTTGTATTCATAACAAAAATCTCGGACACAGAGACACGGACACACTCTGTTTTATTAATGATACTTCGGCTCCTGAATCTAATAATAGGTGTGGTTGTTTATTTTCGGTGCAATTGTATCTCTGTTCGTTTTGAATTTGGACACCAGATTGATTTTTACATGTTTGTCTTGCATTTCTGGATAAAAAAGTCTCTCCAGTATGTTTATGTCATTTACACCTTCTAACCAATGTTCTTCACTTTGGTTTTCCGCTTGTTTTTTTTGTTTTACTTATGTACTTGAATTTTACCTTATGTTTATTCTTTAGGTATTTCCTAATGCTCACGATTGTTTGCGTTATCATGCCTCTTGTTCTCGTTCTCAAATTAGATATCCTATACATTATTATTTCACTTTGTTTTTCCACTAGTCTGAATAATATTTCTAAGATTACTAAGAATTCTGTTATCGATTCTATTTTAACACTACTTAGTAATGCTTATGCTACTACTCTCCACATGTTCTATAGTTTGTTGGGTTTGTTTGAAATTTACTAAAATTCTGCGAAAATTCTCCCCCTCTGTTGTCTACTGTTCCCTCTTATAGCTAATGCTGCTTGATTGCGAGTGTCTGGACTGATTAGGTATATTTCTGGAATGATACCCATTTGAAGAGCATAATTTTTAGCGTAACTTAAATGATTGTTTCTTGGATCCAACTTCAGCTTCTCTCCTACATCTGACCGTACTCATTGGAGTTTCCCCTGGGTACTCTGTGAAGTGGATAGTTGTTGCTAATTGAGTTGACTCGGGTATACGCGATTTATCCTCATATTGTCAAATCGCTCCTCTAAATCGTTTATCGTTTTCCTTGGTTGGTCATTCGTGTTCCCATTTCTATTTCCCAGGTATTTGCTTGTGCCCTCACTGTATGTGTGTCCCGTCATTGTCTTACAATAGTCGCATTATTTTGGTTGGAAACCTGTCTTCTGTGTAAGTTGTCTATTGTTTGTATAGCCCGTCTGTTGTGTTAGTTGCCGATATTGCATATAGCGATTTACAGGGTTATTTGATTGTTGATTGTACGTGTGTTATGGTGGCACAGATATCATGTTATAATTTGGATTATACTGGTTCCTGTTCTGTTGCTTGTTTGTTTGTGTGTCGCCCAGGCCATGAGTCATCGACCGGAACAAGTCTTAGTCGGAAGGAGCAATGTCTGATGAATAAGGCGGGTAGAATAGGACATCCCATTGTAGCGCCTGCAAAGTTTCCTTGACGACTTTTGCAACATGTGGCCGAACATTGTTGTGCTGAAAGGTAACTTTGTCATGAATTGATAACGTTCTCCAGTGATGGTTTCGTTAGGCTGGAGTAGCTCATAGTAGATCACTCCGAACAGATCTATCCGATGCACAGCATTAGCTTCTTGCCATGAATATTCGGTTTGGCTGTTGAAGTTGATGCATGAACGGGCTTAGCCCACGATTTTCTGCGCTTTGGGTTGTCGTAGTGGCTCCACTTTTTGTCCCCTGGTACGGTTTGATGGAAAAACCCCTTCCGATTTTGTCTTTGGAGCAGTTGTTTGCACGTGAAAAAACGGCGTTCGACGTCTCTTCTCTCTTGGCTTGAGTTCATACGGAACCCAATTTCCTTGTTTTTGCACCATACCAATGGCCTTGAGACGTTTTTGAATCACCTGTTGAGTCACTCCCAAAGTTTCAGCGAGCTCCTCTTGAGTTTGGCATGAATATTGGCCCAATAATGCCTCCAACTCAGCGTCTTCAAACTTTACTGACCACTGGTGTCAAAATTGCCACTTTTAAAACACCGGAACCACTATTCACATGTTTTAATTGATGGAGCATGTTCTTCGAGCTGCACTTTTCTTCAAATTAAAACTAAAAGGCAGCGCTTCCCGTAAATGGTTTTTGTTGGCATAAAGGTTGACATGTTTAGAACAGAATAGTAGCTATGTCATCTTTTGTAAATCCCTCAAAACTTATTAGTACACCCAATACTATTATTCGTTCTGTGGCTTTTGCTTCATTTATCATTTCGTCAACATCTTTTTTAATAGTTCCTACTTTTTCTTAGTTTGCTTTTTCATGTAAATGTTTTAAGTAGTTCGGGTCTATTTCCGCCAGCAAACACTTTAAACCCTGCTTTGTAGTTTTCTAAGCCATCAATTAGGCAATATCCATAGTTTCTCACGGTCTCCCCGTATGACTTTATTAGTTTTTCGAATATTTTTTTCTTCTGTTGTTGCCAGCATGTTAATTACGCTGTCCACCGTTCCCAGAAAACGTAATAAGTTGTTGGTTCTATGCGCGTTTTCTTCGCCACGGAATTCGTGTACGAAATTAGCTATGTTCTTTTGGATTTCCTTTGCGCTTGACATGTTGTCTGGTGTCGCTGTCTATTGCTTAATTATTCTGCTGTTTCCAGCTCGTGTACCTAATTTCTGTTGTGCTCCTATGTTCTCTACTGTTATCTCTGTGATTGTAGACATTGTTCTACTTGTGCGATCTCTTTTGGTACTGCATCTGTTTGTGTTGCGCTTTGTTTGCGTTAACTGTGTGTGATTGCCTTACCTGCTGGTTTTCGCTTCTGTTTGTGTTTTCTTGTTGTTTGCTTGCTCTTTTGTAGCTATTGGAACTGTTTTGTGCTGGTCTATTTCAGTTGCCTGTACCGTGTTGGTTCACATTGTTTTACCTGAATTTCTTTCGTGCTTGCCATTTATATACTTCTTCCGTTAGTGACTCCGTCGTTATCTTGGTCGCGGTTCCCTTCGTGCTAGTTGTTTTCTCTATACTGGATTTTGTCTGACTACAGGTTCGGCCCTCTCGAAGTACCGTTGGTTGTCTCGTGCCGGGTGTTTGTCGAGTTGGGGAACGTTTAGTTTTGGTTGACCTTTCTTGGAACGGTGTTTCCTTGCTCATAGAATTGCTTATCACGGTCACCTTGTTTAGTGTTTGTGATAAGATTTTAAGGAATTTTTTTTTCACTTTCGCTCGTGTTGAAAGTTGGGATTTTCAACCCTAATTTGTACGAATGTCAATATTGGGCTCGTGGTTGAGTTTACCTTAACTTAACTCTATTTAACTGAACTAAATCACCTCAGGTGCATGTCTTTGTTATTTAGAGTTAGTTGTCTGTAGTACTATAACAACAAAAAGCGACTACTTAGGAAATTAATGAGAGTCAAGCAATCTTATTTGTTTCCTTTTTATGACATTTCATAATAGTTTACTAATAGAATTACGTGAAATAGCCTCCTGATAATTTGCGAATAGTGTCAAAATGCGTATAATATACACACATATACATTGATAAAATTTAAATCATGACAAAAAATATCAGTGGATTTGCATAGTGTAGACAGCGGGTAAATGATTTTTTATTACGATATTCATAATTTCTTATCTTTTTGCTATCTACTTATCTTAGTTAATCACAACAATGATTAACTGAAAATTATTTCGAGGATCTTGGGAAATAACAAATATGTTAGAAAAATAGAGTAAGTATGTTGAGTTCTATATTAAGAGTCTATACAACTCAACATACTACAAACTTAACATACAGTTAAGCTGTATCTAACTCAACGGTATGCAAATTCTGGGAAATTTAAAAACAAAATCATCAAAAAAACTCATTGCAAATTCCAAGAAATTTCGAGTAATTCGGGTAGTATAGAAAAGCTTGTGTAATCTTATGTTTCCAATAAGAATTCTAGAATAATCTAGATATTTGCATTATATTTCGAATATTCTGGAAATACTTGGATAAACTAAAAATCATAGAATAATCTTAAAAAATTAAGAAAACAATAATCTGAAAAATACCGACTACTGCGAAGACTGCCATCGCAAAACCATAGATAATCTCGAAAATACGACAGTGTCGATAATTCGAATAACCTCGATATTAAGCTAAGCTACGCAACGCTATTTGAATCTGGAAATACTCGTATACATAAAAATCTTTAATTAAGGGAATCTCTTCTCTGTAAGCTAATGCATTTGAGTGCTTTTCCTACTCGTAATTCAATTAGAAGTTAAACTATAAAAATAATATTGAAAATCTCGAATAATATCGTAAATAACTAGAAAATCTCGGAGAGCCCCAAAAATATCGAAAATCTCGATACATCACTAATTCTGGAACATCAGGCCTTTCAAAATTTGAGTATATTCGAATAGATTCAAATAGAATAATCAAGATGTTCTCAAAAAGAAAAAAAAAAAAACAAAAAAAAAAACAAAAAAAAAATTGAACATTCCCGAAAATCTCGAATAAACTTAGATTCATAATACATATAGTATAATCTTGAAAATCTTAAAGCTAAGTGATTCAAATGAAAGAACTCTTTCTCACAAAAATAACTAGAAAACCTATGATAATCTCGAAAATGTTGAGTAATGTTGATAATTTCGAATAAGTTAGGTAACAAGCAACATACCCGCAAAGTGATTTTGTGAATTATTATAATAAATTGTGTTGTATTAATTTTTGGTGTTAAATAAATAAATTTGTTCGTGTTAAACGGAAGTGTTTTAGTAACTTATTTTATTTATAATATTTTATCATGTGGATGCCGGCATTGCACTGTACAGAAAGAATATAAGAATGTAAATTGGAATACATTTAGTCCAGTCACTATGTCTCGATGATATGATTTCATAATCAAAGACTTATTAGCTCAAAACAGATCTCTTACAATTTTCAGAAAAATTTACTTTATATAATTAAAAATGTTGTGTTTTGTGTTTGTAGTTTGAATTGTTCTAACTGCCAAAGACGTCACGAAAGATACTCAGAACCAGAATAGGAGATACTGAGTTATTCTAGGGCGCCTTCGGTAACTGTTTCCTTTGTTCGAAAATCTATCTTCTATAATATAAAGGTCTTAGTCTGTCACGTGAATTTTATTTAAAACAGCTGCCAACATAAATCGTACACTGCAGCACCTTAGCGCGATAAATTGTCCGATTTAGTATGTTATACTACCAAAATAGGTCAGAGTCGAATCGACGAGTGATTTTCAAAGTAAATTTTAATAATGTCGTAGCGTTGTTCAAGCGTGAGACTATTCATGATGATTTGCCAGAGTATACTGAGATCTGCCAGAGTATATTTTTCATACAAATTTAATTTTTTGTTTTATTTTTTACAATTTCAAGTTCTATCAGGCTTAAAAAACACCCTTTACAACATCGCGAGTAAAGTATTGTTCATCGTTAAGTAGTTGGCCTTGCTGTGGGTTTGGTTCAATGTTGATCTTTACTTGAGCAGAAATTTGTGAACGGGGGATCGTGCGACATATTGCCCATGCGAGAAGACTGAGGATTGAAGGCTGATACCGACGTGATCATAAGACTGGCCCCGACTCTTCTTGATTGTGATAGCATATGTTGCAGCCCTCGGAAATGATCTTCGCTTTGATGAAGTTTCGGGCGAGTTCTTTAACGATCAATCGAGTTCCATGTTCCATTACACATACTCTTCTTCAGATTGAGATTACGAAGCAGTATTACAATCATTTCTTTCTTGAGCAGTAGAACTTGGGGAGGCATGCCCGATGGTATCTGCTCGTTCAAGAACTCGACGGGAAAATTGAGGCAATCATTTAGATCCTACGACTCGATGGAATCGGCGCTGTAGTAGATCATTGGCTCGCCAGTCATTGCATCGATGATCTTGCGGTTCATCTCTAATGTTTGCGCGTTGGTAGGTGCAACGATAACGCTCTTTGATAACTCCTTGATTGATAGATTCCCAATGTTTCCGAAGATTGTGCTCATTAAATCATCAGTTGTAATCATGCTGTCGGGTATCTGAATTGTGTCCTCTTCATAAATTCCATATAGGGAAGGCAATCTTCCGGAACCGACATCCAATAGCCAATTGTTGTGTTCACTCTGCCATTCGCTACACATATTTCTTGTAAGAGTAAGATGCTGCAACTCGCTCTAAAGTCTGCTTGATTTGACGCAACACTCGATTATTTCCGTTCGTGTACCTCGCGGAACTACTGGCAACGTTTGTCGAAAGTCTCCACCCAGAACTAACACCTTTCCACCAAAATTTTATTCGTTGCTCCTCGTTCTGTCTTCTTCGAAAGCATAATGATTTCATCAATAACAATGAGTGCGGCTTCACGAAGAGCAGCTGCTTCAGGAGAGTTCAAGCGCATAGACGAAATTGATTATTTTGAAAAATAAAAACGTTTTCGTTAGTGTCATTCGAAATGTTTTTTTGAATGGTTTTTTTGTAAAGGAGAAAAAATTTAGTGTCTTATAAAAAAATAAGAATAATTTGTAATTTTTCCCTTGAAAATGATGCAAACCATCGAAAATTTGGGATACTAATAAAACATAGTATGCATTGAGCGTTACAGAATCATTGAGTGAGTGAACTGAGCCTTTCTTATTATATGTAGATGTATAATTACTTGAGAATTAAAACTGCCCTTCATACCAGAGGACGCAAGTAGCAGCTAATAAATCTCGTTGTTACCAGAATTTAAAAAAGCTTCTATAATCGATATATTGACATTTCAAATATTTATTAATACGACGATCATTTCTTAAATTACCGTAAAATAAGCCAAATTTCGATGATTATCCTCCAGCGCATAATTCGTTTATAATAAATTTATCCGTCGTATTTAATTACAAAACAATTTTACATTGAAGATAAAATTAGCTTTACCACAAAACCTTCGTTAAAATTAAATTTATATAGATCAATATATTTTTTTATTGTTTGCGTTTGCTTTGTCAAATCAAATTAAAATAATAGTTTAATAAAAAATCCGATGTGACCAGAACATGACTTTCAAATACTCTTTAATTTTTGGCGTTAGCGTATCGGTCCTGCGTAGCTGCTTTAGCAAAGAAAATCATCTTAAAATAGAGGTTGAATATTTCAGTATTAGAAGTGTGATCCTCCCTAACTCCTTAAAGAATACCTCCCAATTATTCAACTAATTATTTTACGGTCATACTGGTTACTGAATAAGCCGTCTAACTCTTGAAGCAAACCGATTCGTGTTTCTTTCGTGTGGTTGTCGTACAAAGACAAAATATTTATTAAATTCATCATAAATATGCCTTTTACGAATTTGACGTGAAATAAAATTTTTCATATAAAAATGGCACAAGCGAAATCGAAAATGGAAATTTCACCCGCCGAATTATACTTTGTAGTAAGCGGTTTAGCTAGCGAAAATAAATTTTTCGTATTAGAACGTTGATGTCTTTACTTTACCTCTACACATTTGTCACTGCGTTTCTATCTTCTCTTATACGATAAATGTGAAGTTAAATTTTGACATTTCATCGTTTAAATTTTTTCAATCGCCTTTTTATTAAATTTTTAAATATAAATTTACCAATTGAATTTACGAGTATCCTGATCTAAAATTATACGAAAATCGACAAACAAATTTTTTCACGCCTGATTTATCTTGTTTTTTTTCATCCAAAGTAAACAAAAATTAGAGCATGTTCAACTTCTTCTGATTATCATCCAAAATTGTTCGTGTGTAGATGCGCTTTCTACTAGGCTTAAACTGCAACATAAATAGCACAATACAAATTTCTATTCAAATTTGTGCTACTATCGAAGGTTACCATGACAAAAATATTTGACAAATAGTACTCGCATATTTCGGAGTATAATCACAAAAACTAATATATACACTAACATGATAGTTGTAGAACCGATAAAAATGTGACTTAAGTATAGTGCAGTAAGCTAAGATATTATTGCTATGGAACTAACGTTTGTACAGTGCTAATTTAGCTGTGGAATAAACGCAGCAATTGTTGTACCATATTAATAAAGACGAAGGACAGGCTGATACAGGTTCACCAAGCACAATACTTTTCCTCTTATGTAATTGGAAAGTAAAAAATTCCTTCCAATCATCGCAGAACAAGAATGAATTATATGATATAACTATATTTATTGGCTTATTATAAATAAATTTAACGTATTGTTAGTACCGCTACAGGCTAAAACAATAAATTAAAGGAATTTAGTTTATCAGTATTGATATGTATTACATACCTTTAGGTACCTACAGATTTCGTTCCCCGCTTTCATCCCTGTAATTATCACTTAAGAATAACCATTATTATTATTTGAACGGGTACTCATAAAAATAGTTAGCCAAGATGGAAGACAGCAGAAAACAGTCAACAAAATATGTAGTAGAATAAGTTTTGTCTTTTTGTAAATAGAAATAAGAAGTAGTAGAATAAGTTTTGTCTTTTTGTAAATAGAAATAATAGAATAAGTTTTGTCTTTTTTTATTATCAAATGTGTTATGTTAAATTTTTGTGAAATAATTAGCTGATCGTTTAAAAATTTAATGAAATATCATAACAAAATAGAATTACCACTTGACCACCAATAGTTTAGAAATGGTTGGCTTGACTGAAACATAAAGTAGTGCAAGCTCGACAAAGGGTTATTATAATTTTAATAAGTTAAGCATACATATATCAAAACATTTTTTTTTTGGTTTTACTGCATTTAAATAAATATGTATATTGATCAATAATGACCTCTAATTTATCTTTGTCGTTTGTTTTTATATTACACCATCTTTATTCGGTCTTTTTTAGACATTTTATCGTGTTCGTGTTCAAGATTGATTTTCGAAATAAACAGAATATTGTATTTTTTATAATAATAATAATTATTTTACTAAAACATCTTATAATGATATGGTGCACAATTTTAACTATCAAATTAACTTACGATCGGCAAGTATAGATATTCATTTCTGTTTATAACAGCTCATAGATAGCAAATAAACGAAACGCTGGTAATAAAAAAATAATAAACTTCTCCTAAACAAAAGACCTAAGAAAACATTAAGGATTTAAAAAAAATAAGGTGTTAATTAAAGGTTTCGAACAGTTTTAGAGAAACCCAAATAACAAAAGAAAATTTATTAGAAATTGATCGAGTTAATTGCATACTTACCATTTTATATCCATCAATCTTTTAGCGTATTTTTAAGATGTTAGGCTAAAAAAAATCATAAATTCGGTTGAACAATTTTGTGTTAGTTCCTTTATTAACCATATGCTACACGTTTCGTTCACAGCATTGATATGTGCTTAACAGGCAAAATAATATGTCTTCTATATTTCTGTGGTATTCGTTTATTTTAGAAGATCTAATTATTTAAATGTTCCTAATTTATTAGTTGATTAAAATACGATATACGGCTATTTCAATGAGAAATTTACAACCACAATTCCGCCGATGAATTAAATAAGCCCACAAAAGTTTTGAATTTGGCGTAACCAGTTATACATTTTTTTTCTGTCATTTGATTATTTGATTCCGAACTTATGAAAAATGCTAATTTACACAGAGAAAAATCGATCACCTAAATTCATACAAACCTAAGAAGATATCTTAATAGATTTCATCCAAATTAAATAGAATTTCGTTTTATTTTAATCTATGAGATAAACTCTAACATTAAAAGGTTTTCTTCTTGTTTCAATAAAAAGAAATTTCTCTTAAACAAAAGAGAATTTCTTTTATTATAAAAAGATTTTATTTCGATTTTATAAGGTTCGCTCGCAACTAGCTTTTTAAAATGATTTCGATTTATTTCAATAATTAATACCTCTCAATTTTAAAAATACTCTTCTTGTTTAAATATTTCTCTCTCTTGTGTTTAAGAGGACTTTCTTTTAGTTTTGAATCGTTTGTCTAATAAAAAACAATTTTAAAATTAAAAATATTTCATTTATTTCGTTATAAAATATATATTTCAAACTAAAGTTAAAATTAAAATCTTCTCATTAAAAATGTAAATTATTTGTGAATAATAGTTTGATTACAATTTAATTTTGATTCTTATAATTACCTAATTTATTTTGGTAAATAATATTTATGTTATCAATTGTTTATTTTACCAATATTTCTTCATTCTTATTGCTTTAGATGAGTCTTTTAGTATATTAAGGTGCACTGGCGGTCCGTTAAAATCATAAAAGTTAAAAAACATATATTCCTGAGTTGGTTTTGTGATAATTACTGATTGGAAGTGTTCAGAAAAGGAACTTTGTGTTCATTTGACAGAAAGTGCGAGAGGTTGGCTATTTTCATATAATACAATGTCTATTAATTCGAGAATTTGTAAATCACTGCAGTTACTGATGCTCACAAAATTGCCAATTTTAAAAGGTTTTCCTCGAAATATAATTGAACTTGTTCTCTGATTTGGATGTCTTTTAACATCTGTTTAACAAATATTACAATAATAAGATATTTGAATAATTTCAAAAGGTTTTACGTCAGAATTATAAACATATTCTTCTTGGAAGAAATTCCTTTCAATTATTTAGTTCGAGAATCTTAGAGAAGCTTTTATTGCTAGTGATAAAGTTATGTTTAATCTAGAAGTTATATTACGAGCGTACGTTTTGTTGTAGTTTATGTGGTGCTTGAAATCTGAAACACGATAAAATCTTGATGGCACCTAAACTTCTTATAATATTCGGATAATATACCAATTTATGAAATTTAGGCTTTAGAGGCAGTTTAAATAGCGTCTGGTACTGTTCATTGTGACTCGGAATTAAATGTTGAAGTATTCTTAGAGTTTCCTCATCAAACCAAAATAGGTAGAAGTAAAATGTCAATTAATTTGACCAAAGTTATCATAAATTTGTAAATTTTATTGTCATAATTTACAAAGTCTCCTATCAATATTGGCATAAAATGGAAAATAGTCTTCATTTGTCTCGCGTTTATTTTAAAATTGGAACTTTGGATATGTTTTTTTTTTTCAATTAGTGGACTTTCTCTATTTCTAAAAAAAACATAGCCGAATTTTTGTTTTATATAATTGAATTGTTCTAGAGAAAACAATTTTTCTTTGTAAATAAAATTATTTAAAATAACAGATACATAAATCATATTTATTTGAGTTAAAAATAGATATTTCCTTTATGCAAAAATATCTCCATTATAATTAGTAAGGTCGCATAGATAATCATTGTATTCGGTACTCTCTTTTCGCATATCTTGTTTTTTCCGTTTACATACCCTACACCAGGAATCACCTAATATTTGAGCAAGTTTAAAATATAAATTACAGCTTTCGTTTTCAGATATTATCTGCACTCCATGTTCTTCAAGATATTTAAGAATTTCTATCAGAGAATTTAATGAACGATTACATCCAAATTCATTAAAATCAGTGGATTTTATGAAACCGGCAACAAATATATTATTTAATCTATTTATTTGAAAATTTGGTATCATTGGAAAACTATAATATATTCCCCAAATTTTGGGTCGGCCAGATTTGGCTCCTAATGGATCATTTATTTCAAATTCATCCATATAAATAAATATAGGAAAGTTATTTTATCAGTATTAGTGTTGAATTCATCCCAAATTGACCCGTTTAGCTTTAATTATCAAATATTTTTTTTAATAAACCAGGATTTTCAAAATATTTTTTGATTTGAAATTTAATGTCGAAGAGGCAACCTTCTGATTTACATGGTTCAAGAGGTGGAGTATAATGTGAAATTACTTCTGCAAGCCTGTAATTTATTGTAATTGGTTGCGGAGAACTATATACTATATTCCAAACTTGTAAAGAAATTTTAAAAATTTAAATTCCGTGTTTAACTGGTCAAATGGGTTAAATAGTACTTGGGCGACATCGTCATTCAAGGTAAAACTTTTGGACAATTTATCGAAAATAGGTGTCATTATAAATTCTGTAACTAAATTTTGAATATTTATTATAGTTTTTCATGAAAATTCTGGTCTCTGATATAATTTTAGAAGAAATTTTGTTATAGATACTTTTAAACTGTCAGATACAATAAATTTAAAGAGAAGATTCTTGAATGTTACTTGAATTTGTATTATTTTCTGTCTAAGAATCAAGTATAACGTTCATAACAGATCTATATTTGATGATGAATTAATTTGACTACCATCAATATTGTATTTTAAAATATGTTCGTGCTTTTTTAAATGCTTCTTGCTTTAAATGCGTGAATATTTTGGAAATTTTGCATACAATTAACCTGCTGACATATAAATTTACACGTATTTGGAGTACCATAAACAATTTTTAAATATTGTTTAAATTCATTTATATTAATAAAAATAAGCACTGAAATCGAATTAGTTTTTTGTTTGATTTATCTTATTAATTAAATTTATTACGGATGGATATTCCTCCGATTTCAAGTTAAAAAAATATTCTTCCAGAAAGAGCCAAACTAATTTACTTTTTCTTGAATATTGTATTTTAAAAACACATAACATAATTTAATAATTGTGTCTCTGCCCTTTATGAATGTTACAGGTTTATATTTTATTCCTTTAATAAATAGTTACAATTATTGCTTAAATTTATAATTATTTATTTTCTTTTTCTGGATCGGTAGGAAATTGATGATTAGATTTAAGTTAAATTTTATGTTTAAATGGTTTTTAACGTTTATTTCACTTTCTACTTCTATTACCTATTTTTTAGCCATCGAACTTTTGTCTAAAGTACCCTTGTTGTTTCAGAGCATTAAACTACTAAAACTTAAACACAATCACACTTAAAAATCATGAAAAAACGTAAATATTATGACGAAAACCTAAAAACTTATGATCGAAAATCATAAAAACTACGGAAAACCGTAAAAAATTACAAATAACGGAGAAACGTAAAATAAATCGCGGAATAAAGTTAAAATTAGTACATATTAAGAAAACAAATTTAACATAAATGTTTTATTTATATTTACATTTTAAATACTTCTTTGAAAATCACGTTTGGTGTAAAAACACGGTTGTTTTCAAATAATTTCCCTTGACAACTAGCGTTTTTTATCAGAATCTTAATGTTGTTTGGCCCACCAAAACCAGATGAAATGTCAGATAAAATTATAGAAAAAGAAGTACATTTCTGGAATAAATGTACTATATATATGTAAATAGTGACCGGACGGCTTGGTTTCTCCGGACATGTTCTGGTTTTTCAAACTTCTGCGGGAACTCCAATCCCAAATGGCATGGTTCAAAAAATCTTCAGGACGTAATTTAATTTATTTAAGATTGGAAACTTTTTATAGAAGATTGTTTTCATCGGCTTAACATCTCCGATGTATAAAAAAGTTCACTAAAATACATCGACAAATGTGTGTTTGCTGGAGGCGTAGGAAATTGTCTGGTTGGCCTGTTTAAGGAAAACCAAAAATTGGCAAATCTAATTTTTGATTTATGGTATCGAACATAATATTATTGGTACTAATGTTCCAAAATATTTCTTGCCGTTGGGCCATGTTTTATATTTAAAAAATGTTGATCCCAGCCCAATCTTATGTTTTATAATTGAAAAGAAACTATTCATAGAATTTCAAAATATTTCAGATAAAAATTTCACAAAATCCATCAACAATATAATTTTTGATTTAAGGTGTCGACCAAAATATCATTGGCAGTGTTCCACAATATTTCCTTAATTGGATCCATGGTTTAATTAAGAAATCCGACCCCAGATGATATGTCTAAGGAATTTTCCAGAACCGGAACTAATTAATTTCGTATTAGGAACTACATAAAGAATCGACTTCCCATCTCAAATTACGGTGTTTCGCAATGTTTCTTGAATTTGGCTCCTATTTTATTTCAGAAATTCGACCCCAAATGATATGACCCAAAAAATTTTCAGAGTGAGGATAGTTTGATGTTTTTTAAGAATTGCTGATAGAATAAACTCAGAAACAAAATTTCACTAAAATTCATTGAGAAACGTGTTCCATTTGGTACTGGAAATGTAGTAATGCCTGGATTAGTTATATACGTAGTGAAAAAAAACATTTCTCTTTGGCAAACCTAATTTTTTGATTTATGGTTTGCGTTTATGGACCAAAGTAACATTATCAGTGGGGAAACTCCATCCCTGCCCCAAATGGAACTGGTGTGGTTATATACCATTCTATTGAAACCTAATATCTGACTTAACCAACATATTTGATGATTAATGAATTAGTTGAAAGCGGGCTTGGAACTTTTCTAGGAGAGTTTTCAGCACGTTTTGAAACCAGTGGATGGTAATGTAACCCGTCGCTACCAAACCAATTTTATATATCAATTTTTTTTTTAATCATTTCGAGATTTCAATTGAGAGAAAATCAATTGACTAAAATGCGAAATTGTGTATTAAAATTTTATTAATTTCAATTAAAATTGTGTACAACCTGCAATTCGATATATTTAATTTCAAATTATTTATATTTATGATAGTTAGTCAATATTATTTTATAAGATGCACTTTATACACTTTCTCATTGGTCAATTAATTATATTATATAGTATATTACATTTACAAAATAAAAAAATAAATTTCTTTAGTTTTAACTTAATATTTTTGTTTATTAATTTTTTAATAATTTATAATAAAAAACTGATTTATTATAAATTAATAAAATATTAATAAACAAATATATTAAGTTAAAACTAAAGAAGTACATTTTTTTATTATACAATAATAGAACTTTACTAAAAGTAGAATATTCAAAAAATACTTACCATATTGTTGGAACAATGAACAACGCAGTATTGTAAATTCGCCTGCTTCGCCGCAAAAAATTTGAACCGATTTGAACCGATTGGCTTACTTTTAATACTTACCGTCACAAAACGATACACTAATACAAATATCGTATATGACAGCACACAATAACAAAATGTATTTTATACGCCTTGTACGTATACAAAATTCTCATGAGGCGTGAGGAATTTTGTGACCAAAATTCATGTACAGAAAAATGGCATAAATACTTAAAAAAAAATTCTCCCGATTCCCATTTCGGGACTGTCACTGATCCTATTTTACCAATTGCATAGAAGAGTCTTTACAAAATCTCACCATTGTAATACAAAAGAGTTTTTTTTTTGTACAAAATAGTTTGCCTCTTAAATATACGTAACACAGAATGAGCACCAGTTTAACAAAATGTTCAGTAAAACGAAGTTTGCTTCGAATTTCCATTCGCTAAAATGGAAATTATATTTAAGGAAGTAAAGAAAATTGTACATTTTGCTACGAAATTCCAATAAAGCATAAATAGAAATATTCGTTATTATTTTGTAAAGCAATACAGAAAATTCCTTCCAAAAAATGTTTTAATTTTTTTACTCAAATGATCACATTTATCGCGCTTTTATTAGCTAAAAGAAGTATACATTTGTGTACTTCTTTATAAATTACTGAAAATAAGTACATTATAAAATCGAAACCGGAAAAGATGTACTGTATGGGAAATTGTCAACATTTCAATCTGAACTACAAATTAACATCATTCGGTGCCAAATCAATTCTCTGAATGTTAATGATGTCACTTCGGTTTGAATCTGATAAAACTTCTACAGTAATGAAGGTGCGATAACAATTACTGAAAATCAGGCGGATTCCATTGCATAGTCTCTGTTTTGGATTAAAATTGCATATTATCAACACAATTGCACCTTCCCTCAATATCAATGCATGTGGCGGCATTCTGGAAAAAGCGAATACTATATGTGCATCATTTGGGTAATTGCTCACATCATTTTAATCTTCAGATATCCGCTTATATGAGCTAGTACGTATGTAACTCACAACTGTATCTTTGTCTTTAGCGCATAGAATGATTCGTTTTGCCATTTCTTCTATTGGTAGTAATGTCTGTGAAGCTGGCACGAAAAGTTAGCACGTAAAACGCAATGGCAACACTTTTAGTACAAACAAATCAAAGTCACATTTGTACTAAAAAGTTAGCACGAAAAATGTAATATTCGATAGCCCGGAATAAAGTTAGCACGAAAAAAGAGAAAATTAAAGAATAACAAAAATACAGTAGAATATTCATATTTATATAAATAGTTGAAATCAAGAAAAGTTAGCACGAAAAATATTAAAACCAGCTCTTTTGTTTTCTTGTATCGATAATTAGAATAAATCACGATGTATAAATAAAAATAAAAACAATACCGAAAACTAACCGGAATACATTTATTTTCACAATTTAAAATTTATTCCAAACCTGAATTAATTTTGTCAGTAATTAAGAAAAATTTAAATTCTTAAATACAAATATTGACGAAACACAGCACGAAATATAATTCAAGTACAAGACAGGAAGGAAGTAATAACGGTCCGTGCTGGACCCTTCCTCAAATTTGTCGGACATGAATTTAATTTTCAATTAAAATAGAATCATTAACGAGTTATTTGAGTAAATTTTATAAATTTTGTATGGTTAGGAAAATAGTACTAACGGTCCGTGCTGGACCCTTCCTCACATTTGTCGGACATGAATTTAATTTTCAATTAAAATAGAATCATTAAGGAGTTATTTGAGTAAATTTTGTATGGTTAGGAAGAGAGCACTAACGATCCGTGCTGGACCCTTCCTCACATTTGTCGGGCATGAATTTAATTTTCAATTAAAGGAGAATCATTAACGAGTTATTTGCACGGATCGTTAGTACTCTCTTCCTAACCATACAAAATTTACAAAATTTACTCAAATAACGCGTTAATGATTCTACTTTAATTGAAAATTAAATTCGTGTCCGACAAATGTGAGGGAGGGTCCAGCACGGATCGTTAGTACTCTCTTCCTAACGATACAAAATTTACTCAAATAACTCGTTAATGATTCCACTTTAATTGAAAATTAAATTCATGTCCGAAAAATGTGAGGAAGGGTCCAACACGGACCGTTAGTACTCTCTTCCTAACCATACAAAATTTGCAAAATTTACTCAAATAACTCGTTAATGATTCTACTTTAATTGAAAATTAAATTCGTGTCCGACAAGTGTGAGGAAGGGTCCAGCACGGTTCGTTAGTACTCTCTTCCTAACCATACAAAATTTACAAAATTTACTCAAATAACTCGAAGAAAAATCGAAGAAGAAGGAATTCAAGTCACCACTATAAGGATTCACATTAAGCAAAGACGTCTCTCTGCAATATACTGTCCTCCCCGGCATAACTTGAAAAGAGAGAACTACATTAAACTATTTAAATCGCTAGGACGTGATTTTACTATTGGAGGTGGTTTTAATGCAAAAAACACTTATTGGGGATCTAGACTTACGTCGTTAAAGGGTAAAGAATTGTTTCAAGCAGGGCAGACATCAAAATGTGAATTTTACTCTGCTACTTCCGCAACATACTGGTTCAGTCACCAAGCTAAGATACCGCACCTAATAGACTTTTATGTAGCAAGAGGTATATCTCAGAACTATATTCACATTGAAAACAGCAATTCTCTAGTATCGGATCACTCACCGATTATCATGACAGTCAGTGAAACGGTAATTCAAAGGGAAAATGCACCCAGATTAACAAATTCAAAAAAAAAAAACTGGGATCTCTTTCGGGAACTAGTGGAGGAAAAAATCAATTTCCATCAACTGGAACAACTCAATGAAATAATTATGTTGCGTTGGCCATCACCTTCATTATACAAAATAAGAAGACGCTTAACATATCCTACTCTAGAGAGTTGGTACGAGAAAAACGACGCGCACGTAAAGCCTGACAAATTAACGAAACCCCGGAGAACAATACAATTCTTAACAATTTATGTAACAGTCTCCAACCCCTTCTTAAAGAAGTTAAAATTGAATCAATCAACAGATTTCTAGTTAGCCTAACTGATGAAAAAAATTCTGATTACTCACTGTGGATGGCGACGAAAGGGCCCAAAAGACCAAAAAGGCAAGTGCCTTCACTTAAAAAGGATGATGGTACCTGGGCAAAAGATCACAAAGAGAACAAAGACTCGATACGAAGAGAAGGCTGATGTGTTTGCGGAGTATCTCCGGGAAACCTTCCAGCCATTACCAAGGCAAACTGCCAATGAAAATATAATGTCAATTCACAAGCTAGATAGCTTGACATACGGCAAGTAACTCTCAAAGAATTAAAAGAAGAAGTGAAAAGTAGCATGAATGTTAGAAAAGCCCCGGACAAAGACTTCGTAAGCTATTACACATAATTAATGCGACCCTTCGGTTAAAATATGTTCCGCATCAAAACCTGATAAACCACCTAACGATAAAAAATCATACAGGTCAATTTCTTCCAAAAGCATTCTCAAACACAATTGAAAGAACGTTAGAACGTAAAAAAGTATGCTCAAGCATATACCTGGACGTCGCGCAAGCATTCGATAAAGTTTGGCACAGTGGTCTGGAATACAAGCTGCACAAAGATCTACCGAGGCAATTCTATGCCATACTAAGATCTTATTTATCTAATAGACATTTTCGAATGAAATATGAGGATGAATACTCCGGGCTAAAGAAAATCTCTGCCGGTGTCCCGCAGGGGAGTGTTTTAGGACCAATCCTGTATTTATTATATACAAGGGATATACTCAAAATAACCGCAGAAATCGATAGATTGATGAATTCTAAGTAAAAAATGTTCCATGTAGTTTTTCCGATAAATCAATATTTTACGAATAATACGCGAGTGAATATAGCGTAAAGGCACCAGTGCACGGCCACTTAACGATTTATTTTGACAATTATCATTCACAATTCTAAAGAAAGTTAGCAAGCCAAAATATTTATTATTTAGGAATAAGTGTAGCATATTTCTAACCGTTAACTTTTACACTTAATTATAACTCAGCTATCTTAAAGTCAAAACTTCAATTTCGACAGTGGCCAGCCACATAAAACTAATAGTCACCCTTGAAGTATTCAATTTCCAGCCGTATATTTTCAGTTTAATATTTTATTTATTTACCTATTTTATCTAGATACATATAACCCATTAGATTCACAAAAAGGCGAATAAAAAGCTATAAATTGTAGGTAGGCACCCACATAAAGCAATATTAGGTACATAGGTATTTATTTCTGTTACCTAGGTAGGTAGAATATGTGCACGATGTAGGTAGAATATGTGCACCAAAAAAACAACTCAAATACAATTATAAAATATGTAATAACAAAAAAAAGGGTTGGCCACATTATCTCGCAATACAAAATGTCGCATTACAAAATCTCTCATACAAAATTTCGCATTTAAAAATCTCGCATTACAAAATCTCGCATTACAAAATCTCGCATTACAAAATCATCTCGCATAAACTTTTTCCCGTAAATATATAAAAATCGCGCGATTTCATATATTTACGGGAAAAACTTTATGCGAGATGATTTTTAGAAATGTTTAGAGTCATAACTAATGCAAAGTAAAATTTTACAAAACCAAGTAACAGGCAGTTTGTTATTACAATAAGTACAATTTGTTTATTGAACAACACACATTAGTGACAATAATCGTCACTATATCAATTAGTATTTGGGTTGGCTACATTATCTCGCAATACAAAATCTATTTTATAAATTAGTATTCAAATACAAAACTATTAAATCAGTTAACAGGTATAAATATATATGGATATAGTTATTTTATCTTTTATTCTGTGCGAGTCACAAATCACAATATAATTTCTTATAATTAAAACAAATCTCGAATAATATATACATATCGCCGGCGATCTGACAATACCTGCTAAGTTCATTTATCCTTTTTTTCAGGAGGACAAAAAAACTGAATAAATTAAGTTTGTACGAATATAGAAAATATTGTAACGAATATCGTTTGATAATTTATGGTAATTAAATAGATTTTAGTTGTATTTTAACAAAAAATTGTTTTATTGCCAGGAATATGTAGATAGCAGATATTGCGTTTAATTTTTTGTAAAGTTAGTAGATATTGCTAGAATATTATTTCAATTTGGATGGGTTCGTTTGCCATTCAGGGGTAGTGAAATCTTTGAAGAAATCATGATTAAGTTGAATAACGTCGTACGGTTCAGGCTGGCTTCTTGCTTCCTTGGACGCTTTGACATAGTCACTAGGCAATTCAATAACTCTGTTTTTTAGCTTCCTTTCAATACAACTGTGCACGGAATCACATTCCATTTGGGTGTGCCCTTTTGTGAGATATTTTTGGGTGATTGCAATGCAGTGCAAATTAGCAAAGTTTAAAAGAGCATTCGCCATAATATTACTTCGATTCTGGAATGTACAGCCATCAGAATAAATAATTATCGGAAGATGTTTTCCAAGACAATGCCTCTCCAAGTAGTCTATGAGACAGGAAACAAAAGTAGAAGCTGATAGTCCACAATCAAGTTCAGTGAACCAATAGCAGGTCGCTTGATGACTAGCACAATTGTAAATAGTAAAATTATGGCATCCTAATTTGGTTTTAAAATACATTTTTGTAGCATTCATCGATGGGGCTACTTTTACCGCCTGTGTCATTCGATTGTTCTTTTCGCGCACTGTCCTTCTTATCAATATGATCCTTCCATTGACTTTCGTCGATATTTTTAGTTTCATACCCGATACATAAATCGCAACGATCTTTCTTTGGAGTGAATAAGCTTAGATTCTTCTCCTTGAATATTTCCTTAAACGCCTTAATTCCAAGACATTCCGTTTGATTTTCGTCGCACACTTCTTTAGAGACTCCATGCAACTGTTTTAGGGTCACAAAATGTTGTTCTAAGTATAACTTGTTCGTGTACTTTCTAACATAATGCGAAGGTTGTTTGGGCAATTCGTCAAAAAATTTGTTTAAGAAATGTTTATATTTTTCAAAACAATTAAAGCGATAGTTCCTAATTTTACGCTTTTCGTTTTGTTCGCATTTTGAGTCATTCATTCCATATGCGCTGTCTTTCACCCAAGATTTCACTGTGAAGCGCCCTAGTCCAATAGTTCTGAGAAACATATCCCGACAAACTTGTACCATTTCCTTACCATTATTCAATTTATAAATAAGGGTATTAGCTCTTCTGCTTTCATTTTCGGTTGTTTTTCTTACAGTGGTTTGAAGGCTAACATGTCCGGATACATAAACTTTTCTCTAGTCCCATGTCATATTTTTCCAGAATTTCGTAAAAATTTGATTTCTAGCTTCCTCATTGATACTGTTAAAAAATGTTTTCTTGGAGGTCAGACACATTTTTGATGAACAGCGTTATCCAATTTGCCTTGTAGCCCGAGGCACATTATGTTTGAAAGTTTTGTTTTTGTCGCGCGATAATCCCAAATATGGTTCACCTTTCATTCTAGATCGTTGGCTTTTCATCCTCTTCCATTTATTTTCGTCCATACTCCTTTTTCGACCTTCATTCATATCTCCACAATCAGCATTTACATTGTTTTCTTGAACATCCAGGTTCTCATAATCTTGATTATTGTAGGATTCCTCTTGATCAAGTCTAACAAAGGTAATAATAAATTATTTATTAACGGATATTGTTATCATTTAAGTAAAAAAACAAAATTCACATTCAATTGGGTTTGCGCCAAGCAAAAAAGTTATATGTGTAAAGGTCGCGTTGTAACTCACGTTGTGCAGAATAAACACGAAATTTTAAAACCACCATCAGTGCATTCTCATGAACCATTGGCATCGGATAAAGTTATAGCTGAAACTAACAGCGCTCTTAAATGCCAAGCAAAAAATTCTGATCAGCCACCATCGATTATAATGAGAGATTCTATTATCAACACTTCCTGCGACTCCCGCCTTTATCTTCCAACAGCAAAAGCTCAAAGAATTAAAATTCAACGCGCCCACCGTAATAAAATTAAAGAGCCTGAAAACTTTGCAGATATTAACATTCCCGACCACATTCCATATGTTGAAGGATAATTATTTGTTTTAACCGAAGAAGAGTTCGATCGCGAAAAAATTATTTTGTTGGGAACGATTTCTTCGCCAAAGCTCCTCGCTGAATTCAGTTGTTGGATTATGGATGGTACTTTCGACGTTATACCATCCATAATGCGACAGCTGTTTTCAATACACGGACGTATTGATGGAGAAATATTACCATTGGTATTTTGCTTGATGAGCAAAAAAAGTAGAAAAGTATATGACCAATTGTTATTCAATTTAAAAAAAATTTGCTTGAAAAATGAAATTCATTTAAATCCGACGAGAATAATTTGCGATTTCGAAAAAACAATAGTATCGTCAGCATCATATTTTTTTCCGGAAACCGGTTTTAAGGGATGTTTATTTCATTTCGGCCAAATTATTTGGCGGAAGATCCAAAAAGAAAGGTTGGTACACCAGTATGGGAACATCGAATCTTTTTCAATGCAAATTAGAATGATAAAAAGCCTAGCTTTTGTGCCAGACTATGAAGTTGCTGCGTATTATGCCAGTTTGTCCAATGAGTTTAATGACACAGATGTCAAAAGAATTGGATTATGATTCAAGAAAAATTACATCGGCAATGGCAACCGAGCACCAAGATATAAACCTGAATTCTGGTCTATAGCATACTCAGGAAATGCTACTGAATGCTTCCCTCGAACGCAAAATAGTGTGGAGGCCTGGCACCGTCGTTTAAATGTTGTGGTCGGTCAACGACACGCGGGTATTTATAAAATAATAGAGAATCTAGGAAAGGAAGCGATTTTGGCAAAGCCTAGAATTGAACAACTTAAATCTGGTGTCCAGTTTCCCAAAAAACGAAAGCCAATTAACAAGAACAAAAAATAAAAAAAATATTAAAGAAAAAGGCTAGACTCACTCCAATAGAATTATTAAAAAATATTGCGTATAATATAATAATTAATTAATTATTTTAATTTTCTGTCACTTTTAGTTTTTAAATGTTACTTTTGAATTTTTAAAGATAATTGCATATATAAAATGATTTAAAATTAATTTTTCGTCATTGTTATTTTTCAATAATATTTTTGGATTTGCAAGATTTTGTAATACGAGGATTTGTAATACGAGGTTTTGTAATGTGAGATTTTATAATGCGAGATTTAATAATGCGGGATTTTGTAATGCGAGATTTTGTAATGCTAGATTTTTTTAAAATGCGAGATTACGTAATACGAGATTTTGTAATGCAAGATTTTGGAGTGCTCCCAAAAAAAAAATGGTTAGTAACCACAAAATTTGCAAGTGAAGTCTAGATTTTTCGCTTTATCGAAAGTTAGATTCGACGGTGTCGCATTAATCGCACCCTAAATTTTTGAGGTCATCCTCGCCAACGTCAGTTAAAACTTCATCATGGCATTCTAGGCAATTTATTTTCGTTTTTTTTTTTCAATTGGGAATTTTTGCACGGCATTCGGTTTTCCTTATGTGCATCCCGTTTCAAACTTTTTTTGAAGCGCTGCTCCTTATTCAATTTAATTTTATCTTTCTTTTCTATTTGGGGCCGTTCATTTTCCTTATAAAAATGTTTCCAGGCATCCGGTGACACCGACATCAGAGGTTTTTGTCGTAGATTCCGCCTGGTGGTTGTTACTATTGGCTGCGGGTAGTATAAACGCTTTTCGAAGTCCACCGACACTTGCCTCGTGGCTTTTGAAGCTAGTATTGTGCAAAAGGATGATTGAACTAAAATTAAAGAAATGTTATCAATTAATATCAAATTTAAATAGGTAGGTACCGGATATGCCTAGTAAATTGTCATTTATCGTTACCTTCGCTCGTTCTTCGCTTTACATCAATAGTTACTGGTTTGTCCATTGTTGTGCTAGTTATATCTCCTAATACAGTTCCTAATTGTACTTCGTCTCTCTCTGAAACATAAAAAATATTTGGTAGGAGGGTATATTTTAGGTAGTAGCGTATATTTTATTATCAGGTAAATAATTTATACCTGAAACTAAAGTTTTATCATGAGCTTGGTCGCTGAAAGTGGAAAGCGTATCGGATATGTCAGAGCTTATTTTCACAAGTTCTCCATTATTCGCTAAAAAGTAGGGGGCTTTGGTATTCTGGCTGGTTTCGGCTGTTTAAGATTCCTCATCTGGCAATTGTGCTTTTGTTGAGATCACATCTTTCATAATTTTATAGTCTATATTTAATAACAATAATTCCTCTTTTACAGATTCTATCACCAATTTAGCGCAATCGTGCTCTACCTTCGAAAAGGGATGAGGTTGTAGGTCAGAAGTAGATGTTTCAGTAAATGTGGCGCTCGTTTCCAAAGCGTCCTGGATGCATTTCGAATAGTCGATCGCATTTGGTTTGAAAGGAAATAGGCCACATTTCCTGGACGCGTTTTGTACGAAATTCGTTTTATCTTTCTGCTTTAGAACATCCTCCAGTAACTGGCAAAAATTTGACTTTGTGACGGCCTTTACCAAATTCTCGGGTAAGCTTTGCCAGATTCGGACGGTTTTCTTATAGTCGCTTTTCAGGCCTTTAAGTGCTCCAACATCCGTTGGTTGCATGATGTGCGTCGTATTTAGTGGCAAAGCGTATAAGATAATGCCATTGCTGCTGCAAAATTCACTTAAAGCCATGGAAAGATGGGATTTATGACCATCAACAAAAAAAAAGAATTGGTCTTTTAATGTCGTTTTTGTTTAACCAAACTTGTAACCCATTTGCTACATATTCGCAAAAAGTATCGCTCCGCATTCAGTCGCTATCAGAGCGCCCCAAAATCCACTTATTAGGCTGCAATTGATAATAGTAGCAGGCGGCCTCACACAGGCTGCTATTGATAATAGCAGCAGGCGGCCTCACGCGATAATGGCGCCTGACTTTAGCACCGTTTCGAAAAATGTCCCGTCTCCGTTAAGTATCCTAGAAGAATCTTCTAAAATATCTTCAGCGTCTATTGAAATTAAATAATCGTGAAGGTCACTGAACCACCTCCTGATAAGCCACCTTTTGATAAGTTTTCTGGAGCTCGTATTGCCAATTCTAGGTAGCAATTGAGGATGCTATGGTACCAAGTCTTCCCCGGTCGGCCTTCATTAAATGACGTTGACCGTCCATCCTCAACTACGATTTGCTGAACTGTGGACAGGAGTTCTACTCGGTTTCGATGGAATCCTCATTTTGCTAGCGAGATTAGCCACTCGACAATTTTCTTCTCGTCTTCTTTGGAGAAAATTGTGTGCATGCGGTCCTGCAAATGCCTCTTGGAATATTGAAAGTCCTGCTGATCACCCCTTAAGGGGTCCCGCTTTTAATTTGCGCAAGAGCATTTTGCAACGCTTCTTCATTATAATTACACACGGATCGTTTTCTTTTAATTATTTCTTTATATTATTTTGTGTAGTATTCTGTATAAAAATCACATTATAACGGTAAAATATGTAGAAAGTAGGTGATAAAATATTTTATAAAATATATTGATAAATTACGTAATAATAGGTAATTATCATTAAACATAAAATTAATTAAACAATAAATGGCTGAGATTAGGTTACCGATTTATATCAAATCTCCTTTATTCAGCCGCTATTATTGAGCATCGTTATTATTTGAATTTAATCAGGTAATGCGGCTGAATACAGGACGGAATGATTTTGTCTACCTATTTACCAAGTGGCATTAACTTTAAGTTCAAAGATTCAAATTAATATATCTTTAGCGATACATAAAGTAGTAACGTACTTCTCCAGCAGGCAGACAGGGATGGCTGACAAAAGAAGACAGATAAAATTTTAGGTTCAGTATACAGCCGATGCCAAAATAAACTAACTTTATATTAAAAGTGTAATTTTCAATTTAACAAAGTTCCATACTTGTAAAAAAAATGATTTGAACCACTTACCTAAAAATAAACTTAATATACAACTTTGCACACCACCACTTGAACTATTTTTTTTTTTTTTATCTCATTCGATTTACCTATTAACAAGGAAAAGTTTTTCTAGACTAAATATTTTATAAAATCGACTGTTAATAGGGAGTGGAATTTCTTTGTGTTACTTTGGGTGACATCCAGCTCCATGGTAAAATTACACATCGGCACTATATAACTTTTGTTCCTTGAGCTATTCCCTACCACTGTCCAAATTTCACGTCAATCGGTTTTGTCCGAAAGAATTCTGAGCGGAAAACCGACCAACAATGGACTAAAATGTGTATACTTATATGTACATTTCGTTTACATACAAAAACAGCTACAGTTTTAGTCTAAAACATTTGTTTACGGCACATATAGGAATGTAATTTGATATCTATATGTAGTTTTTTAACAAGATGATTAAGAGCAAAGCCTCAGTTACAATGCATCTATTCCGAAATCTCGAATTATCGATTAATTAGACGTAACGTAATTTAGTATAAACCATTACAATTTAATATACATAAATAAGACATGCAGCAGTATCAAAGATGCCTCACTTACAAATTTATGCAAACCCTAATATGTTTAAAATTCCAAAATAATTAATTAACGTATTTCTATACAATTTTGTTTGTAATTATACAAAAAAAACTTTTCATTGAATCATAAAACATGTTAACAAACCGATACATAGTTCGTTATATTTTCATTCCACAAATACATACGTTACTCATAACCATATCAACAGCCAAGGTGTTTAAACATAAAACTTCAAAATATAAAACATAAAAAAGAATAATGAACTCTCAATAAATTATTAATAATAATTATAAAATATGTTGAAAACCGTGCGATTATATTATACATATTGGAAATATATAATAAATAACTAAAATATATATTTAAAGAACACAAAAAATAATAATAAAATTATGAAAAAAGATAAAGAAATATGATGAAAATAAATATATTGTATATAACCCAAAATTATCCCTCGCTCTCGATATACGTTCGATAATAATAAATAGCGCCTCAACATTGCAAATTACCTCTATATAGTTATCCGGTTATTTAAATAAACAGCACACGATCTTTTCTGTGCTCTGTTTTTCTGCGCTGAATTGAATTTTCTTTTCTTCACTCTTCTTCACCTTTATTTTTTGTTTTTTTTTTCTTTTACGTACATATTTATTCATCATTGTGGTTAGCAAAACTTTTCCCAAATGAATGTGCTTATGTACATAAAAAAATTATGTTTATTAAGAATTTGATTATTTGAAAAGTTGTAAGCACTTTTGTCGAACTAAAGAAAAAAATAAATAACTTCAACAAGCCAAAAGTGATCGATTAACAAATGTTCGTTAAAGTCGATAAAAAAAAATTTATATTACATTTTAATAAAATGAAATCAAAAATTGATTTTGACAATTTATCTAACAAATAAAATGCGGTTCGAAAATTTACACATTAGATTTTCTAATTATTAATTAGGGAGTTAAGAAGCTTTAACCTGAACAAAAAATCGTTTTAGTTAAGGAAATTACCCTGAAAAACTAATTTAAGCAATATTAAGTACAAAAATTAAAATGCATATTTATATTGAAAGTTGTGAATAAATTAATAAAAAAATAAAACTCTTCAAAGTAATAATATTATGTAGGCTAGTTGCCTCTGTTATATTGAGAACGACATAAACTATCCGGATATTGTTAAAATCGGTTCAGTAGTTTTGGTGTGAAAGCCGCGCAATGCTAATGTGCATACAAACAGACAAAATTTTTAAAAATGGTTGTTTATGTTTAGGTATCTTATAAATAACGTAAAAAACTCAGAAAGAGCAACGTTTATAATTTTAATATGTTAAACTAGCATTTCAAAAATTGATTTGAATGATTTAAGAATGGAGTTAATGAAATTAAATTGTTGTAGTTTTATTTATAAAGTGAAACGCTTTTGATATTATTAATGTTTATGGTAACAAAAATAAAACGTATTCGTGTTTGCTTCAAAAGCAAACAATTTTTAAATTAAACGTTACACAGAATGATTTCAAAAATCGTATTCATGAAAGCTTTGTTTTGTTCGTAATATACATAATACAAATAATTAAAACTTAACTTAAATTAAAGAATGCATTATTTATTTGTAGTTTTTATACAGGGTGTAAAAAATGTACCGGAACGGTAGAATATTTTGAATGGTACACATCGCATCGAAAAACAAAATAATACGTGTTTAATATTTTTGAAAAAGCTATTCAATTACACTAAACCCGACCGCCACTCTTACCCCCTGTGGGTTGGGGTGGGGGCAAATTTGATATTTTAAATGGAAATCCCCATTTTTTATTACAGATTCAGTATATAAATACGTAACATTTGTCGTAATAAAACGCCTAGGCGCTGTATATGGAAACTCGAATACCACTAAGAAAACAAAAATTAATTTCTCAAAGTAAATATCATGTTATTTTCGTAAAACAAGGAGGAATAAAAGGTACGTTTGCGCAAAAATTTCATGTTTTAAAAGAAGGTATCCTTCCAGCAACTCGAAAAAAAAACGAAATTGATGATTGGAAGATTTGGAAATGCGATACGTACAAACCTACATAGCTTTGATATAGTAATCAATATCATATAATATTTGAATGAAT
Source organism: Tipula vernalis (assembly GCA_958295665.1). Lineage (NCBI taxonomy): Eukaryota > Metazoa > Arthropoda > Insecta > Diptera > Tipulidae > Tipula > Tipula vernalis. The sequence goes on from OY282558.1 coordinate 275,421,069, forward strand.
GATCAAAGCTAACTGTGGTTATTTTTTTGCATATCTGGGAACGAATTTTTTATTTTCCGATAGAGCACATGGTCCACTCGTCAATAAAACTATTAGATTTTCTAAACCCAATATATGAATAATAAACGCATTCTAATTGTTATTTGTGTATTAGGGACACAAAATATAATGGATAACATATTGTACAAAATATAAACTAAAATAGCTAATTGTGTCATTTCCATTACTGGTTGCTTCCCTTATCAACTGGTAGGTAAGGAAAGGGGTCAATTCTCTAATTCATTCCATGAAAAATTAAATGAGTGTTCTGTAGAAGTATTTTGAAACTTAAAAAATTTAGAACTTGCCTTGAAAAAATTTATAATTTTACAAATTAAATTTCATTAAAAGCCGAGTAAAAAGAGTTAAGAATATTTGAGCTATTACGTTTAAAATTTGTATCTGTAAGCCTGCGAACTGCAATAACGAAGAGAAAGTTTGAATATGTTATTTGCTTTTTATTGGTAAGCATCTAAATTGTCTGCAGTCGAGACTAAAATTTTAAAGACTTTTAAAATATCGCTTCACAACTGGTACCTTTCGAACCGTAATGATAACGTTTTGTTGAATATAGTAGGTGGTCAGCCCAATGAACGATTGTGTACTCAAAACCGTTTTTTTCACGTTTGTCGATGCATGGTTGTGATTAAATGTTGGTCTGTGGTTATAATCGAACTAAAGACCGGATGTTAGAAAATAATTCTGAAAAAGAGTTGTACGAGAACTCTAATAAAAAATGATTCTTTTATATGGTGTAGTAAGAAAATTCAATAGTTCCAAAATTCTTCTCCGTCAAATTCACTCGGCGTTTAAATTTAAAATTAAATATTTTCTTTACAGAATACTAATTTATCGAACAACCTATTATTCTAATAAAAAAATACAGATTTTTCGCCAAATGCCTTGAAAAATATTATATTCTTGGGTTTGAAACTTCACGTTTCATTACACTATCAAGATTAACTTTTCATCACTTTCAGGATTAAAAATTTAAAAAATCAACTTTCAGAAATTTTACAGAAATTTTGAAATATTAACAAAATATCAGAAATTCAGGTTTAAATATAATCCTCCATTCGATCGCAAATTAGGTAAACATACTCTATTGATATTCGATTGATTTTAACATGATTTTTTCAATTGAGCATTTATTTTTTCGAGTCTTACTTTCGAGCTCACAGTGTTGCGATGAATTATTCAAATTTCGAAAACAATTGTATTTTAGTAACTTAAATCATTTAACTTGAATAAAACGCTCTGGGCGTTTTATTCGAATAAAACGCCCAGTAGGCGCACTATTTGTTTAAAGCGCCTAGGCGTTTTTACGGTGGAAACCAGTAGCTGCCTGTGGCACAGTTACTCCAGCACACCAAAGCTTAATAGATAAATAAGTGAACTAAGAAAGGGTTAGGAGTGTTTTAACCTTGAAATCGTTTGTAGAGATAAAACAAACAAACTGTTTTTTTTAATTCTTTACAAAGGGTAAATATATTTTATTTATAAAATTTCAGTATACACAATGTTATCCGTGAGTGTTTCGGCACCACATTTCCCTTGCTTTGGTCCATCAACAATTTGACATTTCAAGGAATCCATGGATCTGACCATTGATCAAGCAACGAATAGCTGGCCGTGTGTGAAAACTGAGCTTTGTTAATATTTAATGCATACGCTAATTTAAGCGGAAATTGGCGTCGACTGAAATTGAATGGAATACTGAGATCGGACGATGTATCTAACGTTATTCTTTGTAAAAAATATTTGTTTCCCGTATTTGCGCCAGTAATAACTTCTACCTGAATAACATTGGCACCTAAGGATCGTACTATGAGCCTTGTACCATTACATAATCCTTTGTCTTTGGATAGATTGCAAAGTAACATGACAATGGCACCTACTTTTTATTCCATCTCATGTAAAGGTAGGTCAGGTAGATTAATAGTGCTTAAAAATTCAACTGGGAAGTTTATTTGCCCTTCCGTGTTTTCCGTGTTCAGCTACGATAAACTTTGGCGTCGCCTTCTAGTTTACCTAAGGCTTCTAAATTTACCATTTGCGACAGTTTATCTGTCGGACATGATATTGCACGTTTACTAAAATTTTCAGCATCTGATATTTTATGTTGGTCATCAAAAATGTCTATTATTAAATTATGTGAAATGCAATTGTTTAGCAAAGCTATTGATGTATCAGATTTGGCGTTGGATATAATCGGAAGCAGTAATGGTGATGGTGATGTATTATGATATGATGTTATGATTGTGTGATGGCATGATGGTATGACAGTAAGATGGTGCGATAGTGTTTTGTTATGATCATTAGACTGTACAATGGTGTTATTTCAAGATGCTATGACGATATGATTGTAAGATATTACGAAGATTTCATGGTATGATGCTACGACCTTATGATGATAAGATTTGCGTACTTACTTATGTATTATGTAAACTACAGATTTTGACTTTTCAACTTATTGCGCTACATATTCAAATAATCACACGAAAAATATTATGAAAGATTGATTTACTTAATGTTTGTTTTTACAAGTTTTATAGCAAATTTCCAGAAATATACATAAAGCGAAATTTATTTAAAAAGCAGGGATACAAACGACAACAACCGTGGGCATTATTACAAAGTTGGAGCTGGGGAGAAGTTGGAGGTAGGAGACTGAACGAGGAAAATATAATTAGGGTTAAGTTAAGGAGTAAGTTTAGGGTTAAGTTGGAGATTGTGTTGAGTGTTGAGTTGAAAGTTGATTTGGGATTGAATTGGTGACTAAGTTGAGGGTAGGGTTAGGAGTTGTTTTTGTGATTTCGTTGGAGATTACGGTGGGATTGAATTGGAGGTTGAGTTGGATATTGAGGTTAGATGGTAAAGGGATTAAGAGGTTCAGTTGGAGATTGAGTTTAGATTGAGTAAGGGATTAAGGGGTTCAGTTAGGAATTGATTGATTCGGGAGTTAGTTTATGTTGACTTGATATAATCTCACGAACGCACGTAATACAGACCGAAGTTCTGATCACCTCGTGAGGTTTCAGCCCTTTATATTTTATTACATATTTTTTTTAAGACAAAACAAATTAATGAAATAGTAAATGATGCAACGTCAATGAGAACTTGGTACTGAATGATGATGCTAATGCTTAAGCAATATAAAGCTGAATATTTTAAAATGAAACATTTTTGATTTAAAAGGAATATTTTTAGAAATAAAACAAATGTTTTATTATTTAAATTGACACAACATAAACCTTTTATATTTCAAAATATTCTCTTATGTTTTCAAATTTAGAACATTTCAATTCACATTTGTTGCAAAATAATCAACCTCATTTTAGAAATTAATGCATTTTTGGAAAAAGTAGTTTGTTTAATTCTAATATACAATGTATATTGTACTTGATCTATATTTGAAGTGCATGTGCATAAATATTAATAAATATTCAATGAAAATGTACACAGCAAACTGATTTTGGTAAAATTGCCTAGTTTTATTTCGAAGTGTTACAATTTTAAACTGAAGCGTTTCCAACACATTTCTCGGGTTGAAACTGTACAGAGTAGGTAAAATAAATATTTTATTTTAATTTAAATAAATTCGGATTTATTTTTAAAATGTTTTGTCTGTTCTTACTGAAATTCGATAATTTTAAAAGTAAAAACTTTGTATTTAATTCTAAAATTAATTTTTTCTCTGAATGCACGCTTTTTATTTTTGTATAGAGAAGATAAATAATCATATAACTTAGAAACCGACTAAGATATCGAGTGAATTAAAGTGTAGTTGCTTCTATGGTTGTCATCTATTAAATATCTTAATTTCTTTCAAATCAGGCAGACAACAATCTTGAAAATGATTGTTCATGATCAGCTATATGAGAGGATTCATAACAATAAACCAAGAAACTTAAAGAGTGGTACTTATAGTGCCTCGAAAAAAACAGACAGTAACATTTCAATTTTATTTATACTATATGTATAGATAGCACGTAGAAACAGACAGTAGTAGTGTTTTTTTATTCGCTCCGGATAGCTGCTATCGAGAGCCGCCATGTAAAAAATGGCTCCCGATAGCGCTCCGTATAAATAGGTATAGAGCCAAATATTTTTTATATGAAGTTTTTGGTAAACAATTGAATTAAAAATGATAGTTTGATGTTAAATAAGTTTAGTTTACCAATAAATAGCGCGTCAAATTTAAATTTAGGCGTATAAAAATGACGGCTCTCGATAGCAGCTATCCGGAGCGGATAAAAAAACACAACTAGTATAAACCGTATAAACTTTTTATATTTGCGCGTTATATTTTTGCATAGAGAAGATAAATATTCATGTAACTTAAAAATCGACGAAGATACCGAGATAAATTGAAGTCTAGATTGCTGTTCTGGATGTCATCTATGTCTATAACTTATCCGGATTTTGCTAAAATCGAGACAAATGTCACTTTGCAAGCCTTGGTTTACGTAATAATTTCCTAAATTAATACTTGAATCATTTTGCAATAGTCGTGCAATGGTCGGGTTGTTGAGAATTTAGATGAACCTATATTCTTCCAATATCTAAAGCGCACAACTTTTTATTCTCTTTTGGAGATTTTCTTCGAACATATTTCCGCGGATATTGAACTACTTATTTACGCTGAGTTGTATAAAAACATTTTACAGTCGACCTAATTTTGAAGAATAAATGTACCATAAAATTTATCCAAAAACTCCTACTACATCAGGACATAGATTTTGGCCGCAAAAAGAGGTGAGTAATGAGTGTATAATATACATTTTGTTTTTGTGTGCCGTCATATGTTTTGGTTGTTTTACTGTATTTTCTCATGAAGATTGAAGGTAAGTATCAAAAATAAGTGAATCGGGTGAAATCGATGGTTATGTTTACCCTAGACATCCATATGGTTTGGTTAATAAAAAAGGAAGGAAAAGCCATTACAGGATGTCATCGCATTACCGGCATCTGAACCATCTTTCAATAAATATGTATACATACCTACAAACAAAACCATTTGCATTCATTCATTTCATACGCAAAATAAAATTTTGAAAGTAGTATTCAATGACTTTTATTGTTTTAGTTTTTTTACGTGAATGTATTGTGAAGGAAATCTTTACACATCCATAACTTTGCAATCCGACCACCATTGTTTTTCTTATCTGATCAAGGTCTATCAGTCTGTCTTTTTCTCTAAAATCGGACACGTACTTTTCGAATTACTATTTGTTAACAGACATCAACAGCGGCGATATAAGGCATCTCTCGCTCTGGCGCTTTGTTTGAGTTGTGAGATGCCTAAAACCAAAACAAAATACGCGGAAACAGAAAAATTTCTCATGATTTCTTATTTCTTTCTGAGATAAGTGTGCGAGTATATATTGGAAGATAATAATGTACAGTCACCATTAATATGTTCTCTCGATGGGTCTTTTGTGAGGTTATTTCTCTGATTTGTATCATGTTATCCCTCATATTCGTGTCATGTTATCTCTCTTATTTGCATCATGTTAAATGAAAAAAATAAAAAAAATACGCACCTTCGAACACACATACGTGCATTTATCAATACTAGTGCCTTCCGGTAATTCTCAACTCAATCCTGTGGGGTGCTGTAACATCACTTTCGATTCGACTTCGATACAGTTTTATCTCTTGTTTCAAGAATTAAATTGTTTTCTATTTTGCTTTTTAATTATGCTTTTTTTGGTTAGCTTGCTTGAATAAAACAAACTTCTCCTTCTACTTCTATTCATCATACTTGCGATACTTGCGATACGTTTGCGATACTTTTTCGATGTGAAGAGAAGAAATGTATAATATAAAACGTAATTGAAAAGCGAAATAGAATACAATTTTATTCTTGAAAGAAGAGACTTACACTTTATCGAATTCGCATCGAAAGTGATGTTACAACATCTCACACCTGGACATAGATGCTGGTCACAAAATAAGGATTAAGTTGAACATTACCGGAACGTGAGAGTATTGGTCTTCGTTTATTTTGGATAGGTTTATTTTGCCGCTGCAATTTGTACACATTTTTCTTATATGTATTTATGCACCAACTGTTCCTAGCGGGATGGATGAAATAAATCAGCAAAACTTTACACTTTATATTTTTGTTTAAATTATTTTATTTACCAACATACGGTCCTTACCATAAAAAAAAAACACCACCACCTTCTTCAATAGCCATTTTTCTTCTACCCTCTCTCTTTATTCTTGCTACTTTATTTAATTTTTTAATTCTTTTTTATCTGCCTCTAGTGACATACGGATAACTTTTTTCTAATACTCAACTAGTCAAGACTGAAACAAATTAATTTGGAAATTCAGTTATCCGGCAGTAATACTGTGTTGTTTACTTCCATTCCCATATTTTTCAATTATTATTGTTATACGTTAAAAATTCTTAAGCTTATATTAGGAATTTATCTATCTTAAGTATTTTTAAGGTGCCGAAGCACCACGATCGAATAATCTTTTTAATCATTACGAGTTGTCTGTCGTACTTAAAAAGTTGTACGAGTGAAACAAGAACAAGTCGCAATTATGAGAACTCGTAATGTCTACACATAATCGCGTTTTGTCGCAATTTCTCATAACTCGAAACTCGTAATAGTTACATAATCGCACCCATGATGTTTACCGAAACATTTGACACATCTGGATTCCTTGTTGCAATATTTTTATTTATGTCCATTGTTTACATTTGGTATAAGCTTAGAGATTCTTCGAGGGTCAATAAATACTTTGCACCTCAAGATGTACTTAATTTGATGAATTTTTTCGATACCTTCATTCTGGTTTACACGTAGAGTGTAGGTTTTTAGCTATAAGTCTTATTGGTGTGGTATGTTTCCATTACCTTTACTTGAAATTTATCAGTAGCAGTTATTGTTCTTATTTTCACATAAAGTAAATCATAGTATTTATCTTCATCTTTTACTATTGGTGGTTGTGGAGGTATTTTTTGGCTGTTTCTGGATAATATTAGAAATATCACCAGTTAATTGAGGTGGAGAGAGCGTGTTTTCCTGTTTCATTTTTTCTCTGACTTTTGTTTTTTATCCACTCGGTTTCTCGAGCTAGTTCTGCTTCGTCCGTATGTAACTCTTGTTGAGTTGTATTCTGGTTAGGAGTAGAACGGATGTCTGAAAGCAGTGATGTGTGGAATGTATTTAAGTATGGATTTCCACCACAGAGTAACAGATTTGGGTCCAAATCTACTCTATAGCTGTCACTACTAAGCTGAGTGAGGCTGTTCAAATACAATTATATTTTATAGTCGAAATGAGTTGCATTTCGAATAATTGTAGGGATAAACGAATTGTAATAAATTTATTGAATGAGTGAATCACTACATGACTCCCCCGCAAGTTAAAATCCTCCATAAAAAAATTATTCGGCTGAAATACGGACAGTTTTAGGTGTTTTACCAACTGATTTTTGATCAGTGGAACACAGTATACGGTAAGCCGGTTTGAGCCGGTCGATTGAAATGGTTTGATTTTTACCATTAATCAACACGGTGAATTGTTTGCGAAGGCGTCGAATGACTTTAAATGGACCTTCGTATGGAGGTGATAATCCGGTTCGAACCTTGTCTGTTCTTACGAACACAAAATCGCAATTATTGAGCGATTTTGGAATGAAAACGTCGTCTTGTTTGGACTGACGAGTAGATTTTGGTACAAGGTTTTGCATTGTTTCACGTAATTGGTCGATGACTGTATCGGTAGTTGGAATTGGTGAAAGAAGATTTTCGACAAAGAACTCACCAGGTAGTTTAATGGTTTGACCATAAACTAATTCTGCCGGTGAGCACTTTAGATCTTCTTTCACTGTTGCTCGGATGCCAAGTAAAACGATTGGGATTTCCGAGCTCCAATGAGTTGTATTGCTTCTGGCCATAAGCGCAGCTTTGAGTTGCCGATGAAAACGTTTGACCATGCCATTGGCTTGCGGGTGATAAGCCGTTGTACGTATTCGGTTTGAGCCAAGGAGTTTTGTTAACTCGGTAAAAAGCTTGGACTCAAATTGCGTTCCTTGATCAGTTGTGATCGTAAGGGGTACGCCGAAACGAGATACGTAATTATTGACGAAGGTAATGGCAATGGTTGCTGCAGACATATTAGTCATGCAGTATGCTTCGGGCCAGCGAGTGAAGCGATCGACACAGGTAAGTAAATACGTGTATCCATTAGATGGAGGAAGTGGACCTACTATATCTAAATGGATATGTTCAAATCGACTATGTGGAATTTCGAATTTGCCATGGGGTGATTTTGTGTGACGTTGTACTTTTGCGCGTTGGCAAGATAAACAAGACTGAGCCCAATTGCCTACGTCTTTGTTTATACTGGGCCAAAAGTAACGAGCAGCGATCAATTTACGAGATGCTCGGACAGCAGGATGCGAAATATTGTGCAGTGTGTCGAAAATCTTTCGACGTAATGATTCTGCAATGTATGGGCGATTGTTACCCGTAGAAGTTTCGCATACGATTTCGAGGCCAGGTAGTTTAAAAAGTTCTAGTTTCCATGATGAACTAGTGTGACATTCGGAACCAGAAAGTAAATTCTGAAGTTCTAGGTCAACTTTTTGAGTGTTTGCAATTTTGCTCAAGTCGAAATGTGTTTCGACTGCGGCCGATTCGTTGTCAGTGGTGCGGGATAATGTGTCCGCGACAACGTTGTCATGTCCGGAAACATGTTGTATGTCCGAAGTAAATTGAGTTATATAATACAAGTGGCGCGATTGCCTTGGATTACGTTCAGTTTTTGACTGAATCGCTCGTGTCAGAGGTTTGTGGTCGGTGTAGATTGTAAAATCTCGACCTTCAACGAAATATCTGAAGTGTTTGACTGCCAGATAAATTGCGAGTAATTCCCGGTCGAATGCGGAATATTTCTTTTCGGCATCCGACAGTTTTTTCGAGAAGAATCCCAGAGGCTCCCAACACTCGTTATGGTACTGTTGCAGCACTGCACCGACGGCAGTGTTTGATGCATCAGTAGTCAAACTAAGCTTTGAGTCGCTTAGTGGGTGTGCCAGAAGTGTTATCTGTTCCAATTCATTTTTCAACGATGTGAATGCTTGTTGGCATTCGCCGGTCCAAGAGAAGTTCTTGGCGGTCTTGGGCTTTTTGAGTAAAGATGCCAAGTGGCCGTGAATTGGTGCGAGTGTTTGTGCGAGTTTCGGTATATATCGATGGTAGTAATTTACCATACCGACAAATCGCTGAATACTTTTAATTGATGTAGGAGCTGGAAATTCTCTGATTGCGTGAATATCTTGGACACTTCAGTACAAAGTAGTGATGTGTGGAATGTATTTAAGTATGGATTTCCACCACAGAGTAACAGATTTGGGTCCAAATCTACTCTATAGCTGTCACTACTAAGCTGAGTGAGGCTGTTCAAATACAATTATATTTTATAGTCGAAATGAGTTGCATTTCGAATAATTGTAGGGATAAATGAATTGTAATAAATCTATTGAATGAGTGAATCACTACAGTTTCAAGGGTATTAACTTCGTTTTCAGTAGCCTTCATACGCTCTTCTATCCATTCAATTATATATTTCAGTTTATTGTTTATATTATTGCATTCAACTAATGCATTATTGGTTTTACACAATTTATTGTAAAGCTTTTCTTCAATTGAAGAACGGGTATTATAGTTGATCGTCCCAATGGAGAATCTATATGCTATATGCTTTCTGACTGTTTCACTAAACCGAGCTTGTTTTGCACCAACTTGTCGTGGTATTTGTTAAAATAATTGTAGTATATCAATCGCTGGTCTGCCTCAGAATCCATGAGAATGATCTCCAAAGAGGGTTTACTGACCTGTACAATAGGTGTATCAGCTGTGGTGTTAGTTTCCATATTTGCTCCGCTCATTGCTCATTTATAGTATTTAGCCAATGTTTCACAGCGTTGGCTGGGTGTTATCACATTTGGTGGTTTCTACATAGCTGCAGCGTTGGAAAATAGACCACGAGATACACGGCTATAGAGATGCCCTATCATCCCAAACTAGTAAAATAAATATTACCTTCTAATTAGTTCAACTATGGTCCCCTACTAGCAGTAATGGAAACTGCTGTCATAAAATATTTCTATTTATAGCCCTATAATTCACGCAAATGCGGAAATCACCTGATTTTTTTTTCTAACAAGGTCGAGATGGCGTAATCGGACGTTTAGTCTTCAATAACATTTCCTCTTTTAATTCCTTCACATGACTCATTCGCGTTCACTAAACGATAATCCATACAGATGAAAATAAACTTGGGGCGTCAGTTCAATATTTCCCATTTCTTGTGATTCGATTTCAATTAATATGTAATTAATAATAGAGACCAGATAAATTATTAAAATTCTACATTATTATTGATCTTACCTTGCAATATTTGGTTGGTCTCCTCATCTTCGTTAATTTCACCCTCACATTCGAATGATGCCGATTCTTACCACTTATCGGCTCTTGCTAATCGCTAATGTTTTTTTGTAACTATATCCGACTCCGTTAAATTTACATAAGACACGAGCACTTGTCCCTTGTCATCACTATTTACGATTCATTGATGTATTATCGCCAGAATAGGTCATATATATAAAAGTACAGGGTGACCGAATCAACACTGAGTGGTTAATCGAGGGTGACATTAGAGACCACTCTCGATTAACCACTCCGTATTGTTTCCGCCAGCTTGAATTTTTATATACAAGACTGTATTTTTATGTATTATTACCATCTTCCAGAACCCGAATATCACTTCCCCTTTCTGCCCCGCTAGCTCGTATGAATTTGATTTTCGACCTTATATATTGTCATGTGAGTACTATGGCGTCATGTAAGGCATTTGGAAAATGTTCGAGAAATCGAATTTTAAACTTAGGACTAAAATTTGTTCACCGCTCAAAACAAATTTTTGATCGTACATATATTCGCTGTTTTTTATATCAATAATAGCTGTATTACTTGAAGCATAGTGATCCGGATCAGATCAAAATTTATGTTTTTTTTTATTTTTTTATTTAAAATAAATTTTATTTAGTCTCCTGGACTAATGAGCAATTTGTTTCTGTCTTAACTTACTAACTTTAATTAATCTATGACTTCTTCCCATTGGCGTTCCACACCAGCTCAAAAGGTTTGGTTCTTTTAAGTCTGCGTACTAAATTGGTGATGCTTAGGAGCTGAGTTGCCTCAATGTTCACATGTTTGCGGAGCCTATCTTCATGTCTCCGTGCTTTTTCCTGGATTTCGTTTAAGATGAGGTTCATTTAAAGGTCCCTATGAAGGTCATTGTTCCTGACATACCAAGGTGCATCAACGATGTTCCTTAATACCATATTCTGAAATCTTTGGATGATATTTCCGTTGCTATGTTTGGTACAACCCCAAAGCTGAATACCATAAGTCCAAATCGGTTTCGATATTTGCTTATAAAGTAGAAGCTTGTTGTATGTTGATAAAGAAGAGTTCCTTCCCATCAGCCAATACATTTTTCTGTATTTAAGTCTTAATTCTCCACTTTTCTTCTTGACGTGTGCTTTCCGTCGTAGTTTAGCATCCAGGGTCATGCCGAGATACTTAGCTGTGTTTGCATGCGGTATTATTTCCCGATTTATGGTAATCAGAATATTTTCGAATCGTCTATTTGTAAAGTTGATGTGAACTGATTTAGCTTCACTTAGTTTTATTCTCCATCTTTTGTCCATTTATATATTTGAGTTATAGCTGATTGTAACTTCTGTGTTGATTCTTCATTGCTTTTTCCAACAGCTAAGATCGCCGTATCATCTGCAAAAGTTGCCACTGTGTTGTTTTCTAATGTAGGAAGATCATAAGTGTATAGTAGGTATAAAACCGGCCCTAATACACTGCTCTGCGGAACTCCTGCATTGATTTCTTTCAATTCAGAAAATGTATCATCTAACTTAATCCTGAAGAACCTATCTTTCAAGTAAGATTCCAGTAACTTAGCAAATTGCATTGGTAGAAGATTCCTTAACTTATGGTTAAATCCTTTATGCCACACTCTATCAAACGCTTGTGCAACGTCTAGAAATACTGTTAAACAGTCTTTTTTCTCCTCTAATGCTTTCTCAATTATACTGGTTATTCTGTGTATTTGATCAATTGTTGAGTGTTGGTTGCGAAAACCGAACTGATGATTTGGGATCAAGTTTTTACTCTCAATTATCGGATTTAATATTTTTACCAGAAGCTTCTCAAAGAGTTTGGACATGACTGGCAATAGCGAAATTGGCCTATAAGACGATGTTATGTGTGGTGGTTTCCCAGGTTTTGGGATCATATTTACTTCTGCAATTTTCCATAAGCTTGGTACACATTTGATTCTAAATGCTGCATTTATAAGATTAGTGAGTTTCACCAGAGCTTTCCTTTGGCAGTTCTTTTAAGATTTCTTCAGTAATAAGATCGTACCTAGGAGCTTTTTTCATATTCATATTAGCTTTTATCTCACGCATGACTTCTTTTGGTGTTGTGGGTAGGATTTATTTACTTTCTTGCACAGCTTGTTCAGTTATTATCTCGGCTTCCAACGTTTGGTCTTCATGTGGCTGGAATATTTTTTGGAGGTGTTCAGCAAATTCTCCAGCTTTGTCTTCATTATCGTAATTTTCTTAAATAGTTGCTGATTGATTCATCTTTCAGTTCTTTGATCTCTCTTCTTAATTGTTGAGTGAGATTGTTCAAATGAGTTTTATCTTGGGGGGTCCTTGTTTGTTGCCATACTCTTCTCGCTCTTCTTTTTTCTGCGAGGAGTTCCCTAATTTCCATAGGGTAGTTGTTTCCCTTGATTTTCGTTTTAATTTCAGGAGTATTTTCCCAAGCTGATTGCTGTATATCGTTTACAAATTTGTGAACTTCTTTGTCTAATTGTTCTTCAGTCTTTAATGGAACCATTAAGTTAATTTTTTCTTCTAGCGATACTCTAAAGCATGCCCAATTAGTGTGATTATTTACTAGGAATGGGTTTCTTTCTTTCTGAATGATGTTTTCATTTAACTTTAGAAGTATTGGTGAATGATCAGAGTTTAAATCATGGCTTTCATCTACTTGTACATAATTTACAAATATGTTCTTTATTATGAAGAAATCGATCAGATCTGGTACTTTGTTTGGATCAGTTGGGCAGTAGGTTGGTTTTCCAGTTGAGAGGGCTTCACAACTGCATTTTCTGGTAGCTTTTAGGAGTTCTTTACCCTAAGTCGTTGTTAATCTGGGTCCCCAGTGGACATTTTTTGCATTAAAGTCTCCTCCAAGTACAAATCGTTTTCCTAGTTTACTGAGGAACTCGAGATAATCTTTTTCTTTCATTGAGTGCTTCGGTGGGCAGTAAATACTAGCAATACAAATATAACTACTTTTGGATTCGACAATAACAGCAGTTGCTTGTTTTCTTCCGTTTCATATTTTAACTCCTCATAGTGATGAATACTAAATTTAATGATTGATAACTTTTAAATTTAATGATTGATTGTCTAGTGAAGTGTGTTTCCGTGATTTGACATATGGAACATTTAATTTTTCTTTATGTGTTCTATTATTTATATGTGAAACAACAAAAACATTTGATCTAATGTAAATCATGTAGTTGTTCAATATGTAATTTTGTATTAAGGAGAGAAGTAACAAAGAATATGATGAATACAATACGCGTATGAAGAAGCAGGTTCAAAACGAAACGAGACAGAAAATTGAAATTTGATGATTGTTTATTTGATGCATTTTGGTGTCGTTTCATGAGATATGATCTGATCTGGATCAGATTAACACCCCAACTACCATATTCGCGTCACGCCATTTTAGACGACTATAGTCACGCCGCATCAATTTTCATATTCTCTTAGTCATGTATTACGTCTAAAGCCACTTCTTACAACAATCGTCGCGATTAATATTTTATTTTAACCTGTACGAAACCGTACCAGGTAAATGGTATGTATCACCTTTTATAAAATTAAATATTTATTTTTGGCATCAACGTATACGTACAAATATACAAATATATATTTTTATTTTATTTTTTACATATGTGTATGGCCGCCACCCACATCGGCATCGACCAAATCGACGGCCAAAATTTTTTTGGAAAAATTATATATAAACACACACACACATATACACATTCGCGAAGCCACACCATAGTTATTGCACCAGCCAGTAGTAATGTCATTGCCATCATCACTACCTCGCCTTCATTAGCAGAATAACATGCTACAACAGTTAAACAACGGGAGTTACACAAACATCGCAGACACAAAATGGAGTTAGAGAGCGTCATAACCACCATCACTGCCGTCGTTATCATCAACACCATAACTGCCATCGCCAAAACCAACAACAGCAGAAGCAACATCAATATCATCGTCGTCATCACAGCAGCTGATAGTGGCAACAACGACATCATCGTCGCCATCGTCATTCATCTTCTGGTGATGCTACAGCAGCTCCAACAATATCAGCAACATCAACAACAGCAGCAATATCAATATCATAACCAACATCATTTCAATTTTTTTAAATTTTTTAATTTTTTTTAATTTTTTAATTTTTTTTTAAATTCAATAAATTTATTTTATTTTGTTTTTTTTATTCAAATGGCTCGTTCCAATGGTCATATAACAAAACGACCACCCAGCCATTCCCAACCGCATTCCCTGCCGCCTGTTATAAGGCCACAGTCTAAAGTTACTTCGACTGCCGCCATATAAACTTTCCATGTCACTGGGACACAGTCGAGACTCACGTCGACTGTCCCACCCTCAACCGGCCACAGTCAAGCCTAAGACTGGCCTCAAAGTGGCCACGGCCAACATCTCTTGGCTGGCCCCAAAGCCCATCGACTCCAGACTTCAAAATTCATTTTCTAGTCTGGCATGTCACAGCTTTGACTACATCTACATGGAAACTCGGTCGACGCACCACTCTGCCTCCACTTGTCATCTCACCGGACATCTTAAAATAGCTCTGTCCGCGGCACAGCACTCAGTGAGTAGAGATTAGAGTTACACACCAGGTACATGGTCGAAGCCCCCTGCTCCCAACCTATCTGTTGTGTTCCTCGACGCTCTCCTTCACCGCTGCCTGCTATGACACAGGCATCGACCGACCTCATTCTCCTTCCTTCTATCTGTTGCGGCACATCGGCTTGATTAGTATCTTACGGGATAAGATCACTTCAATCAAGCGTTCGCCATCATAGTTCGACTGATCAAACATCAGGCCCGAACACACCAACAAACCGAAACCAACCATGTTTCACAGGGAGGGGAAAATCACTTGTGGGGGAGTCCTGTAGCGGTCCACCCAATGCACCACTACAATCCATTCGGCGCCAACACGAGCTCGCCGTACATTGTGTGCCACCTGTACCAGCACATTGGGCACTATGTCACATGACATAGAACGACCAACCGCTGACCGGCTTGTCCAAAAACAACGAAACGAACACGAAAGACACACAACATAAAACAAAATAAAAATAAAACAAATTAGTCTGCTCTCGATCTTCAAAACGGCAACATGCCGCACACATCGCGCGTTGGTTAATTAAAATTCAAAATGGTGATAAAAACCAAAAATAAATAATTTTTAATAAATTAGAAGTTAATTAAATTATAAATAATAAAAATAAAACATGTAACAGTTAATAAATTATTTTAATTCTAAAAATAAATAATTGTGTCTGTTTAAATAAAAGTCCAAAGTTTTACATTCCGGTCGAAAAAAGGCATTTGAAGAGGAAAGAAGACGACTTTTAGAAATTCAAACCAAATCTATAATTTTATCGGCAATACGGTCGTATATAAAAGAGTATCACACCATTTGGGATGTGCATATTCATGCTATTGGATCTGCATTGCGTAATGTGATGCATAAAAGTACTGACCGTTCACAATATTTTATGGTATTCAGCTAACATTTTATTCATCACGGATTTCATTACGAATTACTTCGTCAGTTTAACAGCTTAGAAGGTACTGAAATTCAATTAACAAATGCTGACAGATTGACTATTGCTCAAAAAACTGTGCTTGAGAATCTGCGTAAAGCTCATGATCGAAACTCGCACACGTATAACTTAAGAAGTCGTCCCCGTAAATTTTCTTCAGGCCAAGCAGTCTTTGTCAGAAATGTTTGCCAAACCGCTGCATCTCAAAAGTTTTCAGTGCAACTTGGTCGAAAATTTCGAAAGGCTTATATTAAGGAACCGGTTGGAAATGTGGCTTATAAACTTGTAGATGAAAATGGTAACTCTTTGGGAACATATCATATTCTAAAAGACATTAGAAATAAACTTGAGGTTATTCTATCCTTTACATTTATAATTGCAAGTTTCATCTAATGAAATTATTCCAAATTACACATACTATATACACAGACATTGTATTGCCCGGCTTAATGAGACATATCTCATGGGTTTGGGGCGTCATGTAATTGAATACAAACTGGAAACAAAATTAATAATCGCGGGAAAGATATATCTATAGATAACTTGCGTATGGAAAACTCGATTATGCCGTTTCAAATGTTTTAGTGGGGGAGCCCATTGTATTTGTTTGAGATATAAGCCAAAAATTTGGATGTTCGGGAGAGTGGATGAACGTATTTTGATTAAGCTATTACTTAAGTATTTTTAATGGTGATTAGACGGTACATCAGTTTTAAGCTGAACATAAAATCGTTAGACTTATAAATAGTTCTAAGCATGAATATTAATATTTAGTAAAAAAAAATATTTTTGCAGGCTGCTGGGCTGCCAAACAGTGCTGGGAAAAAGAAATTGGGCAAACATTTTTTATTACAAATTGGAGTCTTTTTCTGATAAAATTACAAAACTTTTGAAAGCACTTGACTTTATGTTTTATTTTAAATACATTTATGACTCATTTAAAAAAATAAAAATAAAAAATAAGTACAATTTATCCCATTTGGCACTTAAGGGCGTGAAAGTAATGGAATAAAATAAACACTTTCGTTTTGTATTTTATTGGTTTGTAGAAATTCTATCTTCAATATTAATATTTTGTTGAACCGTCTTTTGTCTCTATTACGGTGGTACAACCCCGCAACTGATGTGTAAAAAAATTGGCCAAGCAATTAGTTTATTTTACGCCTACCGTTCTTGGCCGTAATTAGGGTGCATATGTTTTATTGCCTGCAAGTATTTTATTGAGTATAAATAGTGCATATTTTGTAAGATTAAGTTATTCTGTAGGTGATCCTAGTCAAATAAAGAATAAAGTGCAATTTTAGTTTAAAAAATGAGAAAAATTAGTGAGCAGTGTAAAAGCAATATGTTGTTCTTAAAAGTACTGTCGCGTGGAATATTAAAAAAATGCGAGAGATGGGCAGTATACAAAGAAAGAAAGGCTCTGGAAGGCCCAGAAAGACAACGCCAATGGAAGATCATTTTTTAATATTACAATGTCATCGGCATTCGCAGTATAATCGCAGTATAATCTAATTGGATAGTCAGATTTGGAGTACTGAAGTTTATAGTTACCGACAAAGGAGCACAATTTCAGTTCGCAACTATTCTCAGAACTAGCCATCTTACTTGAATTCCAACACAGAAAAAACACCAGGTACAATCCAAATATAACGGCACGATAGAAAGGTGGCATCGCACTATCAAAGCCGCAATTATGTGTCATACCAAGAGAACGGGCTGGGCAGAAATACTACCATCACTAATGCTGGGATTAAGATCAAGATACAGCGAGGAGCTAAAAACTTCATCAGCAGAGCTAGTCTACGGATGCACACTAACAATACCTGGACAATTTTCCGGTCAAACTTCGGCCAGCAAAATTATCCAAAACGAATGCGTGAAAAATTTACAAAAACATTTCAAAGAAATCAAACCAACAACAGCATCAAGACACAGCCATGGAACAATTTTTTGGCAAAAGATTTAAATACCACCACACAAGTCTTCTTAAGGACAGACGCGGTAAGGAAATCTTTTCCCCTACACAGGACCAAGTAATTGAAAGAGCTGAGAAAAGATTCATCATCTTAATAAAAGGAAATACAAGACTATCCATAGATAGAATAAAACCATGACATCTAGAAAATACACAGTTTGAGCAAACAACAAGCACCCAAAACAACAAAGCACAAGGGCCTAAAGCGGTAAACAACAAGCCAATTACAACACAAAATCAGGTATCAACATAAAAAGTCCCTTTCGAAGTTACACCAACACAAAAAGACTCTTTCGATCTTACACCAACACAAAATACGACATGCACAAGAACAGGCAGAACGGTAAAAAGACCAACAAGATTCCGAGATAACTAACAAGACAAACTACACACCAACACCACACCGATTCTTCTAACATAAATTATAGGTGAAATTCACTGGAAGGGGAGAATCGTGGTGGATCAAACGCATAATTATTTAGGAAAAATAAAATATACGTTTGACAGCAAGGTGAAAAAGACACACAGAAATAATAATAAATTCTATATGGAAAAACTAACGAACTTCCATAATTACGGAAGTTTTTTCTCTGAAGGCGCAGTTCGTCGTCAAAGGGAAACTAATTCCTATTAAAACAGAAATGTTCAAATACATCAGAGCGCAAGCAGAAAATATAATAAAGCGCTACTGCAATAAAAGCAACCGCCTCAAGTCATATTTTACCTAAAATACAACGTGTACAAACAGTACAACGAGAAGTTCCACGACGATCACACCAGAAGTCGCAATAACGTATCTAAAACTATGTGTTCAAAATTAGCATACACGAAATCGAACAGACATTACATAGAAACGTTGTTTGTGTACGAATTATTTATTTGGACCCGGCAGACCACGGCCCCTAAAGGTTTTCAAAGGAATAAGTTGGGTCGTATATCGGGATATAAAATTTATGTTACAAACATTTTGCGTTAAAGACCAACTCTGATACTTTTACAGCCACAACAGAGTGTGTAGGTAAGGCCGTTTAAACATAAAAATAATAATTATTTGCCGTTGTGCTAATGCAAATCGATTTAAACCTTCAAATGATTTCACGATGGCCCCCAGGTTGAATCATTTTTAAATTATATATAATACATTTATAATAATTGGAAATCCTGTAGACTTGTTTACAAAACAACAGCTGATTTTTATATTGCACATTTCTTTTTATGTAATCCAAATGATTTTAATATTCTTGAATCAATCTATATTGAAGTAATTAATGGCTGCCGAATTATACCTTTCTGTCATATTCCACGCTTTATTGTATTTGAAAAATTGTGATTATGTTGTAAATGTAATTTGGTGTCAATTTATTCCACAATGAGTAATAAGATTAAATAGACAATTAATTTAAATTCAAATTACTGATGACTTTATTGCTGCTAATTGTCTTTCAATAAGGAATAATACATGCTTAAAACACCTGTATTATTTTGGATTGGTTTATAAAATTTAATTCGCAATTTTAATTAACATGTATACGTGTATAAACTTAATATTTAAAGCTGTTATAAGTATTTAACACAAGGTTAATTCAAAATTTGTTTTCTATAGGTATATGTACACGGTATAATAAAAATTATAACTGATATTCACAATAAGTAATTTAGAATCAAAATACTTTTTACAATCACATTCAATTATTTGGGCTTTATACTAAATTCTTTATTGTCTCAATATAACAGAAATCAAAATTAATCAACAATATCGTCATGACTTGAATTATCAATGATGAATTATCAGCGACTTATTTTATATCCATACATAAGTGTAAAATCTTGTAAACAAGAGTTAATTATTGCATTTTTGGACGTATCCAATTTCTGTGATAAATATTTCTGGGTGGTCATTTTGTGGTGCTATATCACATTTGGTGATAAAACTGTGATAAACTGACATTTGTCCTAGCTTACTGCGGTCCCATCTTGGATGAACAACGTCACGTCGTATAATGATTTGAATAAAAATGACCACAATATCTTCCGTCTTACTTCTACAAGTGGAAAAAATTGTTTATTTTGTTGTTTAATTTTTTTTTACATGGAGTTTGGTTAAAACACCTCTAATCAAAATTTCAAAAAATGAATGAAATTTACATTGACGCTAATGATAAATAAATGATATTTATTAACAAAATAATCATTTATCTATTATTGAAATAAAATTAATAGATTATTGTTAAATTTACAGGAAAACGGAATATAAAAATCAACAATTATTTTAGTTTTGTGTAGTAAATTGTATGTTAAAAGAACCATTCTAGTAGCCTAGAATAACAAATTTCACAAAAACAATCATCTTCCTAATAGAAATGGACAAAAAATAAGCAATTCTTAAACGAAAATCAACATAAACCATCTGACATAACCTCATAAAATGCAAATAATGGTCGGTGTTTAACCATGAAATTCTAATATACCAAAGGGTTTTCTAGTTATGTTAACTTAAAAATATAATAATTAGTCTTTTGTTAATCAACAATTTTGGTTTGCAGTTCGTATCACAGTAATTTTCATTCATTTTTTTAAAATTTTAATTTAATTGTTTTATATCAAACTATATGGAGTTTGATCGAAAGCAACTAAATTAAAGTTTAAAAAAATGAATGAAAGTTACTGTGATACGAACTGCAAAACAAAATTGTTGATTAACAAAAGACTAATTATTATATTTTTAAGTTAACATAACTAGAAAACCCTTTGGTTTATTAGAATTTCATGTTTAAACACCGACCATTATTTGCATTTTGTGAGGTTATGTCAGATGGTTTATGTTGATTTTCGTTTAAGAATTGCTTATTTTTTGTCCATTTCTGTTAGGAGGATGATTGTTTTGGTGAAATTTGTTATTCTAGGCTACTAGAATGGTTCTTTTAACATACAATTTAATACACAAAACTAAAATAATTGTTGATTTATATATTTCATAGTAATATAAAAATCAACAATTGAGGTTACGTGTCAAATCAACACTTTGATTCATTGCTTTCCCCTTAAAATTCATTTTGCAGTGTTGTCATTTTGTGGTAATATATCACATTTGGCGATACTATGCGAAAAATAAACTGTCGTAGCTAACTATGGTGTTGTCATGGATGAATATCGTCACGTCGCATAATGATTTAAATGAAAAAGACCACAACTTCTTCCGTCTTACTTTTACAAGTGGAACAAAAAAAAATTATTTTCTTGTTTACATTTGTTTTATATGGAGTTTAGTTAAAAAAAGCTCTAATAAAAATACCAAAAAATTAATGAAATTTACATTGACGCGAAATATAAATGAATGATATTTATTAACAAAATGATCATTTATATATTTTTGAAATAAAATTATTGGGTTATTGTTAAATTTACAAGAAAAATGCAATATAAAAATCAACAATTATTTCAATTTTGTGTAGTAAATTATTTGTTAAAAATCAAGGTATACAGAAAAAATAGGTAGTATATTCCCGTGTCTCATTTTTGTCTTTCTTTGCGAATCACGTCACGTGTAGTCAAAAAAACATATTTGTATATGAAGTTTGGCGGTTTTTTGATTAGTTTTTTTAAATAAATCAAGAATAATCGTAATTTTTTTTAACAAACCGTATTTACAATTGATAATGATAGTTTACCGAGACCCTTTTTATGCTTTATATTTTTTTATGGTCCAAATATTTGAGAAATAATTCATTCGAGTATATAATGTCTAAGATAAATGGAAAAAAGGGTAGACAAAATTATGAGTACATAACATAAAACAATTAAATTATTGAATGTTTTTGGTCATTTGAACATATGTATGTACGTACCAATTATTAAAATTTTTATTTCTTTACGTTATATACTCAAACTTTTGCCATCTATTTTTGTTTGGCTTCAAATTATTGGTATCCACGTACCTATTCAAATATTATGTTCATATTCAACGTTAAATATAAATGTAAAAATATATTAAATAAAAATTCAGTTCACAAATTATTGTTTAGAAAAAGGAAATTAATTCATTTATTGTGTTATGGTTTTCGCTACAAATAAATCAATACATTCATTCACTGTTTAGTGTTCTATATGTGTTCTTATCAGAAGTACAACTGATAGTTTTGTTGCAATAGGAATTATTCAAATTTAGGATATTTAAAATGGAACACTCCCAAATTTTTGAATTAAATAATTAAAATCTAAACGTTCTCTGCATTTAACAAAAAAATTTTACTCATAAATTCCGAAACTTGTTATGCAATGTGCTCAAACAGTCTGCTCTAGACACGAATATTAAAACATGCCTATTTTCGCGATTTAATTCCAAAAGTATTGCAGTATATAACTAAAATAAAAATTGAAATGTTTAATTTTAACATAAAGTCGAAAAACAATTAATGGCAAGAATAAAAAAAAATTCATTTATTTTCCATTTATTTAAAAAATTAATAAAAATATCACGGAACTCCATAAAAATATCAGCATTTTTGACAACACGTGACGTCAAATTGCGAAAAAAGTATAGCAACAGCATGCGCAATATTGTACCTTTATTTTCTGTATACATATCTTGGTTAAAAATTACATTCTAGTTGCCTAGAATAACAAATTTCTTCGGGAGCTCACAATAGCAAAAGCCTGAATTCCACTGTGAATAATTGACTGAACTGACTTCAAGTCGAAAGAAGACAACAAAAAAAAAATCCATTGGAGTGACAAAGATAAAGCATGTTTTTTTTATTTTTTTTTATAGCACAAATATCTTGACAAATTTTGACAGCGACAGCAAAAAATAAAAAATAAAAATAATAAATTTTTGGTTATCACTTGGAGTTTTAATTTGGCTTTTTCATCACCAATAAATTATTTAAAAAAAAAACGATTACTTTATTAAATTGCCAATAATAGCATTTAGCGATATTATCACAATTGATCCCAATTTATCACAATTTAACTGTACACAAACTTTATATTTTTTTATTATCACAGCTATTTTAGAAGCAACCACCAAAAAAAATTATGACACTTTCCATAAAAATAACAAACTTTTAATTAACTTAGTGTGCGGAAAAAAATTTGCGTTCGTACACAAAATTTGTGTGCGTATATTAGTTGGATAACCATAAAATGACTTCGATTTTGATAATTTTTGACCATAATTATGGCGATCCACTAATACAAACACACATTTGATGTAAGTAAAATCTTGACTGACTTCGTTTTGTGTTTCTTTCACACAACCACCGATTTTATATTTTTATCTCCCTTTATTTTGACTGACAAACTTTTATTCGCAATGGAATTCAGGCTAAAGGACAAAAAAATATTCTTATACAAAAATCAACATAAACCATCTGACATAACCCCACAAAATGCAAATATTGGTCAATGTTTAATCAAAGTCTAACAAACCAAAGGTTTTTCTTGTTATGTTATATTAAAAATATATTAATTGGTCTTTTTTTAATCGACAATTTTGTTTTGCACTTCGCATCATGATAATTTTCATTCATTTTTTTGAAACTTTAATTTGGTTGTTTTTGATCAATCTCCAAATAGTTTGACGGAAAACAACTAAATTGGGATATTAAAAAAATGAATGAAAATTATCATGAAACCAAGTACAAAATAAAATTGTTGATTGACAAAGGACTGATTATTATATTTTTAACATTTTATTTAAATAATAAACATTTTTGCATTAAAGTATTACTTTATCATCACACAAATAGCACTTCGTATAAAATGTTCATATAATGTCATTTGAGGTTATGTGGAAACGTCAACTTATCACTTTAATTCATCATTTTCCCCTTAAAATTCATTTTGCAGGGATGTGTTTGTAGACTTTCTCCATTTTTTTATATCACATAAAAAAGTCTCCACTAGTGATATAAAGGTGTGATATAGCACCACAAAATGACCACCCTGGTGTAACAATTATGACATTCTTTTGTATGCAACCAAATTCTCACGGGGCCTGATTTAATTTTGAGGTTTCCGATATATTCCTTTCTTTTACATATTAAGTAAAATATAGTAATCATGAAAATTTTGGAGCTTGAGATTTTTAGAGATTTATCTGTTTTGAGGTCCACTGAGTCCGAAAAAGTGGGTTTCGAAATAGTGTCTGTCTGTCAGTCTGTTAGCATGTCAGTCTGTGTCCTCTCTACAGATTAGATGGGTTAATTAATCGCACAGAAACTTCAGATTTAAGCTTTTTTGATAAATTGGGAGGTCCCAGTGAATTTTACTCTAAATCGGCTAAACAATTAAAAAATTATAAAAAAAAAAAATTAAATTTCTCAAAATTCGCTGTTCGTAAAAGAAAGTCGTGTGTTGGCCACACCTTCATTTTTTTTGTTTGATTTTAGTAGAGCATTTATGCTTTGATGAGGAAGTGTAGAATTTTTGTTGCTATTGTTAAATTGAATTTACAACCGATCCACTGTCCTCTGTAAATCTATCATTTCGAGAGCAATTTATTCGTTATTGCTGCACCAAATATTGTAGCAAGTCATAATAATATTATCTTTCCCAATACATCCTCATTTTAAATTATTCTTTTTAGTGAACCCCTTAAAGTTTCATTCAAATTTCTTCTGTTGGTTTTATAATTTCTTTTAATTAGATCTCTCTTCATAGTATTGTATTGTGATACACCAGCAATCAAAAGTAGTGATTGATCTGAAATAAATTCGGTTTATTTTATTGAATTTGCCGATATATTTATGGCACTTGCTTAAGATGTTCCTTTATGGACCGCTGTTTGTATTCCTCACGTAGCACAACATGAAGTTACAACTTTTGTTGATGGTTGGTATCAAAATTAAAGATTTATAATGAAAGTCAAGGTGCTTACACCAGTCTCCCCGCCCGCTACATAATGCCAGACCTAACTAAAAAATATCAAAAATATATATGTAACACTAAAAAACTGAGGTCACGAGGAACAAGGATGATCAAATTTATATAAGATAACCCCGGACATTAAAATCGATTCAAAATTGATTTCGATGTCTACAAACATCATCTTCAGTTGAAGCAATACTTATTGAATTGAAACATTTTTTCCTCGCTTTTATATACCCACCCAAAAAAATGTCAGTGGTTGCGTATATTTTCCAAATTTACAAAAACCTCGCTAAAACTTCGTTTAAGTCGATTGCCATTGGAAATCGTCTCGTATATTTTATTTGTAGCGGTAAATTGATTTTATTTTTTCTTAAATATTTCAAATTCCTCTACACGATCCATCATATCTCCTTTTTTTATGCTATACAGCACCTCTAAATTTGTTTCAAAATTCACGTGGTTATGCAGCGTGCGGTTTATATGTTGCGCGAATTTGGATTCTGTATTCATTTTTCCGATTCCTCTGACATGTTCTCTAAACCTCTCTCTAAATCAGCGTCCTGTTTGGCCTACATAAAATGCCGGGCAATCTGAGCATGTTAATTTATAAATACCTGTATCTAAAATGAAATTAATTTTGGTTTTAACTAAACTTTCTAATTTATGTTGAGTTTTGTGATGAATGCTATATCCGAAATTGATGAAAATATTCTGAATTTTTTGGCTAATCTGGTTCCATTCCAAACTTAGCTATTTTTTATTATTATTATTATCATCGAAAGATAACGTTGTGCTCGACCTATCTTATCCATTTTGTTATGCAATAAACTTGATGATGTTGAGTTCCATTTTGTAGCTCGCCTATGCCATTGTTATACTATTTAGCCTATGGATCATATGGCGGTATGCAGATAGTTTATGTTGGAATGAGTTGTTTCTGGTTTACATTTTTTATGGTTAAATTCAAAAAATTCATAGTTTTGTTATTTTCGATTTCCAAAGTGAATTTTAATTTCGTATGAATTCCATTTAAATAATTGTGAAACTGGTCTAGCTGCCTACTGGTTCCTGTAAAAAGTATATTTATGTCATCGACATACCTGTGCCAATATTTAATTTTATCATGGAATTTATTTCGGCTGTTCAAAATATATATATTCTCGACGTGATTTAAGAAAATATTTGCCAATGTCACGGAAAACCCATAGGTAAACCATGTTTGAAGTAATTTTGTCTGATAATTTTTATTAATAAAGTGATAATCTCGTTTATGACATTTATGTCTATTCGCTTGGTGACATCAATTGACGCTAACTTTGCACTCGTCGGTATGTTAATTGCCTCAATCTTGTTTCCCAACTATAAGTTGTTTTCGACGGAGTGGACCCTTTCTAAACAAAGATTGCTATAAAGCCATTGATTTATAAATTTTGCGATTTTGTATGAAGGCGCGGATATAAAATTAACTACTGGCATCATCTACTGTTATGTCTACTTTATGAATTTTGGGCATCCCTCTAATTAACGGGATCGTTGGTTTTATCATTTTTTCCTGTCTGATGTCCCTATTATTTAGTGAATGTGTTGATTTATTAATAATGGATTTCATGTTTGAATTTTACATTTTCGTTGTATCTTTATTCAATTCCTGCACACAGTTATTAATGATGAATTCATTAATTCTAAAATTGTAATCTCCCGTATCCATCCAGCGGTAAATATTTTCTACCATCTTTCATGTGCGTTGCAGGAGACCTTGTAGCACATACAAACATACCTGATTTATGTATTAAAATACAGTAAAATATTTGTGACGACTATACAAAACCAACACTAATGTAATACTACAAGCCTGATTCAGTGATGAATCACACAGATACCCTCTTACATTTAATACCTTATACTTGAAATTGTTGGTGCGAAAATAGAATAAAAATACTCTCAACTAACCAATCCCAATTAGTTTTTTTCATTATTAACATACTCAATTTTCCCTCCACAATTCGTTTGTTTTGTTTTATCTACAATTTGTATGTTTTTCTCTCTCATTTATATAATCTGTCGATCACCAATACTTTCATGTATAAGCGCAAAATAAATTTATAATATTGGTGACAATCAGGCTTGTAGTACATTAATGTTGGTTTTGCGACTATATCAAAACCAATGAAAAAGATTCTCCTTTTTGTTGTTGTTTGTACATTATAACACAAAAATCAACAAAACATATTACATTTCCTTCACAGAATCCGTGCGGAGAGCGAACGAGACAGGTACATAAACATATTGTTGGCCCTGTTATATACCATATTTTAAGTATGCATTAGTGTCGATTATATGATTGTACCCAAAATCAAACATAAGAATACAAATAAGTGTGCGTAAAAATAAAATGTAATATAAAATTTACTACGCCGTATTTTTATTTAAGTTAAAATCTATTTCAATGCTATCCAATTATTAGACTTTAGTAATTAAAAATTGAAATTTGATTTATGTATTGTACAATCCCATAAAATACTAAATCATGCACTTTTAATTATTCTATCTACAAAAATAAAAACATTGCCTGACAAATGCATCCTGGTGTATTGCATTTTCCAAAATTATACTTTAATTATTTTCACTACACTTTGATTATTATTACAATAAACTGGAATTTAATTAGAATTAAATTTAAAATTAAAATGTATATATACATATATATATATATATATATATATATATATATATATATATATATATATATATATATATATATATATATATATATATATATATATATATATATATATATATATATACATATATATATATATATATATATATACATATATATATATATATATATATATATATATATATATATATATATATATATATATATATATATATATATATATATATAAATATATGTATATAAAGTATGTACATATCACTACATAAGAAACAAAAATAAAAATAAAATAAAATTAAATTTTTGAAGAGGGTAGAAAAAACACGTCTATCCTCTTCGACGAACTCTCACCAACCCAATACAGTACTATAAAATTTATATACAAAAAAGTGCAGAAGTGGTAAACACGTCATCATTACATTCTAACATATAATATCACTCAATACTAGATACATGTATATATTATCATCATTATTTTGTAATTGATTGGAATATATAAACAGTATAATTAGTAATATGATGCAGAGTTGTAGTAATAACAAAAATATTATCGGATTTTGCTTGCGACATTACTCTCCTTCCAGTACAAAATTCGGCGAAAAATAGTAAAGAACTAATGAAATGAAACAATTGGTAGAGAAGTTTAATCAATTAAAATTACTCTACGAGGCCATTGTTCTTGCATATCATATTTTGATTCCAACTCGCGAAAAATCTATGCTGGCTTAAGCCTATCTATAGATATAGATGTGCTCTTTCCATTTATATCAAGTACGAAATATTTATGCGTCCTTTTCAACACTTTAAAGGGTCCAGTATAAGGTGAAGACCTTATCCGTACGTACAAAAACGAAATCAGTCGTGTCTAAATCTTTTGGGATAAATATATTTTCTTGAGGACATATTCGAGTATTCATTGTTGCAGTTGATTTCATAGCCGATTTTAGCTTACTAACTAAAGTGGTTGGATTTGGTGTTTGCCCAATAACTAAATTGGCAGATGGGCAACCAAATCATGCTTAACTGAAGTTCGTATACCCAAAAATATGAAAGGTAATAAATCAATCCAATCAGTGATATTATCCTGAGAGTAAATTTATGCTTTTAAATAGTGGTGAAATCACTCCAACCTAATAACTTGTTGAATTCGGTCAGTAGTAATTTCAGTTGGAACTCCAAATCGGGAAATGTATTGTACTATAAATGCACGTATCACCGTCAAGGTTTTTATATCTACTAGAAGAATGGCTTCTGGCCAACGTATAAATCGGTCTACCATAATTAGTAGACACGAGTATCCATGTGATGGTGGAAGTGTTCCAACTAAGTCAAATTGATATGACAAAATCTGCCTGCTGGTAGATCAAATTGACCATATTCAGATCTAGTATGGCGATGAATTTTAAATTGATATGACAAAATCTGCCTGCTGGTAGATCAAATTGACCATATTCAGATCTAGTATGGCGATGAATTTTAGAGCGTTGGCAGTTAATACAAGTTTTTGCCGAATTTACAACGTCAGAATTCATGCGGGGCCAAAAGTATCGTCTTTGAACCAATTTGCGACTAGTTTTAATTGCTGGATGTGCCATATTATGTAAGCTATCGAAAACAGATCGACGAAGATCCAAAGGAACATACGGACGATTAACCTTAGTTGAAGTTTCACTCCATATCGACTTTTACACTAGAACGAGTGTTTACAGTTTCGATTAATGATTTCAACTCTTGATCATCCTCTTGTAGTTGAATCAGTTTATTTAAATCAATGCCAGTTTGAACTATTGATGAAATATCCAGATCAAAAGGTCGGGATAAGGTATAAGGCCACAACTAAATTACTATTACCTTTAATATGTCTTTATCATTTGCGAATTGTCATATGTAATCTAGCTGTCGACTTTTTCGGATTTCGATAGTAAAACTGTTGTAAGTTTGTAAGTGGTTTGTGATCAGTGAAAACTATAAAATCACGGCCTTCCACAAAATTTCTGTAATGCTTTATAGCTGAATACACAGTGAGTAGTTCGTGGTCAAACGCGGAATATTTTTATTCGGCTGGGGAAAGTTTTCTAGAAAAATAACCTAATGGGTCTCGACGACCACTGAAATTTTGTTCTAACACGCCACCAATTGCTACACCGTTATTGCATTAAGCCGCCTATAATCACCACAAGGCCTCCAGTCGTTGTTGTCTCGTTTTAGTACCAAGTGTAATGGGGAAGAGACACTGGAACCAGATGGTCTACACAATTCCATCTGTACCATATGCTCGAATTCGATCTTAGCTATCTTGTGTTAGCTAGTATAAACCTTCTTGGACGTCAGAAAGGTAAGTGAACAGTAGTAACGATCCGATATACAACATCATGTTTGATTGGTATGTTGTATCGTGGCTCTTGGGTAAGACTTGGAAAAGATTTAATAAAATTACTGAATGTACCACTAATATTAAATCTTCTGGGAGACTCAGAATTTTAAAATGACATTACGATAACGTCAACAACTAGAGATGTTAAATTATCTCGAATACATTTATTTTCCATATCGACACTGATTGCAAACTTAATCAAAAATTAGCTCCAATTATAGGTTTGGAAACTGACGCTACTAAAAATATGTGTTTGAACTCTCTGCGTAAACCGAAATCAATAGATAATAACCACTAGCCGCATGTTGTAATAATGGGATTAAATCTGATTATTTGCTGGCTGCGGGACGACTGAAACTTCTGCGAATTGGTACTAACTACAGAAACTGTTGGTGTTTGCGTTGTACTCAAATCTCAAATTTTATCAGAGATCTCACATAAATCTGAAATATCGTCCTTCTCTCGAACAGCACAGATAGACCTAATATTAGTTGGTAGAGATTTCAGCCACAAGATTTTTAAAAGAGATGCATTTGCTGCGTTTTAAGAACCTGCCAAATTCTCTAAATATCGATAAAATTCTGAAGGCGATCGTTTGTCCATACTGCTTGTAGCAAAAAGTTGTTCTAGCCATTTGGTTTCTGATTGCGCCAAAATTGCGGTAATGAAGCATTTTCAACTTCTTGTATGGTTTGTTGATCCGCCTTATCGTTACCGTTTGCACCGTTATTTCCACAAGATTTATCAGCACCGTTAGGTATTTTACTAAGAACTATGTTTATTTGAGATTAATAATAACCGATAGATTTATTTGATAATAAATAACACTAACACACGAACTGATTTTGAATAATTAAGAGATCTTACGTACTGTACACTGTGACACGACAAGATGTTGAGTGATAAATATGTATACAAATATATTGCTTACCGACTTTCCCTCTTTTGCATGTACAGTAATTGGTTAACAATAATTCGACTGAATTTTACGTTATGATGAGATGATTTTGCAGCTTACGGTTGGTGAAAAATCGCCAAAAAAATCGCTGGAAAAACGCTATTGGAAAACGATGTGGTCTTGAATTCCATATCGTATACTGGCTCAATACTTCAGTGATAAGGCCCATACTTTTATATGGGATGGTTGTTTGGTGACAAGCATTAAACAGTATGACTAACCAAAAGCTGCTGCATGGATCTTTGTGTCTTAGTGGTGTATTTAGGAGTAAACCCACTCAGGCATGGGGGTTCTTTTTCATTTCATACCCCTAGATATTGTGGGCACTCAAATGGCCGCGAGCACAGCCATACGGCTCAAATCCATTTCTATGTCGGCCTGTACTTATACAGGACACTAATCTATTTTGTGTAACAGATATATCCCTATGATTTCATTACCATCTTTTGAGAAAAGGTTTCGTACTGATATTCCCTCCAGAGAGGACTGGCTGAGTGAAGAGATGTTGAACCCTGAAGTTTTGAACTTCTTCACGGAAGGTTCAAAAATGGATGTGTGGGTTGGTTGTGGTGTTTCTGTGAAAAACTAGAAGTGAACGTTTCATTTCGTCTCCCCGACTATTGCAGCATTTTTCAGGCTGGATTAATTGCGATAATTGAGGTCGTGCATTTGTTGAGGTATAATGAAGTATCTGTAAGGGATATTCGCATTTTTACGGGCGGTCAGGCTGCTCTCAACGAGATGTCAGTTCAACATCCACTTAACGTGGGTGCCAGGGCACTTCAGTGTTGCGGGGAATGAAAAGGCAGACGAACTCGCTCGGCAGAGTGCAAATTGCTCCCCTTTACCAATTAAGGCAAATATTGAAATTCCGTTCGCTACATGCAAACTGTTGCTTCAGGAAGAAGCTAGGAGGGCAGCGAACTATAGATGGTCCAATGGTACCTCGTGTGTTATAACTAGGCAGATTTGGCCAAGACTGGATGAAGCAAGAACTAGACAGCTGGTAACACTTCAGCGTCGCCGTGTTAGCCTTTGTGTCAACACGAGTATCGAACTACATTTCATTAACACGAGCACACCCTGGTCTGTATTAAATTTTATAGTGCATTTTATATGAAAATCGTAAATATTGACCCAATTTTATGAAAAAACCAGTAAGCAAGGATTTTTTATTTGTTTTACTTTTTACATTAGAAAATCCAAATGCACACCCAGGTGTGTCGTGTTGACAGGAATGTTAGTATCGTGGTGGTGGTTATTGCAAGACACTGTCTCATAGGTGAGCATGGGAAGAAACTGGTAATCTCGTCTAATGATTACTGTAGAAGCTGTGAAGATGTAGAGGCGGAAGAAACTGTACTCCATCTACTCTGCACTTGCCCCATCCAGCATTAAGCAGAGGAGCTCCTCTCCTCAGTGACCTGGCGGATCTTAATGGAATGGACGTCAGGTGTATTCAACGCTTCATTGTAAGCTCTGGATGGTTCAGTGGGTAGAATCGAAAAAAAAATTGTATGTGGTACCCGGACCATTATTGTGTCCATGCCGGTCCCTTACGATTGCCGCCCTAACCTAACTTAACCTAACCCCCACTACAACGTATCAGGTTAAATTATTCTGCTTACTATATTACCTTTTCGTGTTAACTTTTTCCTTCAGTTTTGTTTGAGCATTTGAGTGGTAAACAATAATACTCAAGTGAGTTTCGTGTAGCTGGCAGGAAAATACACCAAAACTACTGTGCGCTTTATGAAGAAGTGGATTAAGCGATATTGAGACTGGCAATGTGGATTACTAACCTCAAACCGGTTTAGAGGGAGTCACAGTTGGACTCGGGTTGACTCAGCAAATCAAACCCGTGCCACCAGAGCTGTAATTTCGCAAAAACTTGCGGCTTGACTCCTTTATATCTTCTGGATTTTGTTTGAATTCAATGTACGGCAGGAACATCGGATAACCAATGAAGTATGATCATGGAATCTGTCCTTTTGTATATATCTATGCCATCATTTGATAAAGATTCTGTTCAAAATTGGACTAACCTGCAACCCAGAAATGCTCCGCAAAGTTCCAATCAAGGTGGATCCATTAATGATTCACTGGCCCTTGGTTTTAATACCTATTTCACTATTTAACTTGTTTTGTCTTTCCAGTGCGAGTCGACGAAATTTGCACGACAATAACTGTGAAATAAACAGACGCGCTTCAATTTGTGTGACAGTATATAATTATTTTTATTTTTTGGGGCATAAATTTTGGACCCGATACTGAAAACTTGCATGATGTGTGAACAATATGCAACTCAATAAAAAAATGTCGGCAAAGAAATCCATAACGTAAAAAATAGAAAATTTACAAATAATATCGCTTACGGTTTGTTATATTTTTTGAATAACTTTTTATTTTTACTTTAATTTTGAATGTTAATTAATTAATTCGTGTAATTTCTAATATGCAACCGGTCCTTAGACCATTTTAAATGTGTTTTACAAATTAACCCATTATTATTTAATTTTAATTTATATGATTTTAATATGTTTCGAAGATTGTAAGAGAATTTAATCCAGTTTCGAACTGATGAGCTTATGATTATGAAAAATCAATCTTCTCATCAGGCCACGGCGACTGGACTGATTGTAGTACAATTTTCATTCTATATATACAGAACGTATTGTTAGGTTCCATTAATGAATTATACTAATACAGCCAAATTCTCTTACAATTCTTCTTCTTCACGATATTCACATAGCTCTATTTCTGTCTAAGCTAATTTTACTTTAATTTTGAATGTTAATTAATTAAGATGATATCCTTACAATCAAATGCATCATATTATTACTACTAACAATACTATGAAAGTTTATGGGGTGGCAGTTGCAGTTATCCCCATAATAAATTTATGTTTTTTAGTATGCTTCAGATTCTGTATATTATGAGTAGCTTTCATATCAGTGAACGGGGTATGGCGAATATAAATAAATAATTAACTGCCAGGCGATTTATGTTTTTATATAATTTTTATTTATTATAATTAATCGTTATAAAACTTATAAGCGTTTTTATTTTAACCGTCGCCATTAAATCGTTTCGACAAGTTAACAAACGGCATTCAATTCTCTGGATATGGTTGGTTTGGCACCACAACGGAATTTATTCTGCCTCTTGATTTTTGTGTCGAAAACCGTTCGTTGTGTTGTCGGTCTTGCTTCGATTGTGATTTTATTCTGTAAAGAAAGCCATGATACCAATCTTGGTTTCGTTAGCGAATAGATGGCATTGTTACCCGCTGAGGCGAATAAAAGATAATGATATGTCACTTTGGTAAATATCATAATAATATTAATACCGCGACTATATGGCCGTGTGAACGCCACAGCTTAATTTAGTATTTATGGAAGATAGGAAATTAGATTTTTGTATAGGCATAACCGACCCACATGCAAGACTGAAGGCGCGGCTATCATTGTTGGAGATAACGGTGAACCGCCCAACCGAAAGATGGATCTTGCAAAATTATTCCACCGATGAATGGAAGTGGGGATCCATTGGTGGTTGTAACAATCATTAAATTAATTGTTATTTTTGTGGCCAACTGACCATGCCCACCAATGGGTTATCCTCGGTTTTTTTTTTGTTAATTATATGCACGTGTAATGATGGTGCACTCATTTACCCATGATATTGAGGGAATAATTTTGTTTGCTATTGGAAGGGAGGGGAAGGTAGTCATTGGAGATGTGAGAGAGGAGAAGCATTGGAAATAAAATTTAAAATTGTTAACGCGGTGCGATCGAAAGAGTTTTTTTAAAAGGCAGTCAAATTTTTGGTCTCGATGAGACAAGATAACTCATCCGTTGAGTTTTATCGATTTATTTAGTTTTTGTTGTTGAATTTTTTTTTTGTGATACACGAGCATAGGCGTGCAGCTCGATTCGTGTTTGTTTCTCAAAACGTGTGAGTGCAATATAAGAAGAAAGGACCGTCCATGAAAAATAAAATAAAACCATTAAAATGTATTGTTGTTAATGAAAATGAAATTGTATTTGATTTTGTGTTAAAATAAAAAAATAATAATTACGAATATTTGCGTTAACTAAAAACTGTATTATTGTTATAAAAAATCAAATTAATTACATAAATAAACACAAAAAAAAAAGCAACTAAAACTAGAATAAAATATTAAAAGAAAATTGTGAAAATTTTGTAATAATAAAAGATTAGACATTGTTATATAGACGTAGTGCATTTTATTTGTCTATCTGTTCCTGTTGTGTTTGCTGGTCAAGTGAATTATCAAAGGCCTTCACCCGTTATATTATTTGCGGCTCAAGTGAATTTAGCAGTAAATGTACTAAAATTAAAAGTTTACGGCTCAATTATTGCCATGCCAATTTAAATCTGCATACAGTGAAACATTTGCAGTATTTGATCTAAACAAACGAGTGTACATATATGAGATTTAAACATATAAAATAACTGTGCAGAGTTGGGCGTGGATATTGATTACGTTTCGAAGATCGGTTGCAGTCAGTGAAGTGGAAGTCAGCAGTTGGCAGCCGGGAGAAAACAAATCCGTTAGTAATATATTTAATTTTATTTTTTTCATTTTTTATATTTAGTATTTTCCTTTTGAGTTCATTGATTTTCATGTTCAATTTTTATATCCCCATAGTGTTTCTTTTTAGTTTGTTTATATAACGTAGTTTTCAAATCAAATTCATATTAATTTTGTGATTCCTTTAAATTATCTTACATTTTCTTATTCTGCTAAATTTTTTTTCATGGTCAAATTTTTTTTTCTTCTGCTCCCACTGTTCGTGGTTTTTCGCCGTTTTTCTTACAGTGCGTTAGATTTAACGTTATCAATTAAAGTGCATGCTTATATATTTTTTTTTTTCTATTATAGTTATATTATTTTTTTTTTAGCTAATAAATTTTATTTCAGCTTCTCTCTCTCTCTCTCTCTCTCTTTCCATTTTCTTTCTGCTATTCACAATTATGTACATTAGGGTCGGGATATTTCTTTTTAATTTTCGTTTAGATTGCAATTAATCATGGATAGATGAGTGAACTCCAAGGAGGATAGTTCGTGAGAATGTAGGTAGGTCGAAGGCAAATGTGATATTTTAGTTTCAGTTTTTTTTATTTTATTTCCGTATCGAGTGGTTCAGAGCAATACACCCACGACTAACGACCTCTCTAGACTGAGCTCAGGCTAAGACCATTTTTTTGTTGTGTTGTTCCGAACCATTCAAAACACGCAAGTGTTTTATGTTTGCGGTTGCGGCGAAAAAAATTTTTTTTTCCTTGCCAACCCTAACATAATGGCGCCCAAATTAACTAAAGGGACCTTGATTTAGTGCGTTTTATAATTAATTTAAATAACTGATATTGCGGAGCATTTCTACACCAATTTTCTTCCATGTGGGATTTGATATTTGGCGAGGAATGACCGTTTAGAATTCAGTTAGGTTTTTTTTGTATTGCGCTATTAACAGAATTTATTTTAAGGTTAAAGTTCCTTCTTCCAATTTTGATTTTTTATATTATTATCTTGAATTCAGATATTGTTATAAATTTTGTTTTGCCGTTTTGATTTTTTTATTATCCCTAGTATTTAATGGATATTCGTTGTCCTATTTTCAGTTGCAATCATCTTTCTTTTGTTCTAACGGCACATCTGCTTTTAGTATTTGAGTTGCTAAGTCGAAAAAAAATTTGATTATTGTCCACTGTTAATGGTTAGATCCGATTCTATTTTATTAGGGGTAATGTTTATTTTTTTTTCCACCTTAAACATTGCTCGAAAATAGAAAACGAAGTGTTTCGTTGATTTTTTTTTGGTCTAATGGTTTTGGTTCTTAGAATATTTAATTTTTATTTTTACATTGCATTAATTCGTTTTCATTTAAATTCTGAAGATTTGCATTTGACTTCGACCTCGAATTCCTACGGATTATCCTCCTATTCATCAAATAAATATTATCTATATACAAAAGTTAATTTGAGTGTGTGTATTATAGCTATTACCTTAATTATTGTTATATTTATTTATAGTAAATATTTGTTATTTGTTTATTTTTTTTTGGAATTATTTATATAATTATTGTAAGTCTATTGAATTTCTATAAGGAAAACCTTTCATTGTTGAAATTTTCGCGAATATTAGTATAATTTATTGCCCGATCAAAAACCAATTTTTGGAAAAATGGATGCTGAACATTTGAATCCCGATGAGTTTGCCATCGAATGTCTAGTTCGACAGTTAAATAAGGACCCTATGTCCAATTTAAATTCATTGCGGACCTTCATAAAAGATGAAACCGAACATCCAACCATTAAACCAAGTCGTGCACATTCCGCAGCGACTAAAAGACCACAGGACGAAATCCGTATATGTACGAACAAATTGGTTGAACACCGAAATGTATTGATTGGAATTACCAGTGTGGAAGATATTAAGACAAACATAGTTGCGCAGACTGATTCACGTATTTTGCATGTTATCGAACGACTAAAACGCTTGTCTTCTACCAGCCGCAAGTACAAACAAAAATGCCTTGACTTAATTGACACGGCAATTCAACTAAGAGACAGTTTCAAAACTATTTCTGAGGAAACTAAAGATTTTGACAAAACAATATCCGAAATAAATGGCAGTATTGATTTACCGGCGAACGAAGTACCAACGGATGAAGAGGAAGATATCGAAGAAACAGCTAGCATTAAACGGTCAAATCTCAACCCTTCACGTTTTGACGGTACGCCAAATGGAAACCCAGCTACAATTACCGAATCAAACAAGCAAAATGATGAAATTCCGAACCTTGCAGCCATGACAAGGTACAATACGAAGCCTTCTAAATCTCAACCAGATCATCAACATATACCTGAATCATTTCATCTTGATGCTAATTATAACAGACCATGTGAAACACACGTATCACGGTATCCACCAGCCACGAAATGGAACATCTCATTCGAGGGTACACCAGATGGTTTGACTATCGAAGGATTTCTTTTCCGTTTTGAGCATCTCGCCCGATTTCACAATGTGCCTGCATCAAATCGGTGTAACGAACTGGCAACTATACTAAGCGGAACTGCATCAAATTGGTTTTGGTGTTTTTTGAAGTTAAATCCAGATATGACCTGGGATAAATTAAAAGAAGGTTTGCTTGAAAGGTTCCAAGACCGTAGAACCGACCTAGATGTTAGGCAAATGATAGACGCTCGAAAACAAAAACCCAAAGAGTCTTTTATGGTCTTCTATAATGACATTCAGGCCATGACACTACAGTATCGTAGTCCACCGCCGGATGCTGACGTTCTTCTCATACTACGAAGAAACATGAGGCCTGGGTTGCAAAATGCCTTGGCTGACAAAGTTATTCATACCATAAGTGATTTAGTGAGGCGATGTGTAGCTTTAGAAGATTCGTGGAAAAGGACCCATTATGAACCAGAAATGTTTTGCACTCGACGATTTGTTAGTGAAGTGGAAGCTGATGGTGGTAATGATAAATTTAATTATGAACCTTCTCAAACAGGTCAAATGTTTGGATATGAACAAGGAAATCTCAATAATGGTATAGCTGCCTTGTCGTTGAACCAAAAATTTTCTGCAAATCAAGCTAATGACTCCAGGCAACGGAATAAGAATGATTCCTTATTGATCTGTTGGAACTGCCATGACATAGGACATGGTTACTTCGACTGTAATAAACCAGTGACAAAAATCTTTTGTTTCGGATGCGGAAGACCGGACATTCTAAAACCAAATTGTTTTAGATGCCAGGGAAACGATCTACCGAGGTTACAGACTACTGGAAATCCGTTTCCTCGGAGGAAATTCCAGCCCAAGACAACTACAGTCGAAGCAGCGGCGAATACCGACTCCGAACTTTGATG
Source organism: Tipula vernalis (assembly GCA_958295665.1). Classification (NCBI taxonomy): domain Eukaryota; kingdom Metazoa; phylum Arthropoda; class Insecta; order Diptera; family Tipulidae; genus Tipula; species Tipula vernalis. The sequence goes on from OY282558.1 coordinate 275,459,889, forward strand.
GAGAATTCAACACAACACTTAAACTGCACGACAAACTTTAAGGATTTTCGTTCAAGCAGTATCACCAAACCTAACCCGGATATGTCTGTAACTCAAAATTCATTCTCTTCTATTAAGGCCAAGTCTGAATTACCAATCGCACCAAAACAAAATCGAAATCTTTATCGGGCAAAAGAATACTGGAGCAACCGCAAGCAGTTACGATTCAATATTGCAGAAACGTTTATCACTGATGAGTTAGATAACCGACCATACGCCGATGTAATTATTGATGGTATTAAATATCGCGGATTAATGGATAGTGGCGCGTCAATTACTGCTTTCGGTAGTGAAAGTTCAAAATTTCTCAACCATCCTAAATATGAGGTACGAAACTTTCCATCACTGGTTAAAACCGCTAGTGGCCAGCAGCAGCGTGTATTTGGATACATTTGGTTTAAGGTGTCATTCAATGGGATACAACGTGACATGCGTATATACCTAATACCAGGACTTAAACAAAAGCTATATTTAGGTATAGACTTTTGGAAGCTGTTTGGAATCATACCCACCATGATCTCAGAACTGGAACAGAATTCGCAAAATACTAAACCTGAGGAAGACTTAAATCGACACATACTTTCGGAATTGCAAGAAATCGCGCTGTCTAATGCCATTAACGAATTACCATCGTTCACCAGACTAGGACTTGGAAAGACTTCGCTATTATCACACCACATCGATGTTGGAACAGCAGCACCCATTAAGCAAAGGTACTATCCTGTCTCCCCGCCAGTGCAAGCCGAGCTTGACAAAGAGATTGAAAGGATGTGCTCATTGGGAGTTATAGAGGAGTCGTCAAGTTCGTGGAGTTCCCCGGTGACATTGGTCCGAAAAGCGAGTGGCAAAGTGCGTTTATGTCTTGATGCCCGACGGTTGAACGAGGTGACGGTTAAGGACGCGTATCCGCTGCCAATAATCGATGGGCTTCTGAGTCGGTTGGATAAAACCAAATTTATCTCGAGCATCGATCTTAAGGATGCATTTTGGCAGATCCCGCTGGCTCAGGAGTCCCGCGATAAAACAGCGTTTACCGTCCCTGGCCGTCCCTTGTACCAGTTTACCGTGATGCCGTTCGGGCTCTGCAACGCCCCGCAGACTATGTGTCGACTAATGCACCGGGTAATTCCACACCAGCTCCAGGACCAGGTCTTTGTATACTTGGACGATCTCTTGGTTACAAGTGGTACGTTCCAGGAACATATTGAGTTACTTAAAACTGTTGCTAAACACTTGACTTCCGCGGGTTTAACAGTAAATCTGGAGAAAAGCAGGTTCCTGCAGAAAAATGTGCGCTATGTCGGGTATATCGTTGGCGATGGTACTCTTCGAGTGGACCCAGAAAAAGTTCAAGCTATCAAAGAGTTTCCAGTTCCAACCAGTGTAAAGAAGTTGCGTAGTTTCTTGGGGATGACGGGGTGGTACCGGCGCTTTATCTCAAAATATGCAGTTTTATCTTCACCTTTAACAGACCTACTTAAGAAGAATACAAAATTTATATGGAATGAAAAGTGTCAGATTTCATTTGATCGGTTGAAAAATGCTTTAACAACAGCGCCTGTTCTGGTATACCCAAATTTTAGAAAGCCATTTTTCATTCAATGCGATGCTTGTCGTTCAGGAGTAGGTAGTGTCCTCTTCCAGGTTGGCGAAGACGGAGGCGAGCATCCAATCGCCTATATGTCAAAAAGACTCAATCCAGCCCAACAAAATTACTCCATAACGGAGCTTGAATGCTATGCGGCCGTACTTAGCGTGAAAAAGTTTCGGGCTTACGTAGAGGGTTGCGAATTCACAATCTTGACGGATCATGCAAGCTTAAAATGGCTCATGAGCCAAAAAGATTTAACTGGTCGATTAGCGAGGTGGAGCTTGAAGCTTCAGTCCTTTAATTTTCACATTGAGCATCGGAAAGGGTCACAAAATATTGTTCCTGTAGCGTATAGGTTAATGAGGATATAATTATATGGCTCTCAGGGAGAGCGGTAGTGGTATTCCTGTATTGTATTCTTTATTATTATTATATAGATTCATGCACGGCAGTCGTGCGATAGATGTCAAATGTGAATGTAAAGATTATATTAAATATAAATTATTGAAGTAGGAAACCAGAAAATAAAAGAGTTTTATTTACAACATTACAAGTGGCGACGAGAATAAATCGGAATTCATTTAAATATTATCAATTACACATCGGGAAACCAAAATCAAAGGAAATTAAGATTATGGATTCCATAACATCAACTAAGACAATAAATGTTCTTAAAGAAATATTTTCCAGGCTTGGTTTTCCATCTACAATTACTGCTGATAATGGCAAACAGTTCGTTAGCAACGAATTTAAAAACTACTGCAAAGAAAATGGTATTTTATTATATAATACAATTCCATATTGGCCACAACAGAATGGTGAAGTTGAGAGGCAAAATAGAGACATTTTAAAAAGGTTAAAAATTAGTCAAGTTTCACGGAGGAACTGGAAAACAGATATGTGGGAATACTTAATGATGTATAATAGTACTCCGCACACCACAACAGGCAAAACTCCGTCCGAACTCTTCTTTGGTCGACTATTCCGAGATAAGTTACCAAGTTTACAAGATTTCGATAAAGAAAGAATTCAAGAGGAAGTTAGCGAAAAAGATGCATTAGCAAAACAGAAAGGGAAGGAATACGCTGACAAAAAACGAAAAGCTACGGAAAATTCCTTGCAATGTGGGGACAAAGTATTAGTAAAAAATTTGGTGAAAGACAAACTGACAGCAAATTTCCAATCCACTCCTCATACGGTAGTGAGCTCATACGGAGGGGATGTTCAAATACAAAATGATGACACTGGAAAACAATATCGGAAAAATATTGTGCATCTTAAAAAGATCGGCAACGAATGGACAGTTTACAACCCAGAAGAAAATGGAGAAAAACCTACAGTTTACATGCCTGAAGAAAATGGACAAATACATAAGGAACCGGGAAAAATAACGAACGAGTTATAACATTCGAATGATGGATAAAATTAGTTAAATATTTTGATGTACAAATGTAAATTATTATAAATTCAAAAATTTCAAATGTTTATATAAAAAAAAAAAAAAAAAAAGAAGATAGATATGTATATAATAGGGAATAGTTTATTTGGAAAATGTATAAATTAAAATTTTTATAAAAGGGAAGGGATGTAGCGTATAGGTTAATGAGGATATAATTATATGGCTCTCAGGGAGAGCGGTAGTGGTATTCCTGTATTGTATTCTTTATTATTATTATATAGATTCATGCACGGCAGTCGTGCGATAGATGTCAAATGTGAATGTAAAGATTATATTAAATATAAATTATTGAAGTAGGAAACCAGAAAATAAAAGAGTTTTATTTACAACATTACAGTTCCTGATACACTATCTCGTGCATATGTCGACGAAATTATAGGTAATGGATTGCCTAATGTACCGCATATCGATTTGAATTCTCCTTCATTCTCATCAAACCAATATACTGAACTGATACGCGAAATTGAAACTGCTCCAAAGTCTCTCAAAAATTTTTTAGTAGTTGATGGAAAGATTTACGCAAATCCATCTGATAATCATACCACAGAAATGACAGATCTACCGATTTGGAAATTATACGTACCGGCCGAGCTTATTCCTAATCTTATTAGCCAATCGCATGACCCACCTTTGTCTGCACACCAAGGGATTTCTAAGACGCTCGAAAAGTTGCAACGCTTGTATTACTGGCCTCGCATGGCACAGGACGTGCGATCATACATTAATCAGTGTAGTGTTTGCAAGCAAACCAAACCATTAAACTATGCTTTAAAGCCACCAATGGGCCAACAAATTCGGGTGGAACGATGCATGCAACGACTGTATATTGACTTCATCGGGCCTTATCCAAGGTCAAAACTTGGGAACACAGTATTATTTATCATTCTAGATGCGTTTAGCAAATATATATTTTTGAAACCCATGAGGCATGCATTGTCCACGGAAGTATGTAAGGTGCTTGAAAATGAAATATTTAAAGTCTATTCAGTGCCTGAGACCATAATTTCGGACAATGGCTCCCAGTTTAATTCGAGGAATATTCAGATGCTTTTAGAAAAATACGGAATTACCCACATGCAAACACCGAAGTATTCTCCGCAATCGAATTCATCCGAAAGGGTGAATCGTTCAATAATATCCGCCATACGAGCTTACATCTTCGACGACCATCAAAATTGGGACCTCCATATTCCGGATATAACCTGCGCCCTTCGTAATGTCGTGCACTCCTCGACTAGGTTTTCTCCTCATTTTATCATGTTTGGCCAGCATATGGTGACTCACGGCGACGATTATAAGGTATTGCAGAAACTTGATTTGACTAATGACAGGGGTGTATCTGTGCAGGCAAAAACGAACCGTTTAAATATGTGCCAGGAAATCATTCTTTGCCACCTAAAACAAGCTTATAACCGAGGAGCTAATAATTACAACTTACGTAGTAAACTGAGGGATTTAAGTGTCGGTCAAACCGTTTATGTGCGGAATTTCGCGCAAAGTAATGCTCCGCGAAAATTTTCGGCAAAGCTGGCTCCAAAATTTGTCGAGGCAAAAATTGTTAGAAAAGTTGGTACAGTCGCATACGAGTTGGTCCTTAAAAACGGTAAGAATATTGGTATATTCCATGCGAAAGATATTCGGTCTTGATAAGTCATCGTTCTGTACAAACTAAATATTTCATTCATCAATCATGATAGGTTTCCCCTAAAATATATGAAGTCCAGGTGACTAACACTATGTGTTAAAATCAAAGATTGCTTTATACCTTTAGTAGCCTGGCCTATTGAGACACTCAGGGAGTCGATGGGTACGTCCCCACGATTGTAACAATCATTAAATTAATTGTTATTTTTGTGGCCAACTGACCATGCCCACCAATGGGTTATCCTCGGTTTTTTTTTTGTTAATTATATGCACGTGTAATGATGGTGCACTCATTTACCCATGATATTGAGGGAATAATTTTGTTTGCTATTGGAAGGGAGGGGAAGGTAGTCATTGGAGATGTGAGAGAGGAGAAGCATTGGAAATAAAATTTAAAATTGTTAACGCGGTGCGATCGAAAGAGTTTTTTTAAAAGGCAGTCAAATTTTTGGTCTCGATGAGACAAGATAACTCATCCGTTGAGTTTTATCGATTTATTTAGTTTTTGTTGTTGAATTTTTTTTTTGTGATACACGAGCATAGGCGTGCAGCTCGATTCGTGTTTGTTTCTCAAAACGTGTGAGTGCAATATAAGAAGAAAGGACCGTCCATGAAAAATAAAATAAAACCATTAAAATGTATTGTTGTTAATGAAAATGAAATTGTATTTGATTTTGTGTTAAAATAAAAAAATAATAATTACGAATATTTGCGTTAACTAAAAACTGTATTATTGTTATAAAAAATCAAATTAATTACATAAATAAACACAAAAAAAAAAGCAACTAAAACTAGAATAAAATATTAAAAGAAAATTGTGAAAATTTTGTAATAATAAAAGATTAGACATTGTTATATAGACGTAGTGCATTTTATTTGTCTATCTGTTCCTGTTGTGTTTGCTGGTCAAGTGAATTATCAAAGGCCTTCACCCGTTATATTATTTGCGGCTCAAGTGAATTTAGCAGTAAATGTACTAAAATTAAAAGTTTACGGCTCAATTATTGCCATGCCAATTTAAATCTGCATACAGTGAAACATTTGCAGTATTTGATCTAAACAAACGAGTGTACATATATGAGATTTAAACATATAAAATAACTGTGCAGAGTTGGGCGTGGATATTGATTACGTTTCGAAGATCGGTTGCAGTCAGTGAAGTGGAAGTCAGCAGTTGGCAGCCGGGAGAAAACAAATCCGTTAGTAATATATTTAATTTTATTTTTTTCATTTTTTATATTTAGTATTTTCCTTTTGAGTTCATTGATTTTCATGTTCAATTTTTATATCCCCATAGTGTTTCTTTTTAGTTTGTTTATATAACGTAGTTTTCAAATCAAATTCATATTAATTTTGTGATTCCTTTAAATTATCTTACATTTTCTTATTCTGCTAAATTTTTTTTCATGGTCAAATTTTTTTTTCTTCTGCTCCCACTGTTCGTGGTTTTTCGCCGTTTTTCTTACAGTGCGTTAGATTTAACGTTATCAATTAAAGTGCATGCTTATATATTTTTTTTTTTCTATTATAGTTATATTATTTTTTTTTTAGCTAATAAATTTTATTTCAGCTTCTCTCTCTCTCTCTCTCTCTCTTTCCATTTTCTTTCTGCTATTCACAATTATGTACATTAGGGTCGGGATATTTCTTTTTAATTTTCGTTTAGATTGCAATTAATCATGGATAGATGAGTGAACTCCAAGGAGGATAGTTCGTGAGAATGTAGGTAGGTCGAAGGCAAATGTGATATTTTAGTTTCAGTTTTTTTTATTTTATTTCCGTATCGAGTGGTTCAGAGCAATACACCCACGACTAACGACCTCTCTAGACTGAGCTCAGGCTAAGACCATTTTTTTGTTGTGTTGTTCCGAACCATTCAAAACACGCAAGTGTTTTATGTTTGCGGTTGCGGCGAAAAAAATTTTTTTTTCCTTGCCAACCCTAACATGGTGAGACTGCGGTTGTCATTCGGATTTATCCATGTTGAGGAAAGCAATTTTATTTATGTAGGCTTGCGCTCAAAGGTAAAGAGAGAATCCATTCGAGTGAAAATCTTTTTCATCAATATATTGTTGGCGGTTACGTTAAAACCGCGGGTGACTACTGCGTTGAGCAAAGTAGGGGTCTTTTGAATGCAAATCAAATACGGGCTCGTAGAATGTCATAGTAGAACTGATTATTCTAAACTAAACCGTAATTTTTCCTGATGTTGTCGTACGAAATTTTAAAATTAAACTAATCGAGTTAGTAAACGATATTCTGAAGAGATATATATTTGATGTATTGTATTGTGTTGTTACCTCACGCCGATTTGCTTTTTACTCTCGAAAGTAACTCAAAAATTAGATCGAAAGATGATATTGACAAAACGTCAGTGCTGGGTTATCAAATAAAAATGTAAATGGTGGGTTATTCAAAATAATAACTAAATGGATGGTACATGGCCCATGCGAAAGTATTAACCCAGCATCTCCATGTCTAAAGAAAGGAATTTGTTGTAAGCGATTTCCAAAAGATTCGAATGATGGAACAAAAAAAATGTCAATGGGTATCCGATATATCAATGCGAAAAGGGCACAACAGCTCAAATAGGAGAGTTTACAATAGACAATCATTGGGTAACATTCGTGCATACAATTCGTGGCCTTTCAAAAATATGTAATTCATATATTAACGTCGAGGTGAAATATTTATATAAATTCGTTTACAAAGGGCATGCTGCTATATCCGTGAAACTTCACACGATAAATAATGAAAGTTTCAAATATAAAGAAATTGGAAATACTAACCTTCCTTGACGGAAGGTATGTAAGCGCACCAGAAGCTACGTGGTGCTTAAATGAATTTCGTATGTCGCAGAAATCATACACAATAATACGATTACCTGTTCATTTACCAAATCAGCAACCAATTTATTTTAAAGAAGATGTAGGGTCAACAATCAGACAATTATCGGAAGAATGCCAGTTGTGGGCATTAATGATAGTGAACGATACTACCTAAGAATGTTGTTAACGGGTGTTCTTGGAGTTCAAGGTTTTGATCAGTTGAAAATTGTAAACAGAATCGTGTGTCCAATATTTCAAGAAACCTGCAAGCAATTAGGCATCTTTAAGTATGGTAAGATATGGACGATACTCTTTTTGAAGCGAGTGAAATTATAGAATGCCTGTTTATTTGAGGCAACTATTCGCAATGATTTGTGGTTTTGGAGAACCAAAAAATGTTGCTGAACTTTGAGAAACACATATAAGCAATCGCTAAGGGACGATTTCATTAGAAAGTATTCAGACGAAACTAAGTTAATCATTCTAAGCGTTCTCAGAGATAAAGTCCTACTCTAAGCATACAAAATAAACTGGGATAAGTTAAAATTACCGGCAGTAGGAGTGTTTCAAACTCCATCACATTTTGAAGCAAACACATCAATGCTGAAAAAAATGGAGCGGTTAACGTTAGGCTGTTGATACTATCATATTCTCACCTGTATACGGAAATTCTCATAACAGCAAGCAGTGGTTTTTCCTTAAAACACTTATTTTATACTATCAGAAGTAAACGAGATATTGTTTTTTCAGTAACGTCAACGGGAATTTCAGCAACTTCATTAGAAGGTGGTCTAAACACCCAATCGTTGTTTAAAATTCAGCTGCAATTAATAGCACCTGTAACATAAAATCCAACACAAACCAGGCTAAAGTGTTAATTGAATGCTCCTATGATTTACACATATACGCATTTCAAGCTGTAGATAGATTATTAACATTTGGAGAAAAAGCTATTCTATTTTAGACAAGTGTTACCGGTAATTCTTCATGATTCACGATCGTTAACAGTAGCAAGTTATATTAAAAGACACAAAATTTGGGGTCATCTTAATATACTAACATTGCATAAAAACATGCGGGCCAGAGAAAACGAAAAGAGTTTGCTAAATGGCTACTTGACAATGGTCGTAGCAACAAAACGAGAAATAAGAAACTGTGTATATATTGAAATTTTTAACGACTGAATTTATGTAATTAAATAAAAAAATATTAAAATAGAAAAATAAAATATTGTTTTAATTATGAAAAACAAAATCCAGTCAACATAACAAAGTTGCATTTCTATCTATTTTATTAAATAGACAGCTAAGGTTTCTCCGCCATGTAGCGGGCGCAGCCAGTTAGTTTGTTATAATCTTTAACAATTTTGCAATTTTATTAGAGCTGTTTTTAGCGAAACTCTGTGCGATCATGTGCGATGTGGAAATATATGTGAAGATGATATACTAAAACTCGATCTACAGATCATGTTTAGTTCTTGTCCTAGACATCAACTTCGCTCATATTTTCGCTAGGTGCGCAAATGTAGATTACCTCAAATGTTGTCGAAAATTATTTAGACTAGCGTCATTTAAGATAGTATTAAGAATGATTATCATAATTTATTGGATTATTTGACTATTAAACAGTACTACAACTAATTATCCTTTAATTACGATCATATTTAAAAATTTTACTAGGAAGTAAAAGTTAGGGGAAATGTTTTAGCCAAGCTTTTTTATAATTTTTCAGTATAACATTTAGCTGTCAAATTAGACCAATTTTTAATGTTAACGTCAACAAAAAAAATTCATTTTTACATCATAACTTGCGCTAGCGTTAAAAAATTTGTATCACAGATTTCGGACACAGCCAAAATATAAGCCAAAACCTGATTGGTTTGAGGCACAAATAAACGACGTTTATTACATGTTTTATGTGTTTTGTTATACTGCAAATATTATTCCCAAATTCATTTTTTTCCATAAACGTTTCTTGCAGGCTTTAATAGTCCCTGGCTTTTAACTAAACATAATCTTTTGTTAGGTTTACCTTGCACAATCGCAAATGATTATATCCAAATTACAGTCAAATATATATGTATAAGGAAAATATTTCTTAGTTTTCAGAACATGCAAATATGTAAGTTGTATTTTGTTAATACAAATTTATTTTTGCCTTAATTACACAAACAATTATATTTTAAATTTTGCTAAATTCAAAATTAAAGTAAAAAATTCCTCTACAATTATTTAACATGTCATTTTAATTGAAAAATAAGCTTAAGGCATAAATTCAGGCTCCAGCTCACAAATTACAAATAAGTTGTATTAACTCACAATATTACCCATATGTGCAAAAACATTTCATTCTTTGCTACCACAGTGTTGAAAATATTATGTTTAACTTCTGAACAATTATCATGATATTCTGTTCTATATATTTTTTATAAAATGAGTTGCTTAAATGGGCAATTATTTATATTGGGAAGTTTGTCGTACATGTGCATATTATATTAAATAAATTTACATAGTTTTCTCTAAAGTTGTTTGTTATATTGATTTACAAATGAAGTGATGATTATTAGTCTTTTGCTAAGACTTCATATAAATATTTTATATACGAGTGCTTTATAATGTATGCAAACAGTTAATCGCAGTGAAAATGGGACACCGTTGAACGAATTCTTTACGATAAAACATTAAGAAAACAAAAATTTGTTAAGAAGCTAGGAAAAATACCCTAGAGTGAAAAACCAGTCTTGTGGATCCAGTGTGATGAAAGAGAAATGAAAAAATAGATTTCTGATGAAAAAATGTTCACCACGAAGATAGTTAAATAATACGCACCTTCAATGCGAACATTTTTACCATCACCGTGAAATATGAATGTAGATACAAATGACAAAATAAAAATCTTTTTAGTTAAAATAGAGCGTAGGGACCAGCATGTTTACTCTCCATAAGAGTTGGACAATCTGTATATTGTTAAATACATAGAAGAAACATTTTAATACATAGAAAATGTAATGTTCTGCTTCCAATGGGCTTAATGACCATTGAACCATTGAACACAATACTCTATCGTGACAAATTTCTTCTTGCCACCCTCGGAAATTGAACCCGGAATCCCTAAGCTGCAAATCAAGGCTCTTCTCGCTGTACCACCGTGAGTGACAGGAGGAGTATTGCTTTACAACTAAGAAGAACCACAGGTAGCAGGCATTTATAAATAATTTTTCAATGATAAATATTTTTTTAGAAACAAAAGAAAAACTAGAGAACCTCTGTTGAAGGACAAGTAATACAGCATTCTAAGGTAATAATGTTTCCAGATGATCTCAAAATATATAGAGCTGTCGAAAATATCGGCGATACCAACAAACGTAATGGTGTGAGTATAACCCTCTCAGTCTCAATTAGGGTATCGAAATTACTCGAATTTCAAAGTACCTGGATTTTCGAGTATTACTTTTGGCAGAACTCGGGTGACCCGGGAACCAGCGTAATAAAAAAAAACATAAATACACATAAAGTTTTTAAAAAAATCATACATCCTCTCGTTGGATTAACAGGCAGCACATACTACTCATGTTGAGTCCTATTTCCCTTCCATTTTAAAATTGTCCCATGTGAATGATTTTTAATGGCATCCATTGGGCGATGAATGCATATTAGAATAAGCGTGCTCTGCAGGTAAATATTTATTACAATTTTTCGTAAACTAAAAGTTCGGAAATGCCTTATAAATAAAAATTTTGTGCATATTTTTTATTTGCGAAGCAATGTTTGAGATTCATTTAATGACATTTCAAAACAAACACAATAACCACAATACAGTTGTCAAACGTAAAGTTGAAAATGTCCGATAATTAGCCAACTGACAGAATAAGAATAAACCAATAAACATACTAAACTAATGTAGAAGAAGGGTAAATCTACGGAAAAATCGAGTTTTCGAAAAAATTGCTCTCGTGCAAAAATATTTTGCCCTCAGCACAATGTATGTGAATTTTGTCCTAAATCTGTCCTAAAAATTAAAAAAACATACTGTCTGCATGTATCAGTAAAACATCAGAATGTAACGTTGAAATTTTTTAAAAAAAAGTTTAAATAAAATGTCAAAGATCACAAGATAAAAAAAGTTAATGAAAATATTTCGTTCTTTCCGAGAAATATTTCTTGGCAAAAATAGGGGTTTAGGGTGGCTAGGACAACCATGTTTAATACGATCTCACGCAACATATACACCAATTATTATGAAAAAGTGAATTTCCAATTTTCTTGAGAAAATCCTAGGAAGCTAACACCAAAATGAACAAAATATAAAGTTGGCATAGAACCTAAACTATCTGAAACCAGGGGACCTATTTCTGAATACGATACGAATTTGTATACGAAACGAAAATGCTATTCGATACGAAAATTAATTGGTATTTCTGAATACGAACGTACGACCTATTTTAATTTTTGTAGTGTAAGCAAAGGGAAATTTTGTTTTACGTGAAAAATCCTTAAAATGACAGTGTAAAACTGAAAATAAACGTAAATATGTCAAATTTTTGGCATCAGTTTTTAGTTGGCTACGTGAATAAAAACGAATCGCGCCTTATTGGATAAATATTATTTTATACCAAAATAAAATAATTTTATTTAATAAAAGGAAATACAAATCTGTACCTAGAAAAACTCATAGCTACATATTTCGTGAAATTTTAGTTTTATTTATTTAATTTATTGTGATTGCGGCATTGAGGGACCCGGTAATTAGTTAACAAATTGGTGTTTACATAAAATATGTGAAATTTTGCTGAATAAAAAATATTTTCAATTAAAATAATTTGGCTTTTAGATTTTTAAAAATTTGTATTTCTTTTAAAAATTAAAAAAAAAAATTAAAAATATAAATTTTTTGTGTACATCTTGCATTTTTTGCTTGTTTATTATTGGTGTCGTTAGCTATTATGTCATCGAACCAAAATCCGTTCATGAACGAACAAAAATTGCTCGAATTCGTATTGTGAAATAAGGGAAATTTTGTCACGAATCATGCTTACACGAATTCGTACAAGAAATAAACGTATTCGTATTCAAAAATACCAATGATACGAATTCGTAGATTTTTTGTTCGTATTCGTATTCAGAAATAGGGGCCCAGTTTCAGTTTAAAAAAAATAGGGGATTACGGTGTTTAGGACAACCATGTTTGATAGGCTATACGAGAGGCTCTTACTACAGCTAAACATCCACGTGTTTTAGTTTTTCGATCGGTCAATTTTAACAAAATAAATACCAAACTGTTACACATATGGAAGATTCAAATATCGCGAGCATCATAAGCAACAGTTTAAATTTGTTATAAACAATTGCAAATTAATGACAATTTTCATGAAACACTAAATGCATCACAAGTCACACCGTGTCATGAACCTGGTTTACCTAAAACAGTAATACCTGTATTTGATGGAAATTACATGGATTGGCCAAGCTTTTACGATCTATACTGCTCCAATTTTCATGATCGTTTCAATCTAACATCAAGTCAGAAATTGAAGTATCTGCGAGGCTATTTAAAAGGAGAGGCAAGCAATCTTATTAAGCACCCCCCAATAACTGATGTCAACTATTATGAGGCGTTTGAAAAATTACGTGAGTGATACAGCCGCAAGAAACAAATAGTGAATTCTTATATAGCTACGTTCCATAGCCACTGAGACAACTCTTGGATAATACCGATGATTTTTTTGCGAGGCCTTAAAGCGTTGGATTCGGAAGCGGAGTCAAGAGATCCATGGAATATTCGGTTACTATTAAATAAATTGGACGGATATTCAAGGCAGAAATAGGTAGATGCAACCAAAGGCTTCTTCAAGGACGAATAGATGCATTGGAAGATGTAAAAACGTTCCACAAAGGCTGTCTGACACAAAACCGCAACCAATTCGTGGACATTTATCGGCCACCAATATTATATGCCCGTGCTGTAAAAAGGAAGAGCACAATTGGACCTGTGTGATCAATTTAAATGCAAACCAATCAATGAACGAATTGAGTTCATTCAATCTGATCGTAGATGTTTCAATTGTCTCAACGTCAACCATTCTGTTTTCAATTGCTTGTCAAAGAAACGGTGTACCAAATGTAAGAGAAAATATCATAGGTTGTTTCATCCTGAACCAGAAAAGACTAACAACCAGGAAAATCAACCAATCGTGAGTATACCATCAACCCAAACACATGTTAGCGAAATAAATCCAACTGTTGCCGAAATTTCGTGTGCTGGTCAAGAAATGGGTAGTCAAACCAAACTGCTTACCGCGATTGCGCGGTTTTCAACACCTAATAGTCAAACAATTCGCAAATGCCGAATATTATTAGATTCCGCTTCGCAAGTATCTTTTGAATCGGAAGCTTTTGTACGACGATTCAAATTGCCAAATGCCAAATGTACAGAGGAGAATTCCAGTCGCAGGTAATGGTGGAACATCTGCGGGTGCAACCAAGGGCTATCTACGTTTACAGCTAATGAACGCGAGAACGATGAGAACATTTTAACCGTTAACGTCTATGTATTACCAAAGGTGACGCCAGGCTAGCCAGGCTTTCTCATCACGAATGCTGTCGGGGAAACAAATATTTTATTCAAATTCAGTTGGCTGACCCAGAATTCAACGTGCCTAGCGAAATTGATCTATTGGTGGGAGCAGACCAGTTTTTCAACATTCTGGAGGACGGACAAATGAAAGGTGAACAACATGAATTAATGCCTCAAAGCGGGGAAACCTCCTGTTGAAGTAACCAACAATTCGATAGCAAGTTTCCATTCGTTGGAAAATATAGAATCATGACCAATGTGGGAAGCGTGAGTAAATCTAAAACGATTAAGAAATATTATTTTAACATATAACTATTCCAATTTAATTATACTTAACTTAAATTAATATACTCGTAGATAATCTCCTATTGAGCTGAAATTATTACTTATTAATAATTTCTTTATTTATCTGTAACAAAAAACAAAACTAAAATAATTACTTGATGACTGTGTCATCAAGAAAAAATGATTGACACTCCATTGTTGCTCGTTTAACTGACGACAGTGATCTCTATGAACTAACATTGTACTTATAAGTGTTATAATTTGTACTAAAAATGTATTGCTATGTAATGACGTTTACAGTAGCAGAAAATAAATTTATTATTACTTGTACAACCGTCGAATACAGACATAGTTTAATAAAGCTTTGTAACGAAATCACGCTTAATAATTATTATATAAAACGAAATTGTAAGTAGTGAACCAGTCGTGGAAATCCCAAAACCAAATAGGTATATACAGTCCGTTACAGTTGATTAATCCAATGAAAACAATGTAGGAAATACCCTTGTATGATTTAATTTTAATCCCCGTATTATTTGGGTTGTTACTAAAATTTAAAGAACATTATCACTAAAATAAAAGGCTGAACATTTTTTTTTTTTTGAGTTTTAAACTCGTACATTTTGTTATTTTGTTGGGAAGTACCAAAAAAATGCATTTTTTTATTGTTACATGTGAATAATTTGGCCCAAGCAGCTTTGATGGTTTCAATAAGCGACTCCTTATCATTATACTGCTTATCCCCTTCATAAACCTTGCGAGAAAGTCATCTCCAAACGTTTTCCATAATATTTAAAACTGGAGAGTACGGGGGCCATTTTGGTAAATCGACGTTTTTCTTGGAAATCCATAGGCTTTTACAATCCTTGCTCTATGTGTAGGAGCGTTATCTTGCTGATAAGTCCATTTCAGTGGTCCGAACAGCCGTTGGAACTTTAAAAATGCTGAATTCAAAATAGACAGATACGACTTAGCTGTCATTTTTTGATGTTGAAAAGCTAACTCAATCCCACCGTAGTATGAAATACCTCTCCAGACCATAACCCCTCAATCCCGTCCATGATGTCGATTGAGAACTAGCTCTTCTTTGCGTAGGTCATGGAAATAATAGTTATAACCATCGGGCCCGTCTAAATTGAATTTTTTCTCATCCGAAAACACGACTTTATACCACTGGTTATTCCATGTCATATGCTCTTTCCCAAATTGAAGCCGATTGTTTTTTCGAGCTTCGTTTAATGGTGGCTTTTTCTTAATTTTCATCCGTTAAAGATGTTTAGCTTTCTGTATGGCGCGACAAACGGTTCATACAAAGACATTAACACCGGGTTTCTCCTTGATTCTGCGAGCAGATAGAACAGAATTGGAGGCAATACGAATTATATTACGCTTATCTACCGGTTATAATTTCGAAACAGAACAGCCTTTCATATTTTTCCATAGTTTCCAGGATTGCTTAAATAATTTAGCACAGCAGTATGACTTCGGCCTAGTTTTCCGGTTATGAATCGGCTCGAATGTCTTTGATCGTGGTAAGCATCAATTTTTCCCTTTTCAACATCGTTTAGGCTTTTGTTTTTTCCCATGTTTTTTAAAATCAATTTACAACAGTAATTTAATTTTTATTTAATATTTTTTATTTTAATAAAACTAAACAAAAGAAAGGAAAATGAACTGGATTTAGTCACGTGTAACTGTAAAAATGAATTTATTTTACCGTGTTTAAATGAAAAACAAAAAAAGGAACATTTCCAAAGCCAACTAGAAAACAAATTTTTAGTCATTTGGTTAGTGATGAAATCATCTACCTTTCAGTATAGAAAAAACAATAGCGATATAATTCAAAAGAGATGAATTCGGGAATTCCCATTTTTTTATTTAGTGGATTTAATCTGCTGTAACGGACTGTATAATAATGACAGTTTTTTGACGTTTTAACTGGAACAGCCAAAAATCCGGATTCTGCGATTTTTTGTTTTTTATATGGTTGTGTGAATATACGTATTAATTGTCAAATTCTATTTTTATAATTAGATTGTTAATCCTGATGAATTTTTCCGTAAATTAATAAATAATTTATTGTAATCATGTTATTTGTTGTATTATTTGTTAATTATTTTACTGTTTTTTAAATATATTTTTCCACATATTTATTTTGATGTTTAAATGACATTTCGATGACATTTAAATGTAATTGTGTTAGTAATCGCTCCGAAAAATTTTACGGAGCGACGAAAGACAGCTGCTGTCACTTGGGTTTCGCTCCGAATCTGTTTTTTGTTGCAACAGGAAAACGACATAAGTATACATATACAAAAAACGGGCAATTGTGAAAAATATTCCAATTTGTGTTTTTGTTAGTGGCTTATAATTGCTATTGTTTTTTTTTTCGGCTGAATTGAATTCAGTCCCGAACACCCAGGTTGTTAACAAAAAAGGTACAAAACCACTGTTACTTCTAAATTTTCCTTAACTAAACAAATAATTTTTAATTTTAATAATTTTATAATATCTACATACATATGTATATACTTTTTTTCTGGGATTTGCCATTTACAACTTCTCTTATATAATAATTCACAATTTATCTAACCAAAAACCAATTCCCTCTTTACATTTTTTTTTCTTAGTTCTCAATCGAACCCAAACTTAATTAATTAGAACTAAAATGTTGTTAGGGGTTATTCCTAATTATTATTTTTTTGTTTAATCCTCTTTATTTTTGTACGAGTTAACGTTTCTGCTTCTCGAACTTGACTCTCGTTTTTTCTTTTTCAAAACAAACTCTGTCTTTTTTCGAAATTTTATTTTCCAAAGCAGTATAGATGCAAAATAAAATGCAACCGTACCCAACTTAACTTTGAAAGCCAACACCGTTGGCAAATAGACAAGACCTTTTAAAGTGATCGTGTGTTTGAAATATTTGTCTTGAACAAATCGATGCACCATCTGTACTGGAATCGAATCAATTAAAATAAAAGCACCTAGTAGGAATTTAAGACTTCACGAGTTTCTTCACCTGAATAAACAACGCAAAAATAGTGGTGACAATGAAACGTGTAACATGATGCCTAAGAGTTTTAATAAAATGTAACATCTATTTGATTTTTACTTAAGCAAAGGTAGTTTGAAGCAAGATTAAGCTCCGATCTGGAAATATTTGTATGTCAGTTGTTCTTCCTTATTCGTTATTTTATTGTTACACATAGGGAGTCCAAAACAGGTAACCGGTTAACCGGTAAATTGGTTGAAATTGAGTTACCGAATTACTGGTAATTTTAACAGTTAGATAACCGGTAATTCGGTAAAAGTAACTTTTGAAATTCAAATTATATTTTCGCACACGAAAGCAAATGAACGCTAGGGTGAGGAACATAGAAAATAAAATTGGGTTCGATAAAAGTGTGAAAGATAAAGTGTAAAAATTAAATATGAAGTTAGCAACAATTTCTCTTTTTGCATTCCAGCACTCATTCTTGTCTTATTGACAGATGACACGAGCATACGTAACAGAACAAGATTTAATTTATTTTTTCTTGGAGATCCGACAGACTTCGTAAGTAAACTAGCGTTTAGTGTTATATTTGTTTGAAAATATATTTTGTCAATAATAGAAACTTATTGTTTTAAAGCCATTCATTATGGTAAAAGAAGCTGATGCAAAAAGGAGCCCTGCACCATGCCAATATTTGATCGAAATAAGATTACTGAAACAGGTGTCTGCAACATAACAAAATGCGGAAAAATAATAAGAGCTGGTGGTGGAAGCACAAGTGGTTTGCATGCACATTTCAGGAGCCACCATAACATCAATTTGCCTAAGAGGGAAGATCGCGAGAGATGATATAAATCGCAACCAGCAGCTACAAGTCATTTTGGAAATAATTTAAATGCGTCTACCATCAGCAATAAAATAAAAATAATATCATATTTCATAAAAACTTTGGATGAATCTTTTCCTGCCGTTATTTCCAGAATGATAGCAAACGATGGCTTACCATTTAAGAAATTTTTCATGTCGTATGATTTAATGAACTATTAAAGACAAGATTTACTGATATTCCAAAATCACCGAGCTGTATTAGCAAAATTGTGATGGAATATGGAAAAAAAATCCATGATCAAGTAATTGATGAACTTAACTTTTATAAAACGTTGGAGAAACAACTGATAACTTTTGGAATCTCGGGTTAGCTCGAATCCATGGATCAATGCATAATCGAAATAGTTACAAAAAAAATTAATGAATTTAATTTATCATTTCAAGATATTGTGGGAATAACAACTGACGGAGCCGCAGTGATGACTAAACTGGGAAAATTTGCAGAGATTAATCATCAAGAACGACGAAGGCCTAACTATAACTGAGGAGACGTCTAGTAATCCTATATTGAATGATATATCTCATTTGAAAATACGTCAACTTATTGTTAAAGTACGTAAAATAGTAAACATTTTCAGACATTCGCCTACAAAAAACGACGTACTGCAGAAGCACGTATTGGAAGAATACGGAAAAGAATTAAATTTATTGATGGATTCTAATACCCTTGACAGGTGGTTTGGCGTCTATTGGAGGGGGGGATCAAAGTTGAGTAGATTAATCTACCAGCTCCGTAACCTTCCAGTAGGGTGCGCATCACGTGTGCTGTTCTGGTCTTGTCATTAGGCAGCTGCGTGATGGGTACAATTGTGTAAGGGGTAACCTGTTCACAATTCGCAAGTGTACGTACTGCCTCCTCGTGGCAACCACTGGTAACTAAGGCCACTTGGCACATCTTTGGCCATTTGGCAAAGGCTAAAGTACGGCGCTAAAGGAGAAAACCTTGACAAAAAAACCTAATCTAAGGTGGAACAGCATATGCCGAAAGATGAATGGCTGATAGGTTAATCAGCCCAAAATATGCGGACTCTGGATACCAGGCACCCTCCAGTTTTATTTAGCCTTCCTGTAGTAAAGCTGGGTGACCTACAGGTGATTTGCATTTCCGAGCAACTCGTAAGAGTAAAATCAAACGGAATACGGGGCAGGAGTAGGAATATACGGGAGTGGGACAACCCTCTCGAGGTCCTTGAGCTCCAATGCTACCGTCTTTCTAGCGGAACTACATGCTGTAGTAAACATCTAGGAGGGAGAGCAATAAGCCCAGATAGTATGTATCACGTACCGGGAGGCAGTATCGTCAGGTTCATTAAGAACCTGAATATTGACTGGACGGATAATTAAGCAGGGGCCAGCACAATAGATCTTTTAGGTCGCAGTGCGAAGTGGCTGATCGCCCGCATGGCCCCCCATAATAATAATAATAATAATAATAATAATACCCTTGACAGACTGCGATTTATTAAATCCGATTTAGCTAAACTCGTTTTAAATAACGGTTCATACCAAAAACATCTATAATTCCAAGACGAACTATATGAAATTTAAAGATACAAAGTGACTACTGCCCATAGTGTTAGTTGTGAACATATAAGCCTTCAATAAAAAAACTCCAACACTAATCTAATTTGTTTTGGTTTTGTTCCATGAAATATGAAAAAAAAAAAAAAAAATACATAAGAAACAACAACAATATACATCACGGCAACGCCGTTTAATAATATCGTGTAAAAACAAATCCTATTTATGGGTATGTTATGTGTTGGAACAAAAACATCTATAATTCCAAGACGAACTATACGAAATTTAAAGGTACAAAGTGACGACTGCCCATAGTGTTAGTTGTGTACATATAAGCCTTCAATAAAAAAACTAACCAACACTAATCTAATTTGTTTTGGTTTTGTGCTATGAAATATGAAAAAAAAAACAAAAAATACATAAGAAACAACAACAATATACATCACGGCAACGCCGTTTAATAATATCGTGTAAAAACAAATCCTATTTATGTGTATGTTACAAAAACATCTATAATTCCAAGACGAATTATTGTTTGTTATTGTCTGATAATTGCTACTGAATGTAAATCTGTATTGGTGACTAAATGATGAGGGCAACGTCGCATATTACTTTACATTTATTTTCATACAAACACATTTACTTTTTATTTCTACACTCTTGACAAAAATATTGTACATATTTGAATTCATTTTTGAATTTAATAACAAAAATTATTAAGATAATTTAAATTTAAAAGGTGTCTTAATATTAAAAATCGAATTGTGTCTTAATATTTTAATATTTAACATGTAGTAAAGCATTAAAATATGTACGCTTATTCGTATTTTTTAACACAATGAAATGTGCCATTTTTTGGTCTAGAGTGTAATAAAGATAGGTTATATGTACATCTTTTTCCTTATGTCAAAAAATATGTAGACAAACATATGACATCTTGTTTTCGTGGCCCTTGTTATATAAAAATATATTTTAACAGAGCGCTCAAGATTAACGACGCAAGTAATGTGTTTATAATCTCAATATTTCACGTCTAATAACCATTTTATTAAAAAGTTAGGCTTGAAAGAACACGAGCATTGAAGGCCTTGGCCGAACGTGATGAGATTCCAAAAATTGTCTTTTCTGATGAGAAAATTTTCACCATTCAACAGCATGTGAATAAACAAAATGATCGTGTTTGGTTAGAGGACAAGTCCAACGATAATTTGGACACAAGAGTTGCCATGCGCAAGCAATCACCAGCTTATGTTATGGTTTGGGCTGCAGTTACTGCAGATGGACGCACTCCTCTGGTTTTCATCGAACATGGAGTCAAGGTAAACCAAGAGATGTACCGCCAAAAGATCCTAAACGATGCTTTGCTACCTTGGGCACGTAAACACTTTGGTACGAACCGTTGGACATTCCAACAGGACTCGGCACCGTCACACAAAGCTCGAGCGACACAGCAAAATTTACAAAATTGCGTTCCGCGGCTGATTTCGTCGAAAGAATGGCCACCATATTCACCAGACTTGAATCCCATGGATTTCTCCATATGGTCCATTTTGGAGAGTAAGGTGTCCACTAAAAAATACGAAAGTGTTGATGCATTGAAGTCAGCTCTTGTTCGAGAATGGAATAAAATTCCGCAAGCCCACGTTCGGTCAGCATGCAATGCTTTCTATGGAAGACTGAATCAAATAATCAAAGCCAAAGGAGGTCATATCGAGCAGTAACATGTTTTTCATAAAATGTAATATGTTTTCAACATATTCCACGAAATTTCAATAAAAAATAATCAAAATTAAAAAAATTACAGCGTTTTCATTTGGTAACACTTGGTCTCAGCCACCCTGTAATCTCAATATTTCACGTCTATGTAGTAACTATTTTATTGCTGTCGGAGCTCGATAATTTAACGTGTCATGAGTACAAAAACGAATCGGAGAAGTACAATCTGAACAGCAAATGTGTATACATATGCTGTGTTTCTTATTTAAATCCGTAGTTCGAGCAGATTTTGAAATCTGAAATCAGATTGATTTGGTCGATCTGAAATAAGAAACAGGGTTCAGATTTTTTAGATCAAAAAATATTTATTTCATAATTTAATAAAATTATTTACCTTCGTTCACATAATAATTAAAATTTCCTTCTATTTCCATTTTAATAATGTTTGCAAAAAAAAATAAGTGATGAGAAGACAGTTCTCTATGCGGTAATGTATGTATTTGAATTACATGAAGTTAGCTAAACTAAAACTAATCTGAGAAATCGGAATATTTTTACAAATCAAAAAAATCAATCTAATCAATCTGAAAATAAATAAGAAACAGCAAAAAAATTGATCAGATCAATCTGACGTGAAATAAGAAACAACGTTTTAGTACTCAGATCAATCAGATTGATTAGATCAGAAATAAGAAACACAGCTATAAGAAGCTACTGACCGAGTTCGATATTTATCATCGTATTGTGTGGTTCAAAAATTATATTGTAGCTATCATGAATAAGAATTTAGTTCCGGCCAAAGTTATGGTCCCGTTTTTGGGCGTACCTGCTTGCCTGAGTCGATAAATTCGTTATAATTTTGAACTGATATTATTTCGAGGACCATGGTCGCCATTCGAGAATAACTGGCATCTAAAAGATGAGTATCGACGAACAAAATTGTCACAAAGTTGTCACGACAATAATGTGTTTTGTTGTAGAAAATTTAATACTCTGTCCGTTAGTACTTTTGTGGCAGTTGATGTATTTTTTTTTAATTATGGTGAGTTGATTAAACGAGAACCTGGAACTTGAATGAGATGCTGATCACGATATGGCCGACTATATCTACGATATTTAAAGAGTGAATTAGTTTTTATTGTAGTATTTTAAGCGTTTTTGCAAAACCAACAAAAATGTTTATACACATTTTTGTTGATTTTGGTTTTTGTCATATTAACCGTTTATGATGAGGATGTTGTCCAGGTCGAAAATGTCCTCGCTAAAATGACACTATTAACGGCGGTTGTTGTTATATCTCAAAACTTTATTCCTGATGAGAATTTAATTTGGTGCCCTGCACAATTGATGACAGCCATTTGGCGCATGTTCATTATCTCCCAGTATCGTATCGTGGATTATCACATATGTACATCCGGACAATTGTTCCAACTAAAAATGGTAACTACTAGTATCTTTGAGTTACATTAATTTTGTATTAAATTCATGTTTATTCCAGATTCATCTTGTTAACGAATTATAGTCCGCTAGTTACACCATTTGTCATGTACTTCTGTTTCCGGTCACGGGCTTTGGAGATTGTTGATTTTTTTCGTTTGCTAAATGGATGTGCGAAAATATGGGAATCCAAATTGGCAGCTCACTAACAGTAATGAGGAGGAACGAATTACATTACAACCAGTTTGCCAAACGAATCAATATACGCAGGTTGAAAATGGTAAGACTGAATTATCACTGGTCATTTCACCATGAAAAACCTGCAATGGAAAATGCCAAGTGGGGCCCGCCATTTTGTGCAAGGATTACGAAAACATGCTCTACAAGACTTGAATATAACGCGCGGTGGTAGAGGTTTCAATACTACAACAAATTGGTGGTGAACATTCTTCGATAATTCAATCGATTTTGCGAAAGAACCACGTTTCATCAATAATGTGTCTATTCATATTCAGTCCACCCGGATATTTACTATCAAGTATGGTGCACCGCTGAGCAATATTCACCGCAACAGAGTCTGATACATTCGCGGCATTCGGATGACTTCGATCGTGTGAAATTATGTTAAATTTGAATAATGCCAGTACGAATCCACTACGAAGTACACTGCATGAGATTGCAAAGGACCAAAAAAAATTCATAGCTCTTGGTGTATATGTAGAACAAGGTATAATTTTTTAAAATGTATTATTAAAGAAGTAAAAGCCGTAAGGAAGCACATTTCTTAGTAAACTATTCAGTTAGTGCTTCCATTACGCATAAAACCTTTCCCAATGCACATGTAATTAACAGAATAATAAATATATAATTCAATAATTAATAAATACAAATTGGTGAGCGAATGTTCGTCAAAGAGGATAGACGTGTTTTTTCTATCCTTTTCAAAAATTTAATATAATTTTATTTGGTTTTATTTATGTAGTTTATGTAGTGTTATGTATATACTCTATATACATATAATATATAAAGTTTAATTATAATTATAATTTTAATTCTATTTAATTCAGTTTTTAGTGGAATAATAATTAAAGTGGAAGTGAAATAATTTAAATTGTAATTTTGGAAAATGCAATCCCACCGGGATGCATTTATCAGGCAATGTTTTATATTTATAGATAAAGAAATCAAAATTATTAGTTTCTATTCGGTGCATGTTTTAACGTGTGTGTGATTGGACATGGATTTTTTTACTAAAACCTAATAATTGGATCGTATCAAAATAGTTTTGAACGTTAATTAACATACATACGTCGTAGTTAATTTCATATTCGATTTTATATTTACGCATAATTGAATTCGTTCTTGCAAGCCAAACAAAGATGTTTATACATACATACGTATAAACATTTTTGTGGGTTTCGGTTCTTGGTTTTTATGTTATGTTCAAAGTATAATAGACAGAAATACATTCTTGAAAATTGATACATGACAAAGCCAATGAAATGTTTGTACGGGCCGCCTCGTTCGCTCTTTACGCGGATCCTATTAGGGAAATGTACTATTTATTATTGGTTTTTGCTAGGTTTAGTTAAGCTACAACAACAAAAACAGAGAGACTTTTTGTGGGTGTCAGTATAGTTGTTCCCAATATTTTTCTATATCTTGATATATAGATCAGGATTGTTTTGTATGTGCGCTGTAATGCTATTAGCTGTATATAAAATAATGAAAACATGATAAGTATTTTGCTACGCACACGGAAGATTGTAGAGATATTTGCTTTTAATGTGTGTTGGTGGTTTAGTATATAAGAATCTGTTGTTTTTATTTTATTTTGTTATTTCCCCTCTTTTTGTTTTTGTATTCGTATTACAACTATAATGTTCTTAATAAAACATGAATTGTACAAACACAACGAAATTTTAGGGTATTCGACTCAAATAGGTTTTTTATATTTTTGTAGTCAAATAAGTTTTGAGTCGAATTGGAATCCGCCTTATAAAATTCATATAGGATGGATTTATTTTAGATATGAGTTATTTTATTTTTTACAGGGTATTATAAAATGCATTAAATTATTAAATTTATTTAATTAATGTGAAAAGGCTATAAATTAACTAAACCATATAAATAAAATACTAACTTGGAAGTGTTGATTTGAGTTAAGTTGTGATTTTGGTTTGCATCACATAATGACGTATTCATTTATGCATGCCAAATTTCGATTAAAAGATGGTGAACGAGGTGGAATTATGTGAAAACATTTTCGAAAGGCTAAATGTATTGAACTTAATTATTAACTTAATAAAATATGATTGAAGTTTTAGGTTGCAGTTTTTCACACGTAAACGTCAATTTCGCTTGTATAGTACACCGACTAGTTTTGTAGGAGAATAATGTTTCAATTTTATTTCATGGATTTATTATTTTACTTACTTTGCAGGTTTTATTTTGCAGGGTAATATGTCCATAAACGGAGTAAAAGTTTTATAGATATATTTATATTTATTTTATAGATAAAAATAAAAAAAATCTAATTCTTATACAAATAATAAATTTTGTAGTATTTAATTTTTTGTTTTATTTTAATTATGTCAACTAGATTAGTAAATTAAAACATCTATAATAATAATAATTTTTTAATGTCCTAATTTATATTTATAAAATCCTGAGTTCTGGCATTTAAATTATATTATATACTTTTATAAATAAATAATTAATTTCATCATTATTAATTTCCTTTTTTCTAGATCTGCAGGAAATTGCCGATTAGTTTAAATTTAATAGTATGGTTAAATATATATTTTCAATTTTTTATTTTTAAATCTAGTTGCAGTAGGTAAATAATTAATTAACTATTTACAGGTGAATGGTAACTAATGGAACAAGTGCTGTGAATTTAAATTATTACTTAGTAATTTAAAATTTTTAAACATTCTTTTAGAATTTTAGCTTAGGAGTGGGAGAGTTTACATAGGCAATTTCATAAAATGTTAATTTTTATAATACTTGTATGTAATATATTGTGTTTTGCTCATTAATATATATTAATTAATTTAGTTTAAAAATATTTAAAGGTTTCTCTTACTTAATTTGCTAATAAATAATTTAATTTTCAGAATATAACATAATTCCAGAATCAATCTTTAATATGAGGATTAAATTAATCCTGAATTTCAGAATTAGATTTTACTTTGATATTATGGTGATTTATTAATTAAAATTAGTTTTCAGAGTTGCATGGGAAATTATATATTGATTTTATTTGTTGATTTTTGATATACTTATAGTACCTAACTGAATTATTGATGATTTTAGGCTGTTGTGGTGCTGTAACATTATCATTTTTAAATTATTTACTATAAATTTTATAAAATAATTGAATTTTTAATAATTTATTCTCTTTTTCTCTTCGGTAGGAAATTGATGATTAGTTTTAAGTAAAATTTTATGTTTAAAATGGTTTTTAACGTTTATTTTTATTCTTGTTGCAGTATGTAATAATTAACTAATTAGATATAGAAGGACCATGAAAAATAAAAAAGCGCTGTTTTTGTAATCTTAGCTTAGTAATTTTAAATTTTCTTAAATATTTTATCAGAGAAACTAATGAAAGGCGGATAGGGGGACATTACAACATTAATAATTTTTTAAGTCCTAATTTAAATTTAGGGAGTCCTGAGTATCCGTCCCTGGATTCCAGAGAAATGATCATCTAATAATGTAGTTAGATTGTGCTGTCTTGTGCTAACCTATTTATTATATATAATACTAATAATTTACTAGCTATCGATCGCTTGGTGTCTGTAACCGGGTCGAGTCTGTCCCTACTAATAATCCTATCCAATCCTTCGGTTTTGTTATATGTAAAAAAGGTGTACGATGGCTGCCTGGCCAGGGGCGGATATCACACTATTAGACTTATGTGGTTATCGATGTGGCGCCTTTCTTTACTGGGTGAATATTGGTATGTTTGGCTTCATGAAAAGCTGAGTATGATGGTACATATTTCCTTGGTGAGGGAGAATTATTGTGTCGTGTTGTAACATGGGTATGGTGGTGTGGTATTCGCATTTATAATACGGACGACTTGCTTAATGCTTGATCGTACATTGAAATCAATCAAATTTGTGGGTAAAATTTCTAAATCCGTGCTGAATAATTCTGAATCTTCAATGATAACCTTGACGTAGAGCTTCTCGGATATGCAAATGCGAGTCGAAATGCTTTTTAATTTGTAAAATATTATTTTTTCGTCATTTTTAAATACCAGATATTTTGAAATATTTAGTTTTTCCGAGAATTCGTTAACTAAAATCTCAAATCTACCGATGTAATCCGGTTCATCACTTGATGTTGATTGCGTTACTAAATATTTAAATTGATCTTGTAAGAAAATGGAGGGTATAGCATTGTCATTTAATTTATGACTTTTATAATGTTCGTTTGGGCGATATTGATGAATGACTTTTATAATGTTCGTTTGGGCGAAATGATTCGCACAAATTGCGGAATATTTAGAAGGTATCCAATTTGACGTCTGAATAGCCTTTACCCATTTTGATTTTAAATCCTCAAAATATGGGAATGAAAACATTGCAACATTCTGTTCTTTGCCATTATTTGAAGTACAGCCTAATACTGCGCAACGTTGAGGCATTTTTATATAAATAGTTTTAATACAAAAATATATATATTTTGTACGTTAAATAGGGGTACCAAGCCACCCAAGTGCACTTTAACGGGTATGAAGAAATTTTATACTAATATCACAGATATAATCACGGATAACATTAAGATATCACACAGTGCACTCGGATATCGACCGGAATTTTATCACTTAAAACAGATTAAAAAAAAA
This sequence comes from Tipula vernalis, assembly GCA_958295665.1. Lineage (NCBI taxonomy): Eukaryota > Metazoa > Arthropoda > Insecta > Diptera > Tipulidae > Tipula > Tipula vernalis. Next base: position 275,487,726 of record OY282558.1, read on the forward strand.
AATCCGAAAATATCGAAAATTTTAATTCAGTCCGAAAAATGATATCACCGAAATAAAAAATATTGGAAAATAATTAACTGTATTAATTTAAAATCAACAAATCGCTCACCTGTTAAAAGTTCTTTCCAATTGAAATTATTTTTGTCAAAAAGATGATTTACTGCATGCAAGAAATCCCGCTAAAAAATAAATACGCATTTGTTTAGTTATTTATATTTAGACGAATATATAGAATTTAAATAATTATTTCATTATCAGTATCAACTTTATACAAATAAAAAATCAAATTTTAAATTTGCACCAAATGACAACAAATTCGCTCACCTGTTATAAATCGTATCCAATTATTTTTAGTCCGTTAGTTAGAATACCGCATGTAGAATCCCGCTAAAAACGATAAATTTGTCTTTAATTTATTATAATATTATATGTTTAATTGAATCATAATTGGTTTAATGATTTTTTTAGAAATGAAATATTTCTAACCATTTACTAGCAATCAAATATTAATATTTTAAATTTCTCACCTGATAAAACGCACCGGCTGCTTTGCCCTTTAAATTATCTCGAATTATATTGTTGTGGTTTCTTATGTATTTTTTTTTCATATTTCATGGAACAAAACCAAAACAAATTAGATTAGTGTTGGTTAGTTTTTTTATTGAAGGCTTATATGTACATAACTAACACTATGGGCAGTAGTCACTTTATATCTTTAAATTTCGTATAGTTTGTCTTGGAATTATAGATGTTTCTGCTCTAGACCAAAAAATGGCACATTTCATTGTGTTAAAAAATACGAATAAGCGTACATATTTTAATACTTTAGACACCTTTTAAATTTAAATTATCTTAATAATTTTTTTATTAAATTCAAAAATGAATTCAAATATGTACAATATTTTTGTTAAGAGTGTACAAATAAAAAGTAAATGTGTTTGTATGAAAATAAATGTAAAGTAATATGCGACGTTGCCCTCATCATTTAGTCACCAATACTACCTTCAGTAGCAATTATCAGACAATAACAAACAATAGTTCGCCTTGGAATTATAGATGTTTTTGGTTCATACACTTAAACTGTTATTTTGTTCATAATATTTATCAAACTAATACACTCCCATTATATCGTTTTACTCACTAAACTCAAAATAAAGCATAAATATCGTAAATCTAACTACGGCTAGTCTCGAAAATTCACTACTCGTAAATCGGATTTATTAAATCGCAGTGTGTCTAGGGTATAAGACGCGGTGGAATAGTTTATTGATAATGTTTGAACCCTTTTATAATATAAAGAAATCAGTCAGAAAATGTTTGATCGATTTGAATATTAAATTTCACAAAGGATGAATTATCTTTGGTATCCAATATTATTTCAGCATTACTACCAATTAAATTGTCCGTCTGGTCAAAGCAAAATTATGTCAGATGAAGTTGATTATAATTTACTTAATATTATAAACCAAACTAAACTTACCAAAATAATCATAAATTTGATAGAACGTAGTCAAAATTCGAACGATTCAAATGTCTCTGAATGTGAAACTGAAAACGATAAACAGACAGAAGATGATATCATTTCTATTGAACTCGAACAGGAGCCAAATTTAAGCATGAAAGAAAGGTTACTTTTAAAATTAAAACACAATTCTAATATTAATACAGAAACACCAGGAACTGTGGCTCAGGATATCAAATATTTAAATAAATAAATCTCATTCTAATGGCCATAAAGAATTATATAAAATATGTTTTAGTTATGAATTAATTATTATTTATTTTCTAAGTTGATATTTGATATTATAGCTATTAGGAATTTAAGATTGGGTCCATATCTTATTCCTGAAGTTATTTTAATTGGCGATATAAACAATTTTCGGGCCGTAAAAATAATTTTAGATTGCAAATTGAATTACAATTCGAATGTGTCTTTCTCCATTTTTTTATGGTTGATCCAATGCGTCTAACTAATTGTATATGACATTTGAAGTATAACATCGGTCGAATCTATTTTACGTTGTATAAGTGTGATGTTTTTTGTATTTAATACTCTCAATTTATTATACTACACGTTACTTATTCATTTTAACTTATAATAAATCTTTAAAAAAAAATGCAAAATTGAAAACACGACCTAGTTCAGTGGTCGTTAAATTTTGTAAACATGTAGCTATAGATGCTGGATTTTTTCATATTTTACGTGAAAGTCGGTTTTCCGAAAGTTTCCAAAATTTAACTTCAACTTTAAAAATTTTGAAATATTTATCGTGTGGATTTTTTTTTTTCTTAATAACCTCGCGACGTGGTGATCGAAAAGTTTGATGCGCCTCTGGCACTTTGACTTATGTATATGTATGTCCGAAACTGGATGATAGAGTTCTTTTAGGATTATCTAAAAAAAAAAAATTTCGATTCATTTGATGATAATAAGTTTCATTAAATAAATATGTAATAAACATCAGAAAATGGGAAGAATGATGTACATATTTGTAAAAGAATCCTGATCATACCAAGATAAAATTTTAATAAGAAATTTTATTATTTTTTAGCATTGTTATTATTTTTCGTTATAACTTAGTACGATTTTTAAGGTATGAGAAGAGAGAATGTAGTGAGCATAATGATAGTCATTTGTCTGCTGTTGAATTGGCTGCTAATTTGCAGTTTAGTTACAAATTCTGCCCGCTGGCGTACAATTATGGATAAATTACAGTGAAAAATAAACAAAACATCGCGATAATTTGAAACATACCTTTGTTGTTGTTAAATTTTATTTTTTTATTATATTTCTGTAATAAAGTTTTACCATTATATTGTATGTTCACGTCGATATCTCTTTTCGTACAAGATACATATAAAACATCAATCTTCATAAAATACATAAAATTGAAACAAAATTATTTAATGGGGGTTTATGTACGAGTACATATGTTGATGTATCTTTTTGGTTGTTTCCAATTTGTAAGCATCGGTTGAATTTAAATCGAATGTTTCCTTTAAATTTTACAACACTTCAAGTGTTTTTATTCAATTTTTTTAATTATACCTTTGCTTTTATTACAAATTAGCAGGTGTGTAACATATTTACGAATAATATGCTTTGAATCACTTCAAAATAGGTAACATATTATATATTGTAAAAATAAAATAAAACAAATTTTATTTTAATTATCTATTAAACTTCCGTTTATGTGGAATTATTTTTTATTTTTTATTTTTGTAATATCGATTTCGATTAACAAGTAATCATCTTCAGTTACCGAACTAATTGGGAGAAAGTAAGTTACACATGAACGTTGAATTATTAAAAAATGCAATAGATGATAATAGGTCTTCCTACATGTGCGAATTAAAAATTTACGTGCCACCAAACAATTTTTCAGTTTCTGTAGTTGGTAATTGGGAAGAATTCGAAATATAAAAATGATCGTTGAATCACTGGTTGAAATTTGATATATTTTATTTAATTAAATAAAAATTTAATTGAAACATCACAGTAACAAGATGTCTTTAATTTTATTTATAATTATTATATGAGTAAAATTTGGTTTTATTTTAATTTTTGATGTTTGTTGATCGCCAGTTGAATATTAAGTGTAAAAATGATTTACAAAAAAAAGGAAGTCATTAGCTTAGTACTAAATTACATAAATTAGTACACAAGTGGTACTGTTCTTAATGACATTAATTATAATTAATCTATTACAATTTTAACAACTTCATACATGTCAACTGTTAGTTTGTTTACAAACAAAATGTAAGTATAAATTTATATATAAATTCAGTAATTCGAGTACAGTAAATAATTCTAATTTTAGGGATATACGGTAATATGCATTAAGATAATTGGTGAGTATATAAATAATAATAAATTGTGTATAGAATCGTTTTGTGCTTGTTATGGTTTGAGTATAAATATAAGCCATCTGTGTTATACGCAAACCTTGTGATGTTATCATTCTAATGCATGCCAATGATTTTGCTTTGGTTTGTGTGTTGCGTAAATTACTTAAACTCTGAATTGTATAGTTTCCTTGTTCGATATGACAGTAGTGAATATTTTTCACACGTCCAAGTACATATCAATGTTAAAGTTAAAGTGACTTTTACAGACTATAATATATAATTAATGAACAACGCTTGAAATTTTTTTGAATATGATGTGGTAAACCTTGTTACTTTTTGTAGGACCAATTAAAATAGGGTCACAAAAATCTCTGATTTCAACAAGACGATGCCATCAGCTTCACGAGCCTTTATGTTTTGCCACGGAATAGTCGAACATTTTGAATTACTTCACACCACACAAGTGCGGTGTCCATTTAAACGATAAATCTTTTATACAAATTTTGTATTGCTGTATACTGACACCTCTATTCTCTTAGCTGCCTCATTAGTGTGTCACTTCATCTATAAATTGGTATTCTTCAACAAAAATGTTGTAACCGTGAGGTTAGGGGTAGAAACCTCACCCCTCACTGTTACATAGAATCCCCGCTAGCTCAGCAGGGTAGCGTGGGTTTTGGTGAGGGATGTTGTGGCCTTGCTTTAGCCGTATAAAGTGGAGGGAAGCTGGTATAACCCTATTAGGTTATAAAAACTCGGGACATGCATGAAGTGTTCCAACGGACCACCAAACAGACTGAGAATTACATGCAAATTTATCTCGCTGAGTCAGCTATGTGACTTAACGGAATATTACCGAGACGGAAGTATCATTGGATAAGGGAGGAAGTAAGACCACCCTAGCCTAACATATTTGTTTTATGACAAGACAAAACAACAAACCACATTCAGACGTAATACGAATGAAAAACACAACAGAAAGAAAAAAAAATATCCCACGTACCTGTTATCTTCTTACCTATTACTCCTCTTGGATAAATCACCCAAATATTTCAACCTGTCCAGTTGGTTTTTTTTTTAATAACACGCAACAATACACATAAACAAAAAAAACAATAAACAAATTTATAACTCTTTTAAATATTTATTTATTTATTATTTTTTTATAATTTAAAATTTACACTATTTATTGCTTTTTTATCCACTAATTATACAATTTAAAAACATAAAAAAACAAAAAAATACTACAACACTACAAATGGTTTACTGCGTGAAAAAAAAATCCAATCGTTGAATTTGCACAAACCGCGAGCAAATTCCAACAAAACCCGAAAGCACTGGAGCCCAAGGACTTCGAGAGGGCTATCCCACTCCCGTATATTCCTACTCCTGCCCCGTATTCCGTTTGATCAGTAGGTAACCCAGCTTTACTACAGAAAGGCTAAATAAAACTGGAGGGTGCCTGGTATCCAGAGTCCGCATATTTTGGACTGATTAACCTATCAACCATTCATCCATCGGCATATGCTGTTCCACATCCTGTCAATAAAACTAGAGCTTGCATTTATATTTCTAGTAATATCAGTGTATCTCTTATTTACGAATCCAGTTCGGCTGATCTCTCAGCGGTTCTCCTTACTTTCGAATATGTTAAGGCTTGCACTGAACTGATCGTTGCCTCAGTTTATCTTCCATTTGATTCTTCTCATTCTCGCCCTTCGGAGGAACTAACTGAACTCTTAAAGTGGAGTATGTGTAATATTAACAGCAACATTAAAACACCACCTCTTAAACGAACTTATTTCCTTAATTCATCCTGCTTTACGGATATGCGCTCGGTTAAGGACATTGAGGTACAAGCTTCCAAGCTGAAAAAAACATTCTCGACGGCTTTTCAAAATTTTTGTCCACTTATTTCTAAACAAAAGATTGGGAATGGACCTTCTTGTGCTCTGCTCTTAAAGAACCAAGGAAACATACTAGGAAACTGAAGAATAAAGCAAAAAATGCAAATACATACTAGGAAACTGAAGAATAAAGCAAAAAATTGGGATTGTTTCCTAATAGCTCAAAAGGAGTATAAAAAAAGCTTAAGATCCGCTCGCAGAATCGCATGGACAAACTTCTGTGAGGAAACGAATAGTCTCTGAGCATTGGCTAAAAATGATACCTGTAGACTTGATGCTCTTCTTCTATTGGATGGCAAAAAAAGAAGCGTACGAGTTGCTTCTTTCGGTCCATTTTCCGGAGTGTATCATCATTAACTCTGATTCTGCTCACTTTCTAACCAATAAGAATTGCAATGAAGCTCCCGACTGGGAATTAGCGGATAGGTTAATTACGTTCGAAGTTCTGCGTTGGAGTATTTTCACATTTAAACCGTACAAATCAGGTCGTCCTGATAGGATTTTTCAACCTGAATTACAGCATGGTTTTGGCGCAAGAGCATCGTTGTTTTTTTTACTAAAGGCTGGAAAATCAGATTACACTGATCCCAAAGCATTTTGGTCCATCAGTCTGTCCTCAACATTTCTTAAAGTGTTAGAGAGGATTGTCGACAGATTTATTAGAGATAATTATTTATCTAATTCTGCACTCAGTAACGTGCAACATGCTTATAGAGTAGGTAAGTCCTGTGAAACGGTTCTATATGAACTTGTCACTAGGATCGAAAGATCCCCCAATAATAAAGAGTTTCTTGTGGGTACTTTCTTGGACATTGCGGGAGCCTTTGATAGTACATCGTTTTCGTCGATTAATAACGTCTGCTCCAATTTCGGTATGGATCTCACAATTGTAAGATGGATTGATTCTATGCTCAAATCTCGGATTGTTGAGGTTGTCTTGAATAATACTATATTTTCGGTCAAAGTTGCCAAAGGTTGTCCTCAGCGAGGTGTGCTCTCACCCCTGCTATGGCTTTTGGTGATTGACGATCTACTTGTGAAACTTCAGCAGTCAGGCTTTGTTGCTCAAATGTGTTATCCGACTTAACGCAGAATGCCTTATATATTGTGGAGTCTGCGGCGGAAAGGATTTAAACGTCAATCCTTCTAAAACTGATTTGGTTATATTTACCAGGCATCGAAATATTGATGGTCGAACTGTACCCGTTCTTTTCCGGAGGCCGATTAACAGATCTGACCACATTAAGCATTTTAGGTGTCTTCTTGGACAGTAAACTTTCCTGGAACTTTCACCTTCAGCATAAACTTCAAAAATCGACTGCCATTTTTTGGCAGTTGGGTTTAACTCCCAAAATGCTGTGTTTCATCTATAAATCGTTCGTTCTACCAATGTTATCTTATGCTTCCTTGGTTTGGTGGCCTGTGGTTCAATTAAAGGCTACAATTATTAAACTTAATGGTCTACAAATTATTGCTTGTAGGGCCATTACATGAGCTATGGCATCAACTCCCCTTCTTGCCATGGAATCAATTCTATTCTTTCCACAGCTACATTCTTTCATTCTTTGCTCAGCTTATTCTGCCGCGTTAAGGCTAAGGAGCATAGGGATGTGGAACATTCTTGGTTCAGTCGTGAGCCATAGAACAATTTAAAATGATTACGCATCATTAGTGCCAGAAATTGATACAGTTAATGATAGACTGATGTCTGAATTCAATTTCACTAAATTATATTTGGTGGTGCGGCCTTCGAGAGATCAATGGAGATCACCGGATTTTCTTCAAAACTTGCATGAGTCGATAATCTTCTTTTCTGATGGCTCTCGCACCGTCAATAGTTCTTCTCACCGTCTTCAGCCCATTGTGGCATTGGCTCTAGTAAAAGCCAGGGCTGGGTTTAAATTTATCGGTCCTGAACCAGTCGCTTCCATACCATTTAACGTTGTTAAAAAGGCGATCAAAAATTGCGCTATAAGTGAATTAAAACAGCAATGGCTTGCTACTGTTAGCTGCCGCATTGCGAAACTTTTTATTAGTGGACCTAACTTGAGGGCCACTAGGTTTGCTTTATCTCTCAATAAGAACCAGTTTCACTGGTCACATAGGTGAAATTTGTCCTAAGTTGCCTAAAATTGTTCTAGGTTGTCCTAAGACTATCCTAAGTTTTTTTTGAATGTGTTGGTGTAAAAGTTTCGGTATTAAGAGTTTATTTAATTCATATTGAAATAATAAAAATTATGCTTAAGATTATTTACACTTTCAAAACAAATTTAGACTTTTTCTGTAGCGCGATATATACATAGTATTCTAATGGTGAATGTATAAAATCAGATTATTTTCTAAAATCTGAGGAACTAGCAACTGGCAGAAAACCCAAGTTTGATCGTGTTTGTTTGCGAATTTTCTTATGAAAATCCTAGGAAGCGGCCAATAAAATGTGCAGAATTCTAAGTTGTCATAAGGTCTTATATATTCGAAAAATACTCCACTTTTGAAAAAAGTAGGGATTAGGGTATTTAGGACAACTATATGTTTGACATAATCTCGTATGATACATCGAATATATGTGATTTTCCGAATTTTCTTGTGAAAATCCTAGGAAGCGGCCAAGTTCTAAGTTGTCGTAAAGTCTTATCTTCAATCTAGAATATAGCTCATTTTGGTGCCCGCTTCCTAAAATTTTCTTGAGAAAATTCGAAAAATCATTTTTAATCCCCTACTTTTTTCTAAAGTGAAGTATTTTTCGAATAGATAAGACCTTAAGACAACTTAGAATTGTGCCCATTTGTTGGCCGCTTCCTTGGATTTCCATAAGAAAATTCGCAAACCAACAGAATATTATCAGAAAATATCGCGCATTAGAAAAAATCTAAATTGGTTTTGTAAGAGTAAATAATCTTAAGCATAATTTTTATTACTTCAATATGATTTAAATAAATTCTTAATAACGAAACTTTTACACCAACACATTTAAAAAAACTTAGGACATACTTAGGACAACTTAAAGCAACTTAGGACAAATTTCACTTACATCACTGGTTACGGCCATTTTAAAGTACATCTTCAGCGCATGGGGCTAACTCATGATACTATATGCGAGGAGTGCCTTGAAGACGATAATGACTGCATTCATTTCATGCACTGCTGTACTGCTTTCAACGGAGTTAGGTTGCAATTATTTGACTCTAGGTCTATTGCTGAAGATCAGCTGTCTTCCTTGCCTTGGCCTAAATTGCTTCAGTTTACTAAGGCTGCATGCAGCACGCTGTCGCGATTTAGAATAGAATCACTGGTTTGCACCATGGGGCCTTCGTGGCATTGAGTGTGGAACCTCGGGTGGTTCCAACTAATTTTTAATAATAATAGAAAAGCTACATATATCCAAAATGGCGGGCAATTTGGATGCGTATATAGTAACTTCAGAGACGAGTTTCTACTTGCACATACCTACCTATTATTTTAACATTTAAAAATTAAATAAATGTTAATTGTGTAAACAAAAGTAATTGTGTTGTGTAAAAAATAATTTTTTAAAAATTAAATACATAATTGAATATTTTTTGTGAATCGATTGAGACAAGGATGGCTTTGTTCCTTGGCATCTTTGACTAGGTTGATGATACCCGTTTTGCGACAAAAATTTTATTTTATCACAATATACAATTATTAAAATTACAATTTATTATTATATTTTATTTTATTTTTTATTGTGTCATTTTAGGTAGATTTGAAATAATTTTCAAGCATCTATTCTGGAAAATTTGCATTTTCTTTAAGTATGTATTGCAAATATTGGGCAAGCGTATGTCGTCAGTACAGGTCTTCATATGGATTTGTAAATGATGTGCTTATTTCTAATGTTAATTGCGACTTTCTGTTTATCAAATGGTATAAAATTCTAATTATTTTTAATGTTTTGTTGATGGCATTTGATTTTGATTCTTTAGGTGCCGTATATTGAGCAGTGTAAGATAGGCGATCATAATTATTAAGGGCTGCTATTCCTGCGTTAACGGTTGAGATGGTTATATTCTGAGAATTACTGAAGGTATCGGCAATTAGATTGCACTTTTCATGGGCTGTAATTAGTTTCACGTTGTTGTGATGCAACACTGGTATACTCGTATATTAAGACTTATTCTTAATCAGTTTTGTGATATTCCAAAACTTGTTGTCTGATTTATTAAAGGAATTTAATAGTTTATTCCAGCTATTATTCCGTAATACGTTAACAGCTGCATTTACTTGCCGTGTTAAAGAGTTAACAATGGATTTTATGTCTCTGGTTCGTTGCCATTTCCTTCGGATGAAATTTCTGACATATCAATTGACGAATATCGTTCGTGAGTGTGTATTGAAATTTATTAGGAGAGACAATTGGGATTGCTAGGTTTTTGGCCTCATGAATTAAATTGATTAAATAATCTACCATCTCATCAATGTTGCTACCGTTATTAATATTATTTTGGATATGATGCCTGTAACCACCAATCAGCGATATTATAATTATAAATTAAGTTTGCAGGCGAATAGTTAGATTTTTTTTTTTAAACACCTTTATTGATATGGCTACTACAATCTTAAACATTATTAATTCATTAGTAAGGTTGACATTAGTACTTATGAGATAAGCATAAATTTGTGTGGGTCTGCTGGACCAGTGTCCAGTTCTCTTAAGATATAATATTCATACGGTTAGCTCATGTGGTTTGATTCGTTTGAGCCGCCTTACTTCGTTTGTACTGTCCGTACTACTCTTGTCTGTACTACTCTTGTTCTATTATTCTGTTGACAGGCGCGATATCTGGTTGTTTTTTGCATTTTGTCGTGTCATGATCTCCAGCACATTTAACGCATTTGGTTTGACGATAGCAAAAATTCTTGGTATGTCCAAGTTGTTGACAATTCGTACATTGTGGAATGTCCCTTGTCTTGTTAGGTGGCTCAATTTTAACTATACAGTACGCAAGTTTCTTAATGTTGTATACTTCTTTATTGTTGCCTTTTTGTTTTAAGTGGATGTAAAACAATGGAAAGTGTTTCCTGTCTTTTACACCATTAATACCTGCGACTTCATTTCCCATTTTTTCTAAGTCTGCTTTAATTACCTCGTGACTAATGGAAGATGGTAAGCCTCTGATAACCACTCTATAAGCCTTTTCGCTCTTCAGCTGGTAGGTGTGATATTCTATATTTTCTGATTGGTTGCTGGGTTCTTTTTTTAATTCTTCCAGTAATTTTTTGACATTTTTGTAATCATTTTCATTTTGAAAGGTAATTTTAATGTCACTATTTGAAAGCGCCTTAAAATTATGTAGTTGATTCACTAGTGGTTTTTATTACTTTTTGTCGAAACAGTTCGAAATTTTTGGTATTGCTCACGTTAATGGGTGGAGGCAGTGGTATTTTTGAGTTTTTCTGTTCAGTGTTATTGATCACAATTTGTGTAGTATTTTTTGGAGGAGTTTTCTGTTATCAGCACTGGAAACTTCTTTTTTCAGTTCTTCCTCATCTGTGCAATAATCGACTTGGCTCAGAGCACTGAATCTATTATTCTGTTGAAAAGCTGGAAAATGCCGCAGCAACCAGTTGGAATTATTTGAATGTTCATGTGGCAACAAACAATATTGTCATAATTTTTGCATCAAGTTCATACTACGGGCATTCGAGAAAAATCATTTGACTTTGGGACTTTTGATTTTTATTGAACAAATTTCGTCGGCGGAATATCGTACAACAATTGGTGAAAATATTGCTTGTTATTTGTATGGCCGACCCCAGGGACCGGCCGTTTGATAATTTTTACATCAAGTGCATACTTAGGATATTCGAGAAAACTCATTTGACTTTAGAACTTTCGATTTTTATTGCACAAATTTCGTCGGCGGAAAATCCTACAACGTTTGATGCAAATTTTGCTTGTTATTTATATGACTGACCCCAGCGACCGGACATTTGATAATTTTTACATCAAGTGCATGTAATAAGTGCATGTAAAGTTGTTATTTTTGCAGCCGACCCCAAGGTCCAGCCATTTGATAATTTTTACATCAAGTGCATACTTCGGGCATTCAAGAAAAAACTTTTTACTTTGGGACTTTTGATTTTTGTTGAACAAATTTAGTCGGCGAAAAATCGTACAACGTTTGATGCAAATATTGCTTGTTATTTATATGGCAGACCCCAGACCGGCCATTTGATAATTTTTACATCAAATGCATACTAGGGACATTCGAGGAAAATCTTGTTTGGTTTCTTTATTGAACAAAAATCGTCACTGAATTGCACTGTAGTCTATTAGGTAATTGCTTTCTATATCCACATTCACGCGTATAATTTGTATTACCACTATGTATAAATAGGCATACGTATTCGAGAAATTTGTTATTTTTTTTTGCCATGTTCTTCACAGGCATCAGAAATCCCAATTAGTTTTCTCGAAATCTGTAGGGTGAATCTGGTTGTCGGATACTGCTTTTTTTTGTTCAGAAGTTTATAGGATCTAGGATCTTTTCCGCGTCTAAATGTGGGTGCGTCGCCGGAGTGAAGTCACACTTTACTGGCCATCCTGCTTGAAGCAATTCATTTCCTTTTGGTGTTGTAATTCTGGAATCACATTACATATTTTTAGCATTAAAATCATCTCCAATGATAAAGCTAAGACCTAGTGATTTAAGGAGTTTAGCATAATCCTCCGCCTTCAAGTTGAGTCGGGGAGAGCAATATATTGCTGAAATATTAAATTGTCTGTTCTTAGCTTGCACCTTCACAATTATAAATTGCATTATATCTTCCCCGATATGGTTTCCTTCATAATGATCGATATGCTTCTTTTAATTAGTATAGCTGAACCACCCCTTGCCTTTTCAATAGTACAAAGTAGTTTACGAAAAAATTTATTTTCAGTCAACTCATATGGATATAGTGCCTAAATTGATATCTTATATTCGGCTTACTTGCTATAAATGTAAAATCAGCAAGTATTCGTTAAACATGATAAAGCGTTTGCAATTATTACAAAATATTTGTATGAAATTCAGAATTGTTTTAGTAAATTGTAAGTTTAACAAAAATTTGTGTGTTTTAAAATATATATTTACGGAAATATTGCAAAATTTACCTACAATAATGTGTTTTTTAACTGTGAGTGTATTATTGATTGATTTATTTTAATTCTATGTGCATCCAGTAAAATGATGAAAATCGCGACTCTGAACTCTCATTTTACGACCAAAATCCTTACTGCTATTCGAAAAATAAATAGAATTTATTTATTTATGTGCATACTCAATCATCAGTTTTTATAGAAATTTGTAGTTTGTACGAATATTTTTTCGTGTCATTGAATATAATTTCTAGTCCAACCATCACCAAAAGAATTACGTTCCATTGTGGATGGTTTGATACAACTCAACCAAAATATTATTTTTAAATTTAAATTGAGTAGTACCTCCCTTTCATTATACAATTTATTCACGTTCTATTAACTTCTTATTACAAAACAACTATTTAAACCAATTAACGGCATAATAAAACTAAAATTATAACTTTATTACAAATAAACGAAAAGAAAAAAGAAAACTTGTTTTTGTTAGTATTTAGTTGGCAAGAGTCAATTATATAATATACCGTTTTTAATAATAATTTTTAATTAATGTTATTAACTATTTTGTTTTATATTTACAATGAATATATTGTTTCAAAATGGATAAAACATAATTAAAATGTCCATTTATACGTATTATATTTTTATGTTTACGTACTTATACATGTATTGGTGCATTTTAATAACAGCAACAATAAAACTACTTAATAAGCCATTTATACACTTTATCGTTTATAATTAATACAATATTTTAAAATACAATAAAATTATATTTAATTAATAGTTTTGTTTATTTTATGATTACATATTATATATTAACGCATAAGTTTTGAGGTTAAATATCAATTATTTTTATCCTTGGAACTTAGTCTTTACAGTAAGTATACATATGTATATACCTACTATCAAAAACCAGTTATGAATATTGTAATTGGGCGTATTGTATTGGCGCATTTTTGTGATAGCACAATCTCATTATTATTTTGATCTTGCCCTGCGCATAATTCGTCTTACCATAGCAAACTATCGAATGTGAAAACTTCATTTTCAGGGGCTTTATTCTCGAATTCCACATCTATTTTTCACATGTAATTCCCTTGGTATTTCCCTATGTATATTCCACATGCAACAAAATACCCTATTCTTGAATCATCCGGAATTTTTTATTCACCACTCTGAAGTTGTGTCAAATGTTTTAGTGCGTTGAATTTATTTTTGATAATTGTTTGTGTTTGGCTTGTAATCGAGATATATAATTTTCAAAATTTGTTTATTTTGACCATGGTTTGTTGTATTGCTTTGGTAAAGTTTTTGGTTTAAGTTGTTTTAGCTGTTTTAGAATCATCCTCAGCAAGGACAACAATTTTATTTATTTGTTCAATGTGTTGTACGTTCAGCGCCGTTCTTATATATATATAGGCGCCCTGGGCTAAAAATATTAGGCGCCTTTGTCGAAGAAAAAAAAGTTTTTCCAGTGCAGAATCATCTTCTATCCATGAAATTCACATGTTCTGTTTTAAACCCAGTACATTCGACACCATGAGATTCTAGAGAAAATACAAGACATGAAGTTCAAACAGCATTTAGAAAGAGGGGCAATTAATTCCAGAAACGAAAAAAAAACGTTATGGCTGTATGATACACACTTTGTTTCAAGTGCAATAAAGTGCAGCAAAACTAGTAAAGCGAAACAGAGTAGGGTAGTGTAGACAATACTATATGCAAATATTTTGAAGTTCCGGATAAACAAAATATGTAAATACAGTCAAAATATTTTTTGTGTTGTACCATATACGCTTGGGTGCAAAAAAATCGCACATTGCTCAATTTTCCACAAAAGTTCAAAAATATCAAAAAAATCCAATATTTGTTTAATTTTTTTTAATGCAGATTCAAAGTCTATTTCAATACCTATCCAGTGGTACCTTTTTTGTACCTGTACCATGCCAACAAAGTGATTTTTTGTCAAATGCATACAGCAGGCTTTCGAGTTAAATTCTAAAAATAATTCAACAAGATCAATACAATAGCATGCCATGAAATGTCTCGCTCGGAATTGTCATCATTCGCATATCGACGCTTAGTCTGAACGGTCCTCTATTAATTACGTCTTCAACCGGAGCAAAGAAATGGATACCACACCAGAGGTAGCCGCACAAGTAGTTGTACTAATTGATGCGGGGCAGAACCAAAGTGAAGTGGCTCGACAACTAAATTTGAGCCGATTCTCCGTTCGTCGAGTGTGGCAGAGATATCAGGAAACTGGCTGTGGCTTCAGACGGCGACAAGGATCTGGCCGACCTCGTGTTACAGCACAGCGTGATGGCCGCTTTCTTGTAACAACTTCATTGCTAAATCGTCCTATGAATGCGGTTCAACTGGGACGGCAGCTCCAAGAAGTTCGTGAAGTCGAAGTCAGTCGGTGGACAGTTAGAAGACGATTTCGAGAAGTTAATCTGACTGCACACAGACCAGCAAACGGGCCGAAATTGACTGCATCCCACCGACGAGCCCGTCGTGAGTTCGCTCGAGAGCATTTGAATTGGACAGAAGAAGAATGGAGTAGAGTCCTGTTTTCTGACGAGTGCAGGATGTGTTTATATGGCACCGATGGACGCGGAAGAGTATACAGAAGACAAGGAGAGCGATATGCACAATGTTGCACCCAAGAACGTGTCTCGTATGGCGGTGGATCGTGCATGTTCTGGGGAGGCATATCACTAGAGGCGGAGACAGATCTTGTATTCATCACTCGAGCCAATACTGGCGGTCGGTCAAGAGGAATGACTTCTCAACGGTACATTGAGGAAATACTCGAGGAGTATGTCATACCTTTTGCCGGATTTATTGGTGAAAATTTTCTGCTCATGCAGGATAATGCGAGCCCGCATACGGCTCGTGTAGTATACCAGTACCTTCAAGAGGTGGATGTGCCTGTTATGGAGTGGCCAGCTCGAAGCCCGGACCTCAATCCTATCGAACATATATGGGACGAGTTGAAAAGAAGGGTTCGAGCCAGAGATGTTGCTCCAACGAGTCTCTAGGAGCTGCAACAGGTGAACGTAGAGGAATGGGAGGCGATATCTGAAGATTTTGTGAAAACTTTGGTGAAATCAATGCTTCATCGAATGGAAGCTGTCATTCGGGCCAGAGGAGGGAATACTTGTTATTAATAAAAATATTTTTTCTGATTTCCATGTTTAATTCGATTTTTACTACTATTTTCATGCTGACAAATTCACAAAAACGTATACCTCAGATGTTTACCCCAAAAATCAGTTTGATGGCACGTATAAATACAAAAAAGGTACCACTGGATAGGTATTGAAATAGACTTTGAATCTGCATTAAAAATAAATAAACAAATATTGGATTTTTTTTGATATTTTTGCACTTTTGTGGAAAATTGAGCAATGTGCAATTTGTTTGCACCCAAGTGGATATGTAATTTTATTTTTGTGTTGACAAATGACTATACCATCTGCAATATTTTCTGAAATTGTGCAGGTGTCAACCGCAAAGATCTCCGATTTAAATTTACGTCTTCGATTTTTATTTTCTTTAATAATTTTGTGGGTAAATCCTTCATTTTCGCGATGAAGTAGCTATTTTGATGAATATTTATTTTTTGGTTCTTAATTGATTTTTTACGTAAGAAATATGAGGCCCGCGCATAATAAATTTTTTATTAGCTGTCGCAATTCATTGCAGCGACATAATTTACATGTTAAGTTAATTTTATATATTATTTTTCTTTGGTACACGCATAATAAATTTTCTTTGGTATAAATGTCAGAAAAAAGTTTCAAATCCAATTCTTTTTTTGCTTGATTAACTGCTAGAAAAATTGAGCTACCACTTTTTTTTTTGACATTTCTATATTTTTTTAATCTATGGTGTATAAACTCACTCACAAATATTTTGTATATATATTTTTTCTCTCACTTCGTTTATCTTTCCTTGTCACTAAAAAAGTGGGGAAAAAGTGAGTATCATACAGCCATTAATGATTTGATATAATTTTCTTTTTTATTTAAATCAAGCTTTTAAATTAAACGCTATTCAATAACTGCATAACATTCGACGATACAATGAATAAAATGAGAACACAGTATGATTGTGAAAATGCGTACTAGCAGAAAACAAGTTTTTAGATTTGGGATGGTTTACAATGCATAAAATAACTATCGCGACTCGTGCATTCCAAGCGACGAATAGAATAAACTTATTATAATAAAACGGTTTGCATTTCCTTTGAAGTGAAAAATCAAATTCAAATAAAAATATGCTCTTTAAAATTGCCTAAGTAGGTCTTGGACATTTGGTGGCGCCCTATTAATGCGGCGATCTAGGGCTGCAGCCCTTATAGCCCCATGGTAAAGATGGCCTTGTGTACGTTATTAGTTTTGTTTTACGCAAATCTAAAATTTGTTTTGTTTTAGCTTTATTTTATACAATGCAATTTTATAAATTTACCAAAGCAGCAATTGTCAATAATCTCAACTAAACATATTTTTGCAATGTTTTTTTTGCTGTATGTATGTCAAGTAAATCTAACATCTACGAGTATGTAATTATTGACATTTTCTTAAATGGGAAATTTTGTTCACCTGCTTATACCCCTTTCGGAAATATTCCCTTAGTACCGACAAAATTCCATTAGTAGCGAGTTCATGAATACACGAATTGCAATTTCCGAAGATTTTTATGAATTTTGACAGATGTCCGCATGTGGAAAATGGATGTGCAATTCGAGAATAGGGCCCCAGAACGTCAAAAAATGTTAGATAATTTGACATAGTTACATTGAAAAAAATTAGCTTAATATTCGAAACTTTACCAGAAACATTATCTATGATTCTACTAAAGCTAAAAAATCGACGATTTGCCGCTGTATCATACCGAATTCTAGAGCTAAGTAACGTACATGAAAAATTAATATTTTGACATTCGATGGTTTGCGATGGTATCGACGATCTACTCTATTGTTTTGAGGATATTTATACCAAGTATAAGTAAAGATCATCCCATAATATAGATGATTCATTCAGTACAAAAATAAAAATAAAATTAAGGTACCCAATGCAATATATAGGGTACTATTGCTTTACACTTAAATATTTCACTTACAAAATATGCAAATATTTTAAATTTACCGTGTTAGTTTAGATTCTACCATACCTACTAGGCTATATAATGAATTAAAGATCCTAATTTTATCTTTAAATTGTGTCACCATTTATCATGGGGATGATCTTTGGTATAAGACAGGGCAACAACCAATAACGGTACTATCATTTCCTTTATTAAACCATTAATCAACAATAAAGAACCAATGGATCGTTTATAGTAAATTAGCTTTCCCTATTTAAAAATTATTTTAATAATATCTGTTTGGAGATTATAAACAATTTACAAAATATGCTTGCGCCACAATTATGACAAAGTGCAGCATTTAAAAGAAATATGCGCCTCACCAACTGCCAGCTAAAACAAAATATGTAACACCGTTTCATGCAGAAAAAAAAACATAAATTTTGATATTCAACAAAACTCGATTTTTATGAACAGCATGAATTTCATTTAAAATTATATACCTTATAGTTTATTGTTAATAAATTTATTTATTTGAAATTATATTCTCTTCTTATATAGCACAAAATATAAAAAATTATTTTGTAGTTAGTTACAAGTGAGATGTTTCGAAGTCACGAAGCTGACTTTTGTTGTTGTTGTTGTTACATTTTGTGCTAAAAGCTAACAGCATATTCAAGATTTTTCTTAAAAATAATTAATATTTTTACAGGGCTCCCATCAAGTAAAACGATATTCATATATAAATTGGTAATGCTGAGATACCCCTCTCCGTAATAGCCTATAAGAGATTTAAGGTGAACCAACGTCAAGATTCTTAAGTGTGTGAGTGGTAACATTTTGTTGAAGCACTTCGTAAAATATCCATTATGTTTTTATGAATTAACAGCAAGTTTTGTGAGCGGTACGGAATCTGCAGAATTTGCTCCTATTTAATTATATAGCAACCATACGGATTATACTAAAACACAAAAAGGGCATTTAACACTCGATGTATTTCTGTCGCTCCAATAATTCCTTTAAAGAAATGTAAAGTGATTCAGTGAAGCGAAAACTACGTTATTCATGTACATCAAAAAGTTATTCATGCACACAAATGTCTTTTCGGAGCATCTTAGAGCACATGATAATCTTCAGCAGAAGAATAAGGCCTTTGAGGGAAATCTTCATCTCATACTATTATAAAATTTGCCTTTTGGTTCTTACCGAGACGTTCTACGGGGTTGGGGATACTTAACTCATTTTGTTCTAAGGCCCTTCCTAAATTTGCCATCGCTGTTTTTCCCGTATGACCCAATATCAACATTAAGAAAGTTATACCCGTGCTAGGAGAACTATCGAAAAGGTTTTTTTATAATTGAAAAATTGAGAGCCCGAATTAGCTGGAGCTTATCGTGTCCTTGGCTTGGTTATATTAATGCTGTTAGGTTACGCCGCATATAATGGGGCCACAATCAATAATAAACACGATATTTTATCACTCTCGTATATTATTTTATATAATTATATTTATTAGTTTATAATATTTAGTAAATTAAATGATAATATTAATTAACATTAATATAATATATTGATATTATTTTCCACTCGCACTTGTGTCGACGTCAGAAAATGGAATGTATTTTTTATTTGTTTCGAAAACATGGAGTAGCAAAAACAAGAAAAAGATTATTAAGTTTTTTGTTGACAGCGCGTATTATTGTTTTGTGTTGCGTTCGCATATTTCTGTTTTCTGTACGTGGTCAGTTGCTGCGACTTTGTTTTGGAGATGGCGACACGGCTGTATTGAATACACATATTGCTAACGAGTTGATTTTCGTTACGGAAGATGGAGCATTGATAAGTTGAATGAATTCAATTATCAGGCAATGCTAAAGTTGTGTAAGCGGAACTTTCTATGTTGTTGATTCATGTAGAGATTGGTATATTTTAACGAAATATTCTAACCGCTACAAGCTTGTATCATGATGTGTTTTCCATCAAGAGCTCCCGAGCAATTGGGAAAATTCCAAATATTCCAAAATTGATTAGCAATTCTGCTCCAGTCGTCTTCCGGAATTATTGCATCGCAGACTTCTTTTACCATACGTGCATGCGGTTGAATGCTCAAGGCTGTAGCTGAAAGCTATTGCGTGGAAAGTATCGCCCGTTGCCAAAAACTTAAAAACACAGACAATAGTAAAAATTTAATTTTTAGACTTTTACAATAGTTATAAAATACTTCTACAATATATACAATTTTATATACAGGATCGATATGTAAAAACCGATGGAATCAATTGAGAGATCAGTGGCGAAAAAATAAAACTTTTATACCAATATTTTATGATGATTCAAATATTGAAAAAAAATGACTTACATGTATTTTATATGTATAATAATACTTAATAAAATTGTTCTAATATTTTTAGTATTTTTTCATAAAAAATTAAACAACTTACCTTAAACAAAAACAGAATTTTTGTTTTGCGGTTATCGCTTCCCTGAATACTGTGTTTTGTTTTACTATCGCTGGTTCAATCATGTATAGCAATTCGTGGAATTTATATTTTGACATGCAGAAATACTGAAAAAATTTGATTTCGTCATCACTCAGTTCTCTAAATAGTGTCGTATATTTCCCCTCAGTATTCCTTTTCTTTAACATATTGTGCACCCAAAATCGTCGTTTTTTCTTTTTAACTTAGCTTCTTCATCTAATATAATATCAGCTAGGATTAAGTTTTCGTCAGACCACATTTTGTCAACGCGCACACTACTTTTACTAGACGTAACGAGATGGATCAAAAACGGGAAATGTGAATTGACAAGAATTTAACTGAACGTATGGTATATGTAATGGTAATGGAACGGAGACGGAACGTATAGTGAAATCAACCTTGATCCATACTTTCACCATACAATAATATAAGAATGAAGCACTAACGACTTTATTTACATTTAACCTGTGTCAAACACGAGTGGTAAACCGACTTCTTGTTAACACGTACAAATCCGTATGTCCATCAACATATGTACATCTAGTTTTATCATGAGTTTTGTATGAATAATGGAAAAGTTAGGAAAATAGATGTGATTAAATAAAATGTCGTTTAACTTTGATATACATTTTTTTCCTTATTACAAATATATATCTGGATGTGTCGTGCCGAAACAAGGGTAGACATTATAACTAAAATAATTACAAAATATTATTATTACCGAAATAATTACTGAATAACTTATAAATGTTGTTTTGTTATAACTACACCGTTGTTTGTTATAACTTACCGAGCAAACGGCGCAGTGGTTAAAGCTGCGGCGTTTGGATCGGGAGGTACCGGGTTCGAATCCCGATAGGGGCGGGATGCAAAAGGGATTTTTCATCATCTGATTACGATCGGTGATGACGATGAACACAACTATGACCCCCTGTTGAGAGTGCAGAATCCATGGGCCGACCCACCTTTCATGTCAGCACTATAGGTTGGCATGAAACAATGCAATGTGCAGGTGGTTTATACAAAGCGGGTCTATAGCCGTACGTCCTCGATTTGGCTAATACTGCGTAAAGTAGGACGGTAAAATTAACTGCGAAAGAGTTGGGAGTGCCTTGAGCCCCAGAAAAGATTGCATAGTTTAAAAAAAAAAAAAAAAAAAAAAAAAAAAAAAAAACTACACCAAATTCGGGGTTAAGTAAGATGTTAACGAACAGGCCATCTGATGAACCCATATCACGACCAGTTGGCGTAGCGTGAAAGTTTAGCTCAGGCATCCCTATTAAATAAAATCGCTAATTTTTAGCGTGAAATAGAAGTGAATTTTCTAAGAAAGGAGCTTGTAATGAGAGTTGGCAACTTAAGATTAAATTTAATACTTTTTAACCACAATATACAAAATTTATTTTTTGTTTTCTTCCCGAAAAAAAAATCCCGGATAATCGAATTTCGACTGTATAACGAAATAATAAAATAGAGAAAAGTTCTAAAATATTCTATCTAGTCAGAGACTATTTTGAAGTCATTTTCGAATGCTTGAATAGTATATTGTAGGCGTAACTTAATTTCAATGATTCATCAATTAATAATTATAAATTTAAGAAAACCCAAGACTCTGTCTGTTATGTAACAAGAGCTGCAACGAAACGGATTCCCGAAGGAAGAAGTCTGGTGGTTTCGAGGCGATCCAGTCATCGACCCATTTTTTGACGTTTTCATATTAAGTGAAGTGCCTGTGCTAGGGCTGATTGCATCGACCGGAACAAGTGGTAATCAGAGGGAGCAATGTCTGGTGAATACGGCGGGTGGGGTAGAATTTCCCGGTTCTGCCTGTCCAAGTAATTTTTGACAGGTATAGCAACATGCGGCCTAGCGTTGTCATGTTGCAAAATAATCTTATTGTGCCTTTCGTCCCATTCCGAGATTGCTTTAAAGCCATCAGTTGTCGTCGATAAACTTGTCCCGTAATGGTTTCACGCTCTTTCAGCAGCTAATAATAGACGACACCCTTCATATCCCACCAAATAAAAAGCATCACCTTCGAACCATGGATATTTGCTTTTGGCGTCGACGGCCCTGGTTCACCTGGCTTGACCCACGCTGCTTTGCGCTTTGGATTGTCATAATGGATCCATTTTTCATCCCTAGTGATGATCCGATGCAAAAACACCTTCCTTTGTTGTCGTTGAAGCAACAATTCGCACATGGTTTTCCGATGTTCCATGTCCCTTTCTTTTAATTTGTGTGACACCCAATTTCCCAGCTTCTGAACCAATCCCATTGCATGTATACGTTGCGAAACACATTGTTGGGTAATATTCAACTCTTCTGCCAACTGTTTTTCAGCCTGACAAGGGTCCACATTAAGCAATTCTTCCAATTCTGTATCTTCAAATTTTCTTGGTCTGCCTTCACGTTCTTTGTCTCTTACGTCAAAATCATTAACTTTGAATCGTTGAAACCATTCTTTGCATGTTGTTTTCGATGGAGCATGTTTACTGTAAACTTCCACAAGCAAACGATTTGTTTCCGCTGCACTTTTCTTCAACAAAAAATAATGAAGTGAAGCTTCCCGCAAATGTTGTTTTTTTGGCACAAAATTACATGAAAATAATTGTTGTTTACGCTTTGAACAAATGTCACTAGTAATTATTGAAGCTTCACGTCTAACCTCCAAAAAACATGTATTGCCCGATTGAATAATATGCAAGCAGTGATACTAACGACACCTATCTAAAAAGGTCGGAAATTTCTCAGCGATTGTGCGTAGTGTAGACCCCGTGTAAAACAATTTGTTCCAGTAATAAACTGCCTATAGAAACTTGTTTTCCTGTCATAAAGCATGCTATGTTTGAAACAATAAAACAATGAAAATGAAATAAATTTTCTTGCGTGGGATGTGGGTTAGTGGTAATGCACGATATAGGAAATTAATAAGATACTAGGGGGTACAGCCCGTCATAGGACGGATACAATTTTGTGAATAACCTTAGTTTTTTTTTGTGAATAAGTTTAGTTATGTAATGTTTTGCTAAAGATATTACACCTAATGGTGATGTCCAGCGGCCGTTGCCACAATTAGAATTTGAACATTTGATGTAAAAGTAGTTCGAGATTAAATGCTTTTAAAGATGATTTTACCTTAAATTAGCATTAAACCAAAGAGTAAGGGCTTTTAAGGATGAATTGGTATTTGTTAACTTGCTGTTAACTTGGTTTTGGGCGTTTTGAAAAAATTTTAATATTTCTTTTTGATGACTGCTAAGTTATTTTTACAGTGCAAAAAAAAAAAATTGGAAAAAAAAAATTTCAAAAAAAAATCATAGTAACCTTTGTGCGTTACACACAAACATTTCTGTTTAATTATAGTAGTAATGCTCACGCGCATGATGCCGTCATTGAGTTGTAACGACCGCCTTTGCGTCGTGATCGTTCACAAGAATTTTGAAAACAAAAATAATAACCAAATCAATATTTTAAATACCTAAGTTGAATTACACGCGCGCGCCGAGTGTTAATGTTTTCAATTTTTTGTTGCAAACGTTTTGTGTATGATTATTTCAATTTGTTTTATGTATCAACATATTTATCTCCTTTTTGGTTCCGTATTCGAAGCATAAAGGCCGGTACACATTGAGAACGAGTAACGAGAACAATACTCCCTTTTTTATCAAATTATGTAAGAAAATTATTAAAATAATGAAAACCGTACGATTTTAATGAACGATAGTTAAATTATCGTTCGTTTACTAAAAATAAATTTTAAAATTTTAACAATTTTAATACAAAATTTCAATTTATCATCGTAAATTGAAATTTTGCATTAAAACTGTTAAAATTTTCAATTTTACTTTTAGTAAATGCACGATATTTTAACTATCGTTAGTTTTAACTATTTTAATAATTTTCTTACATATCTAATTTGATAAAAAAGGTAGTATCGTCCTCGTTACTCGTTCCCAATGTGTATCGGTCTTAAAGGGGTAATTTTGTTGAATGCACGACGAGTCGACAAGTATACGGTGTATATAGGAGCAATAAAAGTCAACACATTCACTTTTTGCAATTATCTTATATACCGGGTGGTACGATAATAACTTTTCGGCTATGCATTTTTAACTGGAATATTCTTTACATAGTACATTTAAGGTTGTCATTGTTGTTTTCTGTTATATACTCTGAAATGGGGAAAAATTTCTGTATACACGGCTTGAACATACTAAATAAGAGAAATACATAGTTCGTTTTCATTTTTTTTTTTTGAGTTTTGATGAAACAAAAAATAAAAAAAAAGAAAAAGAAAAATTGGTTAGATGTGGTTTTTTTTTTGGAAGAGGGGCAGTCAATTAGTGAAAGCGTAATACGTCGTGCGGTCGTGGTATTCTTAATTAAATTCAATTTTTTTTTATAATATTAAATAATATATATTTTTGCAATTATTATTTTATGATTTAGTATTGCTCATTTTTGTTATTTTACACGATACATAATAAAAAAATTAGTGAATGATAATTTGATATCTATAAAGTGTGTTTTACAGTACAAAATAAAAAAATAAGATACAACTTTGTGTATTTGAAGTGAATTTATTTTTGTATCTTTATGGTGAATTCTTGTATACTTATGTATATATGTATAATATAAATAGTTTTCATTCAAGATAAATTGAACAAAAACAGCAAAAATCTGCATAAATACAGTGTTATAATTCAATATTTTTTGTTACAATAAATAATAATAATAAAAAAAACGTTGAAAATAAATAGATAAACAAACGGCCTTTCTCAAAGTCGTTCATTAGTTTCGTCTCTTACTCACACGCTTGGGTTTTTAATACATAACGCAAAAAAATACGAAATACATAGTTAAGTAAACCAAGAATAAGAAATAAAAATTCGTAGATTACAACATTTTGCACGAATTTTGTTGTTGCTGATTTTACCCTGGGAGTTTTTTATTTGGCGTGTATGTTGGTGGTGGCTGTCAGCCCGTCAATCAAACAGTGGTATTGAGGCCGTATTCTCGCCCGTGGGAGCAGGGCAACCATTTTTTTGAAGAAGATCCTGCGATGGCAGCCGGGAGAAAAGGGTTGGTATCGAATTAATTTTTTTTTCTTAAATTAATTATAACGTAAATGATCTGACCTCACTTAGAGGTACCGTGACTCTGAATTAAAGCAACGATTTTTTTTTTATTAGTAAGCCTGATTCGATTTTTATCTTTGGGTACGTTTATGGTGTGTACACAGATTTGGCACATCCATTCAGAGTGTATTTTCCACCTCGTTTTTATTTCAGTTTCTCTCATCCAAATTATTTTTCATCTGAATTTTTATTCCGCTATTTCCCCCCCCCTCGTTTTGCTTGGAATGATTCGATTTCGTTGTAACGGTTTCAATTTAAGTTTTTTTGTTGCTTTGTAAAATAAAGTGAACAGTGATAAATTCTATTTACAGTAAAATCAGTGATTAAATTTCTGTTATTATTTTCAATTGTGAAATCTGGTTTACCGTTGTTTGATGATTGATTGTGCAATTATTATTTTTTTCTTTCACATGATTCATAATCTCATAATGTGAGTAAATTTCCTTTTGATCAAATGGTGCGAGGTAAAGATCTTGTGGGGGTTCGGCCTTCCATAATTGTTCCGGGCGTGCCGTTCGGCCCACCAAGGGAAACAGCATCTTATTAGGCGGGCCGATGAGGGGAGGCTCTTTTGGCAGAATATTAAAGCATTATCAAAACAAAATAAATTGTATAATGATTCTTGGGTTGCTATTAGTAATTTCATAGATGAAGATGCATTAGCTGCCTTTATCTCAGGACTAAGAAAACCATATTTCGGGTACGCTCAATCAGCGAAACCGAAAGGCATCGATAGCTTACCCAGACTTCACAAAACTATTTATTCTGACGACAGATGCATCAGATTTCGCTCTAGGTGCGGTCCTCTCTCAAATCCAGGATAATGTGGAAAGACCCATCGCGAACACTTAATACTACGAAAACTTATTACGCCACGAATGAGAAGGAGGCATTGGCCATGGTACCTGTAACCTGTACGGTAGTAAATTCACGTTGGTAACAGATCACAAGCCCCTAATCCTAAGATGGAGACTCGAACTAGAAAATTATGACTATGACGCCATATGTAGGGAAGGAAAATCAATTATTGTGGCAGATGCATTAAGCAGACGACCAATAGAAGAGTTTAATCCTAGTGACAGCGCGAATAACACTATACGTGAATCCGCAAGCGTTACTAGTGACATAAAACTGCCCACTCTGCAGATACTTCGGACGATTATTTCAAAACGAAACTGTTTTTCCAAAGTTTAACAGAATAATCATCTCAAAGCGATTTTTCAAACTAGATGATATTACCCAGGCAATCAAAAATTATCATAATGGTAGACAAACTGCCATCCTTTCTCCAGAATGCCTATACCAAAAAATTCAAGATTCTTTCAGAACAAACTTTTCCCAAAACAGTCATTTGGTTTTTACCACTAAAATGGTCGAAGACGTTACCTTAAAGATGCCATCCTAAAATTAAAATTAGTATTAGAATTTAATTGAAAAACACTGTATTGTAAATAATATTTATTTTGTATGTCACTTGTCAAAATTGTATATTAAATACTGTAATTATATTAAACACTGTAAAACTGTGTAATTTAATATCTGTAAAGTCGGTATGAAGATCAAAACTGCAACGTCGATAATTTATTAATTAATTAGTACCATATTTGAAAGATAGATATCACCTCTGGTAATTAAGTGATAGGTATAATTTTGTATACAAATTCGGATGATGTGGCGATCGCTGATTTGTAAACCAATGATTTTGTTCCACCAATTTAACTTTATTTTGGCAGGTACAAAACTTACCTATAAAAAGAGAGAAAAATCGCGAGAGGACATTATTCTTAAGATTACGTGGTGAACAAGTGAACAATCAAATATTAAACATATTGTTGAGAAAATATTAATAAATAAAACATATTTCAAAATATTGTTTAGAAATTATTTTGAAATTAAAAATAAATCAGTGAATATTTATTCTCAATAATTTATTGCGAAATTTTACATGAGGATTGTCTGACCAATGAGAATAATAATTCAACAACTTACAAATAGTGACAAGTAAAAAGCAAAACCATGACAAAGAGGAGCCACCTCATTTAGTAGAAGGGACTCAGTGACCATAAAGCCTAATATTAGAGCGAATGCTCAGGCAAGAGGGATTAGAACTCCAATTAAAAATGTAACCTCCGAAACATTCCAAACTCCTAAAAACATTAAGAGAAATAAAAACAAAATTAAAAGAGTAAAGTAAAAACAATTTTAAATTCTTTTCCGATCCAGAGAATAATATCTGTAAAATTAGAATTAAACTAGTTAAGAGGGTCGTTAAATAAAACACATTTAAATCTATTGTAAAAAAAAAATGGATTTGTGGCCAACAGACGACTTTCTTTAACAAACAGAGAATTTTTTTTTTTTTTTTATATTTTGGAAGCATTTTGTATTAAGTAGTTTTTTGTAAACCTTATACTTTTTAAGATATTTGCAAAATAAATTTTCTGGACCAAGGGAGTGCCCACTTCCGGTTAGCCGATTTGGAGTAAAATTCAATGGAACCTACCAAATTATCAAAAAAGCTTAAATCTAAAGTTTCAGTTCGATTGGTTAAACCATCTAGGCTGTAGAGAGGACACAGACTGACAGACAGACACTATTTCGAAACCCACTTTTTCGGACTCAGGGGATCTCAAACCAGATAAATCTCTAAAAATCTCAAGGTCTAAAATTTTCATGATTACTGTACTTTATTTTACTTACGTAAAAGAAAGTAAAAAAGGAAAAAAAAGTCAAGAGTTCTAAGGGAAATTAGGAAAAATTTAAAGATAAGCTTAGAAACAATTGTAAATTATCATCTACCCTAAAGAATAATGTTTGTAAAATTATAATTAATTTTTTAACGATTTTATTTTATTTTGGTAAAGCCCAAAAATTAGAAATTAAAAATTTGCATACTGACCCCATACTACTGGTAAAAACCCACCAATGTAAGATCCAAATTGGAACTATAAAAATCATACATCCAATTAATTTAACTAGCATAGAAATAGTGGTAGAATCAATTAATAAAATCATTACCGATAAGTTATATAGTAAGTTAGAACTTGACAGCATAATAAGCATAAAACCAAAAAATTAAACGATAACCTTCGACAAATAAAGCCAGCGTGAAACAACAGACACAAACGTTGGGATAAGTTAGGATCAGACGCCGATGACCTACGAATAATCAATGCTACAATGAACCAGCTCATAGATTCAAATAACCAACAGTTCTAGATAAACGAACAAGTCAACGGGAGAATTCAAACTATTACGAACGTAGTGAACAAGGCAACAAAGAAAAATAAAATACGATTACAAACCACCTGCAACACCTCATCAAACGCCAACAAACACTGTTTACAAGCTCAAATCACAAGAACTTCATTCAAAGGCAGCCCGATATTCTAGAGTTTAACGACAAATGCATTAAACCATTAATCATGGGAACTAAAAGTTGGTGTAATGTAATAGCTGAAACAGAAACAAAGATACAATTCATTTTGGAAGGTAAACTGCTAATAAATAAAGCAAAAAATGAGACACTAGCCTCAACCTCCAGACCCAATGATCGAATACTATCAGGGAATTTATTGATAATTTTCTGGAACTGTACTATATAAGGACTGTATCGAAAAGATAGTAGCCGCAAAAAAAGCAATTTTAAACACAAAAAAACAATTTTAAGTGTTATAAAATGATGTATAGTGACGCTATAAAGTAGACCTCTAATTAGAAAATTTCATTTAAAACATTTGAGAAATTATTTTCTAAATACACCGCGAATTTTTCCTTTGACGCGTTTCATTAGGTTCTGCACAGTAGTTTTATTAATTTTTCTTGTTTTTTTTGGACCAACTTTTTCAGAACTCTGTTAAATTTTCGACTACTTTACCATTATTTTTTCAAGTAACGCTTCGTGTTTGCCCGATATCTTTCAATTGGTTTAAGTTCTGATGAAATTGGCGGATTTTGCATTTTTTCACTTTAACATATGTTATGCCAAGACGGTCGTCATACAGTTTTCGTGAACGGTTTTGGCATAAATTTGTTTGTTTTTCGCTTTGTTTCGAAACATTTTATTTTTTATGTGTCTTTAAGTCATGCCTTATTTCTACCCGCTGGATCATTCCAACACTAGTACCTAATTTCCCACATAAATCTCTGATAGACATTGATTGGTTTTCGCGAATTTCACTCAAAATTTTGGCGTCTAATTTAAGATTCCTGGGACCTTATTTTCGACCGCTTTTTCGTAAATCATTTACCATACCATGTTCCCCAAACTTATCAATTATTTTTCTCATTGGATCTTTACTTATATTTTCGAGCTTTGCTATGTTTCTAAACGAAACACTTTTTTCAGTGCACCACTTGTGCAAAATACATTTACACGCTTTTTTGTGTTTAGTTGAACTCTGTTAAAGAAACGACCATCGTATCGCTTCAACTCAAATGCCCATAACTTAACTAAAAAGTTGGGTGTATATTTAGGTGACCTTCATTAGTTCAACTATCTCCGGTTTGAACGGGTTCCGGGAGAATTTAGTCATTCCACCAAACTTGTAATAATAAATTTGTGTAACTTGTGGTTGATTTCTTTTGAATCGTTTATGATCATTAGATAATCTAAAGTCACTGTGGTATTAGAACTTCTATTTGAAAAATTGTCATCCATAATTGGAATTCCTCGAAATTAGCGATAGTTAAAATGGCCAGTAGTATAATTATAGTTAAATTAATTTGAACACGGCTATTAATTGTACTACTATTCTGAATTATTTATAAAATAAAACTGTAGACTTGGTTAATTGGTTTCGGTCATTTTTATTATTTCATACAAAGATCAATTAATTTTTATTTATATAAACATTTTATAACAAGACCTCCAAGCGATAATTTACTTTATAATTTTTATCTTCAATAAAAAAATGTATCGATCTGGAAAAATAAGATTTATCATTTAATTTAATTTTTATTATCCTGCCTTGTGGTACCAAATATTTTTTCACAAAATGTTTATTAATTTTGTTCCAATAGTAATTATTTTGAAATAAATAAATTTATTATGGCTATCAATTTGTGTTTACCTTAAACTGCAATATTTTAAGTCACTAAAAGTTAATAAAATTAGGTTGCACCTTTTCATTTTAATTCTGTTAGTATCCACTAAACTACTGCACTGATTTTGTGTGGTTTTTGAATAGAGTGTTTTATCAAAACGCAAATTCTTGCATCGCTTTTATGATTCTCACCTCATCGACGAGTCGCCGTGACTCGAAAAGTTGCGTGAGTTCAATTTTGGTATTATGGAACTCGCTTTTGTTTTGGCGATAGTTGTGCGCAAATTTCCATTAGTTTTTAAGTTGGTAACATTGTGATTTTAAAAATGTACACGTTGTACGTATGTCTGATAGTTTTGCTGATGTATTCTGTGGTTCTTTGAACATACTATATTTATATATAATGTGTTTAATTTTGTAATTTTATATAAATTAATTAGGCATTTTAAAATTGTTAATAGAAAGTGCAAACTGGCAAATGAAATACTATGAATTTATAGTTGCAACACAAATTTTTGACAACTAATAGTACATATGCATTTTGACGTAAATATGTGCAGTAAAAATATTTTAATTAAAAATAAATTTTTATTTAATATCTAATTAGAAAATAATTGAGAAAAACTGTGGTGAGAGATCTCACTGAGAAACAATAGGCGAGCAATTTTAACATTACCGTCACTCATTTTGCACCCTTTTGAAGTCAAGTGACTCTTAGGTGAGAACCATAATAGGGGAAATAATTATGATCCCTTTATATATTTTCATAAATATTTAAATTTCAACCTTGGACTCCGTTTAAGAATATCGTTTTCATTTTCCTTCTGTAATTGATTTATTCAAACCAAAATTTATAAAATTTTCATAGCAGCAGTATTCTGGTCAAATTGAAATAAAATCTTATTTCAAATCGTGTGATCACTATAGCATCACTAGGCCTAACTTTAAATTGGAAGAAGGAAGACAAATAATATTTTGGGGTCTCCTCCTGGGGGAAACAACAATTGATTGATTGATTTTAATGTACGATCAAGCATTAAGCAAGTCTCCCGTATTATAAATGCGAATACCACACCACTATACCCATGTTACAACAATATATACCATAACTCTCCCTCACCAAGGAAATATGTACCATCATATTCAGCTTTTCATGAAGCCAAATATAACAATATTCACCCAGTAAAGAAAGGCGCCACATCGATAACCACATAAGTCTAATAGTGTGATATCCGCCCCTGGCCAGGCAGCCATCGTACACCTTTTTTACATATAAAAAAACCGAAGGATTGTGTTGAATCTTTTTCCAAAAAAAATATATATTGAAATAAAACAATGGACTGTATTAACTTTTATATTTTATTTTAATACGATTAACAAACAACCACACTCTGTAAGTACAATAAAAATCTCAATAATTTCGTCGTGTTTTCGACAACTTTACCCAAAAAGTAAAAACAAAAAAAACCGTATTTGTCTCTCTCTTCTCTCTATACTAATATAGGGTAACACAAAATATAGCGTCGATATACTTAGTAAACTATATAGCAAACATAAGATAATTTCAATGTGAAGTTTTTTTTTTTTTTTTTTTAAATTTGTTAAACTTTAACATACTCCCGCATTGAAATTACCTTATTTCAAAAATAAAAAAATAAATATGTCAATGGAAGTTACATTTTTAAATTTTAATACAAAAATTACTTTGAATTCATCTTATACTAAATTAAATTGAATATAACTTATAATACTAATAACTATATTATATTAATCCTAATTAAATGTACTTGAAACTTTCATGTATCGTAATACCTAATTAGTTAAAAAATTGATATAACAACAAAATATATATATTAAAATGTACACAAAACAAAACTTAACATTTATACTGTGCATTCATTGCACACAGAAATTTTAGTAGCAATCAAAACCAATAATTCAAAACAATCTAGTTGTACAGATTACACAAGAAATCTTCAAAGAAACAAAGAACCGAAAGAAAATAATTGATTGAAACTTCACTAGGACAGACAAAATATTTTAAACTGTATTACTTCTGAATTTAAACAAAAAAAAAAAAAAAATTTTTAATTAATATGTACATTTATCTGTACTTGTACATTCAGGTATATACAACCTTACCTCATAGGTGGTAAGTAAAATTTTGGTTTATGTTTATAATTATCAGAAATTTTATCCAGTAAGAAAAGAAAAAAAAAACAATCCATAATCTTAACTAGCTTCAACTGGTAAAATACACACTTTTGAAATTGATCTTTTGAATTCTGAATTTGCTGTTTACACGGAAACAACGCGAACTAATCCGTCTTTTCCCAAATGAATATCTGTTATTCTACCCATGTTCCATTTCATTGGAGGGGTACCATCTTCTCGAAGCAAAACAAGTGAACTAATTTTAATGTTATTTATTGGATTTAACCATTTACGACGGTTTTGTAATTCAGACAGATATTCTTTTGACCAACGTGACCAAAATTGCTGAAATAACTATTGCATACGTTGGAATCTTGAAAGTTTGTTTATAGGCAAATGATCAAGTGAAGGATCAGGTAATGAATTAAGAGATTGTCCTATTAAAAAATGTTCGGGTGTTAATGGACACAGGTCATTAGGATCATTTGACATTGGTGTCAATGGACGTGAGTTCAGGCACGCTTCAACTTGCGTTACTAATGTTAAAAATTCTTTGTTAGTATAAATAGACTGACCCATAACTCGTTTCAAATGATATTACGCGCTTTTAACAGCCGCCTCCCATAAACCCCCGAAATGTGGTGATCGTGCTGGTATAGTCTGCCATTTTATTCCTTCATTGGAACAATATCTTAGAACTTCAAATTGGTGTAGTTCTGACTTAAATAGTTCATGTAATTCTTTCAATTCTGTGCGAGCTCCTATAAAATTAGTGGCGTTATCTGAATAGATAATAGAACACTTACCACGACGAGATACAAATCTACGAAAGGCTGCAAGAAATGATTGAGTTGAAAGGTCTCCTACAATCTCCATATGCACTGCCTTTGTAGCAAAACATATAAAAATAGAAACATATACTTTGATTTTACTCTTAGACCGAATTTTAGGTATAACATAAAAACTGCCGCAAAAATCAATTCCGACACAGCAAAAGGGTTTTGAAGGGTTTACTCTATCCTTTGGTAATTGTCCCATAATTTCGTTTATTATTGGAGGTTTTGAGCGAACACAACGAATACATTCGCGAACGATCTTGCGGCAAAGGTTTCTACCTCTTGTAACCCAAAAACGAAGCCTTACATGGTATAATAAAGATTGGGGACCCGCATGAAGTAATTCAAAATGATTATTAGAAACCAAAAGATTTGTAAACAAATGCGTACCGGGTAATAAAATTGGATGTTGGTTATCATACGAAATTTCAGCATTAGCCAACCGACCACCAACACGCACTATCCCATTTGTATCGATAAACGGACTCAACGATTTTATTTTGCTTTTGGTTGATACTAGTTTGTTATTCCGAAGATGTTTAATCTCATTATATTCGGTGAACTGAACATGCTTGACTAATCCAATCAATGCTGTTTCAAGTTCGAAACTTTGTATTGGACCGTATATACGAGATTCAGATGATTTTTGCTGACAATTTCTCAAAAAACGGAAACATGTTGCGATTACTCGAAGCAATTTTTTGTAGCTTGAATATTTTTCGAAAACATTCCAATTGGATGCCGTACAAAGTAGTATAGTTTCAGATTTTCGAAGTTCTAATTCTTCTATTTCTATTTTAGAATTTGGAGATTTTGGCCACCTTTCCTCGATATCATACAAGAAAGCTGGACCATTCCACCACAATGAGCAATCACGTATTTGGTCAGGCATAAGACCTCTAGAGACAAGATCAGCTGGATTCATTGTAGATGACACATAGTGCCATGTATTAATTTCTGTCAGCTCCTGAATCTGGGAAACTCTATTTGCCACAAACGTTGTGTATTTGGATGGTGGTGATTTAATGCGAAAGAGAGTTATTTCAGAATCAGAATACAAATAGATACCATCAAAATCAATATTAATTATTTTCAATACTTTACTAGTTATTTGAGCAACTAATAAAGCTGCACATAGCTCAAGTCGAGGAATAGTTTGACATTTTAAAGGAGCCACTCGTGATTTTGCGCATAATAATCGCACATGGAAATTTCCTAATTCATCAACTATACGTATATAAATGGCACATCCGAAGCCTTTTGCGGATGCATCACCAAATGCGTGTAACTGTATACATTTATAAGAAAGAGGTATAATACATCTAGGTACGTTTAAATTTTCTAATTTTGAAAGTTGTGATTTAAAATTATTCCAAGTTTCTGCCATATTTATTGGAATTATTTCATCCCAAGACAGATTAGATGTAGACCACAGAGATTGCATAAATAATTTAGCAATAAATATCATTGGCGCACATAATCCCAACGGATCAAATAATTGAGCAATCTCCGAGAGAACCGACCGTTTAGTATATTCTTGACATAAATTATATTTAACAAATGAAATATTGAAAGTATCGTCGATGGTATTCCATCGCATTCTAAGGACCCTTGATAAACCATCTACTACTTCCTGTGAATCTGACATTAGTTCATTATAGTTCGAAGCAAACTTTTGTAATTCGAAACCGCCGGAATGAAGTAAACTTATTAAATTTGCCTTTAAAGTTTTTGCTTCATCAAGAGTATTAGCACCTGTTAAAACGTCATCCATATAAAAATCACGCTTTAAAACTGTAGATGCTTTAGGATACTTAGATTCCTCATCGATTGCCAATTGCTTTAATGTGCGAGTAGCGAGGAATGGTGCTGTAGCCGTACCATAAGTAATTGTGCACATACGATAACATTTTATTTCGTCTGTTGAATTGTCTCGCCACCAAATTCGATGTAGATCCCGCTGATTATCGCTAAGCAAGATTTGTCGGTACATTTTTGTAATGTCACCAGTAAATGCTACAGGATATTTCCGAAATCTTAATACTATTGAAAATAGATTTTGTTGAATAGTTGGTCCTATCATGAGACAATCGTTTAGACTTAGATTTGTTGAAGTTTTCGAAGAAGCATTGAACACTACTCTAACCTTTGTAGTGCTACTGTTTTCATTTATCACTGAATGGTGAGGTAAATAATAAGTTTTACCTTGCTGACTATCAATTTTATTAATATTTTCGACGATTTTCATATGACCAAGGTCTATATATTCAGACATAAATTGTTTATAATTTCCATATAGTTCAGGGTTTTTAATTAATTTTTGTTCAAGATACTTGAATTGACGTAGTGCAATAGAACTTGATTCTCCGAGTTGCCGTATGTTTGATTTTATTGGTAATGAGACAATATATCGTCCATTAGAATTACGAAATACATTATCTATGTAATGTTGTTCACACATTTTTTCTTCTATAGAAAACTCATTATCAGATGCAAATTCGTCAAGCTGCCAAAATCTTTCTATTTTGGAATTAAGTTCATCCAAAGCACAAATGTGTGACGATGTTTGGATTAAATTGTTACGAAAACCTGTCAAATTGGAGTAATTTATTTTTCCCAATACTATATATCCGAAAACACTTGATATGAAAGGAGGAAAATCCTTTAAGAATTCTACTTTTTCACCCGTTATTATATCATGATAAACTTCAGCGCCTATGAGTAAATCAATCTTATCTGGATTAAAGAAATAAGGATCTGCTAAATTGATGAAGTGTGGTAGACAAGAAGAATCAAAATTAATTTGTTCAGAAGGTAAATAACCAGTGATCTTGGACAGGACGAAGAAATCAAGATCTGTTGAAAATTCAGATATGCGAGATTTTATCTTTAGATTAACTTTGTGTTGAATGTGAATTTTATTGTGACTTATACCTGTATCTGGTATAGAGACATTTGACCTGCGACATTTTAATATTTGACACATGCGTTCTGTTATAAAATTAGATTGTGAGCCACTATCTAATAATGCTCTACATTTTATTTTATAACCATCCGAAGTAATAACCCAAACTATAGCCGTTGCTAATAAAACTTGACTTTTGTATTTCAGAGAACTATTTAAACTACTATTATGAACCAGAGATCCTTGGATATGGGAATCCTGATTGGTCGTTGGACATGAATCTTGCTTTAACACTGAAGATAACGATGTTGGGTCATTTGAATTAATGGCTATTGGTGGAGATATATTGTAACTATTTTTAGGATTCGAAGATTTTTGAAAGTTCTTCGAAGAAGAATTATTATCAGATGATCGATTAGTGCTGCTATTTCGTTTTCCAAAGTGAAGCAAAATATTATGTTTTAATGAACATAATCCACACGCGACACTTTTACAATCAAAAACATGGTGTTTTCCAGAAAAACAGTTGGTACATAAATGATGCTGTTTAACAAATTCGAAACGCTTTTCTGGATTGAAATTTGCATCACCAAATTTAGGACATTTATCCAAATTGTGGCTACCATTACAAAAAATGCAACAGGTTTCATTTGAAACAAATGAACGGAATTGTTTTGAAGGATTATAATTTTGCTTTTTAGATTTAATATTTGATGTTGCTGTCGATGCACCAGACGAAGTTGAACCAACTGATTCGAGAACTCTAACTCTTTTTTTCAAAATATTTATGAACTCTGAAAATTTTAAAATAGTATTTTCCGGAGTATTTTTGATGATTTGGGTGTGTGATCCAAGATCTAACTTCTCACACAAATGATGAATTAGAAATAAATTCCACTCATCAACAGGAACGTTCATATTTTTTAATGCATTAACGTGTTTCAAACTCGTGTCAATGAATAATTTTAACGATTGTGCTGAACCCTCACTGGGTTTCTTAATATCATAAATGCCTTTTATGTGTAACTTTTGTATGGACACCTCGTTATTATATTGATCAAATATGGTTTTCCACGCAACCTCATAATTTTGGCTTGTAACTGGAAGCGCCTCAATTAAATTAAATGATTTACCGTCACGAATACAAGATATTAAGTAATGAAATTTAGTAATCTGATCTATTTTTGAATTGGTATGAATTAAATCGTTAAAAATATCCCGAAATCTAAGCCAACCTAATTCCGAACCATCAAACTTTGGTAAGAGTATTTCTGGCAATTTGATAGCTAGCGAAGTATTGACTTTTAAATCTGGTTTACCTTCTTCAATGTTCACAGATGTACTTTTAATTTCCAAATTACTTTTAAATTCTAATTTATTTATTTGATTCAAAATTTTAGATTCAAGATTACCGTATACATCCTCGAATTTTGTACGCTCTTCAAAAACACCAATATCAGTATCCAAACTTTCAATTTCAGATTGTACATCATCAAACTTCGTATATGTAATTCTTAACCTATGAAGCATGGATTGTAATTCACCGATTGAGAAACTTTCATTTGATTCAAATTGATTTTTGAAATAGGTAATTCTACCTTTATGGCCACTTCTTTGTTTCTTCAAAAGATTAATATCCATGATGACAACCGATTTTTCGAATTACTGGTATTTAATTACTGAACAAAATTACGTTATATAAATTAACAACTAAAATATATGTATGTATGTTTAAGAACAGACTAAAACTAATATAACTTAAACTAATACCTTATTCTAAATTAATCGATGATTGTCCCGTTATCTCCTGTATAAACGTGTTGAAACTTGTAACCAAATGGACGGTGTTGAGTAATATCTTCCTCGATTATGTTTGTTTTATGGTATACTGCTTATTGTAGCTAAAAATGCTGATTTTTTCCACAATTTATTATACTTTACCCAGCAAATAATTATAGTAATTTTAATAACAATTGGAATTATTTATTGAAATTATCGACGAAATACAGTGTACTTTAACCGTTATAACGGTATCGAAGAAATGTGCAGTTGGAAGATTTCAATCAGTCGAAGAAACTGCACAGTTATTTTAATTGCTATAATTTACCGAAGTTATGTTTTAATTAATAAATATCCCGGTCGATGGACCAAAAAATGTTGAATCTTTTTCCAAAAAAAATATATATTGAAATAAAACAATGGACTGTATTAACTTTTATATTTTATTTTAGTACGATTAACAAACAACCACACTCTGTAAGTACAATAAAAATCTCAATAATTTCGTCGTGTTTTCGACAACTTTACCCAAAAAGTAAAAACAAAAAAACCGTATTTGTCTCTCTCTTCTCTCTATACTAATATAGGGTAACACAAAATATAGCGTCGATATACTTAGTAAACTATATAGCAAACATAAGATAATTTCAATGTGAAGTTTTTTTTTTTTTTTTTTTAAATTTGTTAAACTTTAACAGATTGGATAGGATTATTAGTAGGGACAGACTCGACCCGGTTACAGACACCAAAGCGATCGATAGTTAGTAAATTATTAGTATTATACAGTGCTGGTAAAAAAAAATTGGGCAAACAAATTTATTGCAAATTGGAGTCTTAAAATTACAAAACTTTTGAAAGCAATTGGTTTATTGTTTCATTTTAAATACATGTATGACGTAATTTTTTGAAAAAAAAAAATTGACCTGCAGTTTAGGGGCAAAACACCGAAAAATATTCAAAATACGTTGATTGGTGTTAAAGTAATGTAATAAATTAAACACTTATTTTTTATTTTTTTGTTTGTTTTTTATTGATTTATAGAAGTTCAATCTTTAATATTAATATTTTGTTGGACCGCCTTTTGCTTTTATTACAGCGATACACCTCCGATTCATTGAATTTGATAAATTTTTCAAAGTCGCAGGAGATATGGATTCCCAAATCATCATCAACAAACTTTTTAAATCTTCAATCGATTCTGCGCGCTTCCTTGCTACCTTCATTATAGACCAAATATTTTCAATTGGATTTAAGTCTGGACTATACGGGGGCCACTGTCATATTGTAGGTACATGTAGTATTTAGTTAGTACTACATGTACCTACAATATGATATTTACTAATACAACTCAAATAGAGTTTCCTAGGTATCACTGAAAACTAAATTGCTTTACTAGTTAATTAATAGAAATTTACTTCTCGTTAGTGATAAATAAAATAAAATAGATATCACAAGAACAATACATTTTCTACGCTACATAACTGCTGGATGCTTGGAGTTTCTGGATGTTGAGCGAGAATTCACCAATATTTCTGTAGCTTGGAGACAATCTAACAATTATTTATAATTAAATATACTTTATATCAACTACACCATCAGACAAAAATAGCCGAACAAACTATGGCACTTTGATATAATTAAACCAAATTAAACAGACAAAAAGTGTTGAAACATTTTCATCAATATCTCAAATATTCTTGCAATACAATTTAGTTTACAATATCATACAAAAAAAAAATTTCCCTTTTCCTAGATAACGTACTATACTATTTATTTAATTAGTATAATATTTCAATCTATATACATAAATATTCAAACGAAACCGCAACATCAATATAAATTACAATTTAATAGCAATAAGATATTTTTGATAATTTCGAACAAAATTTTTAACTATGTATTCAAAAATTTAATTTAATTTAGGGATTGAAAATGAGCCTCTCCAAAGAAATAGATGAAAGCGTTAAAAATTGATAATAAAAACATTGCAACGACAAGAAACTTATCAAAATAAATCCCTACAATATGTAATATCAAACGATATCATCAGTTTCATAAAAAGAAATTTATTGAAACCGGGTCAACAAAAATAAGGATCGTTGTGGACGCCCATGAGTTTTAAGCCGACTGAGCAGAAATTTGCACTAGTAGCAAAATCATCTATCCCAAAATCAGCTCCAGTGATTAATCCCGGACGTCGTTCAAAAATTTATGTCTGATAGTGTACATATTCAAATGATTTCCTTCACCTTAGTCATTTTCGCAACTCAAAAATAAAACTTATAAACTATTAGACTACCTAAATAAAAATCCAATTAGCATCATTCACCTATTGAAGAGATCTCCGCCACCAAAATCCTGCACCTAATCAACAATTTAGAAATTTGATCTCTTTATTAATAAATAAATATAAATATAAATAATAATCTTGTTGACATATTTAAGATAAACAAAAATCAATACATACAAAATTTATTACTTATATACTCCACAAAACTTCAACAACTCCGTTTATAGACATATTACCCTGCAAAATCAAGCATGCAAAGTAAGTAAAATAATAAACAGTGAAAGGAACCTTAAACATTAATTTCTTACAAATTTTATCTGTGTACCATATCAGTAAAATTGACGTTTGTATGTGAAAACTGCAACCTAAACTCCAATAAATCCATTAATTTAATTACTCAATTAAGTTCAAAACATTTAGCAGCACAATTTGCCTTTATCTAATTCCACGTTGTTCACATTTGTTTAATCCAAATTTGGCATGCATAAATAAATACGTCAATATGTGTTGCAAACCAAATCTCAACTCAACTCAAAATTAATATTTCAAAATTAGTATTTAATTATCTAACTTAGTTAATTTATAAACTTATAATATTAATAAAATCAATTAAATATAATTTAATGTAGTTTATAATACCCTGTAAAAAATAAATCATACCTAAATATACATTCTCTTAAATAAATCTAAATATATCCATAAAACTTTAACTCATTACTCGTACATATTGCCCTGCCACTAAATTATGCACACATAAATGAATACATCATTATGTGTTGAAAACCAAATCTTAACTCAACTCAAATCATCATTTCCAAATTAGCATTTTATTTATATATTTAGTTAATTTATAATTTTATAATATTAAATTAAATTAATTTAAAATCAATTTGATGCAGTTTGTAATACCCTGTAAAAAAAAAATTATTAATCATAAATAAATAAACTATTTTCAATGAATTGTATAAGACGGATTCCAATTCGACTCAAACCCATTCGATTATACAAAGTATAAGAATCCTATTTGAGTCGAATACACTTAAACTTCATTGAACCTGTATATTCATGTTTTATCAAGCCCACCATATTTGTTCCATGAATACTAAAACTCACAGAGCGAAAAATAACACTAGCATACAAATACAAAACCAACATCAATGCACCACAAACCCGATTGTCAGTAATATTTTAAATTTATTTTGCGCTTATACATGAAAGCATTGGTGATCGACAGATTATATAAATGAGTGAGAAAAACATACAAATTGAAGATTAAACAAAACAAACGAATTGTTAAGGGAAAATTGGGTATGTTAATAATGAAAATAAAAAAAACTTATTGGGAATTTGGGATTGGTTAGATGAGAGTATATTTATTCTATTTTCGCACCAACACTTTCAACCACAAGCGATCAATTATAAGAGGGTATCTGTGTGCTTCATCACTGAATCAGGCCCGTAGTATTACATTAGTACTGGTTTCGTACAATTAATATAATCTTATATACTAAACCACCAACACACATTGGAGGTAAATATTTTCTACCATCTTTCATGTGCGTAGCAGGATAATCATGTGTTCCTAATATTATAGATACTACTAAACAGGAAAATATTTGTGAAGACTATACCAAAACCAACAAAAAATTTCTTTATTCTATCGTTGTTTGCATATTACAAGACAAAAACCAACAACAATATAAACATAGTACATTTCCTTGAGAGAATCTATACAAAGAGCGAACAAGACGGCTGCACAAACCTGTAGTTGGCTTTGTTATATATCATGTTTCAAGCATATATTTTTGTCGATTGTATATAAACTACAAAAACAAGAACGCATATAAGTATGCGTAAAAATAAAATAAAATATAAAATTAACTACGGCGTATGTCTATTTAAGTTAAAATTTATTTCAATTATATTCGATTATTAAATTCTAGTAATTAAAATTGAAATTGAATTTCATGTACAATACCACTACAGTTAAAACCATGCACTTAAACAAGAAATCAATTATTTTGATTTCTTTGTCTATAAATATAAAAATTGCCTGATAAATGCATCCCGGTGGATTGCATTTTCCAAAAATTCACTTCAATTATTATTACACTTACACTTTAATTATTATTAGACTAAAATTGAATTCAATTAGGATTAAAATTTATATACATATGTATATAAAGTATATACATAAACTACATAAATAAAACAAAAATAAAGACAAAAATAAAATTAAATTAAATTTTTGAACAGGATAGAAAAAACACGTCTATCCTCTTTGACGAACATTTGCTCCTCCTCCTGGGGGAAACAACAATGGTATAAAATAATATCTTTAAAAACAATAACAAAATTAATTCAAAAAATCATAAATTAAACCATCCCGACTTGGATTTAAATTATTAGCAATTTGGTCGGTGGCCGCAAGGCATTGCCTTCCTCTGAATTCCCATAGTTGCGCCGCTGATCACTAGTCAGTAAACAAATATCCAACCCTATAAATTCTTAGCTAAGTTCCTCTTAGATAAAAATATGAGCTTTCTGTAAGAGGTGAACATTATTCTGTTTACCATAAGAACCAATGTGAAACTGATCATTTTGAGTTCAATTTCAACGGAATTCACTAAAAAAAATAACAATTTTAGATAATATACACGAATCGAATCGAATTAATAGAAATTTGCTATTGTTATTGTTAAACGTCAAGCAAGAAACAATGATTTTTTATTTATTTGCTTGTCGAATATTTGGAGTAAAAAAAATATTATAGTATTTACATATTCGTCATAAATATCAAAGGCAACATAAACGTTTTCTTTTGTGCGGTGAATAAGTGCTTATTTAAAGAGGGTTGTTTGCTTGAATTACACCATTTTTAAATGTAACCTAAAATAAAATTTGTTAATTTTTAGCAAATGGGCCGAAAAATTGAAAACCCGGTTCGTAAATATTTTAAAATCGACAAAATTAAAAATGAATGTGCCTAATATCGAATTGTAGCGTCATTATAGC
Source organism: Tipula vernalis (assembly GCA_958295665.1). Classification (NCBI taxonomy): domain Eukaryota; kingdom Metazoa; phylum Arthropoda; class Insecta; order Diptera; family Tipulidae; genus Tipula; species Tipula vernalis. The sequence goes on from OY282558.1 coordinate 275,531,326, forward strand.
AGGAAATCATGCTGCAAATTTTCAAAAACATGTGGAACGGAATCATCCAGAAGAATTTGCACTTCTACAAAAAGAAAAAACATTACAAGGGGAACCACCAAAAAAAAAAAATTGCAGCAATAACGATCAACGATCTTTATTAAATATGAAATTTACCAGTAGCAGTAAAATTCATGTGCACATGGATAAAGAAACCCTAATGCAGGCCTGCGTTGCTAGTAACAAAAAACGGTTAGCCTTTCAAAATTTTGGAAAGCTCAGGATTCAAAAAAATTTTACAGCCACTGACTATGGGGCTTAATTCAAAATTAAAAATAAATGCTCACAACATAAGAGACAAGGTGACTGATCTTGCAGACAAAATTAAAGAAAATATTAAAAACGACTTTAACCGAAAAATTATTAGCATTAAGCTGGACATTACTACTCGTTGCGATATATCCGTTTTAGGTATCAATGCGCAGTATGTTGTAGATAACAAAATTATTTTACGCACTTTGGCAATGACTGAAATGAAAGAAAGGCATACGGCTCAGTACATTAAAGAGATTTTGCTAAATGTTTTGGCGAAATTTGGCATAGAATTAAGACAAATTTACACTATTACGACTGATAATGGAGCAAATATGGTAAAGAGCATGCAATTAATTAGCTCAGATTTAGAAAAGGATGTCGGTCTGAGTTCTCATTTTTCGGATGCAAAGCCTGATGATTATGAAGACAAAAGTGAAAAGTATTTCATTGGGGATGCGGTATAACTCTGCAAGTGCCCACAACTCAAACCGGTGCGTAGAACATTGGGTAACAAAATTCGAATAAATTTGAAAATTTTAAAAAAATCTCAGATAATCCCTGAAATGTTCAAAAAAGAAATCTAGAATAAATCGCGGAACAATCTGGATTACCCCAGAAAAATTCAAATAATCTCTATATTATGTGAATCTCGATTGATCTCGAACAATTTCAATAATACCGAAAAATATAGAAACCCACGAAAATTTCAAGAAATTCCGAAAATTTGTGTAAATATCGAAGTATTTGTCCAGTAATTTAATGTTACTACTATACTAATAAGCAAGATGCTACTAAGCAAGTTAATGTAATAATAACATAAATATGACGAGGTACATTTGATAGATGGATATTTTTTGCTAATTGGTTTTGGTTTATAAGAACATTTTTAGGTTTTGGAAATGAAAATAAGATTCAACGACTGTACATGGTGGAAAACACACAAATCCAAAACACAAACCAAATGGAGTCCACGTTACGAAGTAACGTCAAAAAAGAAAACATGGCGACAGGTCGATTGTTTGGAATATACTTCTGCTGTAAATATTTATATCATGAGTTAGGGCACAGTTCAACAAAACGATATGCTATAATAATGGAACCCTCAAATAGCTCGGATAATTTTGTAAATACCAAACAAATCCCGCAATAAAGGGATATGAAACAGGAGAATTTTAAATTTCCTTATTTAAAATAGGTTTTCAAATCAGACCAAATAGACCGATTTTACCGGTAGATTAAGTTTTTATTTACCATTTACCGATAATAAAAAAGATTCGGTAAACGAGAAACTATATCAATCACATTCAATCTTTCGCAAATCAAATTAAACCTTTTCTAATCGAAGCTACCATCTATCTGACCTTGACTCTCGTGGGCCCATTGACGCCACTGCATTTAAGAGAATTACAGCGAATATTGGAGTTATTACAACATTCATACAGTATCATTGAGTCTATTCTTATTTGACATTAATGCGTTATGTCTGGTTGCTTTTCCGGTCTCAACTCGCTGAAATGTTGTTTCAAATTTTTCACAAAATCGGTTTGTGATGTAAGTATAAAGTGGCCCGAGATGTTGATATTCTGTCAAATACCACCACATATTGGGTTGTAACTATTGGTACGTTTACGCTCAAAACCTTCGAGGAACGGCAATTCGGAAAATAGCTGTGACTATATCATTCACTACCGCAACATTTTTTCGGAACCGGGATTTCGGCGCTAGAGATTTGCAGAACCGGGTACCCGATTCTGCAACAGTTGCTGAAAATGAAAATATTGAAAAATAAATTACGGGTTAGAAATTAGTTATAAAATTACTTTTTATTGAATAATTACTATTAATGAAAATACTTGTAAGTCGTACAATCGAAAAATCAAAAAAATTCAATAAATAAATAAAATAAAAATTCAATATATCGCCTTTTTTAACTTCCTATTTTCTCTCTGGTGCGGCTTCCGTTTTAAAGTGAGATCTTAGAAAACACAAGACGTCCAATAATCATCATTCCGTGATGATCGGATTTTTGTGCAAATTTTTCCACAACTGGAAGGTGGAATTGATTGCAGGTTTTCATAGCATGTCTTGAAATTCTTTCCACGATTAACCTCCTGTTCAAAAATAGCCAACTCTTTTTCATAATGTTGGTTATATCCTTTATAGTTTTTGTTGGTGGGGTTATTGTAGAATTGATCTCTGTGGTATTGGCACGGTTGAGCTGTTCTTCCATTCTTTGGAATTTTCAAAAGTATAATCATAGTCTTAGTTTCATTCAGGTGATTGTGGGCTGTAGCTGTCTAGTGGATGTGACAGGCTTATGATCTTGTTTACAATCGCTGTCTTTATTAAACGTTGAAAGTTTAAGACATAGTCCGGGTCCAACTCCGCATAATCTTGTTTACCCTTATGTAAGTATTGCAGCAAACTCGACGATTCCATTTGTCGTTCATTTGTTCGAAAACAAAGCGAGTCCTTGTCAGTCGTGTCAGCTGTAAGTAATGTCGCTGTAATAAAACTAAAATCGCTTTAATTATAAACTTTGTATATATTTTGGCGTTTTTTTAAATATTCAATTTTTTTACACTCCAAATGAAACCTTTTTGGAAGTCAATTGTTACAGCACCAAAAACCGGGAATTTTGTTAAATTCAATCCCGTATTTCGGTTCCGGAAAATGTCCGGGATTCCCGAAGAACCGGGTTTCGGGATCTCGGTATTGAATGCTACAGCTGTGACTCATACTGAGTACCTTGGCAGGCAATATAAACGTTGATGACACCTCAAAACGTGAAATCCAAGCTGAAAACACTACAAATGCTAGCCGTTTAGGATAAATCTGGGCCCAACGTACATAACTATCTATTATGGTAGCAATTGTCCCGATTGTGCAATTGTCCCGATCAAATGAATTAAATGCTACTTGTACTTCCTTTTGAATCCGTGATGCAAATCATTATCTTTATTTGAAAGACTTATCGGCAACCGAAATCAAAAAGGACATTGATCTAACTTTGGTCGAGTCTACACTATCCTATCAAAGTGTCCGAAAGTGGTAGCACAAAGCACAGGTGTTTTTGATGATGAACGGAGGTGAAGACTAGAATGAGAGTAATATTTATTTATTTTTTATTTTATTTATTTCATTACAAAAATTTTTAATAAAACACCAACCCCATACTTACACAATCTGTTTTGAGCTAGAGGCTCATTCATAATAGATTGTGCAAGATGAGGTGTGGATTAATACAATTATAGATTTACTAGTAAAATTTCCCAGTCTAGCCTTTCAAATCCATCCTGTAATACGGCAAGGTACTGCTGCTTCGAAATTTGTTTGTTTTTATAAATTGGATGTTATATACATATTCTATTTCCAGATGTTTGAATTGTTCCAATCGAAGCGTTCAATAGGATTTATTTCGGGCTTACTCAAAAGTCATACATCGATGTACGGCAACATTATTAGAAAACCTGTAACAAATCGTTTCGCGAGTTTTGTAACGTTCCATACAGCTCGATCACGAAAATTTGATGCGGTTTGTTCATTATTGTTGTTGCATTTTTTTCATTTATACAAAAATGTGTAAACAGCATATTTACAAAATTCTACGTAATTCAAGGCAAGCAGCAAAAAGCACACAGTAACGTGACTTCTTCGCATAATATCTAGGTATAGGTAATTCCATCCATATCTTTATAATCTTCTTTTTGTTGTTTCCGATGCGTTATATATATATGTGCTTCTACCATTTTTTATAATTTGCCTAAAGGTTTGAAAGGTCCCTGGACTTGAGGAAGTCTAGTGTAATGTTTTGAATTTTAATTTAAGTTTTAGAAAAATTAAAGTTTATAATTTTATGTAGAATATTAAAAAAAAAAAAGAAATCATCCGCCTGAATCGAAAGTCAAAGCCCAATACGAAAATGATTGAAAAAACATGATATTGTGTTGAGTGATCGTTACATTTCAAAAAGGAAAAGTTTAAAGCAAAGTGGGTGCCGCATTCGCTCGCTATCGATCAAAAATGCGAACGACTAACCACTTCACACCAATGTTTGGAACGTTAAAGAATAATAAGGAGGACGTTTTTCATCGATTAATAACAGTTGGACGAAGATCAATGGATTCATCACTAATGACCAGAGTCTGGACAACACAGTGGACGGAACTTGATGAAAGCCGATCAAAATGACCAATAACACAACAATCAGCTGGAAAGGCTGCGGTCACTATTTTTTGGGGCACATTTAGAATGTTGCTCATCGACTATCTAGAAAAAAGAATAGCAGCCACTAGCGGGTGTTACAGTACGTTAGTGGATAAATTGAACAATGCAATCAAGGCAAAACCATTCTCCTGCTCCTAGAAAATGCATCCGTCTATAAGTCATCAATAATGATGACAAAATTGCTTAAGTTACACTTTGCATTGCTCCCCTATCCACCGTATTCTCTAGATTTGACACCTAGCGACTAGTTTCTGTTTCCAAAATTAAAAAGATGGCTACAGGGAAAGAGATTTGCGTCAAATGGTGAAGAATTAGCCGAAACAAACGCATATTATGAAGAATTTGAAAAATCGTTTTACTAGTTAGGTATTAAAATTTTGGAAAATCGTTGGTCCATTCAACGGTTTCCAACATTCTAATACCTAACTTATACAGCAGTTTTTGCAAATACTGCGTATTGAGTTAAAAGGAGATAATATTGAAAATTAAATAAAAACGTTGTCAAACAAGTACTTATCTTGTTAGGAAGGTTTAATTTATTTTTGTTCTGCTTTAGAGTAACATTAAAACGAACACTTTAGAACAGCAAAGACTTCGTTTATGCTGGTCTGAAGGGTCTTTATAATTTTAAATCAGGGTCTAGACGGCGGTAAACTTGACAATAAACTTGAATAAAAATACGTTTCAAAAGTTGTTTTTAACGGAAATTTAATTTTTGCAGCCATTTTAAGGAGGTGTCGACCCGATTTTTAACTGTACATTTTGTAAAGAGTTTATCTACGTTGCGTTTAACAAATGAATATAATTTAAGCGTGCACTTCTTCGGTTTTTAAAAAAAAAAGTTTTGTCTGATCCTCCCTATTTGACTGCTCAAAGTCGTGGTGAATCAAAGTTTCTTCTTACTTTGAAGTTTTATCAATAAACATTTTTATTTAAACAACTACGCCTACGTTTCTCGAAGATAGTTAGTATTTTAAAATCTTAAGTTCGAACCAAACAATAAATTATAAATTTTATAATATTTATGAACACCGTAATTAAATAAATTAACCAAATAATTAACACATTCGGTGTGAAAATATAAATTTTATATTTTTTCAACTCTAATTTTGAAAAAAATATAAAAAAACTAATCATGAATAAATTAAATAAAAAAGGTCCAATCACTATATTAGTGAGAGGCTATTACAATTAAGAAATCAAATTTATTATCAAAAAAAAAAAAAAATGTTTGTATAAGATAAAATATTATGTTTGTTTAATGAATTTTAATAGTTTTCGATTTAAAAAATTATAAACGATTATAATGTGTAAATAAATGAGAAGAAACCAGAAAAGAGCTAAATTAATAGATGAGGAATTAAGATAAATAGTAGCATATAACATTAAACAAATCTAACACGATACACGAGACAAACAACCAATTTCAGTCGAACATTTTTTGGTATGTTTTTTAAAAATGTCAGATTTATTTTAGATTAACACTTTGTTAAACAAAGCACACAGTAGATTATTCATTTTATTTTGAGAATCAGAATGTCATAATATTAACTGGTTTTAAAAATACATTTCAGAAATATCTGTTAATTATAAGTTTATTTTTTAAAATATTAATATTAATTGATTAGGATTTTGGTATTTTCGAAACTTGAGAAATCTCACCAGACCTGAAACGAAATGGATGACTTTATCTGGTATTCTGGATCTTTATCTGGCATTTCGAATCAAATTTTATTGACAATGAAATGAATGCTTAATATTGGTTGTGTCAACCGATTCCACATTAAAATTAACACCACATCAGTAGAAGCAGAAGTTGGTCATAATTTTTGCATCCAGTTATGCAAGATTGGTTTTCTTTTATATAGTATAGTAGTGTAGCATGAATGAATAAAACTAGGGCCTACTGTATAAATAAACTTTCAGTATCATTTTTATTTTTTACTAAGCTTAAACTAAGGTACTTATATTTTTGTCTTTACTATAAAGCTATGTGGCAACAACTTTTTTACGTAAGTCTATTAGAATTATGCACTTTTATATTATTTTTATACGAAAATGTTCATGAAACATGTAATTTTGTTTGATTGAAAAATTGAGTCATGTAATGGTTGGTTTAGTGAAAATCTTCTTGGAAAATAAGGTATTTTTGAACCTTAAAAAATTTGGTTTTTTTAACAAACATCTTAACTCAAAATTTATAAACTATAAAACATTATTTTATGTGGTTTTCCAGTTTGTATCAAAATAATAATCAATAGTATCAAAACATCCAAAAGGACAAGGGACCATGATTACGTTAGCAGAACTTTAGTATAACGTTTTTCGTCAAGCCTCCTTTAGTTGACCGAGGAAGAAGACGCCCACCCTCTCGTCTTGATATTTATTTTTTCTTTTTTTTTTTGCTACTCGCCGTTTGTTTGGTAGCGGAATTCCTCCCTTTTTTTCCTGTATCCCTTAGCCAGGTATCTCGACTTTTCCTCTCAATGACAAAAAAAACATTTTGTTGGGTTTTTGTTTGGTTCCGTACCAATTATTTTGGCTACTACGAATTCGAGCTTTTTTTTCTTTATAACACGAACATTTTCTTTATGGTACGAAGGTTCTAGTACTATGTTTCTATCATGTTTTTATTCCGTTATTTTCATATGACGTTTTCTTAATTTGTCTATTATTTAGGTATATGATTTTTTTGCACGGTACGATTTCTTTATTCTTTCAGAAATAAAACAAAAATACTACTCGCCATAACTCGTTGGAAAAATGGAATTTTTCCAAAATTCATGGGGACGACCCACCTGAGAAGTATCATGAGGTCGTAAATACCTGACCTATGACTAAATTTCCCTTATATAAGGTGGAATACCAATTAAAAATGCCAAAGCGAACTGCCAAATAGGGGCCAACTCGCCAACTAAAGACTCACACTAATACTAATTCTTAAATTAATATAACTAAACTGTACTTAAAAAATGATTGACATACTTTGCTGTGCTGCAACTGCACCGGGACAGAAGGATTTAATTTCAGCTAAGGAAAAATAAATTTCAAACGGATCCTCTCAGGACGAGGAGGAAGGAGAAACATCCACATCTAATATTAATTAGCGGAACTGGTTGCCTCTCTACCTCCTATCCTAAGAGGCAGGAGTCGACAGCCTCATCAGATCACCAGGTTACCATCACCGCGCAGAGTCTACCTACGGCAACCTTGCAGAACTCTATTACCGAACTCGTCAGAAGCACCACAACAGAACTCCATCTGTGACAAACAAAAAACAAGAACAAAGACCCACCCCTATACCACGGTATAATTACTGCATCCATCGTCGAAACTCCCCCATATACACTTAGCGTGATTTAGTTGACCAATACCTCATTTTATCCGTTCATCCCACCGTAAATAATACTTTTTAATTCATATTTAGAATAATGTAATCTGAAAACTTAGGTAAGGTTAGGTTAGGTTAGGTTTAGGTGGCAGTCCACTAGGACCAGGAATAAACACAAAAATGTTCCGTAGCCATACCACAAATTGTCGTTTATTTGAACACATTTGAAACATTTTGAGCTGTTAACGAAGCGCTGGATACTCCTGACGTCCATCCTGCTAAGGTCCGTCAGGTCATTGAAGACGGGTGTCCCTAGAATCTTTAGTATGTTTCGTGCCAGACGAGGGCAGGTGCAAAGAAGGTTAAGTACGGTCCCTTCCTCCTCTTCGTCCTCACAATTACGACCATTTTCGCCAAGTCCAACTTTAGCAAGACCTGCCGAGTTATTACGCATGAGGTGCTACTTGACCATCTGTCCTTCGTTATCTTACTAGCTTCTTTCTGAAGCAGCAGTTAGCATACCGCAATATGCATTTAAATACCCTTTCTGCTTTCTGAAAAGTGGTATCGGCTTTTATATTCCCTGTACTTATGAAGTGTCCTGGCACCCTTACGGATGTTGAACTGACCCGTCATCTTGCTAAGAGATGAGAGACATGAGGAGGTATTATTGAAACGCTTTAATGGCAGCCTGACTGTCCTTATATTCTATATGCGATTTTCATAAGCCGATATGTATTACAATATACCTACACCAGCTTACGTCTTCCTTTATCACAGTTATTTAAGCTTAAAAATGCTACAGTAGTCGGGAACACAGAAGGAGAGGTTTAACATATGTTCCTCGCAGAACACCTCAGCACCGAATTTCCCCCCCTTTTAAACCATCAGTGAAGAAGTGTATAACTCCTGGTTCCAAAACTGTATCCATCATCCAGTCCTCTCTGGATGGGATCCTAGTCCGGAACATTTTGTCAAAAGATAGTAATGTTGTAGTATATTCGTGGTCTTGGGAATTTGTTTGTTACACTATATAGATGAGTGCGCTGTATTGTTGAAGGTCCACATTGAGGTGGATTTCAGTCGTTTAGCAGTACAAGCTACAAACTGCTTCCCCAAGATATATAGGGCAGTCAAAAATAGCAGAGTCTCCAGTGCCTGAGTGGATGTGCTCCTCAGTGCACTACTGATCCACAGAGACATTGTTCTATGAGTTTTTGTCAACAGCTTTTGTTCGACAGTTTTGTCCAGAGTGTGGGACTGACTACTACGGCATAAAGCCATTCTACATAAGCGGGGCTCCAGCTACCATCCTTTCCCAATGGAATTTTGGCAAGAGTATAGCGCTAGCGTAGCTTTCTTTACCCTTTCCACAATATTAGGTTTCCACTTTAAGTTGCTATCCGAAACGAGACCCAAAAACTTCGCTTCATCTGTAAAAATTAAGCTGAACCCATTTAAAGTGGCAGGATCGATATGAGGAAGTTTATATTTTCTATAGAAAAGAATCAATTCGGTTTTGTGCGGGTTCACATTCAACCCACAGCCATTGGCCCATAATGGAAGAATGCCAAAAGCATTTTGCACAAGCTCACTAAGGATGCCGGGATATTTCCCACGGACACCAATAGCAAAATCATCCGCATAGGCAACCACCTTGAAGCCACTGTCCTCCAGTCTTAGCAACAGATCATTTAGTGGACAGTACGCCACCCCGCGGCGTACATCTGCTTGAAAATCTTCTGGCGGAGGATTTACTAAACTGGTATTGATGTTCCAGCCTCTTAGCATTTGATCTATCCAGTTCTTGAGTGCTTCATACACTCACAGATTTGGCACAATCGTGCCTCTAATATCAGCTTCTATTTGTCTTTCCATTGTTTTAAAAACTAAAGAGGACAAGCTAATCGATCTAAGGTCTTTGGGATTGCAGTGCGAGCGTTTACCCGCCTTAGGTATAAATTCATACGTCACTTCAAAGTGACATAGTTCTAGGCTGCCTTAGAAAATTACCTCTAACCAGGAAATCGTTAGATCCGTAGTTTGTTAAATATCCGCAGGGATAATACCATCGAGTCCAGGCGAAAAAACCATATAAGTGAAAACCATATAAGTTAAAACTATTTATCGCCCACATGATCTTTTTTCTGCTGATAATTTGGCCTATGAGGCTACTAGCCCTATTACCTACTGATGTAGTAAGTTCCAGCGATGGATTTTGGTGGTTTTGGCACTGGAACTGATAGTGAATTACCCAGAACTGTTTAAAAGGTATCCCAGTTCTTTTTCCTCCTATTTCTGTAGATTGAACTTTTTGGAGAAGGCAAGTTCATTTCAAATTGAAGATAACAATGATCAGAAATGGAGTGGCCCTCCGACACTTTCCAGTTAAATAGACTAATCGTCAAAAAGTTTAAGACAAGTGTAATATCCAATACCTCCTTTCTATTTCTAGTTATAAAAGTCGGCTTATTGCATTTGTTACATAAATGAAGGTTAGTACTTAAAATGTAATCAAGTAGTAGCTCACCTCGTTCATTTGTGTCCGTACTTCCCCAGATCGTGTGATTAGAATTTGCATCACTCCCCAGGATGACTCCAACCGTGCGCTTCTGAGCCTCCAAGATTAGCTCAACTAGAATGATTGGTGGAATATCCACTTCATCATAAGCTAGGTAAGCTGATATTAGCCAGAGGTTTCGTTTGTCGAATTCAATGCTTACCGATGCTACATCTCCATTGCTGAAATTTGATAGCAGAAAACAACTTATGTTATTTTTAATGAGAATGCACGACCAAACCTTACATGTTTTTTCGCGTGCATTAACCTAAAATAGGGAGTTTTGAGCCCAAGTACCCAGTCTTCAGTGACCCAAGGTTCCTGAATTAGGACGAATTCAGTCCCTTCTTTCCCAATTCTTAAAATAAGAGCAGCTGATGATGCTCTAGAGTGGTGAAGCTTGACTTGCAGAAATGTCAATGTCACCTCTACAGCCTCTTCTCCAGCACAGTAACATCAGAGCCCTTCCCTGATGAGAAGTCTTCTGAGAGGTTCTTAAAAGACTCCATGGATGTTGACATCTCCATGTCCGTGGATAGAGTCTTTGCTTGGCTATCCGCTACTTCTGCGCTCGCAGATGACCTATCAAGCACAGTGGTACTGTCTGAAGCTGCCTTCAGAACCTCCGGCTTGTCCGCGTCCTTCTGGTACACGTTGTGTCTGACTGCACTGAAACCATAGGTAATTAATCCGTTGGTTTTTTCCAGTGCGGTCAGTGACTCCCTGTTTAAAATAATAACAGCTGACCTATAGTCAGCCTTTGTCTCTTCGAGCTTGACAACTTTTCAGTTGTGCATTGGCAAATCCGACCTGTAACAACTGGAGTATCGCCTTCGGATCACTAGGTTCCGAAGGGATGTACATCCCAGCTCTTGCTCTACAGGGTATCTCCTCCGGCTACATGAATTAAAAAACGTATTTTTTTTTAATTTAAATAAGCGTTTTTAATTCATTTTAAAAATGAATTAAAACCAGAATTGAAAAAAAACAAATAAAAAAGTTTGACAAAATGAATTGAAAAGGGCATTTCGTAATTCATTTTCAAAATGAATTAATATTATGTTTATAAAATGAAATAATATAAGTGTTTTTTATTTCGTTGATTTCGTTGATTTCGTATTTTCATTAATGAAAACGCGAATAATAAAATTTGAATTCTTTAATACCTAAATAAATTAAAATATCCCGTTTTCATTAATGAAAAAATATTTATTAATTATTAATCGTTAATTATTAACTATTACTTATTAATTATTAATTATAATTTTATTAATTATTGATTATTAATTAATAATTATTAAAAATATATTAAAATACCTCGTTTTCATTAATGAAAAAATAATTATTTATTATTATTTATACATTATTAATTATTAAAAATGTATTAAAGTATCTCGTTTTCATTACTGAAAAAATAAATATTAATTATTAATTATTGATTATTAGTTATTTATTAAATGTATTAAAATATCTCGTTTTAATTAATGAAAACTAATTAATAATTATTAATTATTAATTACCACTTATAATTTATTAATTATTAATTATTTATTATCGATTTTTAATTCTTAATTAATTATTATTAACTAATAAATATTAATTATACATTAATTATTAATTATTGATTATTAGTTATTAATTATTAAAAATGTATTAAAAGATCTCGGTTTCATTAATGAAAAAATACCTATTAATTATTAATTATTAAAAATGTATTAAAATATTTCGTTCATTAAGGAAAAACTAATTATTAATTATTGATTATTAATTATTAAAAATGTATTAAAATATCTCGTTTTCATTAATGAAAAATTACTTGAAAGAATTAAGATTTGTTTTTATAAAATGAAATAATATAAGCATTCCTTAATTCGTTTTTGAGTTTTCTCTTTTTGCGAAATGGCTTTTTATAATTCATAATTTAAAACAAAAAAAATGGATTTGTAAGTCGTATCTGTTCATACAAAAATCAACTTTTTTAATTAACTTTTTTAATTCAGCCTTTTTTAATTCGGTACCCCTCTTCTCCCTATCAATAACAACAAGGCTGGCTCCGGGCCATACCCCGCCAAGTCTCCTCACTGCCTTCTTGTAAAGCAGCAGGGATCTCTGATCTACAAAGGAAGTCAGTTCCACCTGATTCCTGTGCCAGCCTTCATTCAGAGATTCGCAATACACAGATAAGGCTACTTAATCCGGAGGGCATGAGGTATCCGATTCACCGTTAGCGACTCGGCTAGTTTTTAAACTGAGCCCCAGCCTGGTCGATTATCAGCACCGTACAACATAACACCTTAACCCAGCCCAGTGATTTGCATAAAGTTGACTCCTTTAACGCCGTGTTTTAGCCTAGAAGCCAAAGAATAAGCAATCTAGTTACCAGCGGTAACCACGTGGGGGTAACACGAGCGCTTGTGGAAGCTGCAAGCTATGGAGCTGACAGCAAGTCCCAACTTGAATCACCCGAGCAACTTCACACCTGACCCATTTTGTTTAAGTTTTATTTTTAGTTGTTCCTTACTTACAAGTGAAGAATACAAAATAAATGTACATATAAACATATGTGGTATTTACATAAATTACAAGGTATAGCTATTTTACCCTGGATAGTTTATAAGCTAGCATGCACTATTCACATTCACAAATGGGTTTAGTGAAATTGGTTTATGGTTTGCATATATATATATATATATATATATATATATATATATATATATATATATATATATATATATATATATATATATATATACATATATATATATATATATATATATATATATATATATATATATATATATATTTATATATATATATATATTGTTGGAGCCACTGCTGGCAAGAAAACTGAAAACAAAACACCAATTAGAATTAATCTTAAAATTTATTTTATTACTTATCTTTAAACATTTGAATTTAATCCATTATATCCATATTGTTGTTGTATAATATCTTAACCTAAAATCTTATAAGAAAAATGTTTACGTAAAATTTATTTCCAACTAGAATCAAACTTAATACATATTTAAACTTAATTACTTACGTTGATTTGATATTACAAACTATTGCTGCATATGTGTGTCCTGAATTAATTATAAACAAACTTGAATTAATTTACATTTTAATTTAATAACACTTTATCTAACCTTTTTTTTTGCATTGTTTACTAAAATTAAATTCTAAGTTGACAAAAAAAAAAAAAAAAAAAAAAAAAAAAAAAAAAATAAAAAACTTTCTTTTTAAACCAACAACCGAAGTGTTCACATCATAATTAAAAATAATAAATTTACCTACCACCATTTTGTATAACCATTATACAACAAAGTTTTATTTATTTATTTTGCTTTGAGAACAAAACAAACCAAAGGTTTATCGCACCTTCAAATTTGTACCGGGTTTATTTTATTGTGGAATCCAAAACCTTGGTACAAACATATGGTCCTTCGAGCCGGATTCAGCCACCAAACCTGCAAAAATCAACCAACCGAATCCAAACCAGTAGTACAAGACAACTGCAATTAAGCCAGCCGGATTCAACGCATCAAGATCGAGGAAATATAATTACAATTGCCGAGAAACCGCATGGAAACCACAACCGCATGGAAAATTAAAACCGCAAGTATCACTTACCTAATAATTAAAGAATAAAAAAAAATTTATAAAACAATAAACTATCAAGTGATTTTCATTAATTTCAATATAATTTATATACCTATATACTCGTTTCCTTATTGATAAACCATCTCACCTGTTGCAAACATTCATCCATTTTTTAAATACTTACCTCGTTTTACAAAACGTTTTCTATAAAGATAGTTTAAAATTCAACAAAACAATTCCGGAATCAGTGATAAGTGCATTTAGTGAAAACTTAAATAAAATTTGTGATATCAAGTGATACGTAAATATGGCCGACATCGTAGCACTAAAGAAAAGGCGTGCGTACATCAAGGGTAACATGACCAAGATGCTAAACTTTATCAACGCTATAAGCAAAAACACCAACGCAGAAGATATCAAAGTTAGAATAACAAACGTTGAGCGATACCGAACCGAGTTTATCGATGTGGAGAATAAAATAGTTGCCATGGATAACAACGAGGAGTTAGACCAAGATTTTGAGGAAAATTATTATAAAGCCATAGCGGGGTTAAACCTTGCGTTGAGGAAAATGGTGGAGCCAACAGTTTCGTTGAACGATACATTTATGGATGCTACTTTGGCGGGAAACCACATTGACGTAAAACTGCCCAAAATATCTATTCCAAATTTCGCTGGAGACTATACCGAGTGGCAGTCATTCCACGATTTATATTGTTCAACCATCCATGACAACACTAGATTAACACCGTCACAAAAACTGCAGTATCTGAAGGGGTCTTTAAAAGGAGAAGCAGCAGGTCTGTTGAAACACTTCAGCATAACGGATGCAAACTACATCGAGGCCTTAGGCAAGTTAAGAGAGAGGTACGATCGAAGGAAACACACCATCCATGCCTTCATAAAAACCTTCATGTTTCAACCAGCAGTAACAACTGCAAATAGCACAAACGTCAGAGTTTTGTTAGACACGTCAGATGAAATCATTCGAGGACTTAAGGCGCTAGGAGAAGAAGCAGAAACGAGAGACCATTGGTTAATCCATATTCTGGTGAGCAAGCTAGACTACGAGACCAACAGCTTATGGGCGCAGACTTCCGCAGAATACGACCTACCCACCTTGAAACAGTTTTTTGACTTTCTGGCTAAAAGAATCGACGCACTAGAATCGTTAAAATGTCAAAATAAACGTTTCCAACATCAGTCAGCACAACCGAAACTCCACATAAAAAGCCATGTCGTCGCTAGTGAAAACCAAGTTCAAAAGTGCTCACTATGCAGCGAAGAGCATAAGTTATTTGAGTGTGGTAAATTTAAAAATATGTCAGTAGTTGAAAGAAAGTCATTCCTAATCCAAGAAAACCGATGCTTCAACTGCTTGAACAACAATCATAGTGTATATAATTGCAAATCCAGATTTCGTTGCAAACTATGCAATAGAAGACACCACAGTTTGTTACACGAAAATTCTACCGTAACAACGCAAGCAAACGCAGCTCAATTAGAAAATAAAATGACCGAGATTAATGCGACAAGTCTTACCACCAGCACAAAACTAGGAAGCGCCATATTACCTACGGCTTTGGTACGTGTAACCGATGCGAAAAATCAAAACCATTTATATAGGGCACTGCTAGATTCCGGATCGCAAGTTTCATTTATAAGTGAACATTGTGCACAAAGACTACAGCTGCCCAGAAATAGTGCTAAAATTGCTATCACGGGAATAGGAGCCACATCAAGCGGATATACCAAGGGGTCAGTATCGCTGAAAATAACACCATGGAATAAAGACAACCCAAGCCTACAAATCGAAGCATTTGTCCTACCAAAATTAACCGCAAGACAACCACCGGTCTCACGATACATCGATATCGAATTTCTCCAAAGGTACGAGTTAGCAGATCCCCACTTCCACAAAGGCAAAGAGATCGACATTATTATTGGAGCAGACAATTTTTTTGAATTGTTAGTTGAAGAAAAAATCACCACACCAAACCAATTTATAATGCAAAAAACCCTTCTGGGGTGGATAGTTGCAGGCAGATCAAGCGAAACACAAACGAGTCAGGTACGAGTAATAACAGCTACTTTGAATGATCCAGAAGACAGCCTAGATAACCTACTGAGAAAGTTCTGGGAGATTGAGGAAGTAGGAACCGCAAGTCCCATGATAACAGAAGAGGAAAGACTATGTGAAAGTCAATTTCAAAATACTACAACCACTGATCACACTGGCCGATTTAAAGTGCGCCTTCCATTCAAGCGTTCTCCATCAATTTTAGGGGATTCATTTCGCACAGCAGCAAAGCGCCTACATTCTATGGAGAAAAGGTTCAACAGGGAGGAGGAATTTGCCTTAATGTACAAATCTTTCATGTCAGAATACATCACTTTGGGACACATGAGAGTCGTCGATGAGACTGAGATAAAACACAATGGCTACTATCTACCACATCACGGGGTTATTAAAGATTCAAGTACTACAACCAAACTCCGAGTTGTGTTCGATGGTTCCGCAAAGACTACCACGGGAAGTTCATTAAACGACTGTCTTGCAGTTGGACCAACCGTCCAGTCGACCTTGTATGACATATTAAGCCGCTTTAGGATGTATAAAATAGCATTCACCGCAGATGTTGAGAAGATGTTCCGGCAAGTACTAGTTGCAGATGAAGACACCAAATACCAGCGGATATTGTGGCGAGATTCACCAGACAAACCCTTCATCACGTATGAACTCAAAACGGTTGTTTACGGTACAGCATGTGCATCTTATCTAGCTACGCGCGCACTTAACGAGGCAGCAACTAAATGTCAAAAATCATTTCCAGAAGCAGCACACCACATCATGAACAATTTCTACGTAGATGACCTCATGACAGGAGCAGATTCATTGGAGAAAGCGATTACACTAAAACATGACATTAACACCGTACTCTCACGTTCCGGATTCCAGCTAAGGAAGTGGTTAGCCAACGATGAAACAGTGCTAAGAAACACCTTTCAACCCGCCGAAGAAACTGTAAATTTGGAAATAGAAAAATGTACCTCTGTTAAAGTCTTAGGGCTATATTGGAATCCAACGAAAGACTGCTTTCAATTTAAAGTAAATCTCAATCAAAAACCTACCATGACAAAACGAGGAATTCTGTCAGAGTCAAGCCGCTTATTCGATCCACTGGGATGGCTCGCTCCGGTAACCATCAGCATAAAAATATTTTTCCAAACTTTGTGGGCAAAGAACTTAAAATGGGATGATCACTTACCAACAGACGTACAAAACGAATGGCAAAACTTACGCGAAAATTTGCCCAAAATAGAGCTAATCGAAGTAGATAGATATATACATACCAACGCCGATACCAAATTATCTTTGCATGGATTTTCAGACGCGTCAAGACATGCCTATTCAGCAGTTGTGTACGGTCTCATAATAAAACCAAATGGGGACTCAATTATCAGATTATTATCGGCAAAGACGAAAGTAGCACCGGTTAAACAAATCTCAATTCCACGATTAGAACTGTGCGGTGCACTGCTCCTCAATAGATTGCTCTTATCCATTAAGCAAACTTTAAATACAGAAATCACTGAAATCACTGCTTGGACTGATTCCACCATCGTGTTGGATTGGTTGTCTGCCCCTCCCACAAAATGGAACACGTTCATCGGAAATAGGACCGGCGAAATACTGACAAGTATGACTAGATCGCAATGGAGGCATGTAGATTCGAAAGATAATCCGGCTGACTGCGCCTCAAGAGGAATCGAACCAGAAAAGCTGCTAGATTTTAGTTTGTGGTGGAATGGCCCAAAATGGTTAGCGAATTGTGCAGCTTGGCCAAAAAATCCAGAAAATCATTCAGATACAACCGAAGAAATGCGTAGCCAATCGATACACGCTCAACTTCATCAACCAAACATAATAGATGATTTAATCAAAAGAATTTCCAGCTTCAGCAAAATTACCCGAATTTTAGCTTACAGCCTTCGATTTATCGACATTAAACTTAAACGAATCCCGAACAACGCAGTTTCACCACATCTGCTCAGCCGAGAATTACAAAAACCACAATGGCTTATTTTCAGTCAAATTCAAGCAAAACATTTCGAACTGGAAATTAACCTACTAGCAGCAAACAAAGAAGTACCAGGCTCGAGCAAATTAAAGCATCTCAATCCGTTTCTCGACGAATCAGGACTACTACGAGTCGGAGGAAGAATCACTAATGCGGCAACCACCTATGCGATAAAACATCCAATAATATTGCCAGCGAAAGACAAACTTGCCGAATTAATTGTTGTTGAGCATCACTTGCGTTATCTTCACGCTGGGCAAACTTTAATGATCGCCACGTTGCGCCAAAAATATTGGATTTTGGGCTGCAAACAACTAGTTAGAAAGATCGTCCATGGCTGCGTGAAGTGCTTGAAATGCAAAGGACAAGAAATGAATCAAGTGATGGGAAATCTTCCAAATCCTAGGGTTGAGCTGGTAAGACCTTTCTTTAAGGTCGGCGTCGATTATGCAGGTCCCTTTCAAACCCGTTTGATCAAAGGAAGAGGTCAAAAAATCTATAAAAGCTATATATGTATCTTCGTTTGCCTAGCTACTAAGGCTGTACATATTGAGTTAGTCTCTGAGCTCACCACTGAATCGTACATTGCAGCACTTCGAAGATTCATAGCTCGCAGAGGAATTTGTAAGGAGATCCATAGTGACAATGGAACCAATTTTATCGGAGCTCGCAATCACCTTCACGAACTATACAATTTCCTAAGACAAAATAATAACACCTTTTCCAAATTTTTATTAACAGATGAGATAACTTTTAAATTTATCCCACCAAGCGCACCTCACTTCGGCGGACTATGGGAAGCCGCCGTGAAACAAGTTAAACACCATCTGAGAAGAGTAACTGACGGCCACACAATTACCACAGAAGAAATGACAACGTTGTTGGCTGAAATTGAGGCAATATTGAATTCCCGACCAATTTGTGTGCTGTCAAGCGAGGAACTGGAGTATTTGACCCCAGGTCATTTCTTGATCGGTCGTCCTACAACACAGCTTCCAAGTGATGACCTCCAACATGTCAACATATCCAAACTATCCAGATGGCAGATGGTACAAAAAATGAACCAAGATATCTGGAAGAGGTGGCATTTGGAATACTTAACCAACCTGCAACATAGAAGCAAATGGCACAAGAAAGAAAACAATTGTAAGATTGGTGACATCGTTATCGTCAAGGAAAACAATTTACCTCCATCAAAATGGTTGATGGGCAGAATTACAGAAGTTCATCCCGGATCAGACAACATTATTAGAGTTGTTACGCTGAAAACAACAAACGGCGTCATAAAACGCCCAATACACAAATTATGTTTACTGCCAGTAAGTTGAATCAACCGATTCAAGCCGGCCGGGATGTTGGAGCCACTGCTGGCAAGAAAACTGAAAACAAAACACCAATTAGAATTAATCTTAAAATTTATTTTATTACTTATCTTTAAACATTTGAATTTAATCCATTATATCCATATTGTTGTTGTATAATATCTTAACCTAAAATCTTATAAGAAAAATGTTTACGTAAAATTTATTTCCAACTAGAATCAAACTTAATACATATTTAAACTTAATTACTTACGTTGATTTGATATTACAAACTATTGCTGCATATGTGTGTCCTGAATTAATTATAAACAAACTTGAATTAATTTACATTTTAATTTAATAACACTTTATCTAACCTTTTTTTTTGCATTGTTTACTAAAATTAAATTCTAATTTGACAAAAAAAAAAAAAAAAAAAAAAAAAAAAAAAAAAAAAATAAAAAACTTTCTTTTTAAACCAACAACCGAAGTGTTCACATCATAATTAAAAATAATAAATTTACCTACCACCATTTTGTATAACCATTATACAACAAAGTTTTATTTATTTATTTTGCTTTGAGAACAAAACAAACCAAAGGTTTATCGCACCTTCAAATTTGTACCGGGTTTATTTTATTGTGGAATCCAAAACCTTGGTACAAACATATATATATATATATATATATATATATATATATATATATATATATATATATATATATATATATATATATATATATATATATATATATATATATATATATATATATATATATATATATATATATATATATATATATATATATATATATATATATATATATATATATATATATATATATATATATATATATATATATATATATATATATATATATATATATATATATATATATATATATATATATATATATATATATATATATATATATATATATATATATATATATATATATATATATATATATATATATATATATATATATATATATATATATATATATATATATATATATATATATATATATATATATATATATATATATATATATATATATATATATATATATATATATATATATATATATATATATATATATATATATATATATATATATATATATATATATATATATATATATATATATATATATATATATATATATATATATATATATATATATATATATATATATATATATATATATATATATATATATATATATATATATATATATATATATATATATATATATATATATATATTATATATATATATATATATATATATATATATATATATATATATATATATATATATATATATATATATATATATATATATATATATATATATATATATATATATATATATATATATATATATATATATATATATATATATATATATATATATATATATATATATATATATATATATATATATATATATATATATATATATATATATATATATATATATATATATATATATATATATATATATATATATATATATATATATATATATATATATATATGTATATATATATATATACATATATATATAGTATATATAGTATATATCCAATTACCTAAAATCACTAAATTCACGACTTTCACGGTACGCACAAAAATGTTTTATTATCTTTTATATTTATATATATTTTTATTGTTTATTATATAGGTAATGTATTTTTATAATTCGGGGGTATACATTTTTAAATTTTTGTGTTTTCCGTTCTTCACTCACAGACTTTTTTTCCAACTCCCATTTTTTTCGTTTTTTCAAAAACAATCCCTAATGATTCCTAGGCCTAATGATTGTTAGAAATGACCAGTAGATCATTTTTGGTTATAGTTCCCAAGAACGTCTATAGAGCGTGTCGGACATTCCCAAAAGCCTTGGTGGCTCTATTTTGAACTTTCAGTTAATGTTGTTTCTATTTCAGTTTTTATCTAGGATGACCTCTAGATATTTAACGTCCTAAGAAAAGGAACAATAGTACCGTTTAACGAGGGAGCTGTAAGCGAGAGCATTTTCCTCCTCGTAAAAGGGACAATGTCAGTTTTGTTTGAACTGATACTGAGTCCTTCCTGGTCACACCACTACCATTTTAAATCGGCTGCATTTTGATCAGAGGTGACCCTATCAAACTCACCTCTAATTATGATAGTCACATCATCCATACAGCACTGGAATCAAACCCATGGCTACTCAGAAGGACCACTCGTCTGTCGAAAACCAGTGACCATAAAAGAGGAGACAGTACGCCTCCTTGGGAGTAGCCCTTTACGGCTCTGATGGTTACTGACTCGCCACTTAATCTGCCACCCAACAACGAAACCGCCTTCCCTCTATCGATCCATAGGAGGTATATTAGTAGCTCCTCAATGTCTATAAACACACAAAGGGCAATTTTCTTATATGCCACCGCTCTTTCAATCCTCATGACTAGACCGCTAAGAGCCAGCACAGTGGATTTACCAGTTTGATAGGCAGATTGGTTCCGATGCAGCGGATTATTTACAAGGATCTCACTTCTTATTTGATGATCCAGGATTTTTTTTTTCATTTCCTTCAATATCAGGAAAATTAACTAATGTATGTATTGATGTGTAGTCATTGTATTGCCTTAACAACTATTGGCTGTACCTGTACCTGGGTGTCTGTTACTGGGGCTGATTCTGTCTTAACTAACGAACCTTTCTTGTGATTCGATTTTGTTATATGTGAAGAGACTGTACGGTGGCACCGGCCATCTCCAGAACACAACCTTAGGATTTGCTGTACACTCCAATCAATCAATCGAATAACAAAAAACAAATGTTTTGTTCTCTTAAACTGTTTTGTTAATTTTTTTTTTAAATTTGGCTCATATGGTTTGAAGAAGGTTCATGGTAAACTTAAACAAACTACGTAATTTTATTTAACTTTACTAATACGTTATTTATTTATTTATTCAATTTTAAGCGTATACAAATAAGACAATGTCTTTTTACAATATCAGCTAAAATAGCGTAACATTTTCTTTTGATACTACACAATAGAAAGAAATTTAAAAAAATGCTTCATTAAAGAAAAAGGACTATAAAAGAGAAAAGTACAAGTATGAATGCTTCTTGAATGTATTGATAGTGGGAGATGCCTTCATTCTATAGTCAAGGCGACAAACAACGAATTTTGACGAACCACCGTACTAAAATTGTTTGGCAGATTTAAGTTTAGCATCCGTAACGATTTACAGAAGTTAAGCTTATTATACATACGAGTATATGCTAGTAGCTTAGATGCAATTAGTTTGTATATAAAGACGGAGACAAGGTAATCTAAATAATGAGAAAGATGAGACCCTGTGATAAGGTGATGCGTATGAATTAAGAACTATTCGTAGTTTGCTTAAGGTTGTTGAATTATTAAAGTTTTCACGAGTTTAATTCTGATCTCTGGTGGCGCAAATTTAGCCGCAATAAGAAGTCTACTAAGAATACCATAAACCCTACCACAAACCATATTTATGTGATCGTTCCAACTTAAAGCGTTATTTATAACCAGCCCTAAACTTGTTAATTTATTAACTACCTACATAGTATATCAATTTTACAAACGAATATGGAAAAATTAATATTTTCAGGAGAATAATTTTTCAACTTATTTATTAATAACGCTTTAGATTTGGCAGGATTAATCTTGATGTTATTACAAACTTCTCAATTACTGATTGTCTCTAAGGCTGCGTTTATACGTTGGACACAACAACCAAACGTGTTCGGTAAATCTGCATCGAAAATTGGGAATTATCAGCAAAAATATGAAACCTCACGGATTTCAAAGATGCAGAAATATCGTTAATAAACCTACCGAAAAGAATAGGGGAGATGTTGTTAAGACTCATCTTTAATTTTAACCTTTTGTCTTCTAGAACTTAAATATGATTCAATGAGTGACACTGCCGATACAGAAAACTGGATCTGGGCCATATTGCACCAACTACTTATCACTTATTACTTATCAACTTATCATAAGTTAGTTTTTTTGATAATGATAAGTGATAAGTGTTTCACCAAAAATAACAAAATCTCACTCACTTATCAATTTGAAAATTTTCAAATTTTGATAATGATAAGTGACAAGCGTTGCACATCAGATTGTCTATAACTTATCAATTGACGAATTATCAAATTTTTATGATAAGTTGTAATGATCTATACAAAAATACTATAAATGTGATAGTGTTTGCAAAATAGTATGCTTTCCGTACATTTTATATGTTAAACAATGGTTTTGTACCTATAAAGCAAAACAATTAAAAAATTGTTATTCTGTAATTTAATAACAACAACAATTTTGCATGTATATAATAATACATGAAGAGAAACCTTTCTCAATTGAGAGTTCTTATTTCAGTGTAAAGAATCAATTGTAAAACTTTTCTTTTGTTGCTTTTAAAATAAATTCTCTTTTCTAACTGTAAATAATTTTTCAGCAGTACTTAAACGTAAACAATTTATTTTCATAACAAATGAATTAAGAGAATTCCTATTAATAGGATACCTGTCAATAAATTGAATTTAACTACATTATACAAAAATTGTAATCGTCATATACAAATCAAAATGATTTTCCACTATTCGTCTCGTCCGCTTATGAGCACGATTAAATCTTTGCTCTATTGCATCATCCGGATTTCTTCGCATTGGTGGGATAAGCCAATCTTTAAGGGGAAGCACTATCACCCAAAATCACAGCATCGGGAAACGGGCAAAAACCAGACTCAGAATTCCTAAATAGCCTTGTATATGGCAATACTCTAGAGTCATGGACATTACCTGGCCAATTTGAATTTAATGCATAAAAGCTGCGGTCTGAGCCACACACCATCATTGCATTCAGTGAATATTTTCCATGTCGATTCGCAAAGTGTTCTTCATTGACCGTAGGTGCATCTATATTAATCATTGTTCCATCGAAGCAACCAGCTACCTGAGGGTAACCACCCAACTCAAGAAACTTCTATCCTGGATATTCCTAACCAATGCAGTGTTGTTAGTAGCTGCTATAGAGGACTCAATGCGCAGTTTCGGTCGCTTCCATGGTGCAAATTTGCTCCGATTTTTAATAATACGTGCTTAATTTGTTCATGTGAGAAACGAAAATATTTTATCACTCGCGAGTCCAGAGAATATTTGGTTCTGGCTTTATCTATACGATTTCTTCTTTCATTTTCATCCTCGAATAATCTTTCGAATCGACGCATTTATTTATAAAAATTATTTTTTCGTTTAATAAATTTCAGTTTTTGTTCACTAAAGTTGATATAATGCCTATATTTGATAGTTTTATATTAATTTTAAAATATCGAAAAACAACTGTCTTACCTCTTACTTTGACTTAATATTATAACTTATTAGAATACAATAAAATAGCGGTATAAATTTTGAAATTAAAGTTATTATACACTTGAAAACACATTGTTACATGTATTGTCATTATCATTTATAATCATTTGAATAATAAATAATTTTATTGAAAAATGTGTTTGTACTCTTTTAAAATTGAACAAAAGTTCTCATCTTACCAATAACAGCAAAAAAAAAAAACGTTTTTAACAGACTTCCGTCATACCACTACAATTTGTAGCTCTTATCAATTTTTTTGAGTAGTGAAATTTTTCTTATTGATATTTTTGATAAGTTATCATTAAAGTAGTCGATTATTGATAAGTTAAAACTTTTGGTGCAACAGAACTACGAAAAAATTATCAAAAACCTCAAACTTATCGCTTATCAAAATATTACTTATCATTTCGCAAATTGGTGCAACTTAATTTTGATAAGTGAGTGCTTATCACTTATTATAACTCAATTAAATACTTCTCAAATTTCAATTTGGTACAACAGAAAATTATCAAAAATTATGATAAGTTGATAAGTAATAAGTGATAAGTAGTTGGTGCAATAGGGCCCTGGTGAATTAATTTACTAAGCAAAATTTTAGATAAACACGGTAGAATACTTATGGCTCTAAATTATCTAGATTAGTTTTGTTGATAAGGATTCGCCTTCTTTAAAAATGTTCGAAAAGAAAGACTGATTCAAAAATAGTTGAGTATATACAACAACTGACGAATGAATTGATGATAAAGTTCTAGTAACCCTGTCTTGGTCAACATTCTGAAAATAACAAGGATTATTATTAATACTATTAATTAGGCATAACAAGCTAGCGCGGTTTTAGTTACTTCGAATGTCTACAAGTTTCTCCACAAAACTTTATACGTTTATAAACAAATAGCTACATAGTTTAATAAATATTTTAAAACAACTAAACAATTCAATTAAAACAAACTATTTATTATTGATTAATTTTGAAAACGTACATTTAATTCATATTTGATTTTTATGCAAATCAAATAATATTAATAAACGTACACTTCATTTGGTTGTTGTTATATTTTCAACACCATATAGCATACATATATGAGTATTGTATAATTTAATACTGTATGATTATTAAGAAATAAATTATAAATATGTAAATGCTAATATCATATGCTAATACCTGTAGTATTCTAATGAACGGAATTGAATATTTTGTATCCATTGTTTAAATTTGATTGGTCGAGTAATTATGTATTTAAAAGAAAACTTCTTTAGGTTTTTGTTGAAAGAATTTTGTAATGGAACTTACATATTTAGAAACACCAACAAAATTAACCATTTTTTTTGTAAATTATCATTGAGTCATGCAAGATGTAGTTTTTTTATCTTTTTTTTATTAATTATCTATTGTTGTTAGACAAAATAAAATGAATTGGTTTTATCCATTTTGGTTGGAGGAAATGTAATTTTTACATAATTATTTTTACTTTGTTTCGAATTTCAAACAAACGATTAACAAATTATAAGAATTGAAATGAAATATAAAACAAAAGAGACACTTGGAACATAATATATTCTGATAATTTAATAAATAAAGGTGTTTCTGAGGCCGTTGAATTATGTAATGAATTGGTTTTTAACATTCATCAAACGTAAGTCTATTATAAATAAATATCAATGCTATGTATTAATCTTTAAATTTTGATAACGAAAATGTACATACATATGTATAAGACAAATTTTCATCATGGTTTCCAACAATCGGTTTTGTACTTGCAAAATGAAGCATTATACCAATAACCTATTACAACACGTTATCATGAGAAGAATACATTTTCATTTAAAATAGCAAAATTGCAAGAAATCGCTTTGTCGACTTTAAGTTAACGTTGGTATTGGTCTTCATAATAATTGAATGCCGTATTTCATATGAAGACTACGTACGCAAAACCAATTTATATTGTAATTGTATAAATAAACAAATTATTGCATTCAATACTCATTTTTATATGCAGTTTCCTTATAAGGAACGTCAAATAAAAGTATAATATTCTGAATGAGAAGGCTACACAAGTGGTTTGTATACGCAATCAATGAACTTTATAATGCAATTCGAAAATTTATGTTTAATTAAGTATATAAACTTATTCCTATTTAATTTGATTATTTAAAATTTTCAGTCGACTGATATTATTTTCGATTTATTTGCATGCCAAGTTAGCCATTAAAAATAAAAGTACTTTTCAGCAATCTCAACTCAAGGAAAAAAATGTATGTAATTTGTTTGTTTAATTAAAATTAATTAAATTCGAGGCACTTACCATTGATTGCGATTTAAAGATAGGTAATTAGACTTTCCACACAAATTTTTGATTGCTGAGAACTTGAAATCTCAATGGATCGTGTTGATCGATGGAATGCACGGAGCGGTTTTATAATTAATGTAAACTCGTCAAGTTAAATTACTAGAACTGAGACTGTTCCTTCTAATTCGAGAAGTACAAGAAGTTGTACAAGTGTTATATCGCCCTAGCCTTGTCGCCATTGTTTTAACGATAATAATACACAAAAATCATCTAAGCCTATTTCAACAGTGCCGTATAACAAAGTTAACGGAAATAAATTCAATCGGATTTATTTGCATTTTTTGAGGAAATACTATTTGGAAATCTGACTGTTCTAATTTATCGTATGGTAAAGTTTATAAATTTTAAATTGATGCCGTGTAACGAAGTAATTGGAACTCAGTTGGTTTTGTTTCATTTACTATGTCAATTGGTTTTATTTCCAATTTAAAGTGAATCGTTTAGTACTAAAGTTTCAATATTAATAGAGAACGTGGTTGTTGCCTCGAAGCCCCCGATTTGCCAAGTCAGTTGGGTATATTTCGACAGTAAATGGAAATAAAGTCAATTTACTTAATTTCCATTTTGTTTATTTGACATAATCAATTTTTTTATAAAATTAACTTTATTTCCAGCATTAGATGTAAAATCTTTGGAATAAAGTCAATGTGTTTTATTTCCAATTTGAGAAAGAAATAAAGCCAATTGGCTTTATTCCTCTGCATCTATTCCAACTTCTACCATGTACGCTGTTCCAACAGTGAAAACCTATTAATTCAGCGCAGTGAACTGTTACGACTGTCTAACCACTCATAGATTATACTAGCGATTAATTACCAGTCATCACTGCCAGTCTGCCAGACATCTGAACTTGGACAGCATCATAGTCGATTAACTTAATTAATTTTAACTAAACAATAAGATTACATACGTTTTTCACATTGAGTTGAGACTGCTGAAAAATACTTTTATTTAAAAAAAGCTAAGTATAACATGCAAATACTAGCATAAAATTCTCGAATAACATTATAACAACAACAATACGCACCCTATTTACCATGAAAAGTATTTGTATGTATTTCCGGCGTAGCAATTTTACCTGTCGTAATGTAACCCTTAGCATTTTGCCGTGGTCTTGCAAAATTTGGGCTACGTCAATCGTAATCGTTTTAGGTCTGTTTGAATGGTACTTTTAATCTTTTTATTAGGAGTATACGGTTTAAAATGCAATTTAATGGAGTGGTGGCTAACTTGCTTCTTCATCAGAGTGAAAATATTCTGATTCATATATTTTGTGTACAAATAAGTTTTGAGAGATTTCCAAAAGATGGCGTAACTATATTCATGTTAAAGCGTCATTATTCCCTCTAAAAATCAGTATGTGTCATTTGACTGAAGTGTAAACAACATATTTTTTTTGTCCTCTAAACATGTCAACCTTTGTGCCAAAAAAAAGCAATTTGCGGGAAGCGGTGCTTTTTTGTTTTAATTTGAAAAAAAGTGCAGGTGATGGACATCGATTGCCGTGTGAAGCATTTGGGAAACATGCTTCATCAATAAAAATATGTGAGTACTGGCGATTTTGACACCAGTGATAAAGAACGCGAAGGGAGGCCAGTGAAGTTTGAAGACGCTGAGTTGGAGGTATTATCGGAACAAGATTCATACCAAACTCAAGAGGAGCTCGCTGAAACTTTGGGAGTGACTCAACAAGTGATTCAGAACCATCTCAAGGGCATGGGTATGGTGCAAAAATGAAGAAATTTGGTTTCGTATGAACTCAAGCCAAGATATGTTGAACACCGTTTTATCACGTGCGAACAACTGCTCACAACTGCGAAGACAAAATCGGAATGGTTTTTTACATGAAATCGTGACGGGGGTTGAAAAGTGAGAAAATTGTAGAAAATTGTGGGGTAAGCCAGGTCATGCATCAACTTCAACGGCCAAACCGAATATTAATAGCTAATGCCGTGCGTCTGGAGGGATCAGTTCGGAGTGGTTTACTATGAGCTACTCCAGCCTAACTGGAGTACGTTATCAACAAAGGAGGATGTCCTACCCCACCCGCCGTATTCACCAGATATTGCTCGTTCCGACTACCGCTTATTCCCAACCGCTTAAGAAGCCAAAAATTGGGTCGATTCATGGATTGCCTCAACGATACGCAGAATCCGTATGCTGCCTGAAAGATGGGAAAAAGTCATACCTCTGAATAAAGCTTCGAAGTTTTAAAAAAAAAACCTCAAAACTTATTTGTACCCCCAATAAAACAACTTGCCCGTCTTGAGACATGTCTGAAAAAAAATACAAAAATTTTTAATTGAAATGTTGGAAAGAAGTGATTGTTTTCATAATTTATTAGACAACAGTTATTCCGAAATGTAGGTGATAGTTTAAATGTGGTGTACATGAATAAATAAATATTTGTATAAAAAGTGCACCTTTCTTTACCATGTTTTTTATTGCATTAGTGGCATTTCGTTTAAGAGAAAAAGGTTTCCGCTTAACTTTCGTCATAACAAATTGAAATTATGATGCGTTAAATTTAAAGTTTTCAGGTCCTCCTGCACAAGCTATTCAACTTTAGAGCAACGCTTTAACACGGGATTTCTTAATAATTTCTTAATAATAATTCTCCTGAAAAAGAAGGTTTTTCACTTATCGTTTTATTGTTCGGATGGTGCGACGTAGTCTATGAGAAATTGAGACACGGAAAACAACTCTTTGTTCCAGCTAAACCACTTTTATTTTGCATTTTTGCAACAACAACAACAACATTCCGAGTGACTTTTACACCTAAAATATTCAAAATAAATATTAAGTTGTAATTTTATGTTAGTAAATTATTTACCGAATATAAATGCACCGGCTGCTCTTTGTATTTAACGCCACTTTCATATAAAGCTTTAACTTCTGTAACAAATAGTTCTAGGAAGTTGAACAATATTGCCAAGTATGAGGCACAACTGACTATTGGAGCTCTTTGCTAGTGGTACGCCGTCTATCTCGAGGCTTCATGCTGCTTGTAAACAATTTCTTTCAATAACTTTTCTACATTATATTTTAGCCAAATGTTAGTATAACTACTAGTTAGTATACTGCGGATATATTTAGGTACTTTTAAAGTGTAGTTCCGTAAAATGTTTAAAGGAGTATTTACACATGCCACTGTTACGTTGAACCCACTGTTGGTTATATGAGTATCTTCACTAAGGCCTTTATTTTTATATTTGGAAGCGTTGATATCGACTTAATTCAATTCTAGTGTCATATTATAATTCAATGAATCCTCTATTTGATCAATGTATGATCCCATCGGTACCGGTGTTAAAATTTTCCATTTATATTTATTTCATTTTCCGAACACAATTTTATGATTTCTGGGCTTACTTTACTTGCAATTTGCAAATATGGTTTTATTTCGTATGGTAATGTGCGCCTTTCCAAAATATTCAAATGGAAAAACATGAAACTGTTTACGTAACCAAATACCTGAAAAGCGTGTGTTAGTGAAAAAATCGATCCTATTTTGGTACATTTATGATACGATCAAGCGAGGTTCGTTTTTTTTAAAGGGTAGGATTAAAAGTGTAGCCTGGCTACACTTATATTTCTATAACAGTATATAACGAATTGTTAAGAAATATTGTTGTTTTGTCCTAACTATTTATTATATGCAGTGCTATCAAAACAGACTAACTGTTAACTACTTAGGTATCCATAACAGGGTAAATTCTGTAGTTATTAACTAACCTCTTCCCTCCTTCGGTATTGTTGTGTATTATTATTTAATACGTTCCAAATTTAATTTAATTTATTTTACAGCAGAAATCAAAAATGTCTTTCTCCGAAAAGAAATGAACTATTGGTGAATATTTAACAAATTTTCTGTAAGTATGCAAAAGATGGGACTTTTTCCAAATATAATACTTCCATCATAAATCATAACAATGATCATCTTAACTATAGATTATAAAACGTTTTGAAGGAGAGCTGCCCATAAAATGCTTTCCATTTAAACTTTAGAACAATAAAAGTGTTTGTTTGTTTGTTTATTTGATTTATTGATTTATTTTTTACCGTCCTACTTTACGCCTGGAGTAGCCAAATCGAGGACGGGCGGCTACAGATCCGTCTTTGAAAACCACCTGCACATTGCATTGCTTCATGCCAACCTGTAGTGCTGACATTAAAGGTGGGTCGGCCCATGGATTCTGCACTCTCAACAGGGGGTCATTGATGTGTTCATCTTCATCACCGATCGTAATCAGATGATGAAAAATCCCTTTTGCATCCCGCCCCTATAGGGATTCGAACCCGGTACCTCCCGATCCAACCGCCGCAGCTTTAACCACTGCGCCGTTTGCTCGGTTCATAAAAGTGTAGGAGCAATTATTGCTATGATGTACAAATTATTCTGTTTACCTCTATTATAGTATTTCACAAACCATCGGTTTGAGGGGACTATATGGTGTGCAAAAATTACTAACCTATGTTTACTAACCTCACTTGCCAAACTTACAAATTTATGAAATATTTTTAATCAAATTATAATTAGGTTTCTAATTTTTAATTTATGAAAACGGTATTCCAGAGACAGAAATATTTTTAAATTCAGAGAAAACGACATATCACTTATTCCGGAAAGCCATTTTACCAGATCCTCTTATTTCAAAATAAGGAGATATCATTAGTATTATGCAATTCATACTTCTAAAAACCAAAGAGGTGGTTCCGCTATACCATTTAAAAAATATATAAAACATTATGAAGGAAAGGATATCGAACAAGATATAATGCAAGTTACAACTATAAACGTGCAAGCTATGAATAAACATTTTAATGTACCAGCAATATTAAAATTTGCTACTTAAGAGAATTAAACGTAAATAGTGGGCAGAAATCTCATTCCATCAATTTGAATTTCGGGAAAGCCCTCCACTATTGAACAATCACAAACAAAATTGAAGTCGCGCTGAAAAGTAAAATAAAAAATATCTACAAGTATTTTTTTTAGATGTGTCACAAGGATTTGATAGGGTATGGTACAAGGGGTTGTACTGCAAATTGCTGAGGTGCTTACCAAAAAAGTTCCACAACATTCTTGCCTCGTATACAACTGATAGACATTTTCGAGTAGAGTATGATGGACCAATTTTTTATCTGTGCGAGACTTACCAACAACAAGAGATCCAACTATTGCAACATTTGCTGATGATACAGCGATCATGGCAATTTAAGGTAATTTTGAAGAGGCAACCAGTAAACTACAGAGAATCACTACTGAGGTTTGTAACTGGACAAAACAATGTCTTATATAGCTCAACGAAATTCACATTATCACTAAAAGAAGTCGAAAGTCCTCGCTACGGGGACAAGTAAAGAACTTAGTTTTCATTTCATTTATTTATTATTGCGACAGTTATTTTATCAAATATAGCACCTTATTAACAAAATTTTACAGATACATATATCCTTTTAAATACCCACATAAACATTTGTGTAGGTTACGTATAACAATTCATCAAAAATAAACCCCGCCCCGTTATACTGTATGTGAATACCACGTAATTCAGCATTTTTTGAGTTTCCCTTTTGTTATTTTTCTCTTCATAAACAAAAACCAGTAGTAATAATTTGATCGTGCATTGTTCAACATGTCTCGCGAATCCATTGTAATGCCTTGAATTTTCGGTCGTCTTATAGGTGATTATTAAAAAAAAAACTTACGATCGTTTAGGGTTAATTCAAAATACTCGTAGGTCCCGTATGAAAATACAGCCAAATATTTAGGTAAGACTTCTGACGCTAAGTTAAAGTGATAAGAACACGTGAAAAAGAAAAAGAAAAACTTAATGGGGTGATCAGAACTTCTGGCAATTAAACTCCGAGATCAATCCCTAACTGAACCTCTTAAGGCAATCTTCAGCTCAATCTCCAACTCAATTTACAATTTCGCCTCCAACACAATCGCAATCGCGAAACTAACCGCCAAACCAACCCTCAACTAATCTCCAAATATACCCCAAATCAACTTTAAAATCAATGCTTAACCTAACCCCAAATTAACCCTTAAATAATTCCCCAACCGAGCAACATACAAGCTAACTAAACCATAACTCAACTTTAGCTCAACAAATCTCGAACCAAATCTCAACCGTTTACTCAACACGACACTTAATGGTAGTTTCGCAAGCTCCATGCGAGTATGAACTCACCTCAATCTAACCTCCCACTATACCCTAAACTCGACCCCAAATTAATCCCTAACCGAAATTCACACACAAACAAACAATCATAACATCATACCATTATTCTATTATACCATCATGACTCTATACTATTAAACCATCTTACAATCATAATACCGTACCATAGTAACGTCGAACCATCACACCATCATACCATCATAACATGGTTAGATGTAGTATATCTTACCATCAATCCACCAAACCTTCATACAATCACACCATCGTAACATCGCATCATCATACCATCTTACCATTATAACATCATATCATCATACCGTCGTGCCATCATACCATCATATCATCATACCATTTTACCATTATACCTTTGTACCATCATACTAGCATACAGGTTTTATACTTTAAAATAAACCTTTTACATTGCAAATTGAACCTTTCGCATTTCAAATTGAACCTTTCATGTTCCAAATTGAATCTTTTACATTTCAAATTGAACCTTTAGCAAATTATGTGGATGGCCAATTAGGATGGAGCTAGTGGGAAATAGGTTTCTAAAATGATTTTTAGATGAAGTCTTCAATTAGGACGGAACTTGGCTATTTCTTAACGGATTTTAGTGAAATTTGACATCCGCGATGGAAATGGGATTCTAAAATTATTTTTAGATGGAGTTCTCGAAAATGGCCAAGTATGATGGAAGATGGAACTTGCCTGTTTTTAAACCGATTATGATGAAATTTGACATGTGTGTAGGAAATGAGATTATAAAATGATGTTTAGATGAAGTTCTTTAATTTGGCCAATTAGGTCAGAACATGCCTATTTCTTAAAGGATTTGAGTGAAATTTGACATGCGCGATGGAAATGGAACTATGAAATAATTTTTGGAGATGGTTTTGGAAAATGGCTAATTAGGACGGAACTTGGCTGTTCCTTAACCGATTATAATGAAATTTGAAATGTGCGTTGGAAATGGGATTCTAAAATGATTTTTAGATAAAGTTCTGGAATATAGTCAATAAGAATATAACTTAGCTATTTTTAACCGATTATGATGAATTTTGACGTTTCCAACAAACAGAACGAAATGTTACCCAACATTTATTTTTAGACGAGGTTGTGAGAAATATGTCAATAGGGCTTCTATAAAGTTGTCTGTTTAGGTTGCTGTGAATCATGCAGCTGTTGAGGTTCCTTTGAGACAGCGTAAACCTACTATTTCAATTGCTAAACAATCAATATTATCTCTGTAATAAAGTTTTGGTTAGAAACTTTTTGTGATAATCCTGCGCTTTAAACTTTGGTTTATGTTTTCTGAGTATTTGCTGTTAGAGCGGTAAGTTAAGAATAATATGGTGTGTGGCACACGTGCTGCAGTATTGAAACTACTAACGGTATTGTGGAGTTTCGGAATTAGAAACATTAATTTAAATCCTCATTTCCATACTCGAATTTCGTTATAATCGGTTAAGAAAGAGCAAAGTTCCAATCTACGAGGCCATATTCCAGAACTTCATCCAGAAACCATTTTAGTATCCCATTTTCAACGCACATGATGAATTTCATCATAATCGGTTGAGAAATAGGCAAGTTCTTTCATGCTTGGCCGCATTCCAGAATTCCTTCAAAAAAACATTTTAGGATCCCATTTCGAACGCACATGCCAAATTTCATCATAATCGGTTGAGAAATAGACAAGTTTCCCCATACCTGGCCATATTCCAGAACTTCATCCAAAAACCATTTTAGAATCCCATTCCACGCATATGTCGAATATTATCATAATCGCTTAAAAAATAGCCAAGTTTCCTCTTACTTCACCATATTCCAGAACTTCATCCAAAATATACTTTAGAAACCCATTTCCAACGTATATGCCAAATTTCATCATAATCGGTTGAAAAACTAGGAAAGTTCCCCTAGACTTGGCCATATTCCAGAACTTTATCCAAAAATAATTTTAGAATCCCATTTCCATCTTGGATGTCAATTTTCACTAAAACCCGTTAAGAAATAGATAAATTCCATCCTAATTGGCCATTCATATACATAATTTGCTAAAGGTTCAATTTGAAACGTAAAAGTTTCAATTTGGGGTTTAACATACGTATTAACAGTGACCTTGTCTTAAACAATATTTGTAAAAAGTTTGGTTCAAATCGGTCAAGACGTGTGGATTTGCTTAAATATCACAAACACACACACTGTTATTTATACAAACACTCACTTTTGTATATATAGATTGCTCAACTGCTCACTAAATACTAATCCAACCCCAACTCAACTCCATCTCAACTTTAAATAAACCGCAAATTGACCCCTAACTCAACCATCAACTCAAACCCAAACTTAATGCCCAACTCAATATTCAAACCAACATATGGTATATAAAAAATTGGTAAATATTTCTACATATAACCAGGTGTTATTGGTTGATTCGTATGGCAGGTACCCGACCCTCTTAACGTACAGGTTCCAAAAGCTTTTCAAATCTCCGCCTTGACCATAGAAACAGATTCGTGAAAAAAATTCTAAATCGTACAAGCCATTCTCGAGATACCATGGGTACATACATCCAGACGTCCAGACATTTCTCATTTATTTTCCAGACGGACGGACATTTTTTTTTTTTTTTTTTTTTTGATTATTAAACTTAGGGACTTTCATTTTTGAACCAACAAAATTTTTGGTCATTTTTGAAAGGATTTTCAAAACGAAGGTTTTTCCATTTAGGACGAAGTAACTCAAATCAATTGAAATTATTTTTAATTAGGTTCCATCTAATCTAACCTTTACCAAAAGAAAAACGGTTGGTAGAGGCACATTTTAATAAGTTTTTTTATTTTTTGCTGTAATTTGTTTATTGTTGTTGTAAAAAATTACAACTACAAATTTTTGTTTTTATAATTTATCCATAATTTTACTTTCTTTTACTCTAGTAAAATAAAGTATAGTAATCATGAAAATTTTGGACCTTGAGATATTTAGAGATTTATCTGTTTTGAGGTCCCCTGAGTCGAAATGGTGTCTGTCTGTCAGTCTGTCAGTCAGTGTCCTCTCTACAGCCCAGATGGTTTAACCAATCGAACTGAAACTTCAGATTTAAGCTTTTTTGATAAATTGGGAGGTCTCAGTGAATTTTACTCCAAATCGGCTAACCGGAAGTGGCCACTCCCTTGGGTCAGAAAATTTACTTTGCAAATATCTTAAAAAGTATAAGGTTTACAAAATACTACTTGATACAAAAGGTTTCCAAGAATTAAAACAAAATAAAAATAAATAATAAAAAATTAAAAAAAAAAAAAATTAAAAATTAAAAAAAAAAAAAAATTAAAAAAAAAAACTTAAAAATTATAAAAAAAATTAAATTTCTCAAAATTCTCTGTTCGTAAAAGAAAGTCGTGTGTTGGCCATACCTCCATTTTTTAACTTTAAAATAAAATATAAGAAATAAAAATGTTCAATAAAAGAAAATATTTGTTCAAGAATATTCATATTCATTTACGATAGATGGTTTTTATTTCAGACACGTTTAATATTGGGTTCCAGTTCAAAAAACCGAAAAATCGTTCGTGCTTGGTTCATCTGATATTCTTATCTGTTGTAATAGGTAATTTTTTTATTTTGATTTAGAGGCTCTACTGTATATTATAAAATTATTTAAAATTTCCAGTTTTATTATAAATCTTTCGCTTAAGGATGCCAAGAATTAATGTAAGGACAATCATACAACAGATATTACAACAACACACGTATTATTTATTTAACATTTAAATCGTTATACTAAAAAATTACTTATAATTAAAATTACTTAATTTAGAATATTTTCAGAATTTTAGGAAGCGAGTTTATAATTTGTTTAGAGATGTGAATTATTTTTGAGTTGGTTTAAATCACTTAATATTTTGTAACAGAACTTTTTGATTTACAAGGCAATAATATTTTGGGACCTGAAGTGGCTTTCCAGAAGTTTCAAGTATCCAACGAACATAAAGTTTAAAAATTGTGCTGATTATTTTATCAGATATTTTTAATTTTCTTGTTTTGCTTTCCTCTATTTTACAATTTATCTCATTATGAGACATTCGGTAAATTTTTTGTCTTTTTACATTGTCATACTCGGAGTATTTTTATCCATTGCAATATAACCCATAAATTAGCCTATTATTGATTCGATTCATTTTGTTACGGCTGCATTGATGATGATGGCACGATGGGCATAGCAACAGAGACAGGGACAAAGGCGAAATGTGTTGTTGTCGTTTTTAGTTAATAACCCTACGGTTTTATTGCATTTAAGTTTTTTTTTACTACCGGCCAATAATTTGGAATTTTCTTCCATATACTTCATCTACTTCCATAATGATTGTGTATTGTTGATGAATGCAATGTATGGACGATGTACTAATGTACTATACATTGATAATAAGGTAGTAGGGGAATTTTTTTTTGTATTATAACATTTTTTTTTTTAATTTGTAATAATTTGTGCAGTTTGAGTTGAGAGGCCGCACTGATTACATTATAATAAATAGTAACATTGTATATACATTGCATAAAATTGGATTGATTTTAGAAGAACAGATAAAACAGACACTATATTATAGTAAGTTAATTTTGTTCAATATTATTATAATCTTTTCCATTATTTGCCGAATTATAAACTTTAGTCGGATAGTGACGTATCATTTTTAATTGATAGGTTTTACAATAGGAATAAAAAAAAAACCTCCAAACAAATATATTATATATATATATATATATATATATATATATATATATATATATATATATATATATATATATATATATATATATATATATATATATATATATATATATATTGTTCTGGGCACAGAGCTGTGGGGTGATTGGCGTTGATCCGGAGGACAACAGTCGGGCCTCTCTGTCCGTTGTATTATGGTACCGGTTTTTATGTTATCAAACCGAACAGTACCTCTTGATTGTTTTGTTTTAAGACTACATTTTTTGGATGTAAAATACGTCAGAGGAGCGAGAAAAATATCCACTGGATTATGCTGTTCACCATAAACGCAAAAGATTAGTGGACTTAAAGTATATATGTTTTGTTCATATACTAAGGCCCAAAAACTTCTATTAAGTGGATAAATATTTATAGTTACATAAGTGAAAGTATCATAAGTAAATTAAAATATAGAAGTAGAGTGAATTTAGTGGTACTGATTAAGTGATTACTATAGTCAAATCACTACATTTATGTGATAGTTACATTTATGTGAAAGCACAAAGAACAAAAAAATGTATTTTTAAGAAATATTATATTTAAAAAGAAACGAAAATAAAAAAAAAAAGTTTAATTCAAAATAGTTTTTGTAAATAAGAATCAAAAAAAAAAAAATTATATAATAATTCTCCATATAGTGTGAAAATTAACAAAATTTTTTTCAGCATCGGACAGGTATAGCCAAGAGTACTCTTCGTGGAATTTGTCTGGTGAGTGTTTCCTTTTTGTGTTTATAATTATTAAATTGTTTTGGGTGTTTATATGTTTTTTTTTGAGTCTTATTAAAATTATTAAAAGCTAACAGTTACTAGTTTTTCTTTGTAACATAAAAGTTAATGATAAATTTCAACCAAAACTATGTCAATGAAAAACAAAAATTTTGAATATTGAATTAAATAATTTATTTATAATGGAGTAAATACTTCTTTTTATTGGTGATGTGATGAAGTGGCCCATGTGATTCATAGTTTCGTCTCAGTCAATAAATAAGTGAAAATGTACGTAAAAATGTGTTTGTTCGGCCAATTTAAGATCCTAGTGGCAAGAACCTCCCAGCCGTGAAACTACCCGGATAAAAGCGTACAGCCGTTAGGATGGTCCGTAACAATTTTAAAGATTAATGTCTAAAAGTCTAAGAGCTATTTGCAAATCAGTTTGCACACCAGATCGTTTGGATGAATTGTCAATCTTGAGTGACACCTGGCACTGGAATCCCAAATTTCTTCCCGTATTGTTGGGACCTGTAGGTCTCTGCGAATTATATCTTTTGACACGAACCATCGTGCCTCTACTTAAGTCGGCTTTAACTCTCGAGTTAATCGGACGCTTTTTTTTAGTTTTCTTCTAAAATAATTAAATATATTTTTTTTATAACCTAATTAAACTTTTAAAAACTGTACCCGTTGCTTCACCTTCGAGGACTTATGACGTCATCTTGGAATCGCCCCGAATAATAAATTGGAACCGTTTGGAATAGCAAGTTGTCCTAAGTGCTTCAGCTTAAAAATTTGCAAATTCTGCCCATTGCTTTAACTTCGGGACTGGTGACGCTATATTGGTCCGTGTGATATAAAAAAATTACCAGTAGATATCAGAAGCCTGTTAATCGCCCTTTAAAACAGTGCAAAGATCGAAATAAAGTTGAAATAACACCGAAGAGCCAATGCAGAAGTTTTATTAGTATATTGTCTACCTCTTGGTCTACACTGATACTATATTGCTTATGCTCAAAATTAGTATCTCAAAATTATTGTAAATAAGTAAAGTAAATAAGTAAATACTATAATTCTTAATATAACGGTGTGCAACTCGAACTTGGACATTCTTCAACAGTTTTAGTTGAAGAATGTCCAAGTTCGAGTTGCAGACCGTTCTACACAGCTGAATATAATACGTCTATAGCACATTTTATTAATATTCGAATTGAAATAACATGTAGTTAATATTCTGGTCAATATTCACGTTTGTACATATTACACTTTAGCCAAAATCGGCTACATAACATCCACAATTGATCAAAATCGCGGTTTTTCGAAGATATTAAATGGGCGATTTCCAGAAATCCCACCTTTTATTAACATTTGAATTAAAACAAAGTTTATTTAAAATTCTGGTCAAGATTCACGTTTGTGCATATTACACTTTAGCCAGAATCTGCCATAGAACATCCACAATTGATCAAAATCGCGGTTTTTCGAGAATGTACTCGTACAAACGTGAATCTTTGCCAGAATATTAACTGCACTTTATTTTAATTCAAATGTTAATAAAAGGTGGGATTTCTGGAAATCGCCAGTATAACCTCTTCGAAAAACCGAGATTTTGATCAATTGATATTAGATAAAGTTTAACTACAATCGGCTTCATTAACGGCTCTTAACCAGCAGAAATCAAGTTATTCATCATCTGAAAATTTTACCAATAATAACATTATATTATATTCGACAAACTCGGTACCAGGAAATCATATTTTAAATATACGAAGTCAACATCACAGTGGACTTCAACATGAGCGATCAGTTGTAATTGGCACCGATCATGCTGTTCCTTCAGTTCAGGTGGTTGAACCACGTAAAACTATTTTTATTACAAGACTACATAAAGACGTCTCTGAAGCTGAGGTGAAATCCTTTCTGAAGAATAATTTCAATATTGAGGATGTCAACTGTCGACGTATTTTATCTGTGTGTGATAAATTTGGATACTGTGGCCGCTGCTAATTTTGATAATTTATTACAATCATGTTCGTTTAATTAAGGAATTTAGAAACTATAGCAAACAAAAAAAAAATCCTATGCTTCAACAAAATCGTTCAACTGTAACCAATGCTAGCTTATTGACAAAACAAACTATTTGTTACAATGCGACATCTTTTAAATTGAAAACACATCTTTTAAATTAAATGTCGTCGAAATCTGTCGAATTTTTCAAGTTCGTCTACTCAACAAACTTTCAGTTGAATGCCATCACCGACACCGAATTTCACAACGGCATATGTAACAATGAGTATTTTCCTAATGACTATATCATCTGTGTGATAGATCCATCCAGAATAGTATAAAACAGATGGGCCGTGATGAGCTTTTTGCTGCTTACTCTTCTTTTACAAATGAGCAAATTACTGTGTCTGGATGTGAATCTATTGAATTTTTATGTATTAAGGTTTTAGTTTGTAAGAAAGTTTTTTTCATAATTTTATATATACCTCTTAGATCTTCTATTTATATTTATCTAAATCATATTGATTGTATAAACGAAGTTTGTGATTTCAGTGGCTGTGTTGATAATGTAATGGTACTAGGCGATTTTAACTTAAGCGATGTTCATTGGTCACTCGATCTTGAATCTCTTGATCTGTTTTCGTCAGATAATTGATCTGCCAATGATACTCTTGTGTTGGATTCGTTATTCAGTTTTAACCTAAAGCAAATTAACCTATACTCAAATAGTAATGAATAATGATTCATTTCTTGATTTGATATTTGCGAATAACGCGAAACATCTATCTGTTCATAAATCTTTAGGACCTTTTTTATATAGTGAAAATAATATTCATCATGTTTCTATTGAAGTCGAAAATTATACATCGGTCTCAATGATAAATGGAGGATTTTTTCGACTGATGCCTATTATTACAATTTTAAGTCCTGTGGTGTCTATGGTCTTTCCGATTATCTTAAAGGTATTAATTGGGTTGTTTGATTTAATAAAATATTTTAGACTTAAATGTGGATAAATTTAACCACTTAATATTTGCAGCTTTTCAACGTTTCGTACCTTTGCAAAAAAGAGTCGTAATTATAATTACCCACTGGTTTGATGACAGCCTGATAAATTTGCGCAACCGTAAGAATAAGGCTTATTGAGAAAAAGATTGCGCACATAACAAGTCAATTTTTATAATTCTATGGGACCAACTTAAATCTGAATTTGACGCTAAATACTGCCAGTACATTAAATCGATTGAAGCCAAAATTAAAAATGACTCCAAACAGTTTTGGAAATTTGTGAATGATAAGCGCAGCACAACTGGATTTCCATCTACAATGAAATATAACAACATGCATTTGAACACAGTTACTGATCAATCTTTGGCGAGTGGGTTTTTACCAGCTTCTTGGAAAATCGCACACATTGTTCCAATTTATAAAACAGGCGACCGCTCTGATATATCAAACTATTGGGGTATTTAAATTTTGTCTACAATACCAAAACTTTTTGAATTAATAGCAAATAATCATTTGACATTTTATACAAGACATATCATCTCAACTTTACAGCATGGTTTCACTAAGTTCGTTATTGAATCAATAAAGTCTTAGGCACAGGTTGATGCAATCTATTTTGATTTTGCTAAGGCTTTTGACTCAATTATTATAAAAAAACTTGCTGCGATTTGGGTTGATCCAAGGTTTTTAAAATGGATTACATCTTACTTAGTAGACAGGAAACAGTTTGTTTGATTGAATCACATTAAATCAAATTTTATCTATTGCCATTCAGGTGTTCCTCAAGGCTCCCACTTGGGCCCTATTATCTTTCTTTTATTTTTGGATGATATCACGGATATATTTAAATTTTGTAAGGTTCTATTGTTTGCCGACGATTTGAAAATTTTTATGCGAACTCGGTTTTTAGTTGATGTTGATATACTGCAGTCTGAAATAAATAGCTTTTCTAGATAGTGCTCTGCTATTAGATTATTTGTTAATATAAGCAAATGCAGTGTCATGTCGTTCTATAAGACTTTTTTTTAACCCTATAATTTCTAACTATTATTTTGACGATAATCAACTTAGCCAGAGTAACTTCAATAATCGATTTAGGAGTTATATTTGATACCAAAGTAACTTTCTGTTTACATATTGATAACACAATACGTAAAGCCAATTCTATGTTACACTGAAAAAAATAATCGGAGATATAAACAAAAAAATACGGTTAATTTTACAAAAAAAAACGTTCGTTTTCAGCCAACGCTTCGGTTCGCAAAGACAACAAATTTAAAATTGTTAATTCTACAACACTTAATCATTCCCAAATTTCCACAGATACTTCGTAAAGAAATTTTGTGGTTTGTAAAAAGTATTACAAAATTTATAGTAAAAATTACTACCGCATTTGTGATATGTACAAATCAATGTGCAAAATAAAATAAAGTTTTTTACGAAATGGTTTGTGGAACAGAGCCATGCGCTTAGTAAACATAACAAATTTTCTTGTAAACTTTAACAACGATAATAGCGAAATAAACAAAACTTATTCGTTAAATTAGGAAAAAATTTCGAATTTAACAAGGATAATTGATAAATTTACAACTTGTGTTCGTTCAGTTATCAAAATTATATGTAAAATATACAACAGTAATCATAATTTTACAAATATTCTTCGTTGACGTAACAAGAGCAATCGTGAAATCCCTGGAGAAGTTAACAAAGTTAATTGTAAAATGCACGATATGGATATGTAAAGTCAATGAGGTTGGTTCGTGAAAAATTTACGATTTTTTTTTTGTAATTATATATATATATATATATATATATATATATAATATATATATATATATATACTATGTATATCCTTCTAGACAGAAATATGGGTAAGGCGAAAATTGATTGAAAAACGATATTTTTTAAATTCAAATATAACATTTATTAAAAAATATTAATATTTCTTTTTTTGTTATTAATTTTCTTGATTTAATATTATAAGATAATTTTTTTTAAATTCAAAAAATGTAAAATTAAATTATGAAAAAATGATAAGTTTTTGTTATATAAAAAATATTGAAAAAAATATTTTATTATTATTATTAAAAAGAATTAATTTCAAGATTAATATTTCCTGATTTATTTATTATGTAGTCTGTTAAATATTATACTTCTTGTTGTAATATAGTATGTAACAGAAATAAAATATAAAATTTTCAAAATAATTATTAAATTTAACTTATTACTTAACATTACTTAAATTATCAAATTTAACTTACTTTAACTTATTTAAATCATTTGTCAAGGTATTTACGCAAGGTACTTCAGCATCATATGGTGTATCTATCTTGTAAAAATACAGTTGAATAAAATATAGCCAAATATTATAGCAGGGGTTCGGGTATTGTAGTTTGAATACTTGATATATTTTAAATAATTTATCAAGTGCCTCAAGCAAACTTCCACATAAGTATTTGTGACCCCCAATTAATATTATAAATTCCTTTAAATCCCACTTCTGCCCGATAGCCAACAAAAGAGGTTCAAGTTTAACATTTTCTTCCTTGCATATCTATGTTATTTCTTGCATGTCTTTTGGTATGTCAGATATACTTGAAATTACCTTTACGAACTATGTTTGGCTTTTACGGATGATTTTCCATATTTAACAGTATCCTTACTTTGAGATTTGTTTTTTACTGAAGACGGTATAAAACTCGATAGCAAATAGAGTATTTATAAATTGTAAGCATCTGGAAGTAAAGTTTTTTGTTTTGTTTTAAAATAACAATGAAATACAACATGAAATAATGTTAATGGTTTTCAAATAAAATAAGAACATATAAAAGTTATTACTAGCTAGAGCTAATTTCATCTTTTTTATTGAGCAGCTCTGTTAAACTTATAATGTTTTCTTTCTTTTTGGTATGAGTTTTTAATAAAAGAGGAACATTATTTAAGAAGGAGTCCCATTTTGTATATATATTTTTAGCGCTGTATAGCGCGAGGTATAGCGTTAAAAAATCTATTTCGACCTTTGGAA
The DNA here is from genome assembly GCA_958295665.1 of Tipula vernalis. Taxonomy (NCBI): domain Eukaryota; kingdom Metazoa; phylum Arthropoda; class Insecta; order Diptera; family Tipulidae; genus Tipula; species Tipula vernalis. Next base: position 275,576,181 of record OY282558.1, read on the forward strand.
TAAATACAATTAATTATAAATATATTATTAATAAATTATTATATTTATTTAGCATCAGATCCAGCATAAATGCATGTTTTAATATAGGCTATTCATTAAATATATTAATGATCGATTGGTCCACCGCAACCTTTAATTTGGATGATGTTATCCATTTTTCTATTACTAGGCTTCATGGACTTCTTGAATTTCTAAGCTCCGTTTTTAAACTCAAGTACTCTTCCTGTTCTATGTTTCCTATAGAAAAAAGATTGTACTGAATGTTTTTTTTAATTTTTTTATTTATTTTTCCCTTGTGGTACACTTATGGACCTCTCATCGGGTGTTGTTTTTGGTACGCCGAAGTACTTCAATATTTTTCTATTCTCTTTGTCGAACTTGTTGTAGAGCTTTCCGATTGGCGTTTTCTTGCTGCCGGTTGGTGATGTGTACCGAATTTTATAATATGTTTTCTGAAATTATGTTAAATTAAATATTTATATTATAAGTTTTGCTACCGTTTCTTCATACACACTTACAGAACTTTCAATCGGGAAACATAACACTATCTCATTTGCTAAGCATTTAATTTGTTTAGATGCTGGTTTTAAATGCATTTAAATAAAAATCTACTGTCATTGAACATAGAATATCCCGATGTCTGGGCTCTAATAGACCGTTTTCTTCATAAAAATCTCATATACTCTATCCAATCTCTTTATTTTTGTTTGTGATAGTTGTAACAGCCACATGAACTGAATTTGTTGTGTGTGAATAACTTTCTGGTGGAGCAAGCAACACTTGGAGATAGTACAGATGTGATTTCTGTTTGGAACCCTCAGGTGGCATTGAAACTTGATTTTTTGTCCTAATTCCGCTGGTCCGAAAAATTCGTCAATATAGTTAATTCGCATTTGTTTCAACTGCGAAATACTAATCCTAACATCTGTAAAATAATTTATCAGCAAATTAATTACGTAATATACACAAGAAAAATGTTTATACTTCTGAGACGATCGAACAAGTTTTCTAAATCCAAGATTTTAATAAATTTTTTAGTTTTAAATCTCCATTTTGTGTTCCATTCATTGAATTCTGGTTGTTGGTTTCATTCCGCGGGCAATATAGTATATCTGTTTGTGTTTCTTGGGATGTTGTATTTGAGTCGCTGGTTAAACGAGGTAGCACTTCTCCTAGTTGTATATTCGATGTATTATCCAAATCAGCATTTTCATCTTGTAAATTATGAATATTACATTCAGTCAAATTTTCGTTGTTTTGATCTGGTACATTAGGAATGTTCAACCACCTTGGCGCTCGACAAATTGGTATAAAAGTTAAAAAAAAATTTGACGCAGTTATTGTATATAAAAAAAAATTTATTTTACACAAATAGATTGTAGTTAATATCATTTAAAAAAATATTTGGTTTTAAGACACTGACGCCGTACTTTTTTTCTATTGCGTTGTTTTCGAAACTACTTTTTTAAAATGGTAGACAAGATACCTCAAAACCTACAAAACCGATTTTGTTAAATTTGTTAACATGTAGTCTTTGTAATATTATCTAAGATGTGACGTAGGATTTTTTGTTTGATTGGATGCCACGTTCATAAGTTATACATTTAGCACCCAATCAAAAAAGTCCTACGTCACGCCTTAGATAATATTATAAAGAATACGACTTGTCAATTTTAACAAAATCGGTTGAGTAGATCTTAAGATATCTTGTCTACCAGTTTGAAAAAATTAGTTTCGAGGAAAACGCAAAAGAAAAAAAAGTACGGCGTCAGCGTCTTAAAACCAAATATTTTTTTAATTATTGCTGTGTTTTTTTTATTTGCTCCCGATAGCTGCTATTGAGAGCCGTCATTTTTCTACGCTTAAATTTAAATTTGACGCACTATTTATTGGTAACTAAACTTATTTAACATCAAATTATCATTTTTATTTCAATTGTTTAGCGAAAAATTGATATAAAAAATATTTGGCTCTACCTATTTATACGGAGCGCTATCGGGAGCCACTTTTTATACGACGGCTCTCGATAGCAGCTAGCCGGAGCAAATAAAAAAACGCAGCTTATATTAACTACAATGTATGTATTTGTGTAAAATTAAAATTTTTGTATACTATATACAATAGCTGCGTCAAATTTTTTTTTTTAATTTTAAACCTATTTTCCGAACGGCAAGGTGGTGTAACCCATTTAGTGTTTGCATACAGTAAAAAAAACAACAAAATCAAATTAAACGATGCAATAATGTGCTCAATATTGTGGCCATTGTGGAAAATGGGAAAAATTATGGTATATGTATGTATTACTATGTACATATATTATATATATATATGTATATATATATATATATATATATTTATATAAATTACTCACCTTTTATACTTTGGTGTAAATGATCCACATTTATATTTATGTATTAAAAAATTTGTAACTATCACTATAATTTAATTTAATTTTTTACATTACTTTTTTAAACGACGTTTGAAAATTGAAACTGCAATAAATTTATGAAACGCTGTACATTCGTACGGACACGATACGATTTTACGAAACAAATCTGAAATATTTACGAAATAAATTGTAAAATTTTAAAATTTCCTTGTACAAATTACAAATGTATTTGTATTATTTAATTGTTACACAAAATGTTGTAAATTTTCCAAAACATTGTCGTTAAATTTACATTTCCAATTGTAAAGTTAACAAATCAGTTCAGTTTTCATTACAATTGAATTTGTAAATATGTATAGATTAAATTGCATTATTATATTTGATGAATTAAACAATTTCAACTACGCATGTTTGCTCCTTCTATGGGGCAATAATATTATTGGATTGTCAACTCATTTAAAAAGTTATATACGGTTGTAAATAGGTAAAGTCTGCTTTAAAATAGCAGTGAGCAGTGAGTGAGACTTTTGTGTAACCAGGTTTGTAACTATTTTACAAATCCAACTGTAATTTAAACAGATAACGCTCTAAGTGCTACAAAATATTTTGCAAATTTAACAAAACTGTTTCGTAACTTTCGAAATAACAAAAATGTTTTATGAGTGTTCTAAGGCTAACAAAATATTTTTCCTTGTTTTCCTTCTTCAAATTCCCTCGGCTATCGCCTCGTTTGACAAACTTATCCCTCATGGATAATATCTCGTTTTGCTCACTAGTACCATAAATAAATATTATTTGCACCAAATCTAAATATAACACATTGCGTACCGATTAGTTGCCGGTGCCTTATGCAAAATTCTTTACTTATATGTTTCGGTGTATTATAACCCGTGTATCGCAAAAAAACTATAAAAAATTTTAGTACCGAACTTCATTCAAAACTCTGAACGATGAAAATGGTGACTTTTAAATAGGCTGTTTGAAGATTCATTAATAACATAAATGATGCACCGTTTGAAAGATTTATGTTTTTGATGAGGCACGAATATAACAGCCGCTGTTACATGTACGAGTAAGTAAAGAGTTAGTACAGCGACGTTTTTTATCTATTATATTTATATGATATTTGCTTGGATTCTTGAATCCATTGTATATGTATAGGTATATGGAAAATGTATATATTACAAAACTCTAAGTATGTCTTTAAATAATGAAAGTTTCATGTAAGTTCGGAAACTCGAAAATAATTGAAAGGGTTAAATAAATAAACAGCGAATTCAGTGCAGATTCTTATCCAGTTCATAAAAGCAAACGTAAAACCTTTGGACCTTCAAACCTTTTAGCGCTTATAGCGCCGTTTCCTACTTATGATGTCTTCAATGCATACTGAAGGTCTTTCCTGATGATTATCCCGATCATAAAAGCAAATCCTGTATTGGCCATACAAAACTTATAATTTTTACTATTATTAATTGTAGTTTCTTTAACAAAACATTTTGTAAATATTTTATACTACAATTTTATAATAATGTTACAGTTTTTCGGCAGTTATTGTTACAAATCTACATTGGAAATCTTTATTTATATGAAAGACGTAGTTACGAATTGAAATTTGTTCGATTAACAGATGCATTGTTGACTTTACAATGGATCATGTTACAAAGAAGTTGTAAACTTTACAAAAATGTTGTAAGATCTACAATTTTTGGTTTACACAAAATAATTTGTAAAAAAACAGAAATTATTTTTTTGAGTGTAGGTTTCATTTTTCGAAAGACAACGGAGCTTCGTGATATATTCTCTTGTGTAAGTCTATTTGTATCTTTGGTTAGATCACATCTTCTGTATGCAGTGGTTGTGGGGTGTCCCCACCATGCAGTACATATCTATATATTGGAGTCAGTTCAGAGGCGATTTACTATTTATATTTTAAGGAAACTCGGGTTTCTCTCTGATCGTATAGTCAGCTTAGGTGGAAACAGATATGTGGCCGGCCGTCCTATGTAGATAGGTGACACTTTAGGAAAACGTCGTAAAATTGCAGCGGTTATGTTTGTGGGTAATTCTTTATGTGGAAGAGTTAATTGTTTAGATCGCACTTCTACCTGGTGCATTTATGTTCCCAAACGAAATCTACGTCACAAGGATTTATTATATGTGCTATGCAACAGAACCAAATATGGATGTAATGAACCGACGGTTTCTGTATCTATGTAGAATATTTAATGAATATTAGGTCAAGAGAGATTTTCCGTGATGCAATTCGTAAATGTTATTTTTAACTATCAATTTTGTCTGTATTATACATTTGTAAATTAGTATTTAAATTAAATTTTATTTTCTAAACTTTTTTCGAGATTTTGAACAATTTTTTGTTTCTATTCATTAGGTTTTTTTACTGTAGAATAGTTTTTACATAAATAAATAAATTGTGGTTGTTCTATGGCCGTTCTGACTAAAGTGTAATATGCACAAACGTGAATCTTGACCAGAACTTTAAATAAACTTTGTTTTAATTCGAATGTTAATAAAAGGTAGGATTTCTGGAAATCGGCCATATAACCTCTTCGATAAACCGAGATTTTGATAAATTTTGCATGTTCTACGGCCGATTCTGGCCAATATAGACTATTTTCAAGGTGAGTTTAGTAACGCACAACGGAATACTATAAATGGGATTTCTGGTGTGATAATAACATGACAAATCACATCCTGGTTACTAAAGTACGCTATGAACAAATTTTTCAATTACAGGCACAAAAATTGCTCAATCCCAATGGTGCGAAATATATACAGAAAACTTGGGTTTTCTACAATGGGATTTCTTTATGGGTTTATTGAAAATAATTTGTTATTTTCGTGTTGTGTGCGTTCGTGTTGTGCTTGTGTTAAAACGGTGTATGTCCGGGTTAAAAATGATTTAAATTAAATTAATTTACGCGAATATTTTGAAGATTACTCGTACAATAAAATAAATTCAATAGTGGCCATTTTGTTCAGAAATTGCGTTGTCTTGTGCTACCTACTTATCTCAGAAAGTACTAACAAAATATACTTACTATTGACCACATAGGTATCCGTAACAGCCGATTTCTTACATGGGCCCAGGGGGTCATAGTTGGGTTCATCGTAATCACCGATCGTAATCGGATGATGAAAAATCCCTTTTGCGTCCCGCCCCTATCAGGATTCGAACCCGGTACCTCCCGATCCAAACATCGCAGCTTTAACGACTGGTTAATCGCTACTTTTCAGGTTTAATTATTTTAATTTTTCTAGAGGTGTCTGTTGTACATTACTATATATCATTATTTAAAATTTTAAATTAATTTTCAATTATATCAATACATCTTGTACTTGAGAGTGCCAGGAATTAATGTAAGAACATTCCAGGAATTAATATAAGAATAATGTATTATTTATTTAGTATTTGAAACGGTACAACATATAAAAAAGTTACTTAATGTCAGATTATTTACAAAAAAATACTCTTACATTACAAGAAATTTAATATTTAGTACTTTTAGTATTTCTTATTTAGAGATTCTGATTTGGAAAAATCTGTCAAAGGATTAGGTACAGGAAAGTAAAGGAATGGTTCGTTTATAAGAAAAGGGCTCTCTGTTTATTGTTATTTTTACTTTACATTTCTTGTCACTAACACGTAAATTTCAGCTATTGTTAAGGTTGATAATTGAGCGAGGTGCCTCGATGAAAATCAGCAGACTAAGTTTCATTTAGTATTTTTATTTTATTTTATTTTCTCAGCCAACAATTTATTCCAGATTGCTTACGCCCACAAGGTACTACAAATCCTGATAGTGGTAACAGTTGGTAGATTTCAACATGTGACTTAGAGTGTACTTTACTGATGTTACGGTGTATATATATAATTATAGTGAGCTTTTCTAAAAAATCACGTGCCCTGGTTTACGTACTCATTACTGAATGAACGTAAATTAGTAATGTGTTTAATACGTATACATACGTAAATACATTATAAAATAATATTATATGTATACACATATATTTTTTAAGAAAATTGAAAGAGAGTAAAGCAAAAAAAAACATCAAACACTTATCTGCAACAATCTATCTATACGATTACGCAAATCCAATTAAATTAAAGTAATTATAAAATCATTTTAAAAAAAAGGCGAAATATGCTTTACATAGGAAGTACCTAAATAACCAGAAATTTATTTTCCGATAAAACTGAATACAAAAAAAAAAAACTCTTCACTATATGATGTACCTGTAACAGCTGTAAATTATGTAGATCGCAATATACCGATAATAATTTTGTATGCTATAACTTTTGTTTAATCCGTGTTCTGATGAAAGAAAATTAAAGTATAAATTTTTCTTTTTTCTCTTCTCTCTAATTAACTTTTATTAACTGCAATTAATTTCAATAACGAAGTTTTATTTAAAAAAAAAAAAAATTATTACATGATACCTGATAAATAAATATTAAAGTTTATATAATATTTTGTGTGCAATGATTAAGTTTAAAAACCGTTACACAAGTGGTGAATAAGTAAACTCAACAGAAACCAAAGAAGTATTTTACAAATTGCTACTTTAACGCATTGGTATATTGTTAAGTTTTTGGGAAAAGATTTGTATAAGGATGATGTTTCTTTATACTGTTATTAAAGTGAAATAGAGGATGGTAATGATGAATTTGTTTGACCTTTTGAACAATTTTGTTTTAACAGTTTGAATACTTTTGAAATTTATTTTTTCATATCTTGGGAAGCAAACGAACCAACTTAATTCTAATAATTAAATAAAAATTTCAGACATGAATAAAATATAATTCTGGAAAAAAATGCTTCTACAACATTGTTTACGTCTGTACATGTATAGGTTATAGGTACTATTTCCGTTTAACTACTGTGAGACCTCTATTGGTTTTGGTTCCAAATAACTGAAAACATACAAAAATTCAAACCGTGGAGCTTTAATTTAAGAATTAAATTCGTTATTCAGTTTCCCTATATTTCAGAACGGGTATTTTTTGTAACAAACAATTTTTAAATGTGATGTCTTGTAATAAGCGTGAATTTGCTGAATTATTGTACGAAATTGATTACAAGTGTTTAGGATTTTTAATGTACAACACTGTTCGATGGCTTGGCCGCGGTCTATAGTTTTAAATATTTCTGTTTGAGCTCACATTGGTTAACTGTTCTTATGTCATATAACATAACATTTTAACGACCTAGATAAGAAACTGCAAGAACGTGGTCAAATTGCACTATTGCTGTGTGCCTCAGAAGACTTTTCGAACTAAACTTTTCAAATTTTGAAGCTTTCACTATTTCCTCATAGATGCTTGAAAAGGCAGTTTACGAGGTTACTTTTCGACGACTTTTCAATTTGTATGACATACAGTTTGAAATACGTAGTCAGTAAAGCCCGGTACAGATTGAGAACGAGTAACGAAAACGATATTTCCTTTTTTACCAAATTATGTAACATAATTATTAAAATAGTTAAAACTGTATGATTTTAATGAACGATAGTTAAAATATCGTGCATTTATTGGGTGTGTGAATATGACTCCGCCCTTTCTCAATTGGTGTCGTTATTTTTACTGCTTACGTAAACTATAAATGCGGAATACTTGTATTCTATAGTACTTGATGTCAGCTATCAAACGCAGTATACTACATTTGGTTGAAGTGTAAACAAATAGTATTTTTAACTCTTTCAAAATGTCGAATTTTATTCCAAATAAACATCATTTGCGGGAAGTTTTATTACATTATTTTATTGCAAAGAAAAGTTACTTATCGTTTGCTTGTGAAAATTTACGGTGAGTAGCTCCATCAAATACAACGTGCAAAGAATGGTTTCGACGATTTAAAATGATGATTTTGGCATTGAAGATAAACAGCATGGAAAACCACCCAAAAAATTTGAAGATGCTGAATTAGAAACGTTATTGGCTGAAGATTCTTCTCAAACACAATCAGAATTGGCTGTAGCATTAAATGTTGATCGATCAAGTGTTGCAAAACGTTTACAAACAATTGGAATGGTTCAAAAAGCTAACAACTGGGTTCCACATGAATTAAAAGAAAGAGACCTCGAACGTCGAAAAACCATTTGTGAACTACTGATTCAAAAACAACAAATAAAAGGTTTTCTGCATCGGATAGTTACTGGAGATGAAAAATGGATTTATTATGAGAATCCCAAACGCCAAAAATCTTGGGTGAAGCATGTTGAAGCTGGTCCATCGCAACCAAAGCGAGATATCCGTTGCAATAAGGTTATGCTCTATACATAATTTTCTTACTTAGTTCAGTTTATAAGCAATCGGTTTCTCATCGGTCAGCTCAATATGCATTTTTATGTTTGGACTTGGCGTTCTCTTCTCTGAATTTTAGTTTACTACCAATAATCAAATTCTATCGGCCACTTCACGATCATTAATATGGTTTATGTTCAGCGGAAGTTCTCCATGCTCAATCACCATTGAAACGTTTTCTGGAATGAATTTTCTCATAGTAATTCCAGTCGGCGTTTGATTTATCAGATCTCTACCCAAATCTCTACCCAATAAAATGTCAACTGGCAATATTCCATTAGGAACTATGTGAATTGTGGTCTCATATACTTCATCCTCTATTTTTAGCTTTGCATTAAACCTACCTACGGTTGATACCTCCCTGGGGAGGGAGGAAATACCAAAAATTTGTTGTTTTGTATTTTTTTTTATTACCAGAATCCAGTTGTGATGGAAATTAGTTGGTGAGAGTACTTATATATTGTAGTATTATTGAGATTTCGCACGAGAAACTTAAACTGAATTTTTTTCCTGCGATAGCTATTGATAAGTCACATCAATGCAATCCATCTCCAGACATAACACTTTAGAGGCTGATTTATTTTCGGCTGGAATGTCAATAATATAATCTACATTATCGACGTTTTACTTTCGGCTGGAAACTTTCGGCTAACTTTAACAGGGTTCATCGTTCATCAAACGACTAATATCCGGTCTATTAATTATTCCTGTAATAAAAAATATGATGTGAAATGAAATTTAATTTGATCAAAACTTAAATTTGAATAGTTTAAACACCAACCTTATTTTATGCCACGCAATTCGATGAGCGCATTTCCATCTGGATTCAGCGCTTTTAGAAAATTTTTAACTATTCCAAACTTGATATGAAGTGGTGGTAGTATTATTTGAAAATATTCCGAACATTTCGAGCCAAAATGTTCACTTGTTTTAGATCCTTTGACAAAAGAATGGATAGCCGCTGCGATAGTTCCAGGCGTCGTACCATAATATCCAAACGATTTTGCGAGATTTCAATGATGGTGCAGTGAAATTTGATGGTTGAAACATTGATACAAGTGTTTCTCCGGTTTCATCAGATTCAAATGTTGGTGGTAAATATTCTTCAGTTATGGGTTTGATCTTTCCGGGGCAGGAATTTCATCTGAATGCGGCAAGCGGTAATTTTTTTTTCTGTTAGTTCCGAGAACATAATTCACGCACCCATAAGATTGAACAGGGTGGTATACTTGTGGATCTATCCATATCATAGGGACATAAAATGACATTGCGGCTCCAGTGTTTTGCCATCTATGCAGATGGGAAAAGTATCCAGTACAAACAATAGACGGCGTCCAATTTACACCACTAATAACATTTTGTGAAAAGTATATTCGTTATAAATAAGCGCTTTCATCACTTATTTTGCTGCGATTGGTCATAATTTTAAATTTTCCACACACATAACAAAAGCAATTGAGTTTAAAACATCTATACATACATACACGGTAAAAAATTTTGATTTCTTTTAAAACTTTTTTGACTGCATATAGGTAATAGACTTTTTCGTTTAATATTGAAACTTTGAGAAGTTTGGAACAGTAAACTCTGATGTTTGAAACAACTCAATATAACGTTTAAAATTTGTACTCGAGAAGTGTTATCTTTAGTCAACAAAGGACGAATTTAAAACCGATAAATTTTAAAACAAAACGAAAATGTCTGTAAATTAGTACCTATTTGTTGAAAAGGAAAATTAACGTTTGAAATTTAACATACTAGGACTAGAATATAAACTTAATAGTTTGTGATCTAGTAGCAAAATTTTTTAAAAGCCATCGAAGTTTAAATTTTACACCCAAAAATTTTAAAATTATTCAAAAAAGACTTTTAAATAGAGGTGCTTTATTTAAATAAAAAACTTGAAAATTTTATTCTTATCTATTTGCGTTCTAAAAATTAAAATTAATGGTTGTACTTTGTAAACTTTCAGGTTCTCTTTAAAGTCTTTCCAAAATTGAAAAATAGACCAGAAAATGATTAATTTTAGCAACTAAAAGTTTAAAATATCATAGTTTTTCCTGGTTAATCTTTTTCAATTTTAAGAGGTCTTTTGTCACTAATAATGGAAAACAGGGATCATTTTTTTATTTTTAAATAAAATACGTTTTTACTATTTACACTTTTATTAATTAATTATTTTATTGTTAAATTCAGTTGTTAATCTTAAAATACATACTGTGACGGTGACACCTAGTGTGTAATAGAATAAGTAAAACTAATAGCTCAATGCTTTACTGTACTAAATGGAATTTTCCATGATAAAAATTGTTACGTAATGTTTCTACGATATTCCAACTGGAAAAGTCGTGAACTTTCGAGAAGCTTGGTTTGTGTATATAAAAAGGCGAACAAGATCGAATTGGATTATTCGTATTTGGAACGCGATAGTGTAAACTTGTAAGATTATTAGTAATATTTGGAAAGCGATAGTATAAAGATTAAAAAGGAATTAAAAAGTGATTTAAAAAGTGTTTTTGTGCGAAATAAAAAGTAAAAGTGATTAGTAAAATTTGAGAATAATTTATAAAAAGTGATTTTGTGAATTTTGATTGATAAACTGTGTTGTAATAAATTTTGTGAAATAAATAAATTCGTTGGTGATAAATTGAATTGAGTTTGTATTATTCACAATCCAGTGATACGAACCTTGATTGACAAGGCAAAAACGTAACATTTTAATTGGTACTCTATAGTCGTTGTCTGGTTTAACTAGGGCTTTCCCGATTATAATTTCCTTGGCTCCGTTCTCCTCTTCGTTAGCTTCCACAACCCACAACCTGGGTGACCCAGAACCTCCCTCCAATTTTCCCCATAGGATCGTCTCCGAATTCGGTGGCAGCTTCTCCCGATGATCAATAATAATTCGCCTGATAGTTGCTCCGGCACTGCTAGATTGAAGTGGCAACTCGATGTTATCGTAACTTAAAACTCCTCGTCCAACATCCACCACGAAGCCATTTGCCCTCATGAAGTCCATCCCCATTATGACTTCATCCACAATATCTGCAATCAGCACTTCGTGTTGGAAAAGAGTTCTCCCGATTTTTATTTTCACGATCTTTTTGCCTTTTATTATTGAACTATCTCCAGTTGCTGTTTGTAACTTCAATCCATTAGCTGGTTGTACACCTCCATCGATCAGATCTTTACGGACAATCGTGCGATTTGCTCCCGTATCCAGAGTGATGATGCAATCCGTGCCATCAATGTCGCCTTTGATTGTTAAGCTGTCACCGCCTCTTGCTACTTTCGAAACGCGGATGGAGGTTATGGGGCAATCGGTTGTGGGAGTCAGCTTCTGCCCCTTTAAGCTGACTCGTTGTAGTTTAACGGCTCCGCCGTCATTTGGCCTTCTTGCCTAGCCAACGCCTGCTCCCCGCTTGGTCGTCGCTGCATAGGAGATGGTGATCTTCCCCTTTTTCTTCTTAATTCCCAGCAGTCGCGAGAGATGTGACCGACCTTATCACATGCCCAACATTTGATTTTGCCGCTTCCATCTCGGTATCTTGGTGTTGACCGCTCGTTGTTTATGCTTGTATCGATTTCTACTCGGCGTATTTTCATTGACGGTTTGGTGATGGCTTGTGCAGTTTCATTTGTTAACGCACAAGCGATGGTTTCCGCAAAGGTTGCTTTAGGTGACAACATCACCGCCCTGCGTGTCTCTGGATCTCGAATGCCGTCAATGAATGCGTCAATTTTTAGCCTTTCCATATAATCAGCCGACGTACTGGTATGTGCTAGATGTACTAGTCGCTCGATTGCCGATGAAAATTCCTGAAGTGATTCTCCTCCCTTTTGGTAGCGGCTTTTCAATTCCATTCGATAGATTTCCCGCTTGTGATCACTGCCGTACTTCCGATCCAGCGCCTTCATAATTTCGAGATAGCTGCTGCGCTCTTGTTCCGGGATGGTTTGTAAAGCCTCTGCTGCTTCGCCTTTGAGGGCCACTATTAATGCCGCGACACGATGTTCGTCGTTCCAATGATTTTGATTGGCTGCCGTCTCAAATTGAAATTTGAAAATGACGAAAGATGTTGTTCCGTCGAATGTTGGTGGCTTTATCTTGATTGATTGGACGGTTTGTACCACTTGTGTTGTTGTTCCACTTGCCTTGATATCAGTTAGTTCTTTCTCGAGCCGTTGGCATTTTTCTTCAACCTGCTGAACCTCCGTTTTGACAAGTTGAACTTCCTTTTGCAGTTTTTGGTCAACCTGTTGAATCTCCATTTGCAGCTTCTCTACTTCGCCGTGTATGTTAGCAGATAATTCGAGAAGTTTCTCGTCCATTCTCTTATGACCATCAGTAATTTGGCTTTTAATTTCTTCTCCTTGTTTCTCCACCCGGTGTTGAAGTTCTTCGTTTGATTGTTTCATAGTCTCCAACTGCCGCACATTTTGTTGTTCCATTTCATTCTTAATTTCTTGGTTTGACTGCACTGCTTGTTGCGCCATTTGATTTTTAATTTCTCCTAGCTGTCGTTCGTTTTGTTGTTTCATTAGACTCATCTGTCCCGTCATCTGGTTCATAGCAGCTATTAACTGCGACAAATCGAAACTTCCAGAATGTTCTTGTGTCTTTTCGACCAACGGTTGTTTATCTTCTGCTTTCTGCTCTACGGTTGCCGCATCCGTTACTTTCTCTCCAAAATCATGATGTTCCGCGTCCAGCCCTTCTTTCTCCATGGCATCACGTAGTCGCGCTTGTAAAGCTGCTTTACCACCATCAGTAGCCAAACCCCGTTTCTCAAGTTCGCTCTTTAATTCTGGAACTTTTAATTCGCTGAGAATCATTTTCTTTATCTTTTTATTCACAATCCCACCGCTGTCACCAAATGTTACGTTTTTGCCTTGTCAATCAAGGTTCGTATCACTGGATTGTGAATAATACAAACTCAATTCAATTTATCACCAACGAATTTATTTATTTCACAAAATTTATTACAACACAGTTTATCAATCAAAATTCACAAAATCACTTTTTATAAATTATTCTCAAATTTTACTAATCACTTTTACTTTTTATTTCGCACAAAAACACTTTTTAAATCACTTTTTAATTCCTTTTTAATCTTTATACTATCGCTTTCCAAATATTACTAATAATCTTACAAGTTTACACTATCGCGTTCCAAATACGAATAATCCAATTCGATCTTGTTCGCCTTTTTATATACACAAACCAAGCTTCTCGAAAGTTCACGACTTTTCCAGTTGGAATATCGTAGAAACATTACGTAACAATTTTTATCATGGAAAATTCCATTTAGTACAGTAAAGCATTGAGCTATTAGTTTTACTTATTCTATTACACACTAGGTGTCACCGTCACAATACTTAGAAATTTATACAAGTTTTTGAAAATAAAAAGGTGTTTTTTCTTACAACAATTTTATCGAATGTTTGTTTATTTTTTAATGTTTCAAAACAAATTATGTTGTTAGTATTTGTTTCGGTTATTTCATAATTGCAGTACAATTCATTAAATTTCTCGGTTTTAAAAAAGATGCAAATAAAATATATTTTATTTTCTAAAGAAACTATATCAATAATTTTATAAAAATCCGGATATTCATTTTCATTATGTATAAGTGTAATAAATAAGCCCATCCTATATATAAAACCACCATAAGAGAATGAACTTATTTTAAGAATTGTTGCTTCATCAGTCAAATCGAAAAATAGTTTTAATAAATCTTTATTTTCATGATATTTAATAAATTTAATTTTTCTCTTTCCAAAAGAAAATAGATCGGATACGTTTAGCTGCTTCCAAGTGTAGTACATTTTTTGTTGATGTCTGTGAGATAAAGTTTTCGCAATACTTTTATAATTGTTAAGGTAGTGAGCACTTCTTTTAAAATTACGGTGGTAGCTTTCATAACGCATGGCCCACAAATCAATTAAAGGACCCATTCTTGCAATTACAGAAGGATAATGTATCATAAAATGATGTTTAGGTAATAAATTTAAAGTCAAAGATTTTAGTATGTTGAGGTGAGAACTAATACAATTTGATAATTGTTGATGATCAGTTTTCGAAATTATTGGAGAAAATATTACTCTCATGATTTTCAGAAGCAAATTTACTGCCGGCCAAATATCATTTAATTGTTCCAAATGGTCGGCGAATATGAACGGTAAATAAGTAATTAGGCATTAGGTTCCATTGATAATAACCCCTTGTCTTTCTAGTACTAGTATATCATCCCGAATTAGCGTTAAAATTTTATTTATATTTGATAAGTTTCGTTTAATATCACTTACATAAAAGAGCGACACCAAATGGATATGCTCTAATTTAGAACTATACAAACGATTTAAATTTCGCAGCGAAAAATATATCCCACCTAATTTGTGGACACCAACTTTACTGCCAAGTGGATTCACTACCTCAAAATCGTCATAAAAGATTTGGATTTGTAAGCAATCATCGTTGTTTTTAAAAAAAATTGACTTTTTTAAATTTTCGTCACAGCAATAAAATTTTAAATCATTTGGACATTTATGTTTTTGATTAAAATACGCTTCAAAAAACGACTTGTTTTCAAAAATACTCTTAATTGTCTTAACAATTGAGATATACTGAAACGTGCATTGTACTTGTACTTCTTCAATTCTTTGTGTTTGTTGATTAAATTTTTTTTTCTGATCTTAGATCTAATGCGATTTCTTCGGGTTCAACAAAATAAGAGCTTTCTTTTATATTTTTATCCCTTCGATATTTGGAAGACGATAATTCTAAGAAAGTAGCAATTTTTCTTTCAATATTATTTAAGATGACAGTTTGTGATTGTTTTTCAGAAATATTGAACAAATCTTTTAAATCAAGAAAAAGATTTTCAAATACCGTAAATAAATGTTTACAAATGATATTAATATTATAATCTGCGACACCTATCGATAATAAAAATTCTAAAACGTTTGAAATTGATGAGTTTAATTTAGAACCTTCATTAGTTTTATTTTCATTTGTAAGATTTATTGGAATATTCCGTAAATTACTACAGTCTTCTAAACCAACTACATCGTTTTCTTTTTGTTCAAATTGATTTGAAATTAAAGTGCTACTGCCTTCTAGACATGTATCGTTTGTATCTAATTCATTTTGGTTCATACTTGATTGATTTGCCAATAACTCTTGTTCAGACAAATATTTAGTTTGATTTAATGTTTGACATTTCAATGTGTGGTTTGATAGAGTTCGATAATTAGTAGATAGAGCATTACAATTTTTAGAAACTACACATTTTAAACTTAAACTATTTGACAAATATAAGTTATGAACGTATTTTAAGTGATATTTTGTAAAATTAAAGGATTCAAATTTTTTATCACAAATATAACAAAAAAAAGATTCCATTTTTATAAAATGTAGACTATAATAAATAAAATAGTAAGGTTTATGAAACGAAATAAAAATTAAATTAAGAATATAAATTAATTAACACTTGCTTGGAAATAAATGCCTTCAATATAGCTGATACTTCGTTTTGGTTAATCCAACTTTCCAACTCATGTTTAAAACTAATGAACTATATATTTCGTTACAACTCCAGTTCATTTCACGTACTTTGAGTTTAAAAATTTGTTTAATGTACATACATAGAATTACAAGTATGATATTTAGATTTTGATGAGTATGAAATTAACCTGATTTTAGATTTTCAAGGATATCTAAACGGTTACAAATTTGGCGTATCCTTGGTGATAATTTCGTTTTAGTATTTAAATTATAGACGTAGTTTTCAAAAAAAATAAAAAAATTCTTTAAAGCTGGATCGTAATGCATCGAAAAAACAAACAATGCACAGAACAACACATTAAATGCTTGAATTACATCATAATCGCTTGGTAAGCATATAATATGTCGATCCAGTGCAATGAAATATTGATCTACTGAAGACGGCGTCGGTCCCACTGCGATCATGTAGGGTTGCTTATTTTCGTTAAAATATTCCTCTTTTGGAGTCTGAAACTGAGTGATTTGGTTAAATTTATAATTTAATTTCTGGGATAACTAAACTTACAGTTTTGAAAATTAAAAGTTTTTCTATTTTATTAATGAGAGGTCCTGGAGAACTCGGGAGAAGTTTTATTAATGAAATTAAAGCAAGAGTGGGAGTGTTCCACTCTTCGACTTCTAAAGTGTTTCCCGTTTCACTTAAAATTGTAAAAATATTTTTCTGCAATATTGGCCATTTGTCTCGTAGCACTTTAGATTCACCAAACTGATGTTCGAAATCAAATACAATCTGTAACAAACATAATTATACATAATTATACATATAGTCTAAGGAATTAAAAAAAAATACCAATTCTGGGTCCACAAAAAAATATGGAAACTCTTCCTGTAGCTTCGTGTTTAGAGCTAGTATAGTCTTTCTCTCCTTAACTGTTCTTTTTAATAAAATCTTCACTTTATCACTTTGGGCTGGAAGAACTGCGCATTTTAAATATCTAAGATCGTCAGTTGCATCGTATTGCTCAGAAGTTGCAGTCTCTAAAGTAGGCAGCAGCGATGATGACGACGGTGTATTATAAAATTTCTTTGCATTGAAATTCAAATTTTTCAATTGACCGACGAGGTAACCAGTATTGTGGTCTGTATCAAAAAATAATTCCTGAAAATATCAAAATTTGAATTAATTTAAAAAAGAAATAGTATTTACTCGTAAATGGTTATTGTTATCACAAGTACTCCGGAATGTCTTTTCCAAGGTGAACAAAAACAGGTGGTATTATTGTTTTAAAAATTTATTTTTTTTTTGGATTTGATTTTGACACAAACCAAAAGGGGTTTTAGCTAGTATCACAGCTACAAAACTGTCTAGAGGAAGGTTGTGGCGTCTACATCAGCAACCAAAATAGAGCTAGCAGCTATAAATGAAGCTACCAAGGAAATCAACAGATTTCAGCACATTATTGTAAAATGTTAGAGGAAGTTGCTCTCTAAGTAGACAATTCTGCAGCAATGATTCTAGCTAAGTAAAATTCAAACTAAAATAAATTTGTAAAATTGAAAACAACTGCACTTGTTTTTTTACTGTGTTCGTTATTTATCAATACCAACATTAACTCATACTACGGAATCCAATTTCAAAATACATGCAAAGTCGGTATTAATAAGTCGAATTATTTTATTGTATACTTAGAGAAAAATCATTGTTACTGACAAAATTTAAAATGCTTACCGCTCCGCCGTAAATATTGGTAGACTTAAAGCAAGTGAATATTTCCACAGCAGCTTTAGCAACTGCAAACTTTTCTTCCTTTGATGGCTTATCTCCGTAATATAAGATTATGTAGCGTCCAAGAATTCGAGTTAATAATTTTCTATTTTGATCAGTAATGCACTGATTTATCCCGAAAATATGCAAAGTGGTCGCGTGGAATATTGAAAAAACCCACAACTGAATAAACAATACAGGAAAAATGTTAATTTGTTTCAAACACAGAAATTTAAGTGAAACAGTACAAAAAAAAAATATATACTAAACATAACCACAAAATAACAATTACATATGTAATTAATTTCTAAATAGGCACATTTTATAAATTTGCATTTTAAACCCAATGTTTGAATAACCACACACGTTACAGACACCAACCTGATAAGACAATATCTTCAAACCCCATTTCTATAAGATCATCTGTATTAAATTTTTTTAACACCACGTATTTGATTATGTTATTATATTTAATTGGAATTATCCTTCCCACAATTGTGCTCATTTTTGTTAATGATTAAAAAATTTAATTATATATGTGAATGTAATTATTTACAAAACTTTTTCTAAACATACTTTTCTCACTAGTAGATTTTAATGGCTACTCTAAAAAAATTGATTTAACAATTATTTTCACTCAGTTGTGTTTGACGGTTACTGTTGGAATGATATACAGTAAAATTATAACGCAGAAGAAAAAAGAAATTATATATCAGGAATTTATATTGGGGAATTACCGAGAAATAAATTTTTTGTAAAATTGAACATAACTATCTAATTTTTAAACTTTAAAGTTTGAAAATGTAAAAGAAAATGAATTGGTTTTGAAGTAGTTATATTTAGTAATTAGTACGACGAAAATATTAACTTTTTGTACTTAAAACCAAACGATTCAGGTTTACTATATTGGATGTTAAACCAAAAAGGATTTGATTTTAGTTCATTTTAGTTTTATTTTATTTTAAATTATTATATGTTTTAAATTAAAACTTTTTAGTTTTAAACGAACTCTAAAACTTTTCAAAGTTTGAAAATTAGCCTTAAATTGTTTTAAAATCCGGCAAAACTATTAAGGTTTAAAAAAAGGTTTTAAAATTAGTCCCGATTTTTTACTGTGTACATCACCAGATTTCACAAGCCTATTTTCACATTTTTTGTGTACTTTAATCACTTTATATATTTAAATGGAAAATTTTTTGTTTTTTATTTTATATTGTAGTTTTTATTTCTTCCTTATTGTGACAATTTTTTAGCTTTTTTAGATATATCGATTTCGAGAATAATCTCTTCGATTTCTTTTTACTACTATTACATTATTTATTTTGAACCTGTTTATATACTGTTGCTAAGGGCTGTTGTTTGGCACTTCCTAAGTTTATGTAATGGATGTCGGAAATTTTAATGATTTTGTTGTTAAGTAAATTGTTGTTGTTGCTCTTCTAACCTGTCTAATTTCGGTCCTTTTTTGATTCTGTGCAAAATCGTTAAATTCTTATTGAATTCAGCGTACCTATGGTTTCCAGTTTTTATATCGCACCTTCGGTTCAAAAATGGCACAACCAAAAAAAAAATTATATTTTGCAAAAGCTGATTTTATATCGGTTGTATTTTCAAGCAATCACTGTGTTATTACCTGTCAGTTAGAAGTTTGATTATTATGATCAATGGTGTATTATAACTTACTTTAATTGGGAGTAATATTTCGTATTATTACCCCAAAACCACTCCTAATTGAAGAAGTAACATTTTTAAATTAAAGTAGTTTTGTACAAATTTGCAGATGTGACATTTTTAAATATAACTACTATCATAACAAAATTCAATAAAGTTCATAAATAAGATAAAATAATATTAAGCGTTTTAATAGATTTTATTAAAAAATTCAATATAACTTCAGTTCCATTCAAATAAATAATAATAAACTAAAATAACAAAATAAAAATTAAATAACATTTCGATGAATAAAAATTTTCTTACCTTATATTATTGTAGAAATCTGCATAAAATTTTGAAATGTGATTATTTATCAACAAATATAACAAATCACTTTTTTTGTTATCCTTGATTTTTAGTGCAGTGTTATGAATGGAAATTAAGTCATGAAGATCTTTACGTAATAGTCCGATATCCTTTCTGGACAGTTCCGTTTCTTGAAATTGTTCCTCAGCATACGACGTCTTAAATAACAATATGCTTGGGCATTCCTTTTCAATTTTTAATATTCGTATAGATGAAATTTTGACAGACGTGATTTTCAATGCCTCTATTAAAGTTTTTATTGAACAAAAATCTGAATGCGACAATTCGTTAACGTGATAAGGGTCCCGTCGTTTTTTTGCGAATCTTATAATTTGGGCGTACTGAGACCGAACATAGATTGGCCTCGATTTTAATGAATTATTGATTTGCTTCTCTATAGTGGAATGTACGCAATCCCTCTCGTTCTGCGTGTGACCTGTAAAAAGGTACTTATGGGTAATTTAATTTATTTATGGAAGCCTTCTAACTGCAAAAGCATATACAGCTACCGTATTCTTATTTTTCTGCGGTCCTCCGCAATTTTCGGAGTAATATACGAAATATAGTTTTTGAGTATCATCGCAGTAGCAAATAGTTTTTGAAATTTATTTTAAAACACAACTTCCGATTTCCTCAACTCTTCGATTCCCGTCATCTTCGTGCCAGAAATAACATTCTGTGCGACCATTTTTCAATTCCGATATTGTAAAATTAAAACTGTTTAGCTTCGATTTATAATAAAAAATCGAGACATCCTCTCGACAACTAGGCATGACCGCTTGTACATCATATACCGCCACTATGTAATTTTTAATTGCTTGATTTTCATCTTAATTTTTATTTTTTTGTGACAGTTCCTTTTCTCGTTGATGTTAATCGTATTTCACTTTTAACGTGTCTTTCTCGTCGTTTTCCGCATTTTAAACGATGTGCAGAGTTCTCCTTGGTCTTTTTTTGATATAAAAAAAACCTATATTATGTATAATCTTCTGTAAATATTCTATGATACATTAGATAGTTTACATACGGCACCAAGTTTTATGCAGTCATCTTTGTAATCTCTAAACAAATCCGATACAGATCGTCCTCCGTCAACGAATCTACGAGCGGTTTGAGCACGAAGGTAATGTGATTCAATTTGCGGGATTGACTCAATGTGTTTACGAACACCTTCTTTTAATTCTGGGGCTATGACCTGGTGGTTATTGTGTTTGCCTCATAGGTCAGGTTCAAGAAAACCCAAGTTGTTTCTCTTTGTTATAATTGTTCTAATTGGACGGTCAGTTATATCCAATGTCGATTTTAAAAAAATGTTTGCACATCCTAACAAGCACATTGTCTAATTTTCTTGTTTAATTTTCTGTGGTTTTGAGTACACGAATATCGATACTTTGGCTTAATTGTAGTCATAAATCTGGCAATATAACTACGCTGGAATCGGCCAGCATCCAGTACTTAAAAAAAATTTCATGTCATTAAGATTCGCTTATTTTCGTTGTGCAGCCTAGTTTGCATTTTTCTCCACATGAAGGGCGCAATTTTCTTGCTTCGTACATTTTCCTACTTTTTGAAGCGGATATATGGGTTAATTTTTTTTTTTTTTTTTTTTTGTTTACGAGGTGAGCTATACTAGCCCTGTGCACCGCGACCATTAAGGTCTATTGTGCATCTCCAGAAGTTTCACGTAAAGTGGAGATTCAAGTCCTTGATAAACGCCACCAGCTCATGCATATTTAAAGGGCCGACGTTAGGCCACTGTATTGTGTATGCATGGAGGAATTTAAGTCTTTTATGGATTATAGCATCACACATGAATAGTATATGTTCGGATATTTCCCTTTCCAGGTTGCAAAATATACAACAGTCTGTAGGGGACTTTCCCATTTCCTCCAAATGTCCATTAAAAGGGCCATGTCCTGTTAAGTACCAGGTGAGGGATTTTAGAGACTGTCTATCCATCTTGAATGCCTGATCTAAACGACTAATATCATAGCTTAATAGTTTTTTGGTCTGTCTCATCCCAATGGAGGACTCCCAGAATATTTTCGTATGTTTTTGTTCCCAATTCGTTATGCCATTTGCCAGATGGCTCTTGGAGTAACCAATACTATGCTCCGGGCCAACGAGAGGCTCTCCGCTGTCTCTTTTGCACAGCGGTCTGCCGCCTTCTTTCCCTGTATATCGGAATGGCCGGGGGACAACAAAAGGGTTACTTTGTTCTCCCTGGTAAGTTCTAGAAGGTTGCAGTAGCAGCTTCAGATTATTTTGGAATCGAAGGCAGATGCTCCTAAGGCAAGCAATGCCGCCTGGCTGTCCGAGATTATGTAAATCTCGGTTTTTCTATATTTTTTTGTGAGACATCGAAGCACACATACCTCGATCGCACAAATCTCTGCTTGGAAAGCTGTGGGGGTTTTACCCAATGGAATACAGAGTTCGAGACCCGGCCCGATTATACCCGCACCAGTGCCCACCCCTGATTTTGAACCGTGTAACGTATCCACGCGTTACAAGCACTGCCCTCCGTAGCTGTGTAATGATACCTTTATAAATATATTTGTGATCGATAATCGATTTCCCCTTTGGATACTGATGATGAGATTGATCGTTTTCGTTTTGCAGGAGAAATTTTATTTTTATTTTAGGCAGTTGAGAATATGCTGTGAAATAAATCGGATGGACGATAGTGTTATTATTTATTTTTTTCTTGAGTCTTGATATCGTTTGGATAGTGATTTGAAATAAAGATTCAAGCTAAGACGTTTTAAAATAGACAATTTGGTATATAAATTCCGAAAGTGAAACAGTTATTCACGTTATCTAATTTTGTTTGGTATACACATAATTATGTTGTATATGGTAATACATTTGTGACTAGTTTGATTTGATGTGCACAAATTTTGGCAATTCAGTTACCAGTGATTTGCGTTATTAGCAAAGTAAACTAAAAATTATATAAATTTACGTAATTTGTGAACATTTTATTTAGAATTTATATGTAATTGTTCTAATATTTGAATTATATAGAAGTGATAATTGTTAGCCATTCGTGTAACAAATCAGTAAACTGGTTTTCTTTACCCATGTGGAAGGTCGTTCTAAAATTGGTGTAAAGTACCTTCAACAACGGATTTAAATGATACAAGATGATTATTAAACATGCATATTTAACAGTAATCATTTTTTTTCGATCATTTTCCGATAATCAATTATACCTAATTAAAATACGTAAATAAAAAACTGAATTATAAAATATCTATATACTCGTAATACCTATAATTAAAAGTGAAATAAGAACATTTACATAAAGTGCTAATAAATAATGATGAATTATTTAATTCATCAAATTAAAAGATATCAATTAAAATAAGTAACCTACAATTGTTGATATATTGCTTGCGTTACCCGTTAATATATGGTATACATACTACAGCAACAAATACAAATAATAAAAAAAAAAATGTCATCATCAACGAAGCAGATCTCTCCAACCTTCATCATTGTGGATACTGCAAAATTATCATACGAATTCGATAAGTAAAAATTTCTATTTATTTTGTAAAAACTTATACTTTTATTATTATCATTATTTTTATTATATTATTATTTAAGTTTTCTTCTAATTAAATCAAAACTAGTGTTAAGTATTAGGATCTTAGGTATACAGTACGCGTACATATGGGTTGGGGTAAATTTTCTTATCTAATTTTCTTTGTTGGCAATTTAACGTTAATTATTGGTAACTGAAATATATCAATTATGTATAAATTTCTAATACCAAGCCAGTTTATTTTTTTTTATTATTATTAATATTATGGTTTATGAGACAACGGTGAAGATGCGTTGAATCAAGTCGCGTGGTGTGTGTGCTGCGGTCAGGTAAGTAGGGGTGCAGGAGTCGTCAAACGTCGAATTAAAATTTTTTTTTTGGTTGTTTTCGTCATCAATCCAGCAATGGAACTCATGGGAACACAATAAAGCCCACGACATAGAATAAAACCTCTCCGAACTGAGCTGAGGGCTAAGATGACCTTACTTCCCATGCCATTGATATCGTTTATGTCTAACGAGTACTAAAATTTAGTATTCCGTTACAACCGTCAGTGTACCATATGGAGGCGTGACGGGGTAAGGAGGAGATGATACTCCCCGCTTGTTACCTGTCGGGTATTTCAATCGTGAAATTACTCCGGCAGTCAATAGTTTCAACCATTACGTCTGATAGTTGGATTATTTCCTCGCCCAGATTCAATTTGTCCAGGATGCTATTATGCCCTGGTCTAATAGTTTTAATTTGAGATGTTATTAGATTGACTGTCCTTAAACCAGCTACTCTTTTAAGGTGCAAATGTAGTGGTGAGAGACCCAATAGCTTCTCAAGAGCAGCTTGCAGGTTTTCATTGCTCCCGTTACACTCAAACAAGCTAGCCTTTGGATCCTATCCAATATTGAGCAGGCACCACTTTGCTCTGTCTTAGGCCACCACACAAACGCCGCATAAGAGATTATTGGTCTTACGATGGTTGAGTATAACCAAAGTGCCATTTGGGGATTTAGACCCCACGTTTTGCCAATCATTCTTTGGCAGGTGAAATGCGCCCTATTTGCCTTGTTTGTGATATATTTTAAAAACGGGTTCAATGTCAGTTTCTAATCAAGGATCACTCCCAGGCACTTAACCTCCGTCGCCATTTGGAGAATTTCCCCATTTAGAGATAGAGGTGGGAGAATTGTTTTCCTCCGATTTGTAAAGAAAATACAAATAATTTTGTTGGGGTTTACTCTAAGGCCCGTCTCAATACACCAGTCGCTTACCAACTCGAGGGCATATTGCATTCGTTCCGCTATTGTACTCTCGAATTTCCCCCTGACCATTAAGATTAGATCGTCCGCGTAGGTGATATTCGAGAAGTGAGCATTTTTTAATCTTATAAGTAGTCCATCCATCACGAGTAGCCACAAAAGGGGTGAGGGCACTCCCCCTGGGGAGAACCCCTGGTAGCCTCAATCGTGATGGTTTTATCACCGAAGGAGGCCGTTATCCTCCTGTTTCTAAGTATATTGATTATCCACCCTATGGTGGAGGAGTCTATTCCCCTTGCATGTGCTTGTTCTTGAATCATTTCGAACTTGGTATTGTCAAAAGCCCCTTGAATATCGATGAAGGAGCATAACAAAACCCCTTTGTTCCGAAGTGTATCTTCGATATTTGTTGTCAGCTCGTGAAGCGCTGTTTCTGTTGATCTCCCAGCCTGATATGCATGTTGGCTGGGATCTAGAGGATGCCTTAGGAGGCATTGGATCTAATATGTAGGCCAAGTATCTTATCCATGGTTTTCTGAATAAAAGATGTGAGGCTAATGTGTCTATAAGACCTGACGTCCTCTGCGGATCTTGCTCCCGTTTTCGGGATAAAATCACCCGCACCTCCCTCCAGCTTCTTGAAACATACTGTAAGCTGTAGCTGGCTCTAAAGAATCTAATAAAATAAGCCAACAGTATTTGTAGGCCTTGCTGTAAAAATGCAGGATATATAGAATCCCCTCCAGGCGATTTAAGGGGACCACAGGAATTGGCGGCCCACCTTATTTTTCCGGGAGTGAAGATATCTCTTGAGAACCTGTAAGCTTCCCTTGGAATCAGGTAGTGATGCTCGCTATTCACATCGAGGTCTTCCTGGCCTCCAAGGACAGTACACTCTGGGAAATGGCCGTTCACCAGGCATTCGAGAGTTTCCTCTCTGGATCTAGTTGTCTCTCCATTCGGTTTCCTTACAGATCCCAACGGATTTCTGTGGTCCAAGGAGAGTGCCTTCTGGAGTCGACAAGTCGCAGGGAGCTTATGTATTTATTCACAGAAGTCTCTCCAGCTCGACCTCTTGCTTTTCCTAAGAGCGACGTTATACTGGGTAAGAGTCATTCGATACGTTGTCCAATCGTCTGTCCTCTTAGGCCTGTTGAAAAGTTTACGAACTTCTCGTCTTTTGGTTTCCAGGGTGTGGTTCCACCAAGGAACGTCCCTTGTCCCCCTAATACGAACCATGGGTGAGCTTGAGTAGTAGGCATCAATAATTGCCTCGGTGACATTGCTTGAAACTCTATCGAGATCCTCAATAGAGTTGATGTTGGTCTGTAGACCAGTTACGTTATCATAAAGTCTTTCATTATAGACTGGTCAATTAGTACGTTTTGGTATTCTTAATACCGATTCTTGTTTTGAAGGGGTTTTAATATCATACCTGATATACATGTGATCCGAGAAGGATGCTTTCTTTGACACATGCCAGTCCAGAATTGTACCAGAGGTACCATGTCACACAGGGTAAGATCTAGCACCTCCTTCCTGACTGCATTCACAAAAGTCGCATCGTTCCCTTTGTTATTAATAATTATATTTTTTGTTAAACAAAATTCAAAAAGCTGCTCACCTCTGATGTTGGTGACTTCCCCAGACTATGTGGTGTGAATTTGCATCGCAACCGATGGTGAATTTTTGGTGATGAGTCGTGCAGTAATTAACGAATCTCTGTACCGGTTCTGGAGGTGGGTCGTCTTCGTCCCCGGGAAAATATGCCGAAGCACAGTTGAGCGTGCTTCGGCCTCCTTTGGGTAAAAGCGTCTCTATCGAGATCGCTGTTACGTCCCTGGCAATAAATTCATTAATGGAGAATATATTAAGTGTCGAGCGACAAAGAATTGCTGTCCTCGGCCTATCCACTTCTGTGTTGTAAATTAGCTTACCTGTTCTACTCGGTAAACCTTTGATTTTTCCATTGTGGGCCCACGGCTCCTGAATGAGCGCTATGTCCCAGTTCTCTTGCTATTTTGTAAAATTAATTTTTGTAAATCTATTGTAAATTTTAAAAATTCTAATTTGCAACCGCCGTTGCTGTTTATCGTTAAGGAAAACCCAGTAAGACTCGGGAGTTGCGGTTTAATTGGAGAATGCAGAGATTCAAATGTGGGAAATCCTGATGAAATAATTCGAGATGAAGATGCGGACTGCCTAATCGAACTGAATGGCTGGTGCCGTGATCGTGGCGTTAAACGACTGTGTAATTTTCATGTTATGTTATTAAACTCTTTTAGTGCATCTCTGTTATGAATGAGCTCCTGCTCAAAACAGAATGTGCCAAAAGTTTGTACTAAATCAATAATAATAAATAAACTGCGAAACTCTATTAAGAAAAGACGGCTTAGGTTATAAGTGGCCGCCTTGGATTGATGAAGATTTATCTGCAAACATCTCAAGGATGTGTGGTGTGTTGAATGGTGCATCATCTTCCCGTTTATTTTGCCATGGGCTCTGAATAGCCTTGTTCTCCCTTTTTGCGCTGTAATTGTGCCACCCTGCCCCTTGGGCTCAAATCGTGGCTTTTCCCTTCTTACTCTGGCTCGGTCTTGGCCTTGTGACACCTGATGTGCTAGGCCTATTCGTCCTGCCATGCTCAGTGGCAACTCTGGCGCGTTCCACGTCTTTCGCCGCCGCCATCTTTGGTGGTTCCGGTCTACTCCGCACGACCGCTCTTGTGGTGCACCCATCCCTTGCTCTCTCCTTTTTGGGGCGAAAGTGTACGGCACCGAATATCCAATTTAGTCTATAATTGGAGCCTTTAAGGATCTCCATCGTTTTGTGGGAAACGGACATCGTCACCTGGAGGAGGTCGCCCTCTCGCTCCTTCCTCGCCACAACCTTCCAACCCGTTCCTCTCAACTCTTTATTCTGAATCGCCAACCGGCGAAGTATCTCCTCATTTGTCTCCTTGCCACAGCGTGGCAAGTGTATACGAAAAAAAATTTGGAGCGAGGAAGCTCGTCCTCCCTGACCACTTTGATGGTTGCCCCCTCCCATAGCTTTAGTTTAGGTACGACGGCTGTAAGCCACTCCGCCGTGTCCTCGTCCGCACAGTTAACTGTGAGCCATCCGTTCCTAGTACGGCAGCCCAAAAAGTTGGGGCTGACTCCGTCTAGCGGCAGATCTGCCATTGTTTCCATAATGGCATCCTGGATTTCCAAGATCTGGGTAATACCCAGCTTGACATCTAGGAAGCCTTGGTCGATGATTTCCAACCTGATTGATTTGGTTGTTTGGCTGCAGCTGGGTACGGTCGTATTCCTAGGACCCACACTCGCCTCGACTTTGGGGGCACCTTCCGCTCCCTTTGGTGAAGGGCTGCACCTCTTCTCCCGTTTTTGTGCTAGACGCTTGGGGGTGGATCCGTCTGACCGGCTCAGGTTGTTCGTTTCATTTGGATCTCTGCCTTTTATCTTCATTCGGCACTGCTCCACGGCGACATCGTGAGGCACACCTGACTGTTTTAAGTGGGCCAGGCGCTTCCTTGCGGCACCGCTAAGGCGTGGCCTTGTTTTGGTTTCGAGCTCCATGCCCGCGAGATTCTCTCTGACCTCTGTTGTTGTTGAGGTAGATTGGGTCTCAACCTGTACTGGCCAATAAGTACCATGAGTCGGTGAGCCAACCACGGTATCCATGCTAGAGCAATTGCTCTCGCTATCAGAACATTTTTTTCGGTAGCAGAGCCTGCTAGGTCCTTGCCATCTACCGAGATTGGTGCGTTTAGAGAAGCACCGCCCTCATTAATTTGTATATTACTTGTGTCCATACAATAGATCTTATTTGAGGTAAGAAGGTCCACCACAGCAGCGCCTCTTACTGTGGTAAGGCTAATTGAAACCGGAGGTCGCCAGGTATCCGGAGTTCCGTGCTAGAGACCAACTAACCCATGATCATTCATCCCCCGGCGCACGTGTCTCACCTTGTCTTTGGGATTTTTTGTCAAGGTTATTTCTTCCTTTAGCGTCGTACTTTAGCCTGTTGTTCGGTAAACAGAACAAATAGCTACCGGTGGTCACCACGGGGAGGTAGCACGTACACTTGCGAACCGTGATTAGGTTACCCCTCACGCGATCGTGGGCCCCAGGCAGGATTGCCTAACACATGACCAGAACAGCCTGCTTGAGCTCACTCTACTGAAGGTTACGGAGCTGGTAATTACTACACAGTTTTTGTTCCTCCCTTCACCAGACGCCTAGACCACCTCTTAACTGGGTTAAGTTATATAACCCAGAGTTTCTGTTTAATTTCGTCTTTTTGACGTTCCACCCATTAGGCTTCGCCTTCATTTTCTTCCCTGTCTTTTTTAACTTATCTTCTAATTCACTAACTATTTCACATCGAACAATTCGGTTAACTTCGTTATCTGATTTGGCGTATGAAGATTTCTCTGAAGCTTCGTTAGACGAAATTGATCCTTCTGAATCGTTGCTTCATCTACGGTGAGATGTTTTCTGTAATTTTGCTGCCTTGTAAGAAAATTTTGGATTTTTAGAATCATAAAAATCATTATCATCGCTATTGACTGAAGAACTACTGCATTTTGATGATCGGCGGAAGCAAAGCTTAGTGGGATTTTCAGAATTGACCGTTAGAACAAATTTAGAAGAAGTAGCCTCCATTGTTGGTAATATTTCTTGAAGTAGATGCGATCGATCCTCAGAAATTTTACACTGTATATTGTTATTTTCAGCTAACGTTGGAAGAACTTCAGCTGATGTCAGAATTTCTAATTTCGAACTATAACCGCTACTATTATGTATATGGTTGATTTTCTTTATTGTTGCTTAACGTTGGTGGAGATTCGTCTATGAGAAACGCAATAGTTTTACAATTTTGTTTTATTTATATATACATAATAGTAAAACTGTCTTATCGTTTGTAGAAATTAATGTAATTTGTGCATTATTAGAAGTAGAAGCACACTCTTCTTCTTGAAGTTTTTCCTTTTGCTTTTCTAGTGAAAGTTTTACCATTAAGCCGCCTCCGACTTAAAGCTATTTTTGTCAATCTACAAAAATATATTTGAAGCATGTAAGAATTCAAATAAGCAAATAAGGATAACGGACTTTTTCAATGAAAATCTAAAGAAGTAGTCACAACTCTAAAAATAAATTTTAAATTTTCTACAAATATGTAGTTAAAATAACATACCTTGATCAACAAAAACGTCACAATTTGGAACGTGAATTAAAAATAATATAATTTAACACAGAAACTGACACAAAATCAATAATTCAATCAAAAATTAACAGTTGAAATTTCTTTTAATCATCAGGAAAAACGTAACAACTTAAGTTAGGACTTGGAAATAACATTTATTTTAACGGACAAATAAATATGTATATTAAAAACAACTTACTTTGAACAGGAATACCGCAACAACACCAATTATGTCTTGTAATTTAGCTTATTTTTAACGTTGTACAGTAATTAATAGAAAAAGTACGTGTTTTTAGTTTTGCCACTTTTGAAGCGAAGGTGCGATATGTTGTGCGAAATTTGATTTTATATCCTTTTTGGTTATGTTACATTTCCATCGAAATCAACTGAATGTTTATTCGATCGATTTCAATTGATTCAAATTCAATAAATGGCAAAAAAATGATAAAAAAAGTATTTTTCGTCAAAATGAAAAGAAAAAAACAAATAACACAAAAATGTGAATGTGGATATGGTTTTTCGGTCTTGGTATGTTCGGCAAAGTTGTTCGTTTTGACTTGTACAACAACTTTTCTGAAGAAAGCATAACGAAGCGGCATAACGGTGAACAACGAACAAAAATTCCTGTTTTTTACGACATTTTGTATAAAAAGACCCACTGGATGCCATTTTTCATATTTAATTGATCGGCAAAATTGTTGGCCGGAATAATAGGAACAACTTTGCTGGAGAAAGCAAAACGAAAATCTTAATGTTTCAAGTCCTATCAACGTGAAAACTAGTGTATATTTTGACAAATTTTTGAATCTGAGTCAAAACATGTCGAAAGCAATATCTCAAAAATGCGGACTAACCTGGGTGCCCACCTAGAGTGTTATTATCATAAATGCAGCAGCAAATTTGGCACTGATTTTAAATATAGTAGGGTCAGATTGCTCAAGTCGTACCGCTTAAAAAAAGTTTTCAGAAATCTGAGAATAAATTAGTAAACACATACTTACGAGTGTCATTGGAAACCTTAGTAAACCCTGCAATTATTTATTGCAAAAAAATTAAATAGTTGGCCCACATTTTCTTTAAACTTATAAAATTAAAAAAATTTAAATCGGTACGACTAAGGAAACCAGTACCTTAAGTCGTACTACCTATTAAAACCGTTTTGAAATAATCTTCTGAACCCCAAAACTATTTGTAGCACGGGTTACGCGCATAAGTACAGTCGAGCAGGTATAACTATTCACTGTGCTATTTTTGTGGCGGGAAAAGTGATTTTGAAATCATTGAGGTACGATTTAAGCACCGGTACGACTTAGGTGACTTTCCTCTAAATATTTTACTATTTTGAATTTTGTTTAATACCATAATTTTATATAAGAATGGTTTTTATATTAGAAATTACTCTATTATATGACCCACGACTTTTAATTACAATTTTTTTAAGTTTTATACTCACCCACAGCCAGCTTCATTTTCGAAAATTGTGTTTCTATTCTGTTAAGTCATTGCAATTTAATATTGCTCCGAATGCATTACAAACCATGATAAATAATAATCCTCTACGTATTGCTTTGCAAGTTCTGAATCATTTTTGAAAATACATAAAAAAACGCAATAAGTTAAAACTGTTAAGTTTAAACATAATTATTGAATTATTATTTAAATGCTCTTAAAAATCAAAACTAAGTGCACATCGGCCATTTTAAAAAGCAACTACATACGAGTACATCCATTAATCACATTTTCTTGTCTAGATTAATACAATGTTCAATTATTCTTTACTTACCTTCCAGATTGAGCAATTCTCATACAGAAATCCCTCGGATATTTAAACATCCTGCAGAAACGTTCAATTATACTTTTTAAATTAAATTGTAAAATTATTGTTATTATTATGCATTTTTTATTTATATTTATAAATTATACAGTTATTCAATAAAGTATATAATATTTATATAGATATAAAATTCTTCGAAATACTTTGTGTATAAATTATTCATATTTTGTTTATTACTATTTATATTCATTGGATAATGATTATATGAAGGTGTTTATTTTTTGTCACGAAATGTTTATTTTCACACCATAATTTTTGTTTTTGTTCACCTCCATTTTATTTTATATTTATTATGTCTGATATTAAAAAAAAAAAAAACTGAAATTTACATATCAATTTATATATTTGTTGGATTTTTTTGGTTCTGATTATCATAATTTGATTATTACACTATTGTTTTATTTCGATTAGTTAAAAAAACAATCAATTGATTTACTTGTAGTAGAGAAACTATTGACTAGCATAGGTTACTCCAAGAGTATACTGATAATTATCTTTCACAACCGCATATTTTAACTTTTTGTTTTTGGATCCAGTAAATTAAAAACAAAAAAAAAATCGTTTATCATTCAACCTATTTAATTTTGGAATATCGTGCCAAATAGATAAATAGAAAATTATATGTATTTTGAATCGAAAACAATTTCCGAATATAAATCGATTTATTAACTAGAATCGAGTATATTGGCGACATTTAGTAATTAACGATAAATTACTAAATGGTAAATTTGATATTAAATATCTTTATCTCTATTTAAATATTTTTTTATTAATTGGATATCATTAAAATGCCTTTTGCTGTTTAAATGTATGTATGTATAATTTACTAATCTTTCCAACTTTAAAGCTGAACAACATATAAAGATACTTATCTCATCAATTGAATACAATGCCAGAAATCATTAATAAGTATGATCTACGATCGAATGTTTGTAACGACAAACTCTATAAGTCTAGTTGATCTCATCAAATTGTTTGAGATAGACGCCTAATGTCTTTAAGATGATAAATTATAGTATTGACCTCTAAAAATGAAAATAAGTTTGTAAGTTTTTGTTTTGTGTTTGCCAAATATAAAATGTTAATTCTCATTCATTCGTCAAATGTTGCATATTGATACCTTAGAGCACACAAGTGCTATGTCCACTTTTTACAATTTGTAAATAGCAAATTAAGTTTTTAGAATGCTATTCTTTATCATTAATGGTTTTGTTTTTTGGTACTATCGATTTTTCTAATTAATATAATCTTTTAGAACTCTACTCCAAGGATCTTGAGTAAAATTTCCAATTATTTTCGAATTTAGAGATAATTTTTTCATGTACTTAAGCCCGGACATAGCACATTTAAGTATTAGGAAAAATTTCTACTTATTGGACATAACATCGATACCTTAGAGGACACAAGTGCTATGTCAACTTTTTACATTTATAAATAGTAGAGAGAATTGAGAACTGAGCACAAGCAATCCAAAAATTATGGACATAGTACTTTTGCGTGCTTGTTAAAAAAATTATAGAGGACATAATTTTTTTACATTTCTTAATTTTGCCGAATGTTTCATTAAGATTTAGAAATAACACATCTGTGCAATTGATGCAGCTCCTTATCCCAAATTTAGAGATATAAAAAAGTAGATATTAAGAAAAAGAGGACATAGCACTTGTGTGCTCTAAGCTAAGGTATCGATATGATGTTTCCATAGTTTTGTTAATAACGAATTTTTTTGTTTAATGTATGAAATGCCCCAGTAATAGCTTTTCAACCACAAAAAGTAATCGTGTTCTGTAATCAAAAATGCGCGGGAAAATGTTACATGTTTTTTCATCGGAAATACGTTGGAACCATCTTAATATCTATGGAATATTTGCTCGAGGCGTTACCAAATTTCTTAGTTCGCTTTTAAACTTATACCACTGAGCATAATACTATTAGAGGAGTAGTTCCAGATATCTCGTTTTTTACAACAAGCGTTATAAAAATTTGGCTTGTGTCGTAGTATTTAAACGAATTTAACTAAAGATATCAATAATTTTTTTATAGATAGTATAGGAAAAATCACTATTTTACAATTTGTATCGTTCTGTTTTGCAAAGAACCAGTCTATCTGAAGATAAACAGATTTTTGTTTTTGTTTCATGATAACCTTGTTTGAGCAACATTTTCATGAAAATAAAAAAAAATATAAAACCGATTAGAGTTTGCTACGTAGCTTATATCCTAGACACACTGCGATTTAATAAAACCGATTTAGTGAATTTTTCGAGATTAGTCGCAGTGTCTCAACCTCGATTTTAGCTAATCCCTTTGTTTTTGCATAGAATACTTAAACTAGTTTAACTAAATCGGATTTATTAACCACAGTCTGTCTAGGGTTTTAGGGTTGTTGAATTTACGGTCGTATAAAGAAGTGGTTTTCTCCAGTTAACCACTTTTTGTTAAATAACCCGAAATTTTTAGAATAATTGTTTTTCATTTAAATGAATAATTACTTCATTTAATATGTATGAAAAATTGATTGATTTATCGGGTGTAACTAAAAAATTCGCTATCATTTAAATTATTTATTGCCGTAATTACCTTAAATTTGTATAAATTCCAAATGTGATGCATTATCGAAAGTTACCGAAAGGTAAGGTCAAGTATTTAATTCGCTCTGGGATAGATCACGGTTAAAAGGTTTGTCAAGGTCATCGTGAAAATGTGATTGGCAACCAATATTTTCTTATTACAGGATCGTTCAATTAAAGTCGAGACCTTTCCGGGCAGAATTTAGTACGAAAGATTTCCATTAGTAAAAATTACGATATTAACGGTTTTATCGAAATTTTATAAAAAATTTTAATTAATGATCATTTATTGGATAGTCTAGAACGCGTCCGCCATTTTTCTCATATTTCAAATGCCTCTTTTATTTATTTTTTATTTTTTTAACTTTATTAAACTAAATATGTACGATTTTGGTTGACAAATTGTTGCCATTTTTCTTGTAAAACCATAATCCCTTCACTGCAAAATTTCTGTGATCTGTAGGCGATAAACTATTCTGCAGTGAACGAAACAAATGACAGCTGATGGTGCAAAATCAGAACTATACGGTGGATACATTAAAACTTCCCAACGTAGCTCTCTCTAACCTAGGTACCCGTCTTGCACCATACTGTTTGCATGATTCTATCGATTTTTTTTAGTGGTTGGTCGGCCAGAGCGAGGTGCACCTATGACATCGATATTTCGAAAATGAAATCGAGCGAACCATCAACGGGCTATTCTTTTTTATACGACATCATCACCATAAACCGCATACATTTTTGTAGCAGCCCGTGTTGTCTTTCTGTGACAAAAATGACTTGTCAGCCTTCAAACAAATGAAATGTATACCATCAATATTTTAATCAGTACTCATTTACTTACAAACAAAAGCATTAATATAATAAGTACACTAGAAATAAGTTTTTCATAAGTGGCTCTTCAAGAAGTTCAGTGGGCTGGAGTGGAGACCTATGCCCTACCTACTTTTATATTAGTGCTGGATTTTTGATTGGACCACCATTTCGCAGAACAGAAATTCGGTCAAACCTAATGTGTAAAAAATCTCAGACAAAAGGACGATTATGAAATTTGAATTCATCGATCAAACACTTGAGTAAGACAGGTTCTCTTTTGTTATCAGTATTAATTTTGCTCCACTCAGCCTTTGGAGAAGTGTATAAAAAAATTAAGTTCTGATTATAGTTAACTTAACAAATATATTGCACAGACATTTTCGTTTAGAGTTGACTTTAAAACCTAAGCTGCTAAACTTTTAAATAAAAGTTTTCTCTAATTTGAAAGTACATAATAGTTGCCTTATATACTTACAATTAATTATTAAGGGTATTGCGTGTTAATTTTCAAGGAATACCTGTAGGTTTACTTATTCCTATAGTAGTTCTTTTGATAATTAAATTCTATTTATTTATGTAAAAAGTTTGGTACTCATTTTGTGACAATTCAGTAAATAAAATTTAAATCTAATATTCAGCTAATTTTGTTGTTCTCGAGTACCTATCGGTCTTCATCTGCGTCTTTTCCGCCGAAATCCTAGACGTGACAGGTGCTGTTGTTTGTACCCTTCTCTTAATCATAATTTAAATGCTCTCCATTATTCATTATAACTGCGCATTAAATAACAGCCATGACATGTTTTCGAGAGCTACACGAGAAATACCACCTCAGGCAAGCTACTGCGATACCCAGGATCACTTGAGTACCGAAAAGATTAATGCTTGTTGATATGATCTTAGCGCCCCACCTCTCCTGTCGCCATTTTCAACCAAAAAGTAATCCACTAGAAACCTACTTTTTCATCGTTAATTCTCAAAAGTTGTTTACTTTTGGTAAGACGCTGGGAAATAAGCATTCCCCAAAGTTATTCATTTTTCTAATATTATTAATTCTGGCCATTCTAATAAAGATACATTTTGAAACTAAACTCAAGTCCCATGGTACCCAACCTAGTAAATCAAGTATACAAGGAAGAAGAACAAGGATTTCCTTTCTTTGTTCATAGTTTTTAGTTCTTTATTGGGAGATCTTAGGTGTTTGCTAAAAAAAAAAACAGTAATTTAAAACTATAAGTCAACCAAGAATCAATAACACAAATAAATTTTACATACTGAAAAAAAACCGAATTAAAAGCACTTATTTGTTATTATTCACTCTACCAATTTGATTTCTTAGAGAATTATGGTTTTGGTCAGTTATGTAGACTAAACTACAGTATGTTTCGCAAGAAAGTATCTCAAAGAAAACACGTTTTTTTGTATATTATAAACTGACATCCCCTAGTGCTAACTTACACTTAATTTGGCCTCATTATTCACGTATTTTCGAATGTTTTTGAGAACGCGAACAATCTGCTATGTGATTATTGTTATGTTTCTTGTAAGCCTAGCCTTTTAAAGACCCCAGTTTCGTTTTCACAAATTAGTTTTTTTTCCAATGTGCCACTCTTTCAACAATAGTTTATACTATACGTGTACCTATTTTTAATGTCGAATTCTCCAAACCTTGCAACCTTGCAACCTCGCATATAGTTTTTGCGTTGCATGTCTTTGGCATAAGATCACGCCTTCGAATAATTTACGACCTATTTTTGATAATATATGTTTCTTGTATTCATGTTTCCTGAAAATTGTACCCAAATGGGAAATAAGGACAGTACATTTCATATAGCTACTAGAAGGGGTACCCGGCATATACCTTAAAAATATTAATATTCGTGACAACACAGACTTCAGAGAATAATAGTTTATGCGTAAAAAAATAGTACTGTATTACACTTGCTCAGCAAATTGATTGCAATTCATATATTTTATTGCTTTTTGGGAAACAATGGGCGCATCTAGCACACGTAGAGTCTACCGAAAATACGTAGACTCTACAAGTCTACATGTGCTGGATGAAAATATCTCAGTAAAAATATGTAGACTCAACGAGTTTTATTGAGACTAAACATTTTAGTCTACATTTTTATATAGATTATTTTGGTTTGAGACTTGGATTTTTTTTTGACATTTGTATTACTATTTCATATTTATAAACCAAAAATAAACATGGAGGATGATCAAAAGGATTCAATTTTTTTAAAACTTCCTCCAATTTAATTATTTGGTAAAAATTAAAAACAACTCACAGAAAAATGTCAATTTAATTTATTTCGAAATTTCAACAAGTTATCCAATACAAAAACCAAAGTAAACTCGTAGATATTTACATTCAGCACATGTAGAGTCTACAAATAAGATTAGTCTACATTTTAGACTATTATTGTATTATTTGTATGCTTGGTTTTTTTAACATAAATTAAATCTGAACTACCCGGTGTCTACACTATGTAAATTCACTGATATTTCCTATCAGTAATTTTATGTTTGAATATGTTTTTTTCAATGTATTGACAAATATCTATCCAAAAAATATCATAGCTGGGCATTTCACTATCATAATAACATCTTCAAATGTCAAACAAAATTGTTTCAATGCTATGAAAAAATGGAGGTGTGGTCAACACACGACTTTCTTTTACGAACAGAGAATTTTGAGAAATTTTATTTTTTTTATAAATTTTTTTTTAATTTTTTAATTTTTAAATTTTTAAATTTTTTTTTTTTAATTTTTAATTTTTTATATTTATTTGTTTTTAATTTTTGGAAACATTTTGTTTCAGTAGTTTTTTGTAAACCTTATACTTTTTAAGATATTTGCAAAACAAATTTTCTGGACCAAGGGAGTGGCCACTTCCGGTTAGCCGATTTGGAGTAAAATTCACTGGAACCTCCCAATTTATCAAAAAAGCTTAAATCTGAAGTTTCAGTTCGATTGGTTAAACCATCTGGGCTGTAGAGAGGACACAGACAGACTGACAGACTGACAGACAGACAGACAGACACCATTTCGAAACCCACTTTTTCGGACTCAGCGGACCTCAAAACAAATAAATCTTTAAAAATCTGAAGGTCCAAAATTTTCATGATTACTATACTTTATTTTACTAGAGTAAAAGAAAGTAAAATTAGTTGTTTTTTAACACTTGCCAGTTGTCGTTAGGTTAAAAATAAATTGTCCAAGTAATTTTTTCAGAAAATTGTACAATATGGAGAACCACCACCTTGTCCAAAAGCTTCATTTCGTCGTACAAAACTCAAGTTTGTTTTATCGTCAACAACAGCGCTTCCAGATTTTTTTTTTACTCGGTTTTAATTTTTTATTTTATACATTTCGAAGATTCCTTATTTTTTTCCTAACGTTTTCAACATTTACGGTCATTTCGTCCGCTAATTTTTGTAAGCAGAATTTTTTATGGCGACCCGTCTGTAATTTTTATGGGTTATCTTCCATAAAATTTCATTTTTGCGGTACAAGTCGATTAATTGTACTGTACTTTCGGTATTAAAAGACATTTTTTCAACTTGAGAGAACAATTTCAAATGGCAAAACAAAGCCACTTTCTTATGACATTTCATAATAATTTACTAATAGAATTACGTAAAAAATAGCCTCCTGATAATTTGCTAATAGTGTCAAAATGCGTATAAAGCTGGATTTATATTATCAGTTCCTTTCAGTTCCTACTCGTATCGTGTCAGCCATCATCAATTTATATTATCCGTTCCTTTCAATTCAGGCATTTTCTTCGTATCTTTTGGTTACGTATAGAGTAAAGATAACACAAAAAATACAAAAATGTTTTAGTAGCAAATTACAATTTTTGTTTGTTTCGTTATTCTTTCGTATTTTTTCGCCTTCAGATATCAGACAAAACATTCTTTTCAACAATATGTGTCTGTGTCGGTACGAGTAGGAACGGATAGGAAAGGATAATATAAATACTCCTTTAGAAAATATATGTAACAATGTTTTTTTTGTCTGACACGATACGAGTAGGAACTGAAAGGAACTGATAATATAAATCGACCTTAATATACACACACATTTGCATATACACACGGATTTGCATAGTAGACAGCGGGTAAGTGATATAGGAAATATTACTAAATTGTCGCACGATTTATCGGATTCAGAACATGACAAAGCGTTGATGATTTTGTGTAAATAGAATCCCCACCACGTATTACTTTGTTTGTAGAACAACTAATAAATAATTACAACTCCATAGAATTCCAACCAAATTTTAGAATGTCTAGAGAGGCGTTTGAGAAACTTCTTGTTGTTTTCAATTTGAAACTACACTTAGTGCGTGTTGGGGACAATTTATGCATATCGCCAGAAAAGCAATTGCTTGCGGTAATATGGATCCTTGCTACTCCCGATTCAAATAAATCGGTTGGTGAAAGATTTGATTTGGCAATATTCTTTCGGATAGTCGATTTTTTAAACCTCATTATTTACATTTGATTCATAAATTTTCCAGACGCTACACGAAAAATGGAATTAAAGAATCATTTCGAAATCCAAAGTAGATTGAAAGGAGTGGTAGGAGCAGTTGATGGAACATACATCCCAGCAGAGTACCAGCGGGCTAAAAAATGGCATAAACGAACAGGAAAATTTTCACAACTGTCAATTTACAATCCATTTGTGACCACAAAATGCGCTATATAGATTGTTTTGTGGGCTATCCTAGTTCTGTACACGACAATCGGATTTTTAGAAACTCAGATTTTTATAAGAATGTAAAGCAAAACGTAGCTTTTTATTTTCACCAGGACGAAAGGATTTTGGGCGATAAGGCTTATCCAATTGAATCTTGGTGTATTCCACCATTTATTGATAGAGGATAATGATGGAAAACATCAGACGTAATTAGGATTTCTTAATGCATTTTATTTATATAATTAATCTTAAATTTATACATTTTCATTTATAATAAAAAAATTAAAATTAAAAACAATTATTTCTTTATAATTTATCTATTAATTTCAACATTTATTCCTTATGTTCCGCAAGTGCTCGCTCCTGTAACTCTAACTGCCTTTCAGTAAGTAAATTGGCCGTTTTTAATTTAGCAATTTTTTCTTTATGCCGTTCTGCACTTTCCTTACGGCAATGATTTCAGCCACGGTTATTCGCTGTCGTTTTGTGTTTGGATCAATTGTGACGTTTTCGGCGTTTTGTACTTGAGAATCCTCCTCGTCAATTGACATTTCCGAATCATGCAATGGTATCAGAACAAAACGCGATGATGAGGCTACAACTGGTAACCCAATACTATGGCTTTTTCCAAAAATTTCGTCCATTTCTCTAGGGTACTTAAAATTAACTGCTATTTCACCACTATATTTTTGCTTAAGAGATGCAAATTTCCATTTACAATGGTGTTCCCTGAAATTAAAGTTTTGTTGGCAAAGGGTAGCAGATATCTTTTGGTAAATTTGCGAGCCTCTAAGACCTCCTTTAATGGATTCTTCGTGGTATTTTTTATAGGCATCTATTAGTACTAAAAACGCGTTGCGATACTAATTTACTTTTTCTGGAATTGTGATACCAAGTAGTTCTTCGTTAATATTGCACCCCGTTTGCCTCATTTGCGATAGGATTACATCGTTCATCTCAACCATTTTTGTCATGCCATCTAACAGAACAAAAGTATTTAATAAATTTTAATTAATTTGTTATAATAAACCACTGATGGCTTTAATTTTAATCTGCCAATTATCTAGCTAATGTATCTAGCTAAAAAATAAATAAATAATATAATTCAACACCATTCATTAATAATAACACAAACTAAATTTTTTTCTTGAAAGAAATTATTGTCTGCATCAACAGCAAATTGATAATATTTTTCCATTTTTTCCAAAAATTTCTTAATATGTATGTAAATATGTATAATGTCACAAAACAATTGCTAATCATTTCAAAACAACATCCACTAACAACACTCGCTACTGCGGTTAAAAAATGTTATGTTGTGTCGACGACAACATATACAGTGAACACCAAGTTGTCATAATATACTGCCGCACTTTGGTGCTCAGTGCACGACCAATTGTCAAAAAATGGAAGTTTTTGTAACATTTTGTTGCACAGTGAACGCACCGCAGCCATGTATGTAATTGATCATTTCCAGAGCTTTATCTTAACATAATTTTAGAATCCCATTTCCATCGTAGAGACATACATCCATACATTTTGAAGTACACCATAAACGGTTATAAAAAGCCAAATTCCACCCTAAGGCCATATTCCAGAATATCAGCTAACATTATTTTATAATCCCATTTCCATCGTACATAAATAAATGTTGGACTAAGTCCTAATCGGTTAAGGAAAAATCAGCAAGTTCCTTCCTAATTAATTTAGAAATCGGTTTAATTCAAATTTGATCCTTATTCCGGAGTTGTATCGAAAATTCATTTTAGCATCCCAGCAAACATTTTTTTTTGTAAAATCAAATTTTTAGTTTTAAGCCCCAATTTCACTGTGAAAAATTGACTGAGCTGACTTGAAGTTGGAAGAAGACAAACAAAAATAATCCATCAGAGAGACAAAGACAAAGTATTTTGTTATTGTTTTTTTATAGCAAATTTTATGGATACATCTTGACAACAAACAAAAACATAACCAAGAATTATTAAAAAAAATTATGAATTAGTGTTAATTCGAGTATTTTCACGTTTCAAAATAATCTAAAAATTTAATTATTATTAATACTCATATCAGAATTATTTTATTCAAATTATTTTCGTCATAAAATACAAAATTAAAAAAAATCTTTCCCATAAAAATGCCAAACAATTAAAATTATCAGCGTGTGCGAGAAATGTTTTTCATCGGTACACAATATTTATGTACATGTATTAGTTTGACTGCCATGAAATATTCTCGATTTGAAACTTTTTTTTTAATTTCGACCTCAATGTACTAACACATATACACATTTTTTGAAGGGGGGGGGGGGGGGGGGGGGGTTTAGTCAGCGAAATATTAACAAAATTTTTTATAACAAAATTTTTGGAAAAACTGAAAAAATATTAAGTGTGTGAAAGAGAAAGGAAAAATCTTCGTCCTTGTTAATGTTAATAGATTTTTAAGTTTTCAGAAAATATGGTTAGCGTAATACAAAAAATCAATTTAGATTTCTGTAATTTTTATTTAACTCGTTTATGGAAGTGACATGTTCTTAAAATCGTATTAACTTAAAAGTTAAATCGATACAGAAATTAAAATTTTTTAAAGTTAAATTTTGTGAATATATTACTTAACATCATGTAAACTGAGTCGCTTATTTCTCTGGCTGGACTCTGTTTTAAATTTACTAGGTCATAAATGGGTTGTTGTTGATTCATAATGAGTGTGAAGTTTATGCTAAAAAAAATAACAAAAAATTACACTGTTAAATTAGCTATTTTCCTATTGGAATTTAAATTATATGAAAATTTAAATTTTTTGTAAATTTTGGATTTTTCGTACCAACAAACAGATTCTTTTCATCCTTTTCAGATAGCTGGACCATCTGTTTATCTCGTTAACCAAAAGCAGCCAATTGTGTTGAACATTACTATATTTCAGATAATTTAAAAGTTGACTGAATTTTTAAGGTTTAAATAATTATTTAGCGCCGACACTGGAAATGTTCCGAAGGCCCCGCACATTTCTTAGTATAGCTAAGTCATATAGCGGTCAATGTCACAAAGCCGATCCAATTATGATGAACTATAATATATTTCACAGTTTTTGGAATTTTTAATAATTTTCCATTATTTTAAAAGTTTTATATCGCCGACCGCAGAGCTGTCCACAAGGACTTGCCTATATTTTCGGATAACTTGATCATGTGCCAGTCTATGTGGTCAACCTTATGCAATTGTGATGAACTACTTCACAGAATTTAGAATTTTTAATAATTTTATTGGTTTCAAAAATTGTTGTATCTCCGATCACAGAGATGTCCACAACGTCTGGCCTATATTTTTGGATAACTTGACCATATTCCAGTCTACGTGGTCCATCTTATTCAATTGTTATGAACTATACTATACTTCAAAGAATTTAGAATTCCTAAAAATTTTGTTGGTTATATAAATAATTGTATCTCTGATCACAGAGATGTAGACAAGCTCTGGCCTATATTTTTAGATACCTTGATCATGTGCCAGTCTACGTGGTAAATCTTATTCAATTGTGATGAACTATACTATACTTCACAGAATTTAGAATGTTTAATAATTTTATTAGTTATAAAAATTGTTGTATCTCCGATCACAGAGATGTCCACAAGGTGTTGCCTATATTTTTGGATAACTTGACCATATGGTAGTCTACGTGGTCAACCTTATCCAATTGTGATGAACTATACTATACTTCACAGAATTTCGATTTTTTAATAATTTTATTGGTTTTATAAATAATTGTATCTCTGATCGCAGAGATGTCCACAAGGTCTGGCCTATATTTTTGGATAACTTGACCATATGCCAGTCTACGTGGTCAATCCTATGCAATTGTGATGAACTATACTATACTTCACAGAATTTAGAATATTTATTAATTTTATTAGTTTTAAAAATTGTTGTAACTTCGATCACAGAGATGTCCACAAGGTCTGGCCTATATTTTTGGATAACTTGGCCATATGCTAGTCTACTTGGTTCATCTTATTCAATTGTGATGAACTATACTATACTTCACAGAATTTAGAATTTTTAATAATTTTATTGTTTTAAAAATTTTATCTCCGATCTGAGATGTCCACAAGGTCTGGCCTATATTTTTGGATAACTTGACCATATGCCAGTCTACGTGGTCAATCTTATGCAATTGTGATGAACTATACTATACTTCACAGAATTTAGAATATTTCATAATTTTATTAGTTATAAAAATTGTTGTATCTCCGATCACAGAGATGTCCACAAGGTCTTGCCTATATTTTTGGATAACTTGGCAACATGCCAGTCTACATGGTCAATCTTATTCAATTGTGATGAACTATACTATACTTCACAGAATTTAGAATTTTTAATAATTTTATTGGTTTTATAAATAATAGTATCTCTGATCACAGAGATGTCCACAAGGTCTGGCCTATATTTTTGGATAACTTGACCATGTGTTAGTCTACGTGGTTAATCTTATGCAATTGTGATGAACTATACTATACTTCACAGAATTTAGAATTTTTAATAATTTTATTGTTTTAAAAATTGTATCTCCGATCTCAGAGATGTCCACAAGGTCTGGCCTATATTTTTGGATAACTTGACCATATGCCAGTCTACGTGGTCAATCTTATGCAATTGTGATCAACTATACTATACTTCACAGAATTTAGAATATTTAATAATTTTATTAGTTTTAAAAATTGTTGTATCTCCGATTACAGAAAAGTCCACAAGGTCTTGCCTATATTTTTGGATAACTTGGCCATATGCCAGTCTACGTGGTCAATCTTATTCAATTGTGATAACTATACTATACTTCACAGAATTTAGAATATTTAATAATTTTATTGTTTTAAAAATTGTATCTCCGATCTCAGAGATGTCCACAAGGTCTTGAC
Source organism: Tipula vernalis (assembly GCA_958295665.1). Taxonomy (NCBI): domain Eukaryota; kingdom Metazoa; phylum Arthropoda; class Insecta; order Diptera; family Tipulidae; genus Tipula; species Tipula vernalis. Next base: position 275,621,037 of record OY282558.1, read on the forward strand.
TATATTTTTGAATAACTTGACCATATGCCAGTCTACTTGGTTAATTTTATCCAATTGTGATGGGCTATACTATACTTTACAGAATTTAGAATTTTTAATAATTTTATTAGTTTTAAAAATTGTTGTATCTCCGATCACAGAGATGTCCACAAAGTGTTGCCTATATTTTTGGATAACTTAGCCATATGCCAGTCTACATGGTCTATCTTAATCTATTGTGATGAACTTTACTATACTTCACAGAATTTAGAATTTTTAATGATTTTATTGGTTTTATAAATAATTGTATCTCTGATCACAGATATGTCCAAAAGGTCTGGCTTATATTTTTGGATAACTTGGCCATATGGTAGTGTTCGTGGTCAATCTTATCCAATGGTGATGAACTACACTATACTTCAAAGAATTTAGAATTGTAATAATTTTATTGATTTTATAAATAATTGTATCTCCGATCACAGAAATGTCCATAAGGTCTGGCCTATATTTTTGGATGACTTGTCGATGTGCCAGTCTACGTAGTCAATCTTATTCAATTGTGATGAACTATACTATACTTCACAGAATTTAGAATATTTAATAATTTTATTAGTTTTAAAAATTGTTGTATCTCCGATCACAGAGATGTCCACAAGGTCTTGCCTATATTTTTGGATATCTGGGCCATATGCCAGTCTACGTGGTCAATCTTATGCAATTGTGATGAACTGTACTATACTTCACAGAATTTAGAATTTTTAATAATTTTATTGTTTTAAAAATTGTATCTCCGATCTCAGAGATGTCCACAAGGTCTGGCCTATATTTTTGGATAACTTGGCCATATGCCAGTCTACGTGGTCAATCTTATTCAATTGTGATAACCTATACTATACTTCACAGAATTTAGAATTTTTAATAATTTTATTGTTTTAAAAATTGTATCTCCGATCTCAGAGATTTCCACAAGGTCTGGCCTATATTTTTGTATAACTTGACCATATGCCAGTCTACGTGGTCAATCTTATGCAATTGTGATGAACTATACTATACTTCACAGAATTTAGAATATTTAATAATTTTATTGTATTAAAAATTGTATCTCCGATCACAGAAATGTCCACAAGGTCTTGCCTATATTTTTGGATAACTTGGCTATATGGTAGTCTACTTATTCAACCTTATTCAATTGTGATGAACTATACTATACTTCACAGAATTTAGAATTTTTAATAATTTTATTGTTTTAAAAATTGTATCTCTGATCACAGAGATGTCCACAAGGTCTGGCCTATATTTTTGAATAACTTGACCATGTGCCAGTCTACGTGGTCAATCTTATTCAATTGTGATGAACTATACTATACTTCACAGAATTTAGTATTTTTAATAATTTTATTAGTTTTAAAAATTGTTGTATCTCCGATCACAGAGATGTCCACAAGGTCTTGCTTATATTTTCGGATAACTTGTCGATGTGCCAGTCTACGTAGTCAATCTTATTCAATTGTGATGAACTATACTATACTTCACAGAATTTAGAATATTTAATAATTTTATTGTTTTAAAAATTGTATCTCCGATCTCAGAGATGTCCACAAGGTCTTGTCTATATTTTTGAATAACTTGACCATATGCCAGTCTACTTGGTTAATTTTATCCAATTGTGATGGGCTATACTATACTTCACAGAATTTAGAATTTTTAATAATTTTATTAGTTTTAAAAATTGTTGTATCTCCGATCACAGAGATGTCCACAAGGTCTTGCCTATATTTTTGGATAACTTGGCCATATGCCAGTCTACGTGGTCAATCTTATTCAATTGTGATGAACTATACTATACTTCACAGAATTTAGAATTTTTAATAATTTTATTGTTTTAAAAATTGTATCTCCGATCTCAGAGATTTCCACAAGGTCTGGCCTATATTTTTGTATAACTTGACCATATGCCAGTCTACGTGGTCAATCTTATGCAATTGTGATGAACTATACTATACTTCACAGAATTTAGAATATTTAATAATTTTATTGTATTAAAAATTGTATCTCCGATCACAGAAATGTCCACAAGGTCTTGCCTATATTTTTGGATAACTTGGCTATATGGTAGTCTACTTATTCAACCTTATTCAATTGTGATGAACTATACTATACTTCACAGAATTTAGAATTTTTAATAATTTTATTGTTTTAAAAATTGTATCTCTGATCACAGAGATGTCCACAAGGTCTGGCCTATATTTTTGAATAACTTGACCATGTGCCAGTCTACGTGGTCAATCTTATTCAATTGTGATGAACTATACTATACTTCACAGAATTTAGTATTTTTAATAATTTTATTAGTTTTAAAAATTGTTGTATCTCCGATCACAGAGATGTCCACAAGGTCTTGCTTATATTTTCGGATAACTTGTCGATGTGCCAGTCTACGTAGTCAATCTTATTCAATTGTGATGAACTATACTATACTTCACAGAATTTAGAATATTTAATAATTTTTTTAGTTTTAAAAATTGTTGTATCTCCGATCACAGAGATGTCCACAAGGTCTTGCCTATATATTTGGATAACTTGGCCATATGCCAGTCTACTTGGTCAATCTTATCCAATTGTGATGGGCTATACTATACTTCACAGAATTTAGAATATTTAATAATTTTATTGTTTTAAAAATTGTATCTCCGATCTCAGAGATGTCCACAAGGTCTTGTCTATATTTTTGGATAACTTGACCATATGCCAGTCTACTTGGTCAATCTTATCCAATTGTGATGAACTATAATATACTTAACAGAATTTAGAATTTTTAATAATTTTATTAGTTTTAAAAATTGTTTTATCTCCGATCACAGAGATGTCCACAAAGTGTTGCCTATATTTTTGGATAACTTGGCCATATGCCAGTCTACATGGTCAATCTTATTCTATTGTGATGAACTATACTATACTTCACAGAATTTAGAATTTTTAATAATTTTATTGGTTTTATAAATAATTGTATCTCCGATCACAGAGATGTCCATAAGGTCTGGTCTATATTTTTGGATGACTTGTCGATGTGCCAGTCTACGTAGTCAATCCTATTCAATTGTGATGAACTATACTATACTTCACAGAATTTAGAATATTTCATAATTTAATTAGTTTTAAAAATTGTTGTATCTCTGATCACAGAGATGTCCACAAGGTTGTTACGATACTTCGTAACCATTTTTTTTGTTGTCCGGTTGTATCGGTTTTGGTTGTTCACGCGTGCGGTGTGCAGTTCCTTGTGAGTCACCCGTTTTTATTTAAGTTGTTTTAATGTGGCCTGAATGCCGATTATGTATTTGCATGTTGGTGTTGTATTTGGCATATTGTGTGTGGTGGCCTATTCGGTTGATGGCGATGAGGCGTTTTTTTTTTGTGGTGAATGTGGAGATTGTTTTTTTTTGGTGTAATGGCGAACGATTTTTGTTTTGGATGTTTTTTTTTTGTTTTTGTGACAGGAGAAAAAAGAAATTTTGGTTTGGTTTTTTGATCAGTCGGTGGATAATTGTTGAAAGTAAAACTTGTAAGACAACAAAAAAAAAAAAGTAACAAAACTCAAACACCAAAAACGAGCCATATTTGTTTTTTTAATTGACCGATTGAAAAATAAGTCGAGTAAAGAGTTTACGTCGCTCACAATTGACACAAGATTCCTATTGATTACTTGTGTGGTTAGAAAGGATAATAAGTGAGTTGGTAAAATGTGATTTGTGGAAAACTAGCACCAAACGAAAAAAACAATTTTTTTTCTTGTTGTGAAATGGTTTATTCCACATTGTGAAGAAGCAAATGGATTAGTATAAATTGGATACAATCTCTAAAAACAAACGAAAAAAAACCAATTGTGATTTTTTTTTGTGCGATAAATATTAACGAGGTGGTAACATACAAAACCACAAACACTAAAGTTACGCTGCGGCAAGCTGGGGATTTCGTTGGCGGTTTGGAGTTCCGGTTGACAGTAACGAGTCGAGGTGTGGCGTCTTTTTGAATAACGGGAACGCATGGTCAACCGTTGGCTCATCTGCGTGTAATCGTTTGTATGTGGTATATAATTTTTTTGTTTCTTTTTATATCCTATTTGGATTCGTTATTGTTAAATTATTTTTGGATATTGTTTCTTTAGTTAATTCCCTTTGGGGAAAAGTTTTTTTCCGTTCGTTTTTTTTTATTTCTAGGAAATACCCGAGCTCGTGTATTGACCAGATATTCCAGCAGCACCCCCAGTATCGTCTTCTTGGCGAGGATTACAATTTGTTTTTTTTTGTTTTGAGTTAACTATCGGAAATAATATTCAACCATTATTGTTTGTATTGAAGTAGTTTACCATTGGATTATATTAATGTACCTTTTACATTTTTTCTCATATATACTACTAATAAAACAAATGCATACCAATGTACTTTGTTAAGATGCTAAATGTAAAAAAAATAATGATGGTTTAAATTTTTTGATGATCAGGGAGGCGAGTATGTGAGGTGCGTGATCGGTTCGTGATTTTTCTTTTTGTAGCAGCAACTTAAGTCCCTGCAAGGCTCCATCTTACCGACCCCCCCAGACTGCGCATTAGCCGGCATATGCTGCGGATGGAGATTGCGGGATAATCTGTTTACGATATGTGATCGTTCGGTCGCATATCGTAACAAGGTCTTGCCTATATTTTTGGATAATTTGGCCATATGCCAGTCTACGTGGTCAATCTTATTAAATTGTGATGAACTATACTATACTTCACAGAATTTAGAATTTTTAATAATTTTATTGTTTTAAAAATTGTATCTCCGGTCTCAGAGATGTCCACAAGGTCTGGCCTATATTTTTGGATAACTTGACCATATGCCAGTCTACGTGGTCAATGTTATGCAATTGTGATGAACTATACTATACTTCACAGAATTTAGAATATTTAATAATTTTATTAGTTTTAAAAATTGTTGTATCTCCGATTACAGAGATGTCCACAAGGTCTTGCCTATATTTTAGGATAACTTGGCCATATGCCAGTCTACTTGGTCAATCTTATTCAATTGTGATGAACTATACTATACTTCACAGAATTTAGAATATTTAATAATTTTATTGTTTTAAAAATTGTATCTCCGATCTCAGAGATGTCCACAATGTCTTGTCTATATTTTTGGAAAACTTGACCATATGCCAGTCTACTTGGTCAATCTTATCCAATTGTGATGAACTATACTATACTTAACAGAATTTAGAATTTTTAATAATTTTATTAGTTTTAAAAATTGTTGTATCTCCGATCACAGAGATGTCCACAAAGTGTTGCCTATATTTTTGGATAACTTGGCCATATGCCAGTCTACATGGTCAATCTTATTCTATTGTGATGAACTATACTATACTTCACAGAATTTAGAATTTTTAATAATTTTATTGTTTTAAAAATTGTATCTCCGATCTCAGAGATGTCCACAATGTCTTGTCTATATTTTTGGATAACTTGACCATATGCCAGTCTACTTGGTCAATCTTATCCAATTGTGATGAACTATACTATACTTAACAGAATTTAGAATTTTTAATAATTTTATTAGTTTTAAAAATTGTTGTATCTCTGATCACAGATATGCCCACAAGGTCTGGCCTATATTTTAGGATAACTTGGCCATATGGTAGTCTACGTGGTCAATCTTATCCAATGGTGATGAACTTTATTTATTTATTTATTTATTTACAAAAAATCTATTCTACAGTTTAAAAAAACAACTTAATGAATAGTAACTACATAGTATATTATAATAATTAAAATTTGTACAATACGGAATATATGTCAAAAATATTATAAAATCAAAAATCAAAAATTGCAACTACGAATTTCGTACCGAAAGCATTTTCTCGATTTATCCAAATGAAACAAATGATAATAATGATTGAAAATTCTGGCCATAGAGGCCGTCGGTTCGTTATAGCCATAATTAGTTCTATGAAATTCGATAAATAGAAATTCCCTTTGCCGCAAACTTCAACCCGGCACATAAATGTTCCAGGCAGAAATAAGATTATGGCATCTTATACGACCGTTCAAAGAATCCCCGACAAACATTGCTGACGCAATTTTTCGACGCTTCGCTAAAGTATCAATTCGAAGGCTTTGACACCGATTTTCATACCCTGGAAGATTACGCACTTGCTGCCACATAGGCTGATTTCGATCTGAAAGATAACCAAGCTTTCTATAAATGTAAATGGTAAAACGTTTCTGAATTGATTCCAATCTTTTAATCTGTACTTCATGGTGAGGATACCAAACAACCGCCGCATATTCCAGGTGAGATCTAACTAGAGAAGTATATAAACTAACACATGAAAAAATATCAACAAACTCTTTTGTCATTCTAAAAATAAAACCCAACATATAATTGGCTTTTAATATGATTTTGTCTAGATGTAAAGCAAAAGTTAATTTTTGATCAAAGACTACACCTAAGTCAACAATCGAAGTTACTCTACAAAGTTCTTTACCCTCCAACTGATAATTGAAAACAATCGGATTGGATGTTCTATAGAACGACATGATGTTGCATTTATTAATATTGATCAACAATTTATTCGTAGAGCACCAACGAGATAATGAATTAATTTCTGATTGAAATACTTCTGCGTCATTTAAAGATTGAATATGTGTAAAAACCTTCAAATCGTCTGCAAACAATAAGCAGTTAAAAAATTTGAAAATATTCGGAATGTCATTCACAAATAAAAGAAAAATGATTGGGCCCAAATTTGATCCCTGCGGAACCCCAGAATGGCAATATATATAATCCGATTTGACTTGATTCAATAAAACAAATTGTCTTCTTCCCACCAGGTAAGAACCAATCCATTTTAAAAAATTAGGGGCGACACCAATTTCTGAGAGCTTTTTTATAATGATTGTATGGTCAATTGAATCAAAGGCTTTAGCAAAATCAAAGTAAATCGCATCATCCTGGGCGGCTTGTGAGTCAAGTGATTCAATGGCGAATTTAGTAAATTGTAAAAGATTGGTAGTCGTAGATTTTCCACTGGTGAAACTGTGCTGAAAATCCGAAATAATTTCTTTTGTATGAAATGACAGATGTTTTGTCACAATTAACTCGAAAAGTTTTGGGATCGATGAAAGAATTGAGATTCCACGATAATTGGATACATCAGAGCGGTCCCCCTTTTTGTAAATTGGAACAGTATGTGACACTTTCCAAGCGGTTGGAAAATAACCGTTAACTAACGATTGGTTAAAAATAAAACATAACGGAGTTGCAATATATGATGCAAAACATTTAAGTATTGACGAGGGAATACCGTCAGGCCCACATCCATCATTAAAATCCAAAAGGGAATTACATATATCATCTTCAGTTATAGATAAATAAGGAATATTAAATTGACAATTACTGACAATAGGGTCATCAACAATAAGACTACTATTATCTTTATAAACTGATTGAAAGAAGCTTGCAAAACCTGTTCATATTTCTGATACAGTGCAGAGCTGAACTCCATCATAATTCAGAATCGACGGAAAGCCCGTTGTTTTCCGCTTATCATTAACAAACTTACAAAATGATTTGGGGTTTTGTTTGATATTAGCTTCGATCGTTTTTATGTATTAAAGATATTTAGTATGAAATTCGGATTTAAATTGATCCAGAAGATTGACAAAAATAGATTTGTTAGAGTCACAATCATTGGTTCGAAGTCTGTAAATGGCTTTATTCTTACGGTTATGCAGATTAATCAAATCCGAATCAAACCATGGAGGGTAACTGTAGTTACGTTTCCTTTTCAAAAGTACGAAACGGTCAAAGGCTAGAAACAGCAAATCATTAAAACTTTTTACATTTACATCAATATCATTGTTAAGAAATAACTCATTCCAGCATATGCATCGGAGAAACTCAGACATACCGTGGGAATCGCATGCTTTAAAATCATAGAACGAATCATCCACAGAAAATTCACGACATTTAGCATTAACGTTATCAACATAAAATTCAATTTCGAGAGAATTATGATCTTTATCATTGTTCTTAAAAGATGTCAAAGATTCGTAAACTGACAAATATTCCGTATTATTAACAAAAATTAAATCTAGAAACGAATTATTATCATTAGAATATAAATTAATTTGTTAAAGATTAACTATACTATACTTCACAGAAATTAGAATTGTAATAATTTTATTGGTTTTCAATCTTATTCTATTGTGATGAACTATACTATACTTCACAGAATTTAGAATTTTTAATAATTTTATTAGTTTTATAAATTGTTGTATCTCCGATCACAGAGATGTCCACAATGTCTTGCCTATATTTTTGGATAAATAACCCACGTGCCAGTCTACGTAGTCAATCTTATTCAATTGTGATGAACTATACTATACTTCACAGAATTTAGAATTTCTAATAATTTTATTAGTTTTATAAATTGTTGTATCTCCGATCACAGAGATGTCCACAATGTCTTGCCTATATTTTTGGATAACTTGGCCATATGCCAGTCTACGTGGTCAACCTTATTCAATTATCATAAACTATACTATACTTCACAGAATTTAGAACTTTTAATAATTTTATTGGTTAATAGTATTTGGTCTGGAGACATTTTCTTTTCTCTGCATGAAGCAAATTAAAATTGTGGATATTTCTGTGATCGGAGATACAACAATTTTTAAAACCAATAAAATGATTAAAAATTCGAAATTCGGTGAAGTATAGTATAGTTCATCACAATTGAATAAGATTGACCACGTAGACTGGCATATGGCCAAGTTATCCGAAAAGATAGGCCAGACCTTGTTAACATCTCTGTGATCGGAGATACAATTTTTAAACCAAATAAAATTATTAAAAATTCTAAATTCTGTGAAGTATAGTATAGTTCATTACAATTAAATAAGATTGACCACGTAGACTGGTATATGGTCAAGTTATCCAAAAATATAGACCAGACCTTGTTAACATCTCTGTGATCGGAGATACAATTTTTAAACCAAATAAAATTATTAAAAATTCTAAATTCTGTGAAGTATAGTATAGTTCATCACAATTGAATAAGATTGACCAAGTAGACTGGCATATGGCCAAGTTATTCGAAAATATAGGCAAGACCTTGTGGACATCTCTGTGATTGGAGATACAATTTTTAAACCAAATAAAATTATTAAAAATTCTAAATTCTGTGAAGTATAGTATAGTTATCACAATTGGATAAGATTGCCCATGTAGATTGGCATATGGTCAAGTTATTAAAAAATGCAGACAAGACCTTGTGGACAACTCTGTGATCGGAAAGACAATTTTTAAACCAAATAAAATTATTAAAAATTCTAAATTCTTTGAAGTATAGTATAGTTCATCACAATTGAATAAGATTAATCATATAGACTGGCATATGGCCAAGTTATCCAAAAATATAGGCCAGACCTTGTGGACATCTCTGTGATCGGATATACAATTTTTAAACCAAATAAAATTATTGAAAATTCTAAATTCTGTGAAGTATCGTATAGCTCATCACAATTGGATAAGATTGACCACGTAGACTGGTATACGGCCAAGTTATCCAAAAATATAGGCAAGTCCTTGTGGACAGCTCTGCGGTCGGCGATATAAAACTTTTAAAATAATGGAAAATTATTAAAAACTCCAAAAACTGTGAAATATATTATAGTTCATCATAATTGGATCGGCTTTGTGACATTGACCGCTATATGGCTTAGATATTCTAAGAAATGTGCGGGGCCTTCGGGACATTTCCAGGATCGGCGCTAAATAATTATTTAAACCATAAAAATTCAGTCAACTTTTAAATTATCTGAAATATAGTAATGTTCAACACAATGCTTTTGGTTGCTTTTGGTTAACGATATAAACAGATGGTCCAGCTATCTGAAAAGGTGTAAAGAACCTGTTTTCTGATGAAAAGAATTCTGTTTGGTGGTACTAAAAATCCAAAATTTACAAAAAATTTAAATTTTCATATATTTTAAATTCCAATTGGAAAATAGCTAATTTAATAGTGTAATTTTTTGTTATTTTTTTTTTTAGCATAAACTTCACACTCATGATTCATAAGACGTGGAAATCAACATAGAATCAATGGCACTGCACATCAGGAACCATTTGTTGAAACTTTAAAGGTTTATTCATTACTGTATCACTGTCCACTTAAATTCAAGCAAGTGGATGTTATACTAAGGCTGTTGAAGGTTAAAATATAAATAGATTGATTGGTTGAACTACAGAAAGGAATTTCTTGAAAAACGGCTAAGTTACCCAAATTGCATCTCTGGGTGTAAAGTTCATATCGAATCAGACAAACTCAAACAAAACTAATTTCAATACAAATACCAAATGTGGCACTATGAAGACAACTAACTCTACTTATTTATTTCAAGTATCAGATTATGCTGCCAATAATATTATATAATTTTCAAGAGGTTTATATTTTGTGGAAGTATCACCACAAATGAACGGTTTTCTATACTTAATTAAACATTAAAATCGGTAGATTTTTCTCTACATTCATAAATAATTTTAATTTAAAATAATACTTAAAGGTATAATTTTATTTTTCAAAGTTTAAGTAATTTTAATAATCGAATTTGGCCAGCCGTTAATTACACTGACCGACGTTTTTTTAATTTTTTTTTAAAAAACAGAGGCGACATCAGATGATTTTAATCAATTTTGATAAGCTTCTGAACATCAAATTAAAATTTCTCCATCGTCTCAGTTTCAAATAATGTTGTTTTAATCTGTATAATTCGTCCTCCTTAAGAACCAGCAAAAACCGTCCGTGTAAGCAAAATTTGAGTTTTAATTTTTTTTTTTGAAAATTGATTCATAAATAAAGACCTTCAGCTGCATTCTGAAAAAAATTAACTTTATAATATACGTTTTTTGTAACAGGTAAAAACGTGAATCGCAAAACTAACTATATTTCCTATTCTGACCGATGAAAAACGTTCACGTTTCCAACGTTAAGAAAACCCTGTTTTTTTGGTTGGGTTTTTGAAACTTTTTTTCATTTATATGACAATAAGTAAGTAATTTAGCAAAAAATTATATGTTTTGTATTATTAAAACGAAAATAATTTGGTTGCCGTAAAGTTCTAGAAATTTAATAATTAAATTGGCAATAATTTAATGAACAGACAAGAAAAAAAAGGAAGAACAACAACTACAAATAAACAGAAGGATGGAGGAAGTATTCCGATGATTTGAACTGAGTAAAAGAATAATGTTAATGTCTTATTACCAAATAATTTATTTTAGTTTTTCTAGTAGATTTCGTATAGGAAATGTACAGCAAATCCGAGCAAGGTTTGGCCAATCCGCCATTGTTGTTATTACTATAATACATTGTTATCAACCTAATGAAATCATCACTATATATTGTGTAATTTAAAATCAATAAGTTTTTGTGTTCGGCCAGCATCCAGTGTCGCCGTTGGTTTGCTTGAAGTAACATTTTATTTCTGTTATATTTACAAACAGACTTGTATACTATTAAAATTGTTGTCAAATGGCATAATTGGACAGAACATTTTTTCTGTTTTGCAATTTTCTATGTTCGTGAACGTTTTTTTTATTGGAATAGGAATTTAACAAAAACGAAACGTTCACGTTAAGGAATATCGCGTTAACCATCACGTTTTTTTTAACTTTTTTTTTAGAATACAGCTGCTTGTTTCAGGCAAGAAGAAAATGATTTGATTCCACAGTTCACACCTGACAAAGGCAAAAATCATTGAGAAAAATTGTCTAAAAGAAAGTAAACCAAAGATAAAATGTACACTTCAAAATTGAATTATTATTTTGTGAAATAGAGCCACGTCCTGCTCCATACTGGAGCGTTTGTATTATTTAATCTCTAAAATTACCACTGCAGAAGTTGAAAATTCAAGCAGCAAAAAGAAAGAAGCAAAAAATAAAAATTCACTTGAATTCATTTTTTTTGTTGTTGTCTATTTTACAGGGATGAATTTGAAATCTAAAAGAAGAAATGGTTATTAATTCCTAAATTAGTGTACGAAAACTGGTAGCGCAATACTTTACTATTAAAATTTGATATAATTTATTAATTATTTTTAATATAATTAAACATTATCCAATATTTATTCCATTCAATTTAAAAAAAAAATCTAGGTTTAGTATATACCTAACTGTGTTTATTCGGTGTAAGATACATGAAGAATTGGCTCAAGCTCAATTGACTAGAATCAGATAAATTGCCAATAATGGTATTGGCTTTGTACGCCAACACTCGTTTTTCCGGCTCTGTTCATGATTTAGCCATTTGGATGATATGTAAATTACGAGCACATTAATTGGAAAAACGTAATGCAGTTGAAAGACAAACAAGTTTTTTACTCGGCGATTCCGGATTTCCACTTGAACCGTGACTTTTTACCTATTTTGCAGACACAGAAAATGGGACCATCGAATTTAGATTTAAGGAAAAATTAATCCGTACATGGAATATTATTTAAACATTTTTAATTGTGAAGTTAATATTTTTTTGAAAATTTTAAGAGAATTTCATCCAGTTGGCTACTGGACTGATTGTACCAAAATTGTACATTCTATATACAGAATATATTGTGTACAGGTTGTGTTAGCTATGCAAACAATTTTTAATTACCAATTCAGAGCTGTTGTAAATTGACAAAGAAAAATTGTAAGGGATAAATATAATTCGCTAATACAACCTGTACATAATATATTCCATATATGGAATGTAAAATTGTTGTACAGTTTGTCCAGTAGCCAAGGCCTGATAGGAGGATTGATTTTTTCATAATCATGGGCTCATGAGAAAAATATTAACTTCATAATTAAAAACTAAATATAATGAGAACCTATATATATCTAAAGGTTGTTAAATGATTGTTTTTAATACTAATATTCTTCTACATAGAAAAGAAACGGAGATGATTCCGAATCGGTGTCAAATAATATCCCACCGATGGGATACAAGTTTTCTTTATCCTAAAGAAGTAATTATTTTGATCGTAATTTACTTTTATCAGATAAACATGTTTACAATAAGAAGCCAGAAATGTGTAAAATACACAGTCGACCCACAGAAAAAATTACGCATAGTATTTCGAATCAGTGATGGAAAATGGATTTTTTGAATTGTACTGAAAATTGAAACGATATTGTAATAAATGGTGTTTAATTGTACTTATTTTTTTAACATATGTTTTATATTATAAAATAAAACTACCCACAAATAAAGCCTTTAATTCAAAATTTTATAAAAAAAAAAATTACTTTAAATTGTATACAGTAAATAAAAGTCGTACTAGTAATTGGAATTCAAATTTGGTCAAATGAAATTGCCATGAAACTCAATGTTTGGAATTCGATTGGTTCTCAAAGGTTTGTAGCATTTTGAATTTTTTTGTGGCGAAATATATTTTTTTTTTTTGCGAATATAATAGGTACATAAATATGTTTGTATTCGTAAATACACAACAAATAATAATTTAATGTAATTTATAAATTATATAAGAAGAAATATAAAAATTATATAAAATAAATACTTCAGACATAGTACCAGATAAAATTGTAGGTACAAATAAACTCATATAAAATTATCATTAAATATTTACGAATGTGAAGTTTTCGACAAATAACAAACTATTAATATGTATTAGTGCGCAGATATATAGTAGGTCAAAAACTTGTTATTAGATAAAACGTCAATGTAAAATTCTAGGACATTTATTAATGCAAACATTAATTTGAAGATACAAAATTTTAAGAAATGTTAATTCGAGTTTTTTTAATTTCTTATTGGATGCGAAATATTCATGATCAATTGTTAAATTTCTTAATTTAATGTTTCACTTTAATGAAGATTGCTTAGCTCACAGAGATGTCTCTGGGATGTAAGTTTGCCAAAATGAGCATACCTAGTGTATCTACAAATAGTAATAAAACAAAAAATTCAGAAATGTGTAAAAGGATCATGAATATTTCGCATCTAATAACAAATAGTAATTCTCGTCATATTTTAACTAAATTATTACTATTTGTAGATACACTAGGTATGCTCATTTTGGCAAACTTACATCCCAGAGACATCTCTGTGAGCTGGGCAATCTTCATTACAGTGAAACACAAAATTCAGAAATGTGTCAAAGGATCATGAATATTTCGCATCTAATAACAAATAGTAATTCTCGTTATATTTTAACTAAATTAATACTATTTGTAGATACACTAGGTATGCTCATTTTGGCAAACTTACATCCCAGAGACATCTCTGTGAGCTGGGCAATCTTCATTACCGTGAAACACAAAATTCAGAAATGTGTCAAAGGATCATGAATATTTCGCATCTAATAACAAATAGTAATTCTCGTTATATTTTAACTAAATTAATACTATTTGTAGATACACTAGGTATGCTCATTTTGGCAAACTTACATCCCAGAGACATCTCTGTGAGCTGGGCAATCTTCATTACAGTGAAACACAAAATTCAGAAATGTGTCAAAGGATCATGAATATTTCGCATCTAATAACAAATAGTAATTCTCGTTATATTTTAACTAAATTAATACTATTTGTAGATACACTAGGTATGCTCATTTTGGCAAACTTACATCCCAGAGACATCTCTGTGAGCTGGGCAATCTTCATTACAGTGAAACACAAAATTCAGAAATGTGTCATAGGATCACGAATATTTCGCATCTAATAATAAATAGTAATTCTCGTCATATTTTAACTAAATTAATACTATTTGTAGATACACTAGGTATGCTCATTTTGGCAAACTTACATCCCAGAAACATCTCTGTGAGCTGGGCAATCTTCATTACAGTGAAACACAAAATTCAGAAATGTGTCAAAGGATCATGAATATTTCGCATCTAATAACAAATAGTAATTCTCGTTATATTTTAACTAAATTAATACTATTTGTAGATACACTAGGTATGCTCATTTTGGCAAACTTACATCCCAGAGACATCTCTGTGAGCTGGGCAATCTTCATTACAGTGAAACACAAAATTCAGAAATGTGTCAAAGGATCATGAATATTTCGCATCTAATAACAAATAGTAATTCTCGTCATATTTTAACTAAATTAATACTATTTGTAGATACACTAGGTATGCTCATTTTGGCAAACTTACATCCCAGAGACATCTCTGTGAGCTGGGCAATCTTCATTACCGTGAAACACAAAATTCAGAAATGTGTCAAAGGATCATGAATATTTCGCATCTAATAACAAATAGTAATTCTCGTCATATTTTAACTAAATTAATACTATTTGTAGATACACTAGGTATGCTCATTTTGGCAAACTTACATCCCAGAGACATCTCTGTGAGCTGGGCAATCTTCATTACAGTGAAACACAAAATTCAGAAATGTGTCAAAGGATCATGAATATTTCGCATCTAATAACAAATAGTAATTCTCGTCATATTTTAACTAAATTAATACTATTTGTAGATACACTAGGTATGCTCATTTTGGCAAACTTACATCCCAGAGACATCTCTGTGAGCTGGGCAATCTTCATTACCGTGAAACACAAAATTCAGAAATGTGTCAAAGGATCATGAATATTTCGCATCTAATAACAAATAGTAATTCTCGTCATATTTTAACTAAATTAATACTATTTGTAGATACACTAGTATGCTCATTTTGGCAAACTTACATCCCAGAGACATCTCTGTGAGCTGGGCAATCTTCATTACAGTGAAACACAAAATTCAGAAATGTGTCATAGGATCATGAATATTTCGCATCTAATAATAAATAGTAATTCTCGTCATATTTTAACTAAATTAATACTATTTGTAGATACACTAGGTATGCTCATTTTGGCAAACTTACATCCCAGAAACATTTCTGTGAGCTGGGCAATCTTCATTACAGTGAAACACAAAATTCAGAAATGTGTCAAAGGATCATGAATATTTCGCATCTAATAACAAATAGTAATTCTCGTTATATTTTAACTAAATTAATACTATTTGTAGATACACTAGGTATGCTCATTTTGGCAAACTTACATCCCAGAGACATCTCTGTGAGCTGGGCAATCTTCATTACAGTGAAACACAAAATTCAGAAATGTGTCATAGGATCATGAATATTTCGCATCTAATAACAAATAGTAATTCTCGTCATATTTTAACTAAATTAATACTATTTGTAGATACACTAGGTATGCTCATTTTGGCAAACTTACATCCCAGAGACATCTCTGTGAGCTGGGCAATCTTCAGTACAGTGGAACACTAAATTCAGAAATTTATCAGAGATATTTTTTTTTTTTTTATTTATAAATGTAGGTTCAATGATTAAATTAGCACGACATTTATTGATTTTTGTCACAAATTTTTTTTTTATAATTTTTGTTTTTGTATTGTCTCCAAGTATACATTTTTTTTAAATTGCTTTTACCGACTGTTTTACTAACACTTACTTATTTTTTTGTTAATTTAACAAATTTTATATACATACATATTTTGTTAATTTTTTTATTTTGTGGAAAGCTTCACATCCGTAAATATTTCAAATAATAAAAATCACATTCATTATGTATTTATCACAATTCGCAATTATTCTAATAATTTATCTATTCTAGTGGAACATTCTGTAAGTTTGTTTTTAGGAGTTATTTTGTCATTTTAAAACTATGATACGTTTCTGTTTTAATTAAATCTTTCCTTACTGCGGAACATGTATCAATTTGTAGACGGTTTCGCCGATGAATGAGGAATTAACAATATACCTTGAGCAATGCGATAAATGTTCATCCATTGGTTCATCCAGTTCGTTTTTAATTGTGCCAACTTTGGTACCAATGACATTCTCAGGTAAAAATTTCGGGAGGAAATTTAAAACATCATCGTCGAAATATTTTTTTTTTTCGTAAATTATTACTAAAGGTGATGTAGAATGGCTTAACTTTACTTTTGAACTCCAAAATTAAATTAACCGGCAACGTTTGTTTTGCGTAATAAATATCAGCCTCGGCGCCACAATATATTTGGTCAACCGGAATATGGTGTTTTTCTAAATTAATATTAGATATAACAGTTTCTTATACGAATTTCTTGGATATAAAATTTTGGCTAAATTGTAAAAATAAATATTTCATATGTGGTATAAAGACATGCATCCTTGCATCCTCGGACTGCATTTCTAAATTGATATTGTTTATTATTTTTAACGCATATATAAATTAAAATATAAATGAATTAAATTATCATTTAAATTGTCATAAATAAAACATATATTTTTATTTCCGTGTACGTTCTCAAATTCAACGAGGCCAAAATATGTTTGTATTGCACTCCACTGCTCTAGAATGCGGTCAATTGCAGCTAGCAAATTTTGAAATTGAGTTTTATTTAATAAGTAAAGCAAAATATACATTTTACTTTGTAGTACGAATTAGGTTACCAGACGTGACAACTAGCTGGTTGCGGCCAACTTCAAAATCGTGTGTACTTAAAAACCAAAATAATTTTGGGATTTTTTAAAGTCTTCTTTTCTGCTGGGGCTATTACAGAAATGATGGTTAATTTCTCTTAAAGGCTTGTCTATATTATCTGGTAGTTTTGCCGCTGTGGCTTTCGACACTAGGTTCAAATTGTGACAAATACAGCCATTAACGACTAATTTCGGTATAAATTCTTTTAATTCGGGTTGCACTCTATTATTTTTCCCCATCATCACAGCGCAGTTGTCCGTTGTAAACCCCACTAAATTAAACCAATTTTACTAATGCGGTGAAAATTCCAAATGCCGAACAATCTAGGCTTTATTTGGGAGTGAAAATACGAACATTTTGAAAATGAAAGAAAAAATCAAATAAAAAGCCCATTCAAATAAAACGCCTATAAGCGCTGTATTTGGAAATACTAATATAAAAATAAATTTTTCAACGTAAATTCATATTATTTTCGTAAAACAAGGACGAATATAAGGTATGCTTGCGCCAAAATATCATATTTTATAGAAAGGCCTTCCCTTCAAGCAACTGCCCGAAAGTAAAGATTCGTACCCATTGAAAAAACCTACATATATGTAGCTTTTATATACCGTGCCGAGCAAAAATAGACGAATAAATAGGGAGATCTTAATTTTTTCAGTACTACGTTTTTATAAAGGCAAATAAAGAAGTACTATTTTATGCATTTTAATTTATATTGCAATAGAAAATCCTTGAGTAACAAAATTAACCGTTATTTATTTAACTTATCTTTCCATAATTCAAATTATGGAACATTGCGTATTCTTCCAATTTTGCTCGTTTTCAAAATTTTAAATTATCGCTTTTTATTTTAAATGAAAATTTACTGCTGTGTATTATTATTTTACTATCTACTATTTCGAGATATTATTCAATCGTTGAACAGAACTAGTCGAGTTTTTATTAAGTTTTAGTTATGAAAAAAATACCCACGGGACTACAGAATTTTATCAAATCAAAGGGGCATTCTTAAAGAAAAATTGTTAGTTGTGTAATGTTACACCTACGACTGTGCGATTAGTTAATCAAAGAAATGGTATTGGCTAATGCAGGGCCAGAAAGGACGGTGTAAATTATTGTTCAACCGAGACGCTTGTCTGATAGAATGCCATTTAAATGAGAAAGCCACTACCAGAAGAATTAAAACACCGTTAGAGGCAGCTAAAACCATAAACAAAACTGTAAGCGAATAGACAGCCCAATGAGTACTTAAAAGAATTGCATTTGGCAGCAGGGTCAAACAGAAAAAATCGGCTTTATCCGATAAAAATGTAAAAGCGCATTTGATGATTGCAAAAGAGCATAAAACTTGCAAGGTGGTCAGGTAAAACCAAAATAAACCGTTTCCAATCAGATGGGAAAAACTACTATTGGCACAGACCTGGCAATAAATTACAGAAGCACAAAGCCAAAAAAACTGTAAAACATGGTGGATGAAGTTTGATGGTTTGGGGCTGTTTTATTTGGTGAAACATTGACCGTTTAGTAAAAATATTTATAATAATGAACAAGGAAATGTATTTAGCCATTTTAAAAGAAAATTGGCCGTATTTTATTGATGAATGTGAAGACCTCATCGATGAAAGAATTTTTCACCAAGACGATATTCCCAAACTCACTGCCAAAATCGTACAATAATGGTTGAACGAACAAAAATTTACAATGTTAAAATGGCCATCACAAAGCCCGAATTTAAATCCGATAGAGAAATTGCTGGCAATTCTCAAAAGGCGCTTGCGAGATTACGAATAACCTCAAAAACCATCAATGAGCTATGGGACCGAATAAGCACTGAACGGTTAAAAATTCCATCCCCTATAATTGAGTATTTGGTAAAAAGTATGCCAAGAAGAGTAGCAAGCGTAATTACGAATACAGGATTATGGAAAAAATACTAATTAACAGTTGTACGAGTATTATATCCCAAAATGGATCCGCGCAAAATTGGAAGAATGTGCACTATTGAATTTTTTGTCATTCTATAGTCTTAATTTAAATGAATTACTAATACTTTATTAAAACGCATAAAGTAATTCTTCTTCATTTGCCTTTATAAAAGCGCAGTACTGATAGTATAAGAATTCCCTATATTGTGACGTACGCGACTTAAAATTCCACAATTTGTTTTTATTTTATTTTTATTTTTTTATTTAATTAAACCGTTTTATTTTCCTATTTACAATTTGTTCACTTGTTTCTTTTCTCCCTTTAAAATAATTGTATCACCTTCGCTTCTGTACCATTAGCAGGCAAACTTAAATATTTTCCGAATTTGGCGCCAGCCTGCGCGCACGGGTCCGACTAGTTTTCGTTCAGGTTGGCTAGAGACTCTCGGGCTGGGTGTAATAATGGGAAGCGACTGTCTGGGGGAAAGAATTTGTTACACGCCGCTTTTAAAAGGAAGGAAACAAATGGCACTAACCTGTGAGTGGCGTGTTTCACACACCCAATATTAATCCTTGTTACGGTAGGGTGTATTGCTTCACTTCTGCTAATCCGCTTTCTTTACTGCTCCTTCGTTTCCCATACACTTAATCTTACACTTAGTTTTTAATTGTGATCTTATTTTTCTTTTCTTTAATTTTATGTTTGTTATTTCCTGTTGTGAGTTTCGTTTTTTTTTTTTATTTAGACTTTTTCTATGCGTCTTTTACTTGATTGTCCCGTTAGACCACTTATAAATTATTTTTGACACACAACAAAAGAGAAAAAAAGCACCATGGACACAACGGATTTTTGAAGCAGGGCCTCGCCGAATATAATCAATTCGGCTACTCGCGACGTTTTGCTTTTAGTCAAATCCTCACAACACTCACTTCTACTTTCCACACACAAAAAGAAAACACCTAAACCCAATAGGGAATTACCACACCTTCATGTTTGAAGCTTCCCAATTTTTTAATTGCTTTTCTTTTTTTTATTTTTCTGGTTTTTTTGTCCACTTTATCACGTGAGTTTTTTTTTTGACTATCCGTTCGCCGTTTCTCGATCTTTTTCCCCCCGGAATCTTCTGCATCATCCCTTTTTATAGCTTCTTCGGCATTCCCCTTATTGATTTAGCTGCCATCTTCATTTCCCCCCAATCAACCTTTTATCACGCTACCTTATCATATTCATAGAAAATACATTGTAGCATATACTGTGCCGCACTCTTCCATTCATCCTCTACCATTTTGTGAGTGTTTATATTTGAAAACGTCTAACTTTTATATTATGTTTTTTTTTTCAAGAATGTGGGTTGATTGTTTAGTTTTGTGATTCGCGAGCGTTTGTTTGTTTAATTTTAGCTTTTAGTTTATGAGATAGTAAATGCCATGGGCAAATGGAGTCTAGGATTCACGAATCAAGGAAAAACTTCCCGAGCCAACCCTCAAACACAGGTAAATTTGTGTGTTTTTTTTTTTTTTTTTTTTAGAATCAATTATCAACATGGAAAGTTGATCCGTTTCAATATTCGCCCATTTTTGCTGGCCACTGTAGTAATCAGTATCATACAATATTTGAATGAATGCTCAAAGCTAACTGTGATTATTTTTTTTGTGATCTGGGTACGAAGATTTTTTTTTTAGCTGATAAAGCACATGGTCCAATCGTCAATAAAACTATTAGATTTTTAAACCCAATATATAAATATTGAAAGCATTGTAATTGTTATTTGTGTATTGGGGACCCAAAATATAATGGATAACATATTGGCCAAAATAGCTAATGGTGTCATTGCCATTGCTAGCTGCTTCCGTTTTCAACTTGTAGGTATGGAAAGGGGTCAATTCTCTAATTCGTTCTATGAAAAATTCAATGAGTACACAGTAAAAAATTTTCATTGAAAATTACGAGTTTTATCAAGTGGGCAAAATTTCCAAACTGTTTCATGCAAAATCACATTTAAATTGAAAAATCAATTTCCATTGAAAATTAAGGGTTATAATCCATAAATTTGCCAACAAAATCTCGTACTACGTTAAATGAAAAAACATATAATTTTACGTGAATTTTTCAAATTTGCGAATAAGTTCTTACATTTTTTTACATTAATAAATAAGTAATTTTACATTCCTGCAGCATTCTTACAAGTAAAAGATGGTCAACTTTTACGAGAATAATGTATTAAAAGATTAGGTTATTATATAATATTCAGTTTAATTTAGGGCACCATTTATGTATTTAAATTGGAATAGTTGTTTTAATAAAACAAAAGAGTTTATGTTACCTACTTCATTATGATAACTTTATTTATAAAATATCAGTTTATTTCAGTGTACGCAACATGCATACTTTATACATATAAAAATACTTAATTCTAATACTTATATTTAAAAACTAGTCATTCAAAACTTTTTTTAAAAAGTTGACGACTTTGGACTTAAAATTTATTTTTTGCTTTTTGGAACGAGAAAAATTTACATCTATATTAAGAAATATTTTTTGCATAGCCTCCAACGACTGTGATAACTCCATGGGATATTGTATATTAAAAGCATAGTACGCGGCAATCGAAAGAAGTACTGCAGTCTTGATACAACTACATCTGATATCAAGTTGGTGCATCTCAACATAAAAATAAATAGTTTTATTATTGTTGGGTTGATCTGTAATAGTCAAATGACTTTAATATAGTAAATATAATCATTAAATTGTAATAATATCTAATTACCGATTATAGCAAAGAATGGTGTTGACGTAGGTATTTCTATTTCGTTTACTGACGTTCCATACTGAAATAAAATCAAGAATAAATTGTTTGGTGGGTAATGTTTTAATGTAATTACTTACAGAGTATTTCTTCACCAGTGAGTCTAAATTTTCTTTAAAATGCGTAGTGATAATCTTTAATAATCTTAGGTCTTCGTCCTCTTCATTTCCAAAAGCTGAATTTTTAATTCTATTTCCAAATTCAAAAATAGCATTTTTCCGAAAATTCCATCTGCTTAAAAACAAGGTTTCCTGTATATCCATCATTTCATAAAAATGGCAAATTAAAAAATTTTGTAATAATAAATGAGGCCAATATTCCTTTATCTCTGATATTGTGGGATTTTTGTTTAAAAATTTACGTTGCTGTGTAAACGTAGACTTAAAAATTTCCATAATTTCTTTGTTTAATGCATCGCTAGAAATTTCCCGACCGTAATTTTCCTTAAGCCATACTCGTTTAATGTTTTCTTCCTCATCTGATATTTGGTTGCTAGTACTAATTTTCTCAAAAAAATTTGCCACACCTTCTGCTGACAAATTTACTTTTCTTTTTATAGATTTTGCAGGTGAGCGGTTTTGGGAAATTCTATTTAAATAATTATTGTGGTTACACATCTTAGTTGCCAAAGTTATTGGTTCTGTGCAAATAGGCTTTCCTTCTCCATCAAGTATTGCCAAACTAAGCGAATATATTTGTATTAAACGAGATGCAATTGTGCGAAACACTCTTTGAGGGATATATAATGATTTTCTTCGCATATCATTCACAACGCAATGTATAAAATCGTTATGTAAGTAATCTAAAGGTTGGCCTTGGTTAAGCAGATCCAGTATTTTATCCGAAATTTGGTTCGTAGGAAATTGATAATCCGAAAATAATTTTTCAGCTTGCTTTGTGCCAATACTCTCTGATTTTCCTGAAACATCGGAACTAATGGAAGTAACTCTACCACTTGACATTGAAATAGTTGTACTAAGAGGACTTTCAGGTGCCTCAAGTTCCGATGCAGTTGTTAAATCATTTGTGGTGATCCATGTAATTATATTATTGGAGTTTTCTGAATCATTGGGAATTTTTGCATCAGATACATAGCTTACTGAATTATTGGAAGTTGACGGTGGTGGTATCCAGTTTTTAGTTTGCTCTAAAATCTGAAAAACTTCATTTTTCTGGCCAAAATGTTCTAAAACTTCCATATCCTCAACGTCGGTTCCGTCAGATTCTAGGACTAATTTAGATCCTAATAAGCCCGCAGCGTTTGCTAGAAGTGAAATAGTGGAAGATTTAGATAAATATTATAGTAAATACGAGTAGTTCAAAATTTGATTATTGTTATTAAAAGTTAATAACTTACCTTTCTTAATAAGAGATTCTATATTTTCTGTACACAAAAAAATTTTTTTTAATAGGCGTTCTCTATCCCAAATTTTAACAAATAGTCGAGGCTGCGAAGACATAATACTGTTTATCTAAAATGAAATGTAATATAGATAAATTATAATTAGTGTACCACCACAATTCAAGTCAAACGAACATACTAGAAAAATGGTATCGCCGACTGTAATGTGACAAAAAATGTTGATCCATTTTTAAATTGAACAAAAGGAAATGGAGAGGAAAGGTTATAAAAGGAAATGAAATTTAGTGATTCGTCCATGTCAGTAACTTCAAAGAGGCCTAGCTTGTAATTGAACACCATTTGAATTGATTTGAACTGTAATAAAATTTGTGGATCTGTAAATAATTGTTTTAAAGTGTCGTTTATAGGAATATAATAGTAAAAACACGATTTGTGATAATTATTCACACCCAAGAAAATTTTGTGAGGTTTGACGTACGACTCAGATGTGAATTTTTGTTTTCGTTTATAGCTCGATAACGAAGTGTTGGAAATTAAACTAATCTGCGGAATTATAGAAGTTAAAAGTTCACTTTTTAGACCGCTTTGCGCATCATGCTTACTGAAAATATTTTCTACGGATTCAGTAATATTTGTTTCCAGTAAATTTGAGCAATGTGCTAAATTATCCGCGATTATTGTTATTATTCGCTCGGGTATATTATGATCACTCTTTAATCTAATTAGCAAATTTTCTGTTACATTTCTAATATCGACCATTTTGGATGGCCGGTCTTGGCATATAGCAGATGATGTTAGGATGTTTTCGGGTAAGCGTTTATTATTTTGGTTGGAACAAAAGTTTTGGGTTTGTAAAAGAAGATCATCTTGTTCTGCTTTATTATTGGACTTTTTGTTGAACAACAACTTTATTTTATGGAAACTATTAATATGGTTTCTAAACGTGTTTTCAATTTTAAATATTTTTACACACGCGCCAATTGGACAATTAATTTTCGGCATTTGAGAAGTACGCATATGTTTTAATAAATGTTGCAGCATTTCTTCTATTATTAAAGATTTAAATGAGCAGTTGCTTATATGACATTCTAAGCAATTAGTATTTTGTATTAATTTTTTTCTAATTTTTCGATGGTTTCTGTAGTAGTGAGTAGAAAAACCAATAAATTTAGAGTAAACTCGATTACAATTACTAAGCATGCACCGATACACTACATTACACTCATTTTTATGGGATCTTAGATGGGATACATATTTTTCTTCATCAGCGCATGATGTACCACAATTGTCGCAAACATACACCATGATAGATCAAACAATCTGTAACTTAATCAAAATTAATTTTTCATTATTGAGACATACAAGTTGAACTCGTTTGTTATAAAACCATTCCCTTAACATGTCTCCCATTCAGGCCAATTTTGTTCTAGACATACATTCCAAATGTTTCTCGCTACGCCAATTTTGTTCTTGGCATACATTGTACATATAATATTTAACCACGAATACTGGCGTATTAGACATACAGTAAAAAATGTATCTCACTACTAAAATATTATATATTTTTTTCAATATTTTGCACATAGAATTACTTTATAAAATGTATATCTACAGCAACATTTGCGTGGGTGAATTTACAATGTAAGGCCTACGTGTTAAAAAAAACACTTTAACCTCAAACAAATTTCACTTGGATGAAAAAAATCAATTAAATAGTCCACTACCATAAGCATATCGCACATATAATATAATAGAGATACATACATACCTTTAAACTTCACCTTAATACACTTAATTAATAGTAAATATTTAATTATTTTAATTTATATAATTTATTAATTAGAATTAATCCCAAAACTCGAAACACAGCTTCACTCTTTAAAAACGTTTTGCTGAATAACACAATCACGAATGAACATGATGTTTATCCTGTTATATTCGTTTTGTTATAATTACAATATTCTCACAATTCTACGTGAAATGTCGCGTTTTTAATTTAATTGTCTAACAAATTTCAACTGGCGAGTAAAAATGTAAGCACATATATGTAATATTCCGGTATATTTCATCGAATTTTACATTTTGATCGAAAATTACAGAAAATCAGTAATTTTACTGAATATTTAATGTAGAATTGTTATTTTTATGCAATATTACAGCAAAAATGCTAAATTACAAGAAAAAGTTAATAAAATTTCCATTGAAAAATCAATTTTTTTTTTACTGTGTATTCTGTGGGCCGCTTCTTGATCCCTCGATTCCATTGACCATAGAATTATTTTGAAACTTAAAAAATTTAGTGATTAAATAAATCGAATTTAAGATTTTTTCAACCGAACTAGAATTGAAAAAATTTAGAATTATACAAAATAAATTTCATTAATAGTCGAGTAAAAACCTTTTACTTATAGTTAAGAATGTCTGAGATATTACTTTTCAAATTGTTACATGTAAGCCTGCGAACTGCAATAACGAAGAGAAAGCTTGAATATGTTATTTGCTTTTTGTTGGTAAACCTCTAAATTGTCTGCAGTCGAGATTAAAATTCTAAATAATTTAAAAATAAATAAAAAAATGTATGGTTTAAGGCCGGAATCGAGCTTATCGCGTCTCAACTCTAACCGTATTTATAACGTTTTGTTGAATGTATAGTAGGTGGTCAGCCCAACGAACGATTGTGTACTCAAAATCATTTTATTTTTCATGTTTGTCTATGCATGATTGCAGTAAATGTTGGTCAGTGGCTAGAATCGAACTCAAGACCGCGATATTGTAAGCAGCTCTATGTTTGACGACGAAAATTTCTTAAGCCTTCATAAAATAATTCTGAAAAAGAGTTGTAAGAGAACCTTAACGAAAAATGATTCTTTTACATGGTATAGTAAGAAAATTCAATAGTTTCATAATCCTTAAACCACATCATCATTCTTCCTTCCAACCATGTCAAAAATGATGATTCTACTTAGATCAAATTCACTCGGAATTTAAACTTAAAATTAGATATTTTCTTTACAAAAATAACAGATTTTTCAAATGCTTTGAAAAATTTTAAATTCTTGGATTTTAACAAGAACTAAATGTGAATTGAATCGAAACTTCCAGGTTAAAAATTTAACAAATCGACTTTCAGGAGTTTTACAGAAATTTGGAAATTTTAACAAAATCTCAGAAATTCGGGTTTAAATATAATCCTCCATTCGATCGCAAATTAGATTTACAAACTCTAGAAAATATGAATATTCGGTTGATTTTTACATGATTTTTTCAATTGAGCATTTATTTTATCGAGTCTTACTTTCAAGCTACTGGACCTTCTTACGACGCAAATAAAATTAAGGTGCAGACAATCACGCAAAGTAATACAAGTAATATATGAATTTTTCGAGTTAATCCATATATTTTATAATGAAATACTTCAGTATTACGACGAATTATTCAAATTTCGAAAACAATTGTATTTTAGTAAATTAAATCATTTAACTTGAAACGCCCAGTAGGCGCACTATTTGTTTAAAGCGCCTAGGCATTTTTTACGGTGGAAGACAGTAGGCAAATTTCTAATTTCTAAGCATTGTCCGAAGTAATTTCAATACCTTTGTCCAGAAGCTCTTCAGTTTTCGGTGATTGATTTGCGCTTTGCCATGCAGTTTTATGCGAATCACTGGAGGCGTGCTGCTCGATGTGCATTCTACTACCAACAACAGCGGAGTTGCACACTATTCATTTTTTACCCTGCTTCGAATTATTTTGAACCAGCCATTTATAATGATTTTTCCATTCTTCCCGAAATGAAACTGTTATATACATTTTAATAATTGTAATATAAATACACATAAAATGTAAAACAAAAAATACACAACAAATTAAAAAATAAACTTACCCAAAAATTTGATCAACATCCAACGCTCAAGCCGTTTTTCATGAAGGCGCCGATGTTGATGGGGACACCGAATTACCTGATACCAGAATTTATACTTTATCAGTCTCTTTTCTCAAGAGCCGCACCTGTTGATAATTATTAACAAATTTATATTGAAAGTAAGGAAAACCTCATAAGTAGGATAATTAATTAAACGGTTTTATTTACCTATCCATTGTCCAAGCTGACACAAAAAATGTAGCATCGATAGATTAATCACAAAAAATGCGCCACTTTAAATGATAGAGGTGATCACCTACCGGATACATTTTTTCATATAAATAAGCAAAACGGATTCTAATGATGTCAATAAACGATTTCATTCGTGAATTTGGAGATTTTTTTTTAGTTACTAAGTTATCTACAAACAATTAGTTCATTTTAATCATTCGTTCAATTATATAGCCCACCCTATATCGTGTTATCTCTTTCACACATTCTGGAACATTTGGAGTCCTATCTATTAGTCACTATAAATTTTCAAATGATGATGTTTTTCTATCAGTTTACACCCACAATTACTCAAAAATATACCTAGTATTTTTGGTCGGCTTTTCTATGTTGCGGAAAACGTCTAGGAAATTTACGGAAGGCATAAACGGAAACGGTAATATGATATTTTTATACTAAACACCCTTAGTCTCTATAACTTTTCAAATGATGATGTTTCTACAGTTACTCAAAAATATACTTAGTATTTTTGGCAGGTTTTTCTAAGTTGCGAAAAATGTTTAGGAATGATCTTGTTTTAATAAACACCCTTATACTCTTGACACACTGCGATTTAATAAAACCGATTTAGTGAATTTTTCAAGGTATGTCGCAGTGTATCAACCTCGAATTAAGCTAACCCCTTTGTTTTTGCATATAATACTTAAACTAGTTTAGCTAAATCGGATTTATTAAACCACAGTCTGTCTAGGATATTAGTCTCTACAACTTTTCAAATGATGATATTTTTCGGTTAGCTTACATCCACAGTTACTCAATAATATACTTAGTATTTTGGGCCAGTTTGTCTAAGTTGCGGAAAAAGTTTGAAACATTTACGTAAGGCATAAACGGAAACCGTAATATTATCTTGTTATACTTAATACCCTTAGTTTCTATAACTTTCAAATGATGATGTTTTTCTGTTAGTTTACATCCACAATTACTTAGAAATATACTTAGGATTTTTGGCCGGTATTTCTAAGTATCGGAAAACGTTCGGAAAATCGACGTATGGTATTGAAAATTAGTATTTTTATCAACATAAATTATCATAGAGAAAATAATAATAGAATATTGTAAAAATAGTATCCCTTACTTTTTGAGATTTTTGGAAAGGTTAGGAAGAAATTCACATTCATAAAAATTAACGATTGGAGAACTGTCATTGTATTATATTAATTGGAAAAGTTTTCAGAAAATTATTTCATTGAACTGGAATAGTAAGCACTTTTAAATGGAATAGTCCAATAAAAACTAACCCGACAAGCAAGACTAAATAATTGACCTAAAAAACCCTTTTTCCAGATTGTACTTAATTCCGCTATAATGTACTATTTTACCTTTACGAATTAATTGTACCGAATCCCTGTTTCGAATGCTTTGCAAATATAAAGAAAACAAAAATCAGTTCCAAACCAAATGAAATTACCCCAAATTCATTTTGAATCACAACTTCCACAACGGAAACTATAAACAGTGTGAATATTTACCTCGATAGAACTAAAATAAACTGTGGGAAATACCTGTTAAAAAAAATCTCCTGTTAATAACTTTCACTTTTACTTAAAATGGTGCCAAAAGCACACTGTTCGATCCTTTTGAATATTTTAAAATTTGTACCCGAACTTGTGGAGTTAACTTAGTACTATTGGATACCGGATAAAATACCATTCACACCGCGATATTTTTTTGTGTGTATACGATTATTTATCAAACACATCAAAATGGTCTTAGGACCGGTTGCATATTTAGTATTACACGAATTAATTAATTAATTCAAATTAAAGTAAAAAAATTGGCAATTATTGAAATTTGTTTTGGGCCCTAAAATCCCGTTTCCGTTGTCTACTTCGCCATAGAACTCTTCACTATCACCCATGTAGGGCATCATAAATTACAATTGCATAAAATACACTTAGATGAAGAAATGGTATGACGATAGTTCCGACAGTGACGGTAGTTCAGACAGTGAAAAAGATCATGATGTTGTTGAAAATGCTGCAGGAACTGATAATTCTCCTATTTACACAGATTCACAAAGTGATTCTTGGTATATAGAATATTACGCAGGAGAGTGGGGAATTTATATGCTAATACACATTACGCTACTTCACTAAATATTATATGCTAATATACATTATGCTACTTCACTAAATATTACAGTGGACAATGAAGTATAAAAATAACAATTTGTTTTATTTAAAATGATTTCAATAAATTAAAAAACATATTTCACATAATTAGTCTTTACATTTAAATTTCATAGTTCAAAATTTTATATCACATTTAAATTTAATAATTCAAAATTTTTCGTCACTATTTTATTTATTTCAGGCTTTCGTATATAGTCCTTTAGCAATTCCATTTGAATTTTGTTCTATAAACATATTTAGGGTTTCAT
Source organism: Tipula vernalis (assembly GCA_958295665.1). Taxonomy (NCBI): domain Eukaryota; kingdom Metazoa; phylum Arthropoda; class Insecta; order Diptera; family Tipulidae; genus Tipula; species Tipula vernalis. Next base: position 275,651,176 of record OY282558.1, read on the forward strand.
CACCTAAACAAACATAATTTAAAACTTTAAAGTAAGTACATGAATTATCAGTATATTGGTAGCGTAAAGTGTTGCGCCACTTCTCGCATATCTAAAAGAAATAATCATAATACTTATATTACACATATTAAATTCACTCAGTACTGCGTTTATAGATTACGTTTCCCCAATTGTCCTTTGTTTGTTGTGGATCGCTTCCCGCATTCAGCGTATTAGATAATCGATTCCATAATTGTTTAATTGTTTTGCCAGAATCTTTTATAGTGTCGCAATTTCTTTATGATTCTCCATAAAATAAAAGCTTTCTTTCTAATACATATATATATATATATATATATATATATATATATATATATATATATATATATATATATATATATATATATATATATATATATATATATATATATATATATATATGTATGTATAAATATATATATATATATATATATATATATATATATATATATATATATATATATATATATATATATATATATATATATATATATATACCATATGTATATATATTTTTTTTTTTGTCCAACACCTCTTAAACGATTTTGTTAAATTTCCACAAAGTATTTTAGAGCTAGTGGAAATTAAAAATGTCTTGAATTATAGGGGCTATAGATGGTTCTCACATAGCTTTAGTTGGACCACCAGCAAATGACGATTTTTATTTAGAGAATTTATTTCGAAACCGCAAGGGTCGTCATAGTATTAACACCGTCGATTGTTGTGATTCCGTCAGCGGTTTGATTAACACCTAAATTATGAGCACATTTATTGGACAAATTTAATTAAGTTAAAAGACAAGCAATGCTTCTTATACCAATTTTCCAGACACAGAAAATGGGACTATCGTATTTAGATTTAATGCAAAATTAATTCGTGCACGGGATATTATTTAAAATTGTTTTGTTCTCCTAAAATTCAGTTTCCGATGTTTAATTCGTCATAAAACTCTTTACTATCATCCGCGTATGGCATCACAAATTATTTATTCTATTTGTACATTGCATAACATACACTTATAGATGGAATAAATGGCAGTGACGATAGCTCCGACAGTGACGGTAGTTTAGACAGTGATGGTATTTCAGGCACAGTGAAAAAGATCATGATGTTAATGAAAATGCTGCAGAAACCGATGATAAATAATTACTGAAATAAAATAAAATTCGAGAATGTCGAATCGACGCCATTAACACATGCCACCCTGGTAAAAAAATCATCTCTGGTACCTTATCATATTGTGTTCTCTCAGAAAAATTGATATATTTCGTCAAGTTTAAAACAACAAATTTTTTACAAGATCTCCTCCTTCTCGGTACAGTGTGACTTCATTTAGAAGTTGAATGGCAACTATGCCATGTTAACATACCAAACACACTAGTTTGTTTCCACATTTATATCCTAATTAATTTTCTACGAAATGATTTTATATTTTTCAATCGCATAATAAACTCGAGAATACAACAGCGATTTCCGTCGGTAAAACCACAAATTTCAAAACCGATCAAATCAAAACCTATGTTATTTAGTACTAGACTGAATTATGTAAAAGAAACTTAAGCAACTGTTCAGTGATACTGTATCGTCCATCGAAAACTAAATGCATGTCCGATAAAACCACAAATTGATTTTCTCCAAGTTTTTATTTCTTTTTCCTCTTAGCCAAAAATAATATTTACATAAAGTACTTATACGAGTAAAATGCTCATTTCATTGGTTTAATAGTCATCAGAAAAAACTAAAACTAAAAAATATTTGCGTGCTCAAACCAAATAATTTTCAATTAAACTTAAAAACAAAAATTAAATCAATTAAATTTTCATAAATTTATGTATATCTTAATACAAAAACATTATATGTATAATTAACTTGTTATTTATTAAAAAATATTAATTAATTACATTATGTATATGTACTGTATATGTATATACATATGTATATACCTTTGTATGAACAATGTACATATACATACTTTAAGAGCCGAATGTTGTGTAAAATTATAAAATGGTTGCCGTTTTCCCCGATAAATATAAATTAAAATAAATAATCTATATTTAATGTTTATAATAAGCGACAATATTCTCATATTAAGACTGTACATTACAATAATAATAGTAAAGTATGAGTACAATGGTAACAGTAATAATGATAATAATAAACCCAATTATTATTGTTATTGATTTAAACAAAACAAAAAATATGCCCACCCTTTTTGTGTAGTTCTGTCTTTTTTCTTCTTTATTTTTAGATTCGCATTTTCACATTACACACCAATTAGTTTATAATGACTGAATAGAATCCTCCCATTTATATGTGTATACTTGAGTGCGCCAAATTTATTATTTACTTAAACATGCTTTGGGTGTGGATCCGTATTCAAACAATTATATAGAACATCGAATGAACGAAGTAGAACAGAAATAATAGGGGTGGAGCTTATGATTTCATGCGTTGCTTTTGAGACGTCCGCTTATTGGGAGTAATTCTCACTTATATATAAATAAACTAAACAAGTAGTATATAAAGCGGCTTAAATTGTAACGCCTCTTCGATAATTCCGTATCTTTTGGACCGAAACGAGCCGAGAGCGAGATGGAATGAGAAGAGATGCAACGATCATTTAGTAAATTGAAATAAAGAATAATAAGTAAGAAACTAAATTAGCTTAATACTGGTTTTATTATGTGTTCAGCGTTCGTTGTTGAAACTATGAGTTATCGCTAAATTATTAGTAATAATAATAAAAAGTTATTTAGTTGAACAAAAAAAAATTGCTTGTTGTTTTTTTCGATTTCACCGGGTTGAATGATTTTTGTGAATATTTTTTTTTTTTTTTAAATTTAATTTGTGTGATCATATTCTGATGTGTGCATTATAGTGAAAATTATATTATAATAGTTTAGTGAATATTATTTAAAAAATAAGTGAATTATTTTTAAAATGTGGTTACAATAAATAATAAAATTAATTTAGTGACGTGAAAATAAAAAAAAATATAGTTTTTTAGTTATTTAATATCGTTTTAAAAACAATGATGCCTTTGGCGCCGACCTCTTTAATGGCGATGCCAACATCAAAACCAAAAATTGGTTTTAGTATCGATTCAATCGTTGGTAATGGATTAACCAAATCACCGCCACACTTTTCACCGAACAGTGAAGGCTCCGAGCATCCAATGAGCCCCATGAGTGATTGTAGTTATCCAAGTGAACAATACCGTAGCACACGTATACCAACTTCGCCGAATGATATTCAACGGGCGTTACGATTACCAAATAATTGCTCGCCAAATGAGCTGCAACACAGAATAAATCGTATGCAACATAATTCTTCGCCGAATAGTAACCATAATAATAATAGTAATAGTGTTAGTAATAATAATAATTTAAATTTATCGACTCGATTGCCTGAATCACCGAATTCACATACAGACTTAAGTAATAATAGAAGTGAGTTAAATAATAGTTGTAGTAAAAGTCCGCCGCTCGGTCAAACGCGGCTGTCACCCGATCCTAATTCAATATCGCGGCGATCGCGTACACCTTCACCACAGTCGAATAATAATAATAATAATAACAATAGCAAACGGCCAATTGTCGTACCTGGAATACCAGCCGGTTTAGTACGACCATTTCCGGTTGGACCGCCCGGTCTAAATGAGTTAAAAGGTGTACCACCGTATATGAATTCACCTGAAATGGCCGCACATAATCCACATTTTTTGGCGGCACAATTTCAAATGGCGGCTGCACTGGCACATGGACAGGGACAAGGGTTTCCGCCGGGCGTATTATCTCAGCATCCTGGCCATTTAGGTAATCCTAATGTACCGCGTGATTCATACCCGCTATATCCCTGGCTGCTGAGTCGACACGGGAGGATATTTCCCCATCGATTTCCTGGAAGTAAGTAAAAGAAACAGTTTCTTTATGATTAGATATTATGTCTATGTTTGTGCTAAAAAGTAAAGCCATATCATTGATTCCATTGTGACCCATTCTGAAACGCCGAATTAATAAGTGTTTTATTAAATTAATTATAATACTGACGAGCATTCTTTTACCATAAGTTAAATAATTTCCCAATAAGTATTTAATTATTTCTTAGTTTTAAAACTCATTTGGTCTATACCGAAAAAATTCCTGATTTAAGTCAATTAAAAATATTCAATGGCAGCTAACTACAAAAAATTCTTTAAATAAAAAAACCTACATGCTAATTCATTCGTTTCCGACTAATTTTCGAACAGGTATTATGGCGATAACTATAACAATTTGTAATTAAAACGTCCTCTATTTTTTTTGAACTTGCTAGCAAAATTACATTGATCCAGGTGGCTACAGTTCTTTAATTCTCATATTTCACGATTCAGCACTATAGACAAAAAATCGGTAAACAATCAAAACGCCATTAAGAAAACAAAAAACAACATTTCAAATATCAAATCCAACCAAGATTAATCCAATCAAATAAAATCTGTGATCTCTTTTTATAATATTTTGATGATCTTCACATCATTATATTCTATAGTCATATACACATCTGTCACTTTTTTGTTTTTACACACATAAGTGATTTTGTTTAGTTGTCGTTGTTAAAGTCAGCATGTTACGCATTTTTTAAACGATTAGAATTAAATTTATTTTTTTTTAAATCTAAATTGAATAGGTGGCCACATAATAAAAAAAAAATAGTAAAGAGTCCCTTGGGAATCTCACACACCGAAAACTTAAACAATGCTTGTAATGTATTCAAATATTTTTTTTTGTGTTTAGTTCTTTGTAAAAGGGCGTGAAAATGATCTTTTGTATTATGTTAGTTTTTTTTATTAACTAACTAACTTTTTGAGTTTTTAACAAAAAAAAAAAAAAAAAAAAAAACTATTAAACTGACAGTATTGAGAGGGATCAGTTTTCTATTTTATTTTATTGTTATTTGATTAGTTAATTTTTTTGTATATTGTAAAGATAATATAATTTTGACATAAGTCAATCAATGTGTATATTATAAGCGCTTGATGAGTTTCAAAAAATTATATAATTTAACTTTTTAAGCGGTGGAGCATGCCGCCCAACTATTAGAAATATATGGGGTTAATTTATCCTTTATTTATATTTATTTACTAAAGCACACAGCAAATTACATGCATTTTATTATGTGGGTTGCATAAACAGTGAAGTGATTTGAAATTACATTTTTATAAAACGAAAAAGGTTGATATTGAAATATTGAGTTTTTTTTTTATAAATGAACCTATATGATAAGTTTTTATACTTGTCAGAAACAAAAGAAACAAATTATAAATAAGGTGGGAAAATAGACTTTTTGACACATTTTGAATTGTTAAATTGTGTTGTATTGTAAATCGTAATTACATTATTTTGCATGAGGTAGAGAATATTTTTTTTTTTGTGTTTCAAATCACGAATGTGTTATTGGTAAACATGCGACATTTAGAGTGTTGATAAAATGCTTGCTAATATTACCTAGTCTGTTCGAAACTTGCATATTCAGTAAAATGTCTCATTCTTACTTCAATTTTGATTGGACCCTTGATTAATCTGCTATATATTTATGTAATTAGAGTATAGTAATATTACTTTAATTTAATAATTCTTGTGCTCAAATACCGCTTTATTTATGGAGTGTTGAAATAATTTATTGGTGTAGTATTACACCAGTAACCTTAAAAAACAGGAGTACTACTTATTGTATTTTGTTCATAATTTATCGTTTTTGAAATTTTGTTGACGTTATAGACAAAGAAATCTACAAGTTAAGACATTGAGATTTCGAAGACATTTGATTCAAATTATAACTTAAACTACAATAAAAACAATTACACAGATTCAAACCTTTCCGAATTTAAATCAAATTTTAGAAAAATTTCAACCATTTCTTTAAATATCTGTCATTGAATTTATAGTTCATTCATTTGAGAGATCACCATTCGGATGTTTGTTTGCTCATTTAAACATAAACGCCCAATGTATTAAAACCTATTTTTTCACACGAGACACATAGTTATACATAAAAATATGAATCATGTATGTTTTTATTTTATTTATGTTACTTTATGGGTAATTTGTGGTTTTCATTTTTTATTGATCGATTTTGAGTTGGGAACAAGTTAATTACCTTTCGCAAAGATGATGTCATTAAATGATTTGTATTGCGGTTTAATATTTTAGTTGCCCCAACGTTTTGGTATTTTGTATTTTATCCTATTAACCATTTAATATTTAAACTATATATACATCCAATACTATTGTTAAAAGAGATAATCTAGTGTTAATAATAGTCATTAAAATCATTAGAACGATCGAGCACAGTTATAAATTTATAACATAAAACACAAAAATGGTATTATGTTCACGATTTTTATATCTAAAGTCTATTCTTTTTATAGGGTTTGTTGTTGTTGGTCAAAAACATGTATAATAAACTATAATTGAGATTTAATAACATAAAAATGTCAAATAACTTTATTTTAATTTATTTTACTCGAATTAGTTTTTATAGTTCATATAGATATTTTTACAACTATGGTCATTAATATTTATGGAATGAAAATCTATAAAATTTTCTTGTCAATGAACTGATTCTTAGTATGGATATCTATTAGCTGTATCTGTCTTTTTTTATATTAAATGAAATGTTTTTTTTATCTCTTTCTGTTTATTGTTAAAGCCCACATCTTCCGAAGTTAATGTATGATTTATGATTCTTGTTGAATAGCACTTCATTATTTACTTTTATTAGGGAGTTCCCCTTTCAAAGAAAAGCCACCCGAACAACGGGCAAGTTCGAGCTATTACTAAGGATCCCTCGAAGCACTTTGTACAAGTTTTCTTCTACACAGTGTCTTAATTCTAGCAGAACAAAATGACTAATTTTGCATATTTAACCTACCATGGACTAATCTAACTAATGAAACCGGTTTCGTATTTTCTAATATTAAATAATTAAGAAACATGATTGATGTATGGCCACTGTATCTATCTCTATCGTCCAGATATTACACTATATTTTACCATTTTTACTTTTTAACTACAATTTTTAATTAAATTGGCACCTCTAACCTTTTTTATATATCAGAATAGCTTTATACGCTTGTTTTATTTATTTATTATTATTCGGATTTGACACGTCAAACTCAAACGAAAAGTAAACATTAATCATTCAATAAATAAAAATAATTTAAACCTAAGTATCTGGAAAACCTTGCTTATCATCTTGTAATTTTTTTTTATTTAAGTGAACGAAGGAAAAAATCTTTTGTTTATTATGCAACTTACTTAGACGGTTGTCAGTCGAAGAATATACTTCTTATTATTTTCAGACTTAAGAACAGTTGTTGTGCATCACGCATGGTAGTATTATCCCGAAAATGTAGAAAGCTAATGACACCATAAATGATCAAAATTACACAATTAACCAAAGCCGTTTTTAGAAATTTTGATCACAGATAATTTTTATAACATTAATTTACAATTTTATTTTAATATAAGTATGTGCCAATTTAGTAGACCCCTAAATATGGCAAATTTTTATACCTATTTCGGTTGTTAATTAATCTATTAAATTCGACCACATTGGCAAAACATGATTTAAATTTGGTTTAATTGAACAAAATACGGTTTAAAAAATACACGATTTTTGATGAATGATAAGCTTACTAGAATTATTTTAAATAAGTATTGCTAAATATACTTGCTATGTTTAAAAATATGTTGCTAACGAAGCTAAACCGCTATCAATCCCGACCGTGTAATTTGGTTGATATAAATAATTGATATATAATTCGTTGTACTCTCTATACAGCTTATCAGTTTCACTTTCTTTCGTAATAATATTCACATACAAACAATACAATACTTGTGTCTTCTCCAATTTCAAAACAAATTATAAAAATGTCTCTCACTAAATAACTATGAATAATGTGTATGAGCTCAAATTAGTTAAGCGAAGAAACGAACTTAAATATGATCAAGTAATCTTCACTAAATTTAATGATGATTTAGACTGTCAGGTGAACTGATTACACTTTCTAAAATGTATGTTACACATATTATGTTTTTTATAAAATGATGTTTATTTCGTAATTATGTTACTTAGTTCCGGGCATTGTTTATTCGTAAAAAATAAATAATTTTTATAGAGATATACTAACTCAATGGAACTTGAATTGGCAGATTCTTAAAGCCTAGCCAAAATTTGATATTTTATATCGTTTATTTTAGTACTGTCCAAAATCGTGCAATGTAACCTAAATGAAATAACTTAAAGAATGATTTAAAAAGAATCGTAATTGAATTTTATTATATTGGAGGCTTATGTTTCAATTGTATGTCTTAATTAACCGATCGACTGAAACGCCAGAATTAAATAGCGATTAAAGAACATGGGTGGTGATTGCTCATTGTTAAGGTAAAGAAAAGCATCATCCATATTTTTAAATTTTCGCATTGCTCTGTAAGTACCTATAAAGATTACCATATCTCCCTCACCCATTTTCATGATCTGACATAAATTGATTTAAAAGTTTTACTTTCGAAATAATAAGGTTGATAATTTGAAGATTTCATCATCAATGCTGAAATTAGATGTTACGATCAATTTTAATTTAAGTAAAGAAATACCAATTATGACTCATCAACGTTTTTTTTTTTTTTTTCTTAATTGGCTATTTTTTTAACTCTCCATCCTTTAGTATATGTACAGACAAATTGAAAGAGTGCGATAACCATTTTGACCTATTATAAAATATCTCGAAATTCTTCCAAAAATTTATAATCACAATAGCAATAAAAGAAAGTAAATTCACTCAATTAATAATAATTAAAACAGTATATACAATAAATTTAACAATTACTATACAATAATGAGACGACCTGAACAACTAAAAATTACCAACGTACCATGTAATTTTCATGCTTAAAAAAACACAAGTTTTAATATTTAATTTAAAATCCAATTTTTTCTTTTTTTTAAATAATTCGTTTAATTACAATTAATTTCCAACCAAAAATACGAAACAAAAACAAAAATGAACGAAATTTAATTTAATAATAATCAACTCACAAAATACAAACTAAATGTGTAAACACTATAAACAATATAAATAAATTAACATGTATTTTTTGGGTTTGTAGGAAATGTAATTTTTTATACATATTTTTGGTTTATAACAAAATTGAGTTTAATAGCAAATTAATTTGTTATTAAGATTTTTATCATTAAATATTAAAAGAAATTACAACAACATTTTTATATAAGTAATATATAAAGTTAAAAAAACTATAATTATATTAAATGACTTGTTAGCAGGTTTTTGTACAGTTGTTGTTGTACTTCGTTGTGTATTATAATTATATTAACTCATCGGTCATTTAAAAAATATAAAACATCGTTTTTTACAGTGTGTCGGTGTAGGTATATTTAATGTGAAGCACTGTAATCGGCACACAGTGTTAACATAAGAATTTTTGTCTTCTGCCTCTCACATAATTCCAATATCCTTAGGATATCTTGTCGTAAACGTAATGCAGTTTAAGCAATTATTATAGTATTGCAAATTTATTTTATATATGCACACAAATATTTACATATTTAATTGTTAAATAAAAATCGAATAATTAAAACGTAATCGCTTAATGTATTTTTAATTATATTAAATAATATAATAAAACCATTTATTTATACAAAATTTTCAACATAAATAATTTTTAACACAGGTCCCGATTTTACAGACTTTCTTCTGCAACCATTTCGAAAACCAAAGCGTGTACGCACCGCATTTTCACCATCCCAGCTACTGAAATTGGAACATGCATTCGAAAGTAATCATTACGTGGTTGGAGCTGAACGTAAAACATTGGCGCAAGCATTAAGTTTAACGGAGACTCAGGTAAATTAATAAATAATTTATTTACATTAATTATTTTTTTATTTTATTAATCACATATGTATTTTTTTTTGTGACAAATTATCGATCACATTTAATCGTGCGAGGTTATTAATTTATGTATTTGTTTGAACATTAAAATGTAATTATTTATTGATTTACTAGTAAAATTTATTATCTATTATTAATTTACGAATAATTTAACATTTTTAATTTTATATTTTATTACTGAGTTTGGATATAAATAAATAAATAAAAATATTATTTTCAATATCTAATAGAGGTAGTATTTGCTAGCCCTAGTTTTAGCACGATAAATATAGAAATAACCCAATTGTTTGAGAGTTAATGAAATAATGTCAGTGTCTGTTTCAACTATTGTCAAATAGTTGCCTTTGGTGGATTAGTTAATAGTTAATATATTTTGTTAATATATTTTTCGATTTGTCTATTCGGAAATGCACGAAAAAAAGTTTGTTTTACACAATTTTGATATTGGTGTTATTTTATATTCCCATTTCAAAGTTTATCTAACTCTATATTGCCTCACAACCAAGCAACAGAAATATTTTTTACTCCAAACTTCTTAAAAAACGTTTGTTTAAATACCAATACATGTTTGGTAAAAAAATTGGCTGCACTTTTAATCCTAAGTAGGCTTAAAATAATTATGTGCGTACCAATAGGCGGTAAGCACCTTTTGATTTTGAACGTGGAAGTTTGTAGTCCGGTATTATGTTTCAAATGACAAAATCATTTGGTAACACACACAAAAAGTACCACTAACACAGTGACATGAAAGAAAAATTGTCCTTGAATAGTTAATAATTATAACTAATGGTTCTTACACGAAGTAGATTGCGAAGCAAAGGGAAACTTTGGTTTCATGTCACTGTGTTCGTGGTAATTTTTATTTGTATTACCAATTGATTTTGTCATTTTCAACATAGTCGGCAATAAAAAATCAAAATAAAACCGAAAAGTATTCACGCAGCAAAATTATTTCATACTCTTTTATGTATTGCATGATTAAAAACTTTCCTACACAAGGCATGACTACTATACTTTTGATTGCGAATCGTATTGTAAATTTTTCTTAGGCTCCGTAGGCAAATTTATACACCGACATGATTTTTTTTTAATGTTAATCGCAAAGCTATGGGAAGTACGATTAATAGTATATTATTCAACGAGCATATAATGATAGCTGTTATTCACGAAGATGAAGTTTATACCGACACGAGCCGATAGGCGACTGTCGTAAATCATCTGAGTGAATAACTGTTATTATATGCGAGTAGAATACAATACTTTGTCCATGACCGATAAAAAATTGTATTTTATTATCAAATCGTTTGACGTCTCAGTTTAATAATAATGAAAATGGCAAAAGACTACTAGATGAAATTTGAAAAATGAAATTTTCATTCATTCAGCTGGTAGTAGTGAATAATAGAAGAAGGGACTACTAGATAAACTAGCAGTGAATAATGGATACCATTATAATTGAAGAAACAAACGCATAATTGAAGAAACAAACGCATAATGAGTATATTATATAGTCGTGGTCTCGTGGACAAATGCCATTATAGTTGTAGTTTTTTATTTTTTAAATCAAAAATAATTATATTGGTATTTTTTCATGACATGCTACAACTCCAATAATTTTTTTTAAAAAAAAATTTTTAGAAGTGCTTGGTTACATTTAGGTGCAACGAATACATTAAGCTAATCAAACGGACGACTGAGCTAAGAATGTGGATTGGAACTGGGTTGGGGAGATTTAAAGGTAGCGGTTTAGTGGTTGGTGGATAAAATCATCAGCTTAAAGATCGGGCCTGGAGGATCTGCGGAGTACCCCCACCAGTTTGTACATTAGTAACAAAAACGCCAACTTTAATATACAAAATAATTTTATTAAAAAAAGCGACTTTTGATACGTTTGGAGAAAAATTATTTTTAGGGACATATCCTTTATCCAATTGCAAATAAACCGTTTGCTCTAGAAAATATGACTATGTACTCGGTTGATTCTAAAATGAGTTTTTCAATTGAAAATATTTTTTTTTGTGCTTTATTGCGTTTTCTGACTGGGAAGTAAAAACAATATCAGAAACTTACTACATATTGACTTTGTCAACGTCACAAATAAAATCACGTACTCGTATGTCAAGACTAATACTAAAGATAAAATTTGGGTCGCAAATCATTTCCATCTCCATCACGAATGGAGAATATGCCCCTTAATGCTGCTTTTTGATTAAAAAAGTAAAATACGCAAACCAAACCAAAAATCTATTCACAAAATATTTTAAAACATTTTTCAATCATGAAATTTTAATTACATAATTTGTACTCGTACTATCGAGAATTTGTTTTATTTTGCTTGCTTGTGAATTTTTTTCCGGAAAATTTGCTTGTAAAACAATAAACAATTTCGAGTTTACCTGGAAATATACTAAACGATTTTTGAGTTTTGTTCATGAACTTAAGATAAAATTGAGTAATTATATCGTATTTAATTGGTACACATTACGAGTTCTCTCTGAAAACATTAAAAATTGATCGTATTCGATAGTTTTAATAATGATTTTTTAAAATTTAAGTCAAATCCTTAAAATGCACATAAGCGTAAGATCTTTAAAATTGACGTAATAATTGACAATTAATTTCTTTTGACCTACATTTTTTGTAGTTCTACACATCTGTGAGGTTAAGTTAAATTAATGTATATCTTGAGCTACATAATCTCACCGATGTTCCGATATTTTTTTTGTACATCAGGAAATGCGACATTAAAGCTAACCTACAAAAAATTAAGTTATATTCGTACATAAAGTGACTTTTGCCATTAAGAGATTCATGACGTTACTTAAATTTATGGTTAATCAATTTAATCAGTTTATCTTAAAAAAAAAGTAATTGATTGAAAAAGTTAAAAAAATAAAACCCGAATTTTCAAGTAGCATTGGCAGACAGGATACACTTTCAAATTATTATTATTATTATTCAAATATTCAAGTTCTATTAATTTGGCATAGTTTAAAACGTTTCGATTTCGAGCAACTATTTTGAAAAACTTGTTATAATGCAACATAATTATACCTAATTTTAGTATTCCATTTGTACTTTAGTTTATTGTGCGAGGTTGATATTTTACTCTAAGGTCCATTATTGATGCCGGACAATATTTTCTTGTTCCAAATGATCGGATAGGAGTTCGGTGGGAATTAGGTTCAGTGGGCTTCACGGCTTGTGTTTTATATTAATATTATGTATATTTTCCATAAGATTTAATCTGTTATTGTCAAAATAATCACACAATATAATCGAGGCTTCTCCGTGCTTCAATGATGGCACCAAACGACTCCCATTATATGTTCTATTGGCTTGCCGTCGAAGTAGACTCGTCATTTTGAACCAAATACATTTTAATTCATGAGACCTTGTTAGTTGTTTCACTCTTACAAAGACCACATGCCATTTTCGTCTGTCCATTCTAGTAGTTTTACTTTATTTATACTTGGAAGAAACGGTTTGTTAAGGTAAAACATCTTATAGTAAAGTGACCAACTTCAATCATTCTCACACCCTAGTTTTACTTTTTGCATCTGTTTGAAATTTATTAAAGTTTCCGGTTATTTTAACAATCGTATATTGCCTAAATTTATTCAAATAATGTTTCTGTTATGAAGAGTCGTTGCATCTTTTGATTATAAAAAAATTAATTATAATTCAACTTTTTTGCTTTAATTTCAAGTGAAGATTTTAAAATCAAATAGCCCAGTTGTTTTATACTTTCGACATATCTTGGGTTCATTTACTAAAATATTGACTAAATCTTAGTTTCAACCTAATGTGTCATGTTTAACCTTAATTTAATTCATTATTTAATTTTATTTTGAATTTTTTTCTATCTGTATTTGCCATTGCTTATACGCGGGGCAAATTATGTAAAATTTGTCACGTGCGGTTATTGGCGTTAAATAATAGACTAAAATTGAAAAATTTGACTCATATTGCGATATACCACGGACTCCATTATTTTGGAAATATTTTTTTACGGTTTATTATTTATTTCTATGATGTCTATTTTGCCACCATACCATACAGCATTCCACCCCAGCCAATAATCAACGAAACATGAAAATTATACGGAAAATATCCAATCAATATGTATTACATCATTAAAAAACAGTTAATCAAGAAAAATTTGATTAATAAAATGGAGGAATTGACAAATTAAATGATTGTTTTAAAATTAACGATCGTCACCCATTTTCCTTTGAGAAACTAAATTTTGGGAGCTTTGGTAAAGGAACTCATGATGTTTTAATAGTATTATGTGTAGCCTATACTCAAATCAGAACCTTATGAATGTGTAATAGACCAATTATATAACAGAAACCGAAACGAAATGAAAATGAAGAATTGATTCAATTCAATTTGTTTTCGTTTCGTCCTTGCGGTTTTATACTATCGCTTTTTTTTTTTTTTGTTATCCTTACTAGCACTTACGTCAAATTGTCAAAACAAACTAAATAAAATACAAAACGGATTCAGACGGCGAGGTAGCATGTTTTTGTCGCGGTAGAATTTTTATAATTAGCAATAAAACAATAACAAAAAAATATTTCGTCTATACCATCTGATCAAATTTGATCCGGACTGGTCCATTTAAACCGCGTGCGTAAATTTTTTGTTCTAAGTTGGTACAACCTTCTTTCATTCGTGTGACGTTTGAGCAGAATATGTCCATTAGTGTGAGTTTGGCAGACATTTGTTTACGACGCGAAAAGTTTGTCTGGCGATTTTTACTATGGAAAAAAAATTTAACAACTAGTCTCTTGAAATTTTATGTTTCTTGTGACGAGACGTGGGATTATGAATATGACATCAAAAAATGAGCCAAAACCGAAAAAAACACGTCAAAGTCGGTCGAAAATCAAGGTAATGGTAATCGTTTTCTTCGATTACTGTGGTGTGGTTCACCATGAATTCGTTCCAGAGGGTCAAACGTTCAATAAAACATTTATAACTACTTGGCCGTTTTGTCGCGGCTACGTGTAGCAACTCGTCGTAAACGGCCGGCTTTGTAGGCAAACAATTCATGGATTTTTCACCACGATAATGCGCTTTCACATTCCAACCTAATTGTGACTGAATTTTTGGCCAAACACGAAACAAATGTGATCGCTCAGCCACCGTACTCACCAGATTTGGCTCCCTGTGACTTTTTCCTGTTTCATTCAAACTCGTTGTTCAATTTTTTTTCCATGATATTAAAAATCGCCAGACAAACTTTTCGCGTCGTAAACAAATGGCTGCCAAACTCACACTAATGGATGTATTCTGCTCAAACGTGACAAGAATGTGAAAGAAGATTGTACCAACTTAGAATGTTACCGATTCGGTTTACGGGCGCGGTTTAAATATACCAGTCCGGGTGAAATTTTACCAGATGGTATAACCATGTCTCTTCCGTCTTTCGTTTCAGTCCGTTTCGTTTTCGTCTATATAACCAGCCCACAAGCTTCGACCTGAAAATAAAACCATATAGAAACAAGCAATCTAAATTGAAAATTTCACTTCTTCATTTCTTTATTTTAAGTAAGTATTTATAAAATATGATTGACAAATAATAAGTCTATTAGTTATGAAACCCGAATTATTCCATTTGAATTGTACTATATATTAGTTGAAAATAATGAACTGGCGTAATAAAACTCTGTAGATTTTTGACGATTTTGATCGTTTTAAAAATCGGTACCTCAAAATTATCAGCAAAACTATTAAAAACGATTAAACCTTTACCATCTTTGGCAACAAAATGTTTCACCAGCAGTTATGCCAATGTTGCAGTTTTAGAAATCCTCCAATCTTTGTCTGCTAACGATGATAACCAAATATGATGTAATGGTCTAATTTTCAGTCGCAAAACTGGGTTGCTATTAGTGACTTCGATTCGAACGTATTCGACTGTTCGAAGTATAAGATTCATATTTGCTATAAATAAGAAACGAACGAATCTAATTCAATTTAAATAAGAATCCGATACTTCGAATACTCGAATACATTCGAATTGAATTCAAAAATAGGACCTCTGCCAACCTTGATCTTTAATGTCAAGAAACAAGAACTGTTTGATAAAATTTTTGGCCGACGAATGGCTTAAATGGTATACAATGTATACCTTTCAAGTCATTCACAATAGTTACCTTTGTGAAGTTTGCTCAAAATCGACATAATGGAAGTTGAAAGTTAAGCATATCAAGATTATGCCCTCTGCAATGCCAAAAGTCTGTTCAAAAAACCCGAATCGATAGTTATAGTTTCATTGACAAGTGTCAGGTAGCTGGTGAATTCGCCCAACTATAGTTATATTTTTCAAACAGTGGCCATCATTCGAAATCCAAGTCTGTAAAACAACCTTATCGAATAAAGAAAACATATCGATGCTTTGGCACAAATCACGTGTTGAAAAAGCTCTTTCGGATATCGAACCGGCTTACTTAAAAAAATACAGCTATAAAATATTAGAAGGTATTTTACAAATGTTGAAACCAACCAGTTAGGATTCACAAGTTTCTATTTAAAAGTCTTACTGAACAAACGACAGAGTCAATTCGGAAAAGGTTGGCCATTGGCGAAATTTTGCAAAATTTACATTAAAATTTCTTACAAAGTGACAAAAACAAACCTAATTCCAACAAACCCTAAGAAAAGAAAAACTTTTCACATGAATAGTATTTTTTTTTTTTGGATTTCTCTTTCCAATCCAAAAATGAAGAAACGACTCGGTGGGAAAAATTTTCATTGAACGAGGAGGTCTTTGCTGACACATTGGCCTATTTTGCTTAATTAAAAATGAAATTATCTTCTCTGTAATTACTAACTTTTCAGCCAAGCTTATAAAAATTTTTTCAAATGAAAATCAACTACTTCTACTACTAGCAGGAAACTACGAATTTAGTAACTTCTTACTGCTTTTTCAGCAATTTCCACCATTATGAATTTACCTTTTCGGTACCATTATCTTAGCTATAAACAACATAACGTCTATAAGTAAAAATGCAATATTGATACAGCCTGAATTAATGCATAAATTCTTATTTAAATACAGTTAAAAAATAACTTTCCCGATTACATTAATCCATTAGTTTGGACACTAAATACCCAAACCGAAGAAACCAATTCAAAATTAATTTTCCTTGACAAAAATCAAAAAATTGGAGAAAATAAACAAAACAAACTGTAAAATTAACAGGAAAAACAGAAAACTCATGATTCGTGACAAAAATTAAAAAGGAAACATCGAATATCAATTGTGGTAACTTGAAATTAGAGCTGTATATACTTACGTACCCAAGAATCAAAAAAACGAACCATTTTGACCATTATTTCCACCATAAATCCGTATTTGCTATTTAATGATACAAAAAATTATAGGTGTCGTGTATTCACAATCACGATGTGGAGCATTTCGAGGATACGTCACTAATTGTAGTTCGACTCGCGTTCCAAAATATCAACATTGTCCATGTCAATAGTGTGTGACGTGAGAGCTAGATGTGTAGATAATGTACATATATTTTCTTCCACATTACCGACTTTCTGTAAACATTTCGTCGCATCATATTTATGTTGATACATGCGAGTCTTAAGATATTGCTTCGTTTGACCAACATATGAGCAACCGCACTAGCAGTTTAAAGACTAGGTTACTTAAAAATTCTTTGTTAATGTTTTCTTTAAGTTGCGAAAAGATTGACATTCCCAAATTATGGTTCGAGCGGCCCACTACCTTGAAGTCATATTTACTTAAACACATTTTAATTTTGTAAAACATATCTTTGATTTAAGGATTGGAAATGTATTAGGCTACTAGGGTTTAGTTGATCACTATGAAACAGACTTCCATAAGTGGGATTTTGAACTGTTTTATTGATGACAAATTTTATCAAATATAAAGGTTAACTATGTATTATGAAGGAACATTTATTTTAACAGTATTTAACTAAGTTAGTTAAGAAATTATGCATTAGTTCAGGTTGTAATCAATATTGCATTTTTACTTAAAGACGTTATGTCCTTTTTTGTTTCGAAAATGTTTTACTTAAGAGCTGTGATAATGGTATCGAAAAGGCACCGAAACATCGCACGTGTAATTAAATAAATGGTTCTTAAATAAAAATAGGCTTTATATCCAGAAATTCTTTTATTTACATAAAAATAAGCCTAAGATCTTTACAATATTACTTATTTCAAATATTTTTCATTTATAAGCAGATCAGGAAGTCAATATTCTTTTCATTGCACATCAATTTTATATAATTATTTTGGGGCGTTCATATACACTGCGGTATCTGCGTTGTGCGGTAAACATAATATCTTAACTGATCCACCATACCACAGATTATTTAATCTTTAAATACAATTTAACCGGTGCTTATATACGATACATACATAAATATTGATAATTTTATATCGACGTAAAATATTTTTTATGATCATGTTATATTGTTGATCACCGCGCGACGATTATCATCATCATCATCATCATCGTTTTAATAATATGATTATTATTTAGTATTTTTTATAGCGACTAGACAATATAAATTTAATTCTTTTAAATGATTTTACCTTTTACCACAAAAAATGTATATAAAATTATCTGCGGTAGTAATAAATAATATTATTAACAATTAAACGAAAACAATGATTCCAAATTAATTGCATTACAAATAAAACGACCGTTTATGTAGAAGAAACGTGTGCAATTTAAGATGTTGGTTTTTTTATTTTAATTTTTTACGTTTTTTCGGTCGGTCGATAAATTTTGACTTTATGTACATATTAATTAACTTTTTTTTTTATTAATTTTGCCTAAAGTAATTGTTTTATAATAATGTAAAGTATATCTACATAGTTGGTTTCTGCTTGATTGAAATATCAACTTTCTTTTTTGTTGGTTTATTACGATCTACAATTTTGACAGTATATAAATATTAATTGAATTAACCAAAATTGATTAAAAATCAATAAGTTTGATCTTGGATTATTAATAATATTTTTGTACCGCGAAACGAAACTTAATTCGTATATGCCTTAAATTTTAAACTGTACTAATTGATTTTTATCAGTTTTGCGGCAAAAAAACAAAATTTTAATTTTTGTCATTGATTTTATTTGATCTATTTCCTTGACCTATGTGTTCATTAGCCATTATTAAATTAAGAAAGTTACATAATTAGAAACATTTTTTACTCAAAGCAAAACCAAACCGGAATTAATCGGTAATATTTATTTTTGAATTATATTAAACAGAAAATTTTACTAAGGAAGTTATTAAAATTATTTATGGAGATTAAAAATTAATTCGCGGGTGAATTTTTTAAAATATGGGTAATTGTGTTAGTTGCAGATTCCTTTGGTGATATGAAATACGAGTAAATTGCTATACATTTTGAATCATAGTAATATCAAATCTTAAAACCTTATTCTATATGTAAGTGGACTTCCTTGTTTGTAATTAGTCGTAGTTTTTATTTTTTTTAAATATAATATTCCACTAGAATAGAGTGTTTTTAATGTCGTTCGAAGGAAAAGCTAGTAACATTACGTTCACAACACAACACCCAATCGAGGCAAATTTCTTCTTGCCACCACCGGGAATTGCCTGCAAGTTCCAAAGCAAAGCTCTACCACTATACCACCGAGGGTGGTTAGGGATTTGATTATTTTTATAAATATTAATTGTAGAATGTATATAAAAACAAGCTTCTTTGCTTTTATCTAATTTGAGTAATTTGTTGTTAATTTAATTTAACAAGTATAATTTTTACTTGTATAACCCATTTTTTGTTAAATAAGTGAATAATCCTAATGTTCTTACTGTGGTTAGCTGCAATTTGACACATCATAAATTCGCGCTTGGTTACAAAAAAAAATAAATATTTGTATGAGGAAAACTTTTTGTTTTCATAAGTAGTGTTGCAATTTACAAGGGGGGCGAGTAGCAGGGACAGAAGACACGCAACGATTTCAACAACAACGTCAAGCAACACTACCTACAGTTAGTACAAATTTGGGTGACCGCATGGGAACATGATGATGGAACGAAATCTCGCCCCCCTCCCCCTCACAACCTCCGATGGAAAAAATGGCGGAGGGAATAATAAAAGTTGTTTACAGCTTTTCAAAATTAAGAGTTTGCGGCACCAGGAAATTTGTGTTGTTATTGTGTCTTCTTAACAGGTTGGAGCAGTAGATGATGAACTTTAAAATTGTATATATTGTCTATTGTCTTGTGCCTATAAACTACTAAAAAAATATATTACTAACAAATTTACTAACTATCAACACTATCAACTACTTAGGTGTCTGGAACCGGGTTGAGTCTTTGTTGGTAACATTCCTTCCCATTCTATGTAAAAAGGTGTACGACGGCGGCCTGGCTGGCCAGAGGCGGATATCACACTATTAGACTTATGTGGTGGTTATCGATGTGGCGCCTTTCTTTACGGAGTTTTGGGCTTCATGAAGAATGGTGTGTATGTCGTGTTGTATGGTAACATGGGGTACAGTGGTTGTGGTATTCGCATTTATATTATGGGAGACTTGTTTAATGCTTGATCGTAACATCGCAATCAACCAATCAATCATCAATCAATTAGTAGTGTTACAATTTACATTTTGATCGATATAAAAAAAATACAAAATTAAAATAACAATAAAGCTTGCTTAATGAATGCATAAATTAGTTGCAACTTGCTAGTCTGCTACCAGTTAATTTCTGCGACTGTCGTCGCATTATTTATCTTGAACAATGTAATCACAAAGTAATACAAAAACAATAGCTCCTGGTTAATAAATGCTGCCCTTTCAAAGGTATATGCCGAAACGCACAAAGGTATATGCCGAAACGCATCATATATAGATCTAATTTCGATATGACCACCATTCGAAGTTAAAAAAGATCGACCAATGGTAAATCATCATTTTTCTGACTCCGCCAAAAAACTAATGCAAGCAACATAACATATGATTATAAATCTCTAGATACTCAATACATTTTTATAAGCCAAATATTTTTCTTATTTTAACCAAAATTCAGTTAGAACATACACAATTGGTGCAATGATCGATGGACGACAAATACTTACATTTACGAAGATAATTTGTACATAAAATTAAAAAATTAAAACTCCTTCAAATCCTTAATTAAATTAATATTAATAAACAAATAAATTTCTACAATGTACATGCACAAATCAGGGCTTGCCCGTCCCCGGACCTTTTACTTTCCCGGGAAACGCGATTGAGATTTTCTGATTCCCGGGAATTCCCGGGATTTGGTGCAAACAATATTAAATTTTAATTGAATAAATAAAAAGGAAACAATGTAAGATTTCAAATAATTGAAAAAAAAAAAAATCAGATGCCTGATTTAATCACTCAATCGGGGGAGTCCGCTCTCCCATCATGGAAATCTACCGGCGGAAAAAACAAATGTAAACTATCAGCGTTGGTTTT
Organism: Tipula vernalis; assembly: GCA_958295665.1. Taxonomy (NCBI): domain Eukaryota; kingdom Metazoa; phylum Arthropoda; class Insecta; order Diptera; family Tipulidae; genus Tipula; species Tipula vernalis. The sequence goes on from OY282558.1 coordinate 275,672,636, forward strand.
ACTATACACATATTGCCAACAGTTGGCGGAGTTGAATGCGTCGACTGATAAATCGTAGTTCGTTAGAAACAAACCCGCTAATGAAAAATTCCTCTCGTTTTCGGTGGATGTCGGCTTAGTAGTGTAATGGGTTTGAATTTGGTTGTCTTTCTATTTTTGGCTTAAACTTAGCACCTTACTTTACCTGCGGCACAAACACAGTGCGATGATTTTTTTAAATGTTGCCAATGGCTTTATTCTTGAATCTTTCTACATAAGAAACTCACAAGAAGTAATCAAATCTTAAGCTAAAATTATAACATATTTTAAGTCTTAACCAATGTTAATACTTATTGTTAGGCTAACAATTTAATTAATTTAGACTATACTTATACGTATATATCGAATTAAATTTACAGGTTCACAGGTTCATCAGTTCGAGTGGATCTGTTCTTCTCAGACGTCTAAATCGCGGCTGTTTTAATATCTCCCTGGCCAATTCGTTGGGATGTGCTTCTAGTTTTGAGTAATATTTCGAACTGTATTCTTTAATTGTTTCTTTAACGGTTTTAATCCCAAGGTCGTGATGTATATTACTATTTCAAATGTACCAAGGGGCATTGGTAATACTGCGAAGTATTTTCGCTTGGGTTCGTTGCAGGAGTTCTCTGTTTGAAGCGCTGGTGGATCCCCATAACTGGATATCATATGTCCATATGGGTTTGATTATCGCTTTGTACAGTAAAACTTTATTGGCTAATGACAACTGAGTGCTATAATTGGGTTTAATTCTGTAGATAGACTATGTGCGTCCAGCTTTTTTGACTAAATTCTATTTCTTTTTTTTTGCTTCCAATGATCCTACCACATACAGCCATATCGAATTGCTTATCCCAACTGCATTCACCATTTATAATTTTCTTTGTCCCCAATTCTGGATCTTGGATGCATTTTATTAACGAGGCAAAATGCAACATTTTTGTTTCTTCGAATGATTAATTTTTCTTTTGGAAATCGCTACATTTTGGGTATCTGAAACTATATTCAGCGATTTAAGAACATTTTGTAGCTGGACCACATTGTTCAATATTTGTTCATCCCTCATTTCGTAAATTTTCAGTTCGCGAATTGTTTTTTTTACAAAGAAAGAACCGTTCCAACGTATCCTCTAAAGTATTCCAGCTGATGTGGCTATCTAACATAATATTCATAATTCTTAACATTCTGCTCTAACTCTGTGTCTCTAATTTTTATAGCGTTGCTCCCATCGGTGACTTTCTGATTAATTCCATTAAGATAATAAACAAAATAGAGGAGTCTAAAAATTGTATTTTATATTCCCACGAAATATTCACAGCATTCCCTGGAAACGGGAGTACTTTTAATTTCGTAAATTCGCCAGGAAATCCGGGGCTCAGGCCCGTTGCTCTGATACACAAGTTTTAATACAGACATTGTAATTTGGAGGTTTTCTAATCTTTCCGTTCAATATATTTGTACCAAAACTGTTCTTTGCTGGACTGTCGCCTATAAATTTGAATGGTCAACCAACCAACAGACATGATTATCCCATCTAAATTAATGGAACTTAGATCGGTTGCGGTACGATAATCCAGAACATTATCAGGGTTGAAATTGCTGAATTAAACGCAGATTTTACTAAACTCTGAACTTCTATGATTCGGATTGATGAGAAATCTTCATTTTACGAGATTGTTTCTTCATTTTCAGAAATCTACAATTTCGATTTTTTGTTGTTGTTATGGTGCACGGTGTTTTGAGTTGAAATCATAAAATTATACATTGCCTATCCCGTTTTAAGACCGTTATCTGTGATGAAAAATCACACAGAGACAACCTCGATAAAATAATCCCCAATCCTAGGTGAGACTCGTACGCCGATAATATTTTGGTTTTAGTACGGAAAGGCAGGCTACCTCGGGTTTAGTTAGCCCTGCCACAGCAAGAGGCCCTGCTGAGCTGGACTTTATTTTCCTCAATAAAAACAACAATGAAGTTAATCCACCAAATGCACCAATCTCAGAAGAAACGGATCTACTTTTGCGAAATAATAACAGATTACGAAAGTAACAGATACTCAGAGCAAATGTTGTGGTCGCAAATACCAAGTGCGAGGCACTCAGTTCCCAAGATGCTTGGGCATTAGTAGTCTATCAAGCATATGAACGGGCAGCTTAAAAGACAACAACCGACAAATAAGCCCACTTCTGAGGGTGAAATATCAACATATTATAAGTACATTGATTTCTCAAGTGGAAATACCAGGTATTTACCAAGGATCTAATTCTTTAATTCAATTAACAATCGACCCAGACATGTAGATTAGAATTTTTGGGTCGCAGTATGCAGGGCTCAGCTCGTACTCTCTTTAAAAATAAAAATAACAAAATTACTATTGATTTGAATGACATCAAGAACTTGGATTTTGTTTTTCATGGCGGAACCACTGCTTGCAACTTTTCATTTCTATAAGCAAATTCTGTAACATCAACTTTCTGTAGTTTACCTTCAAGTTAGCAATTTCAACAGAATAAAGCGGTTGATGTTTATGAAGTTTAGAGGTTGTATTAGGTGGTCAAATAGTCTAACTGAACATTCGAGATGATTAGGCCGATATTCTAACTGAACATTCGAGATTTTCAAATTCGAATGATTACCATTTACCATTTGCATGCCCATTGGAAAATTACCAAAATTTTAAATGCCGCTCTGTTCGTAGGATTTCCGTATTCTAGGAGATGTATTTCATATAAAATAGTGAATGTTTTTTCCCCCTTATTATAATCGTTTCCCTTTTAGAGGGTTTTTTTACGTATTACGTGAATTTATTTACGAGATGGTAGCTCCTACTCACATTATTTCCTCATCTTACTAATCGTAAAAATATAAATTGCGTTGTTTGTTATTATAATTACTCGTAGTTCACAAAATATATGCAAACAATATTTAATCTAATATTTTAGCAAATTTTAACCTTTGTAATTAACAATATAGTTTTCTAATTAATAGGCTGAAGTCCAATTCACATCTGTAGAGCAGAATTATCGAAGACTTTATTGAATTATTTGGGATAGTTTCCGCGAACATTCCTAAATGTTTTTTGGCTAAGTTACTACTTTGATTTTTAACCAAATGTACTGGACAGATACGAAAATTTTAGGGAAAAGTTTTTTGACGATTAGTTTTGATAAAATTTATTTATTATTGTTTTATTTACTATTATTACCAACTTAACTTTAAATCTGGTTACATACATAAGTTAAATTGGAAAGTAAAAATATAAACAAAAATAAAATATAAATTTACATACAATTTAAAAATTATCAAAAATTTAAGAAAAAATCGGACAGCAATTTCTTAAATACATCTCTCGATAAATTAAAGTTCAAAACATACCGAACTTTATTGAATTATAGGCTCATTTTCCTCATAATTTTTAATATGAAACGGCAACTTAATATGAAAAGGCCTATCGCGGAACTCACGAGCTGGATCTTGTCAAGAATCTGCAGAATATCAGCACTATCAATTTTTGATATTAGAAGGTCACGAACAAAAGTCGCTGACGTTGAGGTTTTGCGAATGGAAAGCGGTTCAATATTTAACAACTTACACCTACCACGATACGCCAGAAGAATGTAAGCAGGAACATTAGTGTCTCTATAGGAAGTATCCAAAGGGCACACACCAAAAATACCTTTCAATACGATCTGAATAATTAATGAATGGACAATGAAATATATAACATTTAACGTTAACCCTAACATCGCAACCCGACATGTGTTTATGAAACAGTAACAAATCTTTAATTGGCATAACTCTCTCCACAACATTGCCATCAAGACGATAAACCAGATTAGAGACTACTTGTTGGCGACTAAAGCACATAACCTTGCACTTAAGAAAAGTTTAAAATCAAGCTCTGATCAGAACACCAAGAGGTGAAGCTAAATAGGTCAGATTGGAAATCGGTGTCATCTCTTAGATTCATCAGCGTCATCAGCATAAATTACTATATTGGATTGTTTCAAACAACTTCATAAATATTGTAGAATGAAAAATAGGGGACCAAATTGACTATCTTGGCGAACCCCTGAAGTAACGTGTGTCGATCTAGGCTAAAAATTACCTATTTTCACAATCTGGGTCTTAGATTCCAGATTAGATTTAAACCACTTTATAGGCAGAGCTTTACAGTTTAAGCTAGCAAGTTTTTGAAACGTAAATCCTAATTAATTTCATCAAAAGTATCTATATTCTCATTTAACATAACATCCGAAATGTAGTTCGTTAACCATTTTCCCAAAAAACTTTGGCAAAACGAATAATATACGTTTACCTCTATAATTGTTACTCCTTATCACTGACGATTTCCAAAGACTCGAAAAATATCCCTGAGCGAAAGTTTTGTTAAACAGCACAGTGGTAGGAAGCAAAAATACACAAATAGTCAGTTTAAGTAGTATGGGAGGTATTGAATCGATTCTACAATTCCGGCAATACATCATCTGCTTCCAACCGGAACAAAATGAATGGCGAATTATCAACAATATTCGAGTTCGAAATATTTGAACTAATTGTGTAAACATTCTGAAAGAAATTTGCAAACCTGCAGATTGTCATATAACTGATTATGTAAGGACAAAATGGGAGGCTAACTCGGTCTCAAGAATGTGATTATTATAAAGAAACCGGTTCAAATATTTATACTTTGTTCGCAAAACGTCAAAACTATCATAATTTACACTATTTTGAAATATTTTAAATTTTTTTTTAGCTCTATTGTGCCACGGTTCCTTGTTAGAGCACTGTTTATCAAATTTTGGAATAAATTTCTCTTTACCAAGATTTAAAAAAAACTCATTCATCATATCGTCAATATTATCAGTAGCACATTTAGGAGACCAGTCGTAGTTATCGGGAAAAGTATTAAATGAAATGTTATTCTTCTTTTCAAAATTATAATTTACTGAATGAACAGTATCTGAACTGTCTCGCAATATTTCAGAAGTAAAGTAATATTTAATGGTGAATGGTAAATACTAGATGATCCCTCTAAGTCCTTACAAGCTCGAACGGTAACTTCATGGTGCAGTGGTACGAACGCTAAAACTATAAAATATTTCCGCTTTTAGCTGGTCTTAATGAAAACGCGTTGCTTTAGTCTTAATGAAAGTATCTCAGGTATAAAATTGTCCATATCAGCGTTCAGATTCAATGTTGTTAAATTATTGTCAACAAAATCCCACATTTGAGTCCCTTAATTAATAGGGAAAAGTCCCGGAAAATCCTTCTTGTGCGTATACGCCATATTTGAAAAACAGCAAATATATTAGATTTCAATACTTTGGCCATAGTGCCCTTATTTGTTTACATAAGGAATGATTAAATTAGACACATTTTAAATATGATTAAGGCCATGGGAGAGGGGTTTATTCCGTCGCCTTCACAAATTCAACAAATCTCAACAAATTTTATAAGGATATGTTTTATGTAACACAAAGTTTTATACTTGGTTCGTTCTTTGTTGCTTGTCTTTTTTCATTTACATATGAATGTAATATAAATTTAATTATACGTTCAATCCAATAAAATTGATCCAACCAAAAATATTGGATCGCGTATTAGTGCTTTATGGAAGTAGAATCTGGAGAATTCCAAAAGAATTCCGAAACAAATCAAATCAAATTTGAAATCATATGACCATTACAATTAAAACTCTAGTTTATCGAAACATTTCTCATTTTCAATATTTGATTTCCAACCAACTATCAAGTTTAAGGTTTAATTGCTTTAGATATTTCGTTTTATGTTAATAGACACATAGTTTTATATGTTCACTACCAATATAATATGCTATGTAAGTTTTATAAATTAGGTTTAAAAATTCAATAAATTAAAATCGTTGCAGATACTCGTAAAACAAAAATTCTTAACATTTCTTATTATTTCAGTATGAAAGTAACTATCTGTCTGTTGAAATTTAATTAAATTATAAGGAAAAGTTTAAAAATGCAAAACACCTTAAATAACATTACACTACCTTAACCAAATTTTTGCTGTACACATACATAATTTATAAATATATTTCTCGATAAAACACCAAAAATAATCTTAGATTATTATCATACGATGGCTTACAGAATTGTGGAATGTTGGAATCTAATTAAATATTGTTTACGTAAATGGTTTACGTAAGGAGCTCTTCCATGTGATCCTTTTTAATATTTTTGATTTGTAAGTCCGTCCTAAAAATAATCAATTCATTAAAAATAGCAAATTAAACAACCTACAATAAGTAATACTAACGTTTTGAAATATAACAAATTTATCAACCGCTTGTTCTTCTCTGACTCTTTGTATTTCTTTTCGATTGGCTGGCGATGGTGGGAGTAAACGCAAAATTGACAAAGTACAGAAGTCCCAATCTGGAAACATAGTAAACCAATTATTATAGTTATGTTGGTTAAAATATAATTAGAAAAATAATGAAGTACCTTGATCTCTTTATGTTTCTGTATATAAGATTGATTTTCCAGAATTTTTAATCATTAAATATATGATTTTAAAAATTTAACCATTCTATGATAATTGACGTACATGTTTAAAATTTTAAATCAAAATCGTAAGTGATGCATTATGTTGGAAAGAAATTAGCATAACATATTAAACAAATGTGCATTCAACTTATTAATCTTCAACTTACATTTTCGTTTCCTTACCCTTTAATTTTTTAATTTAGTCTGTAAGTAGCTGGTATTCTCTCTGTTGCACGGATTATATTTAAATAAACAAATTCTATCTCGCTATTTGATTTAAGACAAAGAAATAAAATTATACAAGCATTTGCAAGAGATGTTTGTTGCTCCCTCATAGGTCTAAACCCAAATGTTTCTTGCGCAAAATCGGCTAGAAATGAAATCACTTCTCGTCTTTGATAATCAGTTAACATTTGCTTAATGTTATGATCGGTTAATAAACTTGATCCACCAGCCTTCCGTAAGATATACTGTTTTAATGTCTATATAAATTTAATAAATACGTATAGATAAATAAATACAACAATTTATAAATTTGCTATTTATGATACTTACATCAGACGTAACTATAACATTGTATCCTAAATCATCTAGTGGCAGATTTGCGGCTTATATTGCTGTTTATTGTGTGATGCAAATAAAATAATATTACTGATTAATGTCAAATTCATAAATCAGGACTCGACCTTGCTTTTAAAATTCAAGACTGATTATTTATAGATGTTTACAATAACGTTACATTATAAGTTTAGAATTTCAAATGCAAAATTACATAACCACACTTATAAAAAAATACTCATTTATAAATTCGTTTTGCTACCTGATAAAACATAATCTTCATACTATGTATATGTTAAATCCTCCATAATTGATGCGACACGTTTGCTCACTTTAATAATTTTGCACATATTATCCAATTTGATTGTTACATAAATTGGATTGCTCATCTTGCAACAAAAATATTCTGTAATTAATATTTTGAACTATTATCACTTTCGACTAAAATGCGATCAACCACTACAGGAAAAATGTATAATCATAACTAGATGTTAGTTTAAGGGGAGGTTTTCATTAAGCGACCTAAAAATAAGGTGGTTTGCTTGAATTTTTTTTTCATAGAAGGATGTAAATAAACAACTTAAGGTTTTTGGATACTTATTTATTGAGTCATAAAGTAAAAAACAATTTTTGTTTAAGAAGAATAACGTTATGGGAATTGTTTATATGTATTGTAACGTGACCGTCTCAAAAAAGGGGTCTTATCGGTCTCCACTTTAAAGTATACATACATAATAGTTTATCCTCCAATAAATTAAATGAACTTCAAAATAAAAAAAAAAGTAAAAACATGATCCATTGAATATAGTTTTTGAGTTATCGTGGAGACAGATATCAAAAAGCTCGTTTTTCAGGAAACGCATTTAAAGATTTTGCTAACGATTTTTTTGAGTTGGTTAGTAAAAAAGTCGGTCAAATTATTATGCCATTACTTTTTTATGAAATTTATTTCAGTCAAACGGTTTTGGGGAATATGTTCTACACATAACAGGCTATCAACAAAAAATCAAATTTTCGGATCGATTTTCATGAAAACTTCCCCTTTAAAGGATAATACCTTTTGTCACATACAGCATGCAGGAACAGTAAAGACCTACAAAGTTTTGATTCCAAAGTCCCCTTTACAGTTGAATGCCTATAGCAATTAAATACTTGTTTAAATATTTGTTTTCCTACTCACTTCCTATAAAATAAAGGCGGCGAGAGAAATTGACAGTTTTAAATATGCGCATTTAATTGCTTCTGCGTTTTAGTATCGTTCATACAATTGACCATAAATGTTGTTTCTGACATTCGATTTGGTTTTGGTTCCAGGTTTAAACACACATAAACGACGCATGAAATTCATTGATGCACTCATCAAATGAACGAAAGAAAACAAAAATGTATCTGTAGGTACTAAGTAGCTCATCCATTTTTGAAACAAACAAAAAATACAAACATACTTAAAATTAAGTTATTTTAGGTCATTTGATCTTTATAAAACCATTATCTTCAAAACGCGTTGCGCTTGGTGTGTTTTACCCTTAACAGTTTTACTCAGAAAAACGATCAAATATATATAACAATAGAACACAAAAGGCTTATGTGAACCCAGTGGGTCTTTATAACAATAATATGCGATTTAAGGAAAATGAACCTTACAGACCAGAAGTGTGTTCACGAACTCTACATTGTAACAATATTGTAACCAAAAATCGTTCATAAACTAACATTGTAATTTTCTACCCTCCTATAAATACGTCCTTTCTGGCTGTCACTGTTCGTTTAATTTTGCTATTTTGTGTGAAATATGTCAAAATTTGCACAGTACACTTTCCTTAAAAATAATAAATTTTATTATTCACATAACAATTTTAATAGACAATGGCCTTTAAGTTAAATATTCTTTAAGGAAATAGTTTCGTCAAATTCCGTAATATTTCTTATGGTGGGGAGATATACTCGTCGTTACTCAGATGTTTCAAAATGTCAAAACGCGCTTACAAGTATACTCAAGATAAACTCACTATAGAATTCGCGTTTTTGACATTTCTTTGACATTTATGACACAATAAAAATCAAAAGTGAATGTAGTATTGTTTCTCAATTATTATAGAAATATTTATAAAATGAATCGAGAGATGAATGTAGATCGAGTAAAAAATTAAAACTGATGAAGAGCGGGATATTGGTTTACCGTTTAGCGCAACAAATAAAATAAAAAAAAATAAACGAAACGTCAAAATTATAAGAAAAATAAAATAGAAATGGGATCTTATTTCTTAAAATTTCTGCAAGATGTCACTTTAGCACTAAACAACTGCAAAAAGTCAAAGTATTTTTTTGTTACTTCTGAGTCGCGTAGAGTATAATCGCTTTAATGCAATGCTTCAACTTTTTTTTTTACTTAGTCACGTCGATCGCGTCGAATATATCACAAGGGTTATTCTTTCTCTGTTTAACCCTTAACACTCCGGATATAACCTATACAATATTTGAACCGAAAAGGCTTTACTCATGTTTAATTACAAATGTTTTATTCTAGATACATTGGGGTTAAATTGACCCCAATCGATTTTAAAATTAAACAAATACCTTTCTTATTATTTAAATGGCGCATGCCTTATATGATATCCTCAACTTACGAGTATATCCTATAAACGTAATACAATGAAAAGAAGGCCCAAATTACTTGTAAATTCAGTAATTTGGTAGTTTTTATTTACTTTCGCTTTAAAATATATGAAGATATCCGTGGGATCAGATTGACCCCTGTACAAAGGCGACGTGATAGTAAGCTATACACTGAGTGAAGGTTGAATTTACGTGAATTTTGAAAATTGGACATTCTTAAACTACGTGTTATGTTTTGAGATGTAATAAGTATGGTTATAGAAATGAAAGAAATTTGTTTTAGTTTTTTTATAACTTTGTACTCGTATATATCCGAAATTCCGACACGATGTGTCGTTTAGTAGAAATGTTGGCATTAATAAAGTGCGAATTTGTAATTTGTGTTTGATTTATTTGTCAATAATTTGCAAAAAATTCAATTTAAAAGTTTTTTAATTGGAAAGTTTTAGTTTACAATTGTTTTTAATTCGTTCAATATAAGTAATATTTGTAAAAGCCCGTGCGCAGCTTAATAATGGATTTACTTTATTATTATAATATGTCATTACTCGCTGAAACCAATTGCACATATTGGTCGAAAACTACCACTTGCAGATAAAGCAAAATGATTGATGATGCAGCCAAGATGGAGCCAAAATTTTACTCATTCCGTCTGCTTTTCGATTTTTTCACGTTGCAGCCCTTGAAATTTCCTTTAGTGATTAGAACTAACTATAGAGAAAGATTTAATGTAATGAAATAACATTTTTTTTTGTATAATTAAAATATAGTACACCCTTTGTGATTCAAGCTCATTATTTATATTTCTTATCAACTAAATATCAATTTTTCGGTGTTTTCCGCGTCACTGCTTGTTAATATTAGTTTAGATAACCTTTTTCAACCCATTGAATAAATTTGTTATTTCGAAAATGATTATTTAGTTGTATTTATTAAATTAGATTTGGTTGGGGTTTGATGTGCTGTAGTTTTTTCGAGCTCCTCGTGTCCGTATACATATTTTTAGTAAAGACGAAAAAAATTTATAAATTTTATTTATCTTGATTTTAAATTTTGTATGTAATTCTAATTCTAAATTCTTACAATGTAAATGTCGACGAATTATTTTGAATTTACCAAATTATGTCCGTTCTGTTTTATTATGTACATTGTACACTTACAATATTAGTTTATAAAGTTATTAAAATTCAGTGCGCATAATAACAAATAGGCGTCAATGATATTGTTTCTAACATGTAATCAAATAATAAATTTCCTAGTAATTTACACTTTATTGTTTTGCCTAAATAAATTTCAATGTATTTTGATAATATCTTATTTAGGCATCTTAGATAATATTGAAATGCTGAATACATTTAATCCGACGGAAATTTATTATTAAAATTTGTATATCTAAATGTATGTGTAAGTAATTTACATTAGCATGTATACTTACGTAGCTACATTATACATTATGTATAATCAAAGAATATGAATCTTATGCGCAAACTCAACTCTGCGCTATTACATCCCCAAAAATTGTATTATTTACGTACATATACATAAGTAAGTACATACTGGAGCATTACATTTTTGATTTAAATTCATTGTATTTTGTACGCCCAAGGGTGTTTTTCTTGTATTTTTTTCTTTTTGTGGTATGTTTAATCTCAAGAGATGATTTCTCATGTATATAATATGCATGTCTATGTATGTATTTTATATTGTATATAAAATGGTCGATTAAAATAACACCACTTAATCGTTTAGCAAATAAAGAGATAATTGATGCTGAAAATTTTTATGTTGTGATGATTATGTTTTGTTTGTACAGCATAAAAGTAAAAATAAAAATCGTACGTTCTTGTTTTTTTATTACAATCTTATCCGTATGTATAATGTAATAAAATAAATATGGAGATGGAAAGTAGTTGTGGGGATTTTGCTTATGTGGATGGAAGGAAAATTTGTAAGGATAGAATCTGCATGTACATCCACATTTATCCAAACACCAAAAGAAAAAATCCCACACATTCAATATTTTATGGAACAATAAATAATGTTCTCTACATACATATGTAGATCTTATTCAACATATTACCATAAATAAATTTCTCATTGAACATTCAATTAATTTCCTTATTACAAAACGATTTTACATTTCTCAAATAACGAAGACAAATTTTGAACAGCAACAACAAAAATATTTCCCACAGTAAAATTATGTACGCATCTGACAAAAAATTCCAATTGCCATTACAATTCATTTTCCATTTAAATTGTGTTGTACGCGACATTTTAACAATATAATATAATTTATTATGATAAAAATATATTTTACCCTAAATATCAGAATTTTATTTTGTATTACGATAAAAATCAAAATGGAAATGGCTGCAACAATATAAAAGAAATTGACAGTTGTCGAAAAATGAAAACGAAAATCGCAGGAAAATGAATGACAAAAATCTAAACTATCACGTGCGACCCTTATTTAATGTTAGCACTTAGTTATCATACAGTCAATTATGTTTAGGCCCAAATTGTTTTTATAGGGTAGCTAGTTACAAATTAGGGTTAAGCAATTATATATTTTTATGATTTGATTGGACGAAAAATTAGTAGAGAATTGTTTAGGGACACAAAAGGTTTTTATTAAATAGTATTATAATTGCTTTCGAGGTACTAGCTAAGTTACATTAGAAGCAAAATATGTGAACCAGCTTATTTTAACCAAAATAAGGCAAAGCATACTATGGTATACACAAAGCAAACAAAACCCTTTCATCTCTTTCACTCAAGGAATTCCAAACTTTGAAAAATGCACCTCGTGCTTCGTGTACGTTGCATTTTCGTGGTTGGGATTCACATTTGCCCATAGGAAATCGAAAACAAAAACGGATTTTACTTTTTTTACTACACCTCTAAAATATTTAGTATGTTATAGCTTAAACCCTCTCAAACTTGTTCGTAAACACCATACAAAACTATTTATGTATTATTATTTTCTATTAATTTAAAAAATAAATTTAGTGCAGGCGCCACAGGAAGTTGAGTATGCAAAACATGAGGATCAGCAACTATGCTTAGATTCTTATATTTGGCCTGTGTTGGTCCCTTCCCTTCCCCCTGTTATTCCCTTGCCACGCGTTGGGCGTCATAACATGCCTAGCCGTCGAGCGTTTTTATGCATCAGTAGTGATGGGTGAAATAGATTTCAAGCCGATCGGTACTACTAAAATTGATTCGATTGAGTAAATCGATGCAACAAGCACCGTATGGCGCTTGTTCATCGAGTCAAATTAAATAATTTCAATATCTTTGGCGATTTTGCTGAGGCATTCTTCAGTAAAAATCCAATCTGCCCATATCAAAATCCTCAGCGCTGATACATGTTTTCATCCCTCGGATTTATTTCTGGAATAAACTAGCACGTCTTGGTGGTTAAGGTCTATCTATGCCTTGATGGTTCTTATAAGAAGAAATATATTTCTGGATGCCATTTGGCTGCGTAATCCCTTGGGGAAAACATTTGTTGTATTTTGCCAGCATTACACTCCCTAAGTGGTTGCGATACGACTAGTAGATTAGGCTCTAAAAAAAATTGTTTTAAAGCTATATCGTTGGATTTAGTACAAAAAGCTCTAGCATGTTTAGGAAAGGCATACCTAAGTATTGAACAGTTGGCAGAGTTAGAAACAGTTTGCACTTATCTTTTTACAATAAAGAAATTATTTGAATACTTTAATTTTGTTAATTTTGTTAGTACAAGCCTTCTTAAATATACCGTGAGCTTATTTTAACCCGACAATTAGTATATTCGGGAGACATACGATAGTTTGGTTCAGTTAAACGATGTAAATTTTAGAAATTTCTATATTATTAATTTTTTCTAAATTTTATTTATTTGCAGGTAAAAGTTTGGTTCCAAAATCGGCGAACAAAACACAAACGCATGCAACAGGAAGAGGAGGCAAAATCAAACGGTCAAAATCCAAATAAAAATCCATCTAGTCCGGGCGGCAATAGTAGTAGTCAAATAAGTTACGATGAAGATGAGCTTATCGATATGGATGATTGCCCGAGCGATGAAGATGATCATCTGCAATGAAATTTGTATCAAGAGCGGAATAATATTATCGCTCTTGATTAAAAAAGTTGTACTCCTGTGCTATATTTATAAAAATACTCTCGTCATATCATCATTTTAAAATTAAAAACGAAATCCTATTAATTTTAATTAAAAAAGAAACAAAGAAAACTCTTATGTATGTATATTTAAATTCTCCCTATATATTATAATTTAAATTAAATAATTAATAATTTTTTTATTGTTTTTGTGATAAACTTAAAATTAAAAAAATCCATATTAGAATGTAAACTTAATTATAAAACTAAATTAATATATATATAAATGTAAAATTAAAAAAGAAACATAAAACAATTATGTGTGTCCGCTCAAGAGATGATATGAAAATAAAAATTATTGTTAGCAATTAAATGAACAAATTATATATATTTTTTAAAATAAAATATATGCATTATATAATAAAATGTCATATTGACATTTGTAAATAAATTATTATTTTTTAAATTAAACTCTTTTTTGTTTGTAGTATGTATTATTATTATTATTATTATTTATATTAAAAAAAAAACAAAAAATAAATTTTTTATTTAATTAATCGATTAATTATTTTTTTTTGTTATTTCATTTTAAAATTTTAAAGTAGTAAGTATCCTATATACATTTTCCCATCAATTTGTTTCTTTGCAACAATATATAATCGTGACTTACAACATTTAATTGGACAAACATGCAAATAGGAAATTCATCCGTTTTCATTTTGCTACAATATGCGATACAAATCTCTGCCTATTGGTTTAATTCTAGTACCTTTATGTACATAAATATACATAAACGGACATATGTATCTTGACAACCAAATTGATGACAAGTTTATAAAAATAAGGTAATTTAAAAATTTCAAAATTCATTTATATACAAATACATACGTAAAAATTATAATGAGATGCAAACAAAAAATTCAAGATCATCGATCAATTTTTGTAAAAATTGTATATCGTGCCAAAAAAACAATAAAATGATTTTTATATTATTTTTAATTACATATAAAATATATGATGTGCCAGAATATTTAATTAAAAAAATTTACATATTGTTTTAAGAGAAAAAAATTTAATTGATCATTAATTAAACAAAATTATTTTTATTTTTCAATAACTGTGTATATATTTTGTAAAAATATCAATAATAATAATAATAAAAAAACAGAATAAAAAAAATGAATTTAAATATAAATTTAAAAAAATAAAAGTATTAAAAAAATTAGTATAATAATTATAAAAACAAAAAAAAAAAAATTTAATTGTATGTGTCAAAAAGTTAAAAAAAAAAATTTAAAAAAGATATAATTTAAAGAAAACACTGAAATAAAAAGAAAAGGTTTTAATTTAAAAAAAAAGGTATTATTTGTTTTATTCCGTATAAGTATAAAATAATAAAATAAATACGTACGTA
This sequence comes from Tipula vernalis, assembly GCA_958295665.1. Taxonomy (NCBI): domain Eukaryota; kingdom Metazoa; phylum Arthropoda; class Insecta; order Diptera; family Tipulidae; genus Tipula; species Tipula vernalis. The sequence goes on from OY282558.1 coordinate 275,687,870, forward strand.
CGTACGTAAGGAATGGCAGAAATACACAATTAATTATTTTCTTATTTATTATAATTTCTGTGATAATTATATAGTTTTGTGAAAAAAAAAAAAAAATCGGTTATCCCAGTTCTCTGAATTAAGATTTTTTTTTTTTTTAAATTTTGTTTTTATTATTTTAATACCCTTTAGGTATGAAGTGACAGCAATTCATTAAAAAGCAAAATGTCAGAAAAGGTAAAATATAAGAAACTTAAATTTTAATGGAGTTTTGCACAATTAATGATATGCTATAATGTAAGTAATATGCTATATTATGTAAGTCTATCAGATATGTGTAACAAAATACAAAAAACGTTTTCGTTTCATTATGACGATCCTGTTTATTTATTTTTGTATTTTATAAACATCTGTACAAAATGTATGTAGTTTAATTGGTAATCAGACGACTATTAACTAAACGTGAATTTTGGTCTAATAAAACGGAAATACACATTTAAGGTAGAGTTCACATAAAAAATTTAATCTAATTGCAATTAAATAATTTTAATGTCAGTTTAATTCTCGAATAAATTCTTCAAATAATTAACTATGTGGGCAGTCAGTTTTTTGTTGCGCAACATTTTCGTTCAATATAGTTTTTTTGTTCGCTTTTCTCGAGTGTAAAGTGGAGAAACGCCCATTTTGAAAGCCAAAGTAGTGAACTTGGAACCACCACATTTCCAAGTAAAATATGCTATCCAAATTCGTGCTGTTGGAACCGGAATACAAATTTCGTAGTGTACTATAAAAGTATACTACAAATTTTGATGAAATATTTATTTAATTAATTTTAACATAAAATATGGTTTGTTAATTTTTTATTAATTTACAATAAAGAGCATCTCCAAAGTTTTTAGGTGTATTGCATCGTTCTCAAGGACTAAATAAAATAGGGGGTGAACCGGACATTGGTTCTGCTCTTATCTGCTGTTATGTTTCTGATTCCTGTTTTGGGTCCCGGTTCAGTTTCATTTTGGTCGTGAACGGCTTGTGGCCAGCTAGCTTATATCTCTGGCAACAAAACATAGTGGCACACGTCGATTTTGTCCATTATTCAGGGCAGCAAATAAACCACTATTTTTGATGTTTTCAAAAAATGTATAAGTTATTTTGAACATGTCTTACAACGGAGTATATTAACATTAAAATTAAACAAAAATTAAATTAGAAATACTTGAAATATTAGACAAAATTCATCTTATGCCATTATACAAAATTCCGTTCTAAAAATCAAATAAATCAAGTCTACTTGTTGCACTATAGTACAGGAAAACTTTACTTTAAATTGCAAAAAATGTTGAAGACCTTAAAATTTGGTAGTAACTGGTTCAAAATAGACCAACCTGTAGGGTGAAAAGAGGTATTTATAATAAAAAAATCGATTTTTCTCCGTTTTCTCGCGAAATATGGCATTTACAAAAAATAGTTGAAATAAAAGTTGTTTCTGACAAAATTATCTTTAATTTGGTGTTTTTAAATTAATTTTACAGCAACAATTAACCGAAATACGGAAATTTTTCCATGATCGATTTTTCGAAACCAACATAACACAATACTACACTGAATGTTGTTTATGGGGGTTTTTTGCTCTAGAAAGTGAAATAGACCATCCAAAAATGCAAAACTTTTATTGATGTTTGCAAAATGTATCAGAATTATGTGAAAAAACGGTACAGCTAGCGCCTAATTTTTATTTTTGATGGATACGAAAATCCTAACAGCATTAAAAGACATGAACAGCAACGTTGATATCATAACGCTGGGCCTCGCTTAACTATATCAGACGACACTCCAGTGTGCTTAAGCCAAGAAAAGGTTTTGGCACATACTGAGAACAAAAACAACTTATTCAAATGTTAATGAAAACATTTACTGATAATAACATCAAACTTGATCAAGCTTGTGATGATGCCGATAAATTGATTGTTGATACTGCTATTAGCCGCTCCAAAGACTTTGTAGCGACTCACAATAATAATTGCATTAATTGTTCACCACTACAATTAATTAATTATACGCACCAGACTAAAATGGGAATAATTCAAATCATTTGACTAATCAACACCCAACTCAACTATGCGCCGCATTGCCTCACCGCACAAGTAAACACAGTCATTTTGTCCATACGACAACATCGGCGCAGAGCGCCAACTTAATAAAAACCAAAACAGAAAAACAAAACAAAATTTCTTACGCGTCTACCTCCATTTTGACATTCGCATTTTTCTCTCGTAAAATCAACAACGCGTTTTCTGAAACAGTTCTTGGAAGATAGAAAAAATTAATTAATCATAATTTGTATAATTATAATAAAACATAAAAAAAAATTAATTAATCATAAATTTGTGTAATTATAATAAAATATAACCCCATGTGTTACGCCAAAAAACCCTAGTGTAAATTTATTTATAAAATAAAGTGACGTATGCGATTGCATACGGAAAACACAAATTAAATATAGTGTTAAATCATTTTCACTACCGAACGGCCTTAAGTGAGAATACATCTAAACACTATAACATCTAAACACTATAACTTTACGCAACAACCCTAGTTGGGCAAGATATTGATCTGTTCGTTCTTATGATAGCATTATCTCCTGAAAATAAAAACTTAATGTTTTATAAAGCAAAAATTGGTAGAACAAAATCAAAACTGTGTTCGTCAATAAATTGGCAAGGGGACAGAACAATAATATATAAAAGTACAGTCATACCCCACCTAACGTTGTTAATTGGTTCCGACGTTAGGCGAAACAACGACGTTATAAGGGGCAAAGAATATATGTAGACGAATAGAAGAGAAAATTTGATGGTTTTTGTTTTTATGTTTTTTGCCTTTTTCTCAGTGTTTTTTTGCTTTGTTTATTATTTTAAACGACGTTACAACGAAACACAGCGACTATAGAGCGAGGTTTGTTCGCATTTTACTAACGACGTTACAGCGAAACGACGTTATTAGGGGGGACGTTGTACGGGGTATGACTGTAGTTACTTTTAGCTCACGCGACAATCGGATGCGATACAACCAGCGCTCTGTACAATAAAGGAAAACAAGAAACAATAAAACTGTATACAAAAGGTTTACTTCGAGAGCAAAATATTATAGCTGCTTTTTATAATGGGAATTCTTCTTTAAAAGAAGTAGAAGACGCAGGAGAGAGAGAATTTATTGAATCTGTAGGTAAATATGTAAAAAAATATAACACAAGACGAACACGGATTTCATATGTTTTAACAATCGCTGCAAAAAAAAAACTGCTCATTTGGAATCATTGACTCAAACGGCTGCTGCTGCAGCCTGCAGCACAAGACTCATACAGAACATATTATCAGTTACAAAAAATGGTTTGGCAATAAAAATTTTCCTGGAGATATATTCGGCAACCAGCCCAAGCCACTGTAGATGTTGCACCAGAAGACATTTTATATAATGTGGGTGTACAAACATAAAATAACATGTGGATGTACAAGAAATATCCAGGTGTACAAGAAACTGCTCCACTTTACAATACAAATGCATGAAAGCTTAAAATGTTCTGTAAAGCTGCTTCTGTGAAGCTCAAACTGCAGCTGTAGATGGCGCAATAGGCCTTTGCTTGAGCAAACTTGGATGATTGATCCGTTAATTATTGCTATAAAATTAATTTTGATGATTTTGTTGATAATTTTGTCAGAAACAACTTTTATGTAAATGCCATATTTCGCGAGAAAATATACAGGTTTGCGCGTATCCGTAAAACTCCTAAACTTTTTTGTTTCGTGAACTTTGGCCTATTTTGAACCTATAACCATAGTTTTAGGCCTGCACAAATTTTTTTCGAGGTGCGGTCATTTTTTTCAATCTTTTCCTGTACTACTTCCATGTACTATACTAAACGGAAATTGAAAAACAAATAGAATTAAAAAGTACACGTTCATCGTATGGTAATGGTTAAGAATATTTTATTCAAAGTATTGCCCATTATTAGTTACATATGTATATTTTTCCCATCTTTCTGGTAATGCGTGGATGCCACGCCAAAAAAACTGTTCTTATTTCGAGGCAAACCAGTTATCGAGCATTTTCGTAGGAAGTGAAGTGCCCCTCAGCAAGACCGTGCCCCATCGATGCAAATAAGCGATAATCAGACAGAGCCAAGTCTGGCGAGTTAACCACATGTGAAAGCATTTCCCAATTAAGTGCTACCAACGTTTCCTTGACCGTTTCTGCTTTGTGTGCAAAATCACTTTGTGTTGCTTTTTATCATATTCTGGTCATTTTTCACGAAAAGCTCGATTCAAATTGATCATTTGTTGTTGGTAGTGTTTAGTATTTACGGTTTGACCAGGTTTTAGCAGCTAAAAATAAATCACACTCTTCTGATCCCACCAAATATAGAGAAAAGACTTCCGTCCAAAGCGATTTGACCTTGCAGTCGATGGTTGTCCTGGATCAACCCAAGACTTTTTGCGCTTTGGATTTTTAAAATAGATCCATTTTTCATCGCCAGTCGCAATTCGATGGAGAAATGACTTTCTTTTATATCTGGCGAGCAACATTTCGCAAGTGGTTTTTCGATTTTCCGCGTGTTATTTTTACGATTGAGCATCATCCTCATCCAACAATGCTTGCAATTCACTGTCTTCAAATTTTTTTTGTGGTCTTACACGTTCTTCGTTTCTCACGTCAAAATCACCACTATTGAATTTATTAAACCACTCATCATAGCATTGTGATTTACAAAAAGCATGCTCACCGTAAGCTTCAACATGTATTCGATGTGATTCTGCAGCTGTTTTCTTCAAATGATATCAAAAGTACAAAACTCAACATTTTTAACACGTAAAAAACATGCGTTATTATATGAAACTTGTATGATTATGAATTGGATATTGTTGACAGATGTCAAAAGAAAACAATGGCGCCAATGACGCGGTCGAAAGGTACATTGACAGGTGGCGCCATTTATTGGTAAATTCCGGTTTCATATATACGTACCTGGTACATGCGCCGTTTTATCAATTATATTAATTTAAATAGTTTGTACTTATGCCAAAATGATTACGTTTTCGACTAAATCTGGATCAGATTCTGGTTGATTTTCATCGAGCGGTGATTTTGATAGGTACAGTATAGCGCTTTTGAATATCACTTTCCCGGCGCACTTCTTTATTTCCTTTACGTGAAATTTTAAGACATTCAAATGCTTCGTCTTCATCCAAACTATTTTTATAATAAACTATCCCATGCTCTTTTATGAAACGAAGCTATCTTAAATCTATTACCATCGCGGTCCACTTTATGGTACATAGATTTGGATTTCAACAGGAGAGAAAAAATTAAAAAATGATCTTGAGTCATTTCAATGCACGAAATTTATTTCTAGATCCAATAGTTCTGACGAAATTGTACCAATCATGCGGATGGTGGTTATGCGATATTGTTCGTTTCTTTTCTCTTTTAATAAGAGCATGGTCTATATCGCATTCCAAATTTCTATGTCCCACTACTAAAAATTTATGATCAAGTAATCCTAGGGACCCGTTCATATGGCCTGATTTCCATTATGAAATATTTACTTTACTGACAGTATAAACAAAATGGGATAGAAATATATATTTGCGTGCTGTGTGAGAGAAAAAAAAACTTTTTCAGTTTTGCAGTACTGAAAAAATTATTATTGTATATTGAAATTTTTATTGTACATATACTGACAAAATTTACTGAATAAATATATGAAGCGAAGTATATTGTTTCCGTACTGGAAAAACATTTAAATTTTTCGAAAACAATTAAAAACAGAATATGGTCACTGTCACTTTAATGAAATTTTCGAGTTTTTCATTTTTATTCAGTAAAAAATACTGTAATGTTTCATCATGGAAATCAGCATAGGAACCAAGCGCAAATTTTAGCGAAAAAAAACCTCGATATAAATTTATTGTAGTTGGCTAGAAAAACGTACGTTCATGGCGCATACTCGAAAATTCATTTCAGTAACTTTTATGGTAATTTCGCAACAAGCGAACTTGACGGAGATAAACTTTTCTCAATATTTTGGTAATTTTTTTCCCCTCCATACCAACTTATGTTGCGAAATTACCATAAAAGTTACTGAAATGAATTTTCGAGTATGCGCCATCAACTTTAAAATATTTTTTTTTACAGAAGAATCCTGTGCAATTTTTATTCATTTTGCTATGTTTACAAAATACTTTGACGTTTTGAAAAAATTGTTGTGGCATAAAGATTAGACGCAGATATTTTTAGTTTGCGCGATTTTCATTTTTTCCAATTAAAAATATATTGATTGAATTTTAGGTATCTAATATGATAGTTTAAAAAATCTTTTGGAAAATGTGCACCAAATATTGCTAACTCTTCTGCGGATATACCGGCATATGCCGTCAAACAAACATGTTGCTATGTATCATTTAAATAAAATAAATTCATAAAATGGAACTTTCCAATGAACTAACAAAAATTGCAACTAAAATTTTATCTTTACGTCCCAGTCCCAGCAAGACGTCGCTTGACTTTAATTTTGACTCATTTAAAGTTGCATATAGTGTTTCAAATTCTCGAACTTTATATGAAAAATTAGCGTTTTTCTCAGCAGATCCACCAATAATTTTTTTTATCAGCGAAAGATTAAAGGGTTAAACGGAATTCAAATTTTCTGCCGTAAGGTTCCAATAAGGTTCGTTCCTTTTGTCGGTTGTCTATTTTCCTTTAAGTAAGACTTATTATTATGAAATTACAAAAAATGTGAGACATTTGTTTACCTGGAATAAACAGAAAATGCTTCTCAACTAATTAACTAAATTAATTTAGCAAACTTAAGAACATGTAGCATTTTAAAAAAACAAATAATCCAGTCGTGTTCTTAAATTATGTACTCATATGTATCGTCATTTTTGGTAGTTGGATTAAATATATATATGTAAACAGCTTTTTAAAATTTTATAAGTACCCTCAATACGTACTAATAAGATTTTCTCTAACATATCGAGTTTTTTAATTTGGTTTCATGCACGAAATTATTTTACAGCAGTTTTGGTTGCATTCAACTTTTTCTGTTTTAAATAAAATTTTATATCGAATTATTTTTCTCTAAAATCTGCGCTTGGTTCCTAGGCAGGATTATTCCTTCCATAAAACGTGTACCGCTGCACTGAAAATATCATATTGCACTGATTTTTTACAATTAAAGTAATTTCAAATGTCCTTTCTTGTCATGATATATTTTCAAGTGAGCAGGAGGTGCGCTAGTAGTCATTTGAAATGACAATTGTCATAAAAAGTCTGAACAAAGGTCGATTTACAATGAATCCGTCTCGTTTCGTTCCGTCGTTCTCCGTCTCGTCTTTTCCGTTTGTTGGTTACATTGCATCCGTTCCGTCTATTTAAACTGGTATTTGAAAAACAAATAAAAAATTAAAATGGAAGACTACGAGACTCTAAAATCTTTAGAAATTCTCTTTGATTTATACGTTTTGTATAAAGAATATTATAGAATTTATAAGAAAAAAAGAAGATGACGTGTGCGTCCATTAAATCTGGATAGGGACGAATCCAGGTATTTTAAGACTAGCTTTCTCCAAATGAAAGAGTTAGATAGTGAAGAATTCTTCATCCAAATTAGAATGACCAGGAATATCTGTAAATTGTTATTAAATTTAGTTAAAGAAGGTTTGACAAAAATGTCGAATTCAATTTTTAACCATTTAATATTTTTTTTAATGTTTTCAAATAATCGAAAATTCCTATTTAGTTACAGCCTACTTCTCACGTTATGTTAAAAAAAAAAAATTAATTTGATTTGTATGGTTAAGATGTTCCGCCTTTCCGTAAATTCTAAACTTTTTGAAAAAACGGATGAGCTCGTCCGTCTCTTTCCATTTTATTATAACCATTCCGTTTCTTCATACAAAATGTACAGAAAATGTCTAAAACTAATTTGGACGGAGAAGCGGAGCGGAATGGGACGGATCCATTGTAAGTCGACCTCAATATGATGTTCTTCATAGCAGCCGCACATTGTTTATAGAGCGAATATGAAAAGTTAGCTGTTATTTGGTGTGACAAGCGATACGACCAAGCGAATCAGGCTCTAAATTAGGATTCATTTGTAAAGCAAATAAAAACATTGTGGCGACGAAAGAACTATATCTATACACATAATAATATGATTTTCTTTTGTTTGATGATTGCTTCAAGCATAGTTAGGTTAAACCTCCATAATTGCCGTTTGTAAAAGGATACCGACGTTTTGAGGTAAGGTGTTGGAAAGCACTGTTCCAAATCGAACATACATATATAACCAGAATTTTTTTATAATATTTTTGTTGCTCAAGTTTTAACAGGTAACACATCGCATGTGTTACAGGTATCAACCTTTGGAGGTTTAAATTTCAAAATAAATTCCTTAAATACTTCGGAATATTTAGACAACAATAAAGGATTTTCATGTGACTCCGTATACATGCAGTACATTTTGTTGATATTCAAATCACTATACTCAAATAAGTTTTACTGGTATCTCGTCTTGTGAAAATATCAAAGTCACTACACTTTGATATGTCGGAAATTTTTTAATAAGACTTCTGAAATCAATGACTATTCGATTGCAGTTCGTATAAGTCTATCGGTTTCATCCAATGAATCTTGAAAACATCTCTTGCACATTTTAACGCTTTCTCCGTTAATTTTCATGAAGTAATTGAAAGTAAATCTTCGATTGCTTCACACACAAATACTAATCTTAGATTAAAACTGCTTAATTTCCAATATTGATCAAACATTTTTTTTTTGTATCATAATTAATTTTCTCTTTACATTTATTTCTTTATATTCATTCTCATTTTATTCAGAAGTGTAGGCTTGTCCACTATTCCTTTTCAGTTGTGTCAATTTCTGATTACCTTTACACTGTTCCAAGTTTGTTTCGATCTGGTGGCCAAAATTATCAAAATCATCATCGACTTCAGTTTCAGCCCGCCGATATGTGAACGCCTGTTTTTTGGATCGACACACTGTCGTATTGCTTCATATGTGTTTCGCAATCGGTTCGCGGAACAGAATTATCAATATTCGACCTTAAAAGAAAAGTTATAACAACTTTTATTTACCATTTATATTTTGGCCTCGTGGGTTTCCAAGTTGAAAATGTTTTTCCTGGATTACTATCTAGTTACGAAAAATAAAATAATACTTCAATAAAAACGACCTAACTTCACTTGATTTGAATCTTATACAACCACTTTATTTAGTAAACAATCAACAGTAAATTTAATTTTTCTAATGTCAATAATAGGACCTAACACCTAATAGCACCTAGCACCTAAGTCGTTTTGTCCAATGTAAAATATATCATATTGAACTTGTTAACGTTGTAAAAACTCTTAAGTTAGAAAATAATTGAAAAATTCTTTACAAGGAAAGGAACCTGAGGGAAAGGATTCTTTAAAGTTCCGTAAGAAAAATGCTTTCTAAGCTAAGAAACCAGAGGAACAGTGTTCGACACTGACGAAGAAAAATTGAGAGAAAAATTGGCTGGATCCTAAAAAAAACAGAAAGAAATGACCTGCAAAAAAAGGAAGGCAGAATCTTTTCCAGTAATTATAGCTTCAAACTACACTTCAAACTTCATTTTCACCAAACTTCTTCTGTACAAAGCAGGATATAATCGAAGACCTGGAACACTAGGACTTCAAAATGGAGGATGCGATAAATATCCTAAAAAAGAGAAACCAAATGTATGTTCAAATAAAAGGCCTTCACTAATTGGAATTATGTGATGATGATGGTACTGATTTTGGTGTCTTCTTTAATGTTCTCATATTCTTAGGAATGTTCAACTAATGTTTTCTTAAAATTTTAAGCAATTCGTTTCCATCACAATCAGACATTTTGAATTGGATGCTCCATTCTACTATGTGGCTCGATATGTTATCAACTTGTACAAAACTTTCTATTTGCACTATTGCTGTACTATTTGCGTCAGCTTTCACTCTAGGTTTAAATATGTACGAATTGCGAATCGTTTGATAAAAAAACATGTCAGAATGAGTGGTTAGTTACCCTAGTATACTAGTTTTAGTACAAATTGTTTGAGTTGTTGTTGTAAAAGAGTTTACGTTTACATAACGTTACGATTTCACTTAAAGCGAATTCGCGTTTTTCCTTAAATGGATCAGATTGGTCTCTTTTCCGATGAGTTGTACAGTCTGCCGAATAGTACTTGTTGATTTGAATCTTTTATATAAACAAATTTAAAACAATCTTTACTTTATAAATTAAACAGTTTGCATACTTTTAAATAATATATACATACATATGTAATTGCTTACGACATCTTAACATGATCTTTAACATTAAAAGCTATGTTCCAATTATGTTAATTAGACGGCTAATATTACATTTAAAGATTCCATTTCTACATAATCATTCACAGTGTTACTCTCGCATTCTTACTTGTATAAACTATAAACTATTAATACCGTTACAATCCACGATTACATCCAACTTTAAAAAAATTGTGAAATATTAGATGTTTTATAATAAATTAATGTACATCAAATGGTAACATAATATTTTATTTAATATTTATGTCAAATAAATGATTTATTATTGAAATTATTTAAATTGTATTAATTTCTAATAAAAATATTTTTTTTCCAGCAATAATCAGATTAAAACTACAAATATAAAATGCCAACTACTTAAGGCTGTATGCACAATGTTGGAGAGAGTGTAAAACTTAAAAATGCATCTTATGATTTCCATTTTTTTTTATGCATTTTCTCATTATAAACAAACCCATCAATCAATTTTTATACATCTGTATATACTTACATACATATTATTATAAAAGAACTAAAAGCAAAGCACATAATTCCTTCAGGTGACTTTAATTTTATTAATTTAATAATACAACTTGTTTTTGTATTTTATATAATTAAGAATACAATTATAAATTAGTTTTGTAACTGACTACATATTTACATTTTTAATTAACATAATGTGAATTGGTGTTCAAACCACCTGTAGGTAGCGAATATGAAAAATTCATTTTTGTACGTTCGATAGTTTACGGTGGTAGCGACGATATGTATGTAGCTAGTTCTTTTTTTAGTTTAAAAGTTTTTATTGGTTGATACCAAATACTTGATACCCAACAAATGTTTTACAATGATTGGTGTTTGGATTTTACAGGAACCTCGTAGGTTTTTTTGTTAGAATGATTTTTTATGATAGCCTTAAAATTTAAGTGCTTATTGCAATTAGTTCTAATATTAATTAAGGGTGGGGGGATGAGGCGTGGAGGGGGGGGGGGTTAAATTCCTTTTTTTTCTGTCGATATGACTATTGATTGATTTCTTGATTATTCTAACTTACAATCTAACTTAATACTAATATAAAGGTGAAAATATTTAAGAGGGCATTCACCATGAGAAACCCTCTACCTCCCACTCACAGGACTGCATGAATCTCCAACACAACATACATTTTATAAACTAGTAGTTTCTTGTTTGCATCTGGTTCTAGTTGAACGCTATAAAGCACTGCTTTTAGATGTTCTTCACATGTGTGGAGAAATCCTATCCATTTGCCAGGTGGATCCCTAGATACTTTACGGATGTTGTGGCGTTGATGTTTTGGTGGAGTAGCTCATCTGCAGGTTTCCACTTGTTCTCATATCCTTTTTCAGGACAGAATAGCACCACCTGTTTAGGTAGTTTTGGATTCTACTAGTACATTGGAAACCGTTGCGGTTTGTGCAGAAACCCGTCGTATCGTCCGCAAAAATCTGCAGCTTTGTCCCCTCGGAGGTGGTTTTGGGATATCGTGTATGTAAAAAATATGTAGTAATGGCCCGAGCACGGAACCCTGCGGAACACCTGCGGCCGCCTTCTAGGTATGACTTTATTAGTGTTACCAGCACCGGAGGAACTCGCCCCATAATCAGCTTGTGCACCAGTCCGTCGTGCCAGACAGAATCGAAGGCATTTTCCATGTCTAGGAATACGGCTGCAACTTTTTTGAATAGTATTTTCTGGTTGACCTGTTGTGGACCAAGCCACACTGTTCTTCCGGGATCTAGTGATGATCGGCATCTAACAGCCTGCGTGCTACGATCCTTTCTGCTATTTTGCTGAGTCCGCTCAGCAGGCTAGTTGGCCTTGTGTTTTCAGGGCGGCACAACTTGCCGCTTTTGAATGGCAATCACCTTCATCCACCTTTCCAGAAAGTCCATTTATTATTAAAACGATCTGCCTGAATCTCGCCAGAGGCAAAATTTTATGGCCATATTGGTGACACCATCGACCACAAGGGACTTTCTGTTTTTTATTCCATCGGTCAGTTTCCTCACCTCCTCATAGTCGGTGCTTATTTCGGGGACTTCGTATGAGCGGCTTTGTCGATTCATGAAGTCAGCCACCGACTCCACGACCGGTGGTGCGTGAAGTGCCTTGGAACACAGCTTCATAATGGTCTGCAATATGGGATGTTATTACGGTTGAATCTATTATCTTTACTCCCTCTTCCTCCAAAACAATTTTTCCTCCGCTATTTGGTTTGATTCTTCTTATGTAGTTGTATAAGTTTGTTTTGTCGGGCCTGATAACGCCGAGTTTCTTGCGGAACACTTTCTGGAAGTACTGTTTTGTGGTTTCATGGATATTTTTGGTGGTCCGGTTTATGAGGGTGGGACTAAAAGTACCGGGACCTTGCGGTGCATGTTGCGCTAATAGTTGCATATCTTAATCATTTTTTTGATGTTCGGTGGAAGCTGTATGGAGTTTGCTGCAGGATCGATGTTGGGGACATATTTATCTTCAGCCAGCCTGATTAGATACTCGGGATTCAATCTCCGTGTGGGACTCGATTTTTTTGTTGTCGAACTCGCCTAACTTAAATTGCAAGAAGTGCCTAAATCCTTCCCAATCTGCTTTTCCGTAGTCAGGGACTGCACGGTGGCTAGTCGTTTGTTTTACGTTGTATTTCCTTCAAATTTAATTTTGACTGGCAGTTGATCCGAACAGAATTTATTTAATGACGAAATATTTTGTATGCTTATATTTTTTGCAACTGCAAGGCCGATGACCGATTCGTATATGGCGAAAATAGCAAATGAGTCCTTGCCTTCGCCTATAATCAGCGATGTGGCTGTATAGTTTTCGTTCACAAATGCTTTTGGGCTTATGTGGTTTATGTCCTCTCGTACAAGTATGGCCGTACCACCCGATCTCCCCATTTTTGGGTTTGTTCTGTAAATTTTGTAGTTTTTTATATAAAGTTTGTGCGATGCTGCCATTTTTGTCTCGGTGGGGCAGGCAATATTGGGCTGGTCACCTCATGGCGGTGCGGTAGACTAACTAGACTGTTGCTGTTTAGTGAAATAATATTCACTTAAAATATTGACATACGAAGTTGAGGTACATACTCTTCTGTGTGTTTATATAGCGCACTTGATTTAGTCGCCGCGTGAGCTCCGTTATGTTGTCTTTCAGGGAGGTGAAGTCTACTCCAAACAGCTGCTGAAACTTGGAGAAAAACTCTGCCTCTTCGAAATTTTTCGAAATATTGCCCTCGCGAATTCCAGGTTTTAATTTATTTATTTTTTTAAAATGAATTTATTACAACTGATTTACAATCATTTAGTAATTTATCTTTAATAAACGAGTTTAATGTTTAGAGAGGTGTAGTTCATTGGCTATTCCCTATATGTTTGAAATTTAATTTAATTTAGCGGTTCCATATACGGATGTTGTCATTTTGCTGTTGACTAGGACACTCCAAGTGTTGTTTCGCGTGTCTTTTGATTTCTTCGCTGAGGTATTCCATCTTTAAATCCCTACGTAGGTTGTCATTTCTTATGTACCACGGTGCATTCACTCTGCCACGTAGGACTGAATAGTGTGAATAGTGCCTTCCTATGAGCCAGTACATGTTCCTGTATTTGATGTTTAATTCTTCCTTTTACTTTTTCACATGCTCCTTCCACTTTAACTTAGCATCGAGAGTCATGTCAAGATATTTCGCCGTATTTGCATGGGGAATTTGTTGCGAGTTAAGTTCCACCGGTATCCAGTAAACTTTTTGGTTGGTAAAGTTAACATGTACTGATTTCGCTTCATTCAGCTTGATTCGCCACCTTTTCGTCCAGTTGTTCACTGTGTTAGTGGCTTTCTGAAGTTTTCTTGTCGCTTCTTCTATGGTGTTACCAATTGCAAGGATTGTAGTATCATCAGCGAATGTTGTAATGGTTGTTTGATCGGAATTTGGTAGATCTCGTGTATAGAGAAGATACAGTTCTTGGCCTAAGATGCTGCCTTGCGGTATTCCTGCTGATATTTTCTTTAATTCAGAAGTAGAATATCCTTCATGTTTAACCCGGAAGTAACGGTCGGTTATGTAAGATTTTAGAATCTGATAAAACTGCTTTGGTAAATATCGATGCAGTTTCAATTCTAGTCCTTGATGCCACACTTTGTCAAAAGCCTGAGCTGCATCCAAGAAGATACTGGAGCATATTTTCTTTATTTCAAGCATATCTTCAACTACGTTTGTAATTCTATGCACCAAATTGATGTGGATGAATTAGACTTCTTTCTTTTGTTATGGGTTTTAACCTTGTAGTGGTGAATTTTCTTGTATTTAAGTTGTTGATTATATATCAAGTTCATTCACTTTATTACTGGAGTTATATTTTCATCTGCTGATTGTCTAGTCAGAGGTTGGAAGGTTTGTTCAAGATATTCAGCAAACAGCGTGGCTTTTTCCTTGGCGCTTCTAGCCCAGCTTCAATCGTCACATTTAATTGGTGGCACCTGCATTTTTGGTCTCTTCAGGGATTTTGTAGCTTTCCAAAGTGAGTACTCAGTATCTTTTTCTCCAGTTAGCTACTTAAGTATTTGTTGAATGTGGTGTTCTTAATTTCCTCTATTTGATTTTTTAGTTTATTACATAAATAGTTGAGTACTTTTTTATTTTGCGGTGCACGATTCCTCTGCCACGCTTTTCGTGCTTTCCTTTTCTCTCGAACCAATTCTCTGACTTCAAGAGGATAGCTTCGAGCCTTAGAGTACTCTTCCAAGCTGCTTTTTGAATATTATCATTGAATAATTCTAGTTCCTTTTCTATCTGTGTCGGATGTTTTAATTGGCACTTGCAGTTCAATATTCAAATTAATAAGTTCCTGGAATAGGTCCCAATTAGTTTTATTGTTTGTTAACCTAGGCGGACTCTCTTTATTAACTGCAGTTGAGCTGATAGTCATGATAACGGGTGAATGATCAGACGAGAGTTCCTCACTGTTCTCAACACAACTGTAGTTCTCGCATATTCCTTTTGTTATATTAAAGTCTATGAGGTCAGGTATTTTATTCCTATCCACCGGCTAGTGCATTAGCTTCTTTCAAGAATGAGATTCGCAATTAAGTGCTCTTCTTCCTTTGAAGAGCTCTTTTCCTTTAGTGCTTGTAAGTCTGGATCCCCAATAGGTATTTTTCGCCTTGGAATCACCACCAATGATGAAATTTCATCCTAGCGATTTTAACAAGGTAGTGTAGTCTTCCTCATTTAAGTTATGTCGTGGAGCACAGTAAATTGAAAAGACACCGTATTCTTTATTATTGTTTATTTGTACTTAATAGACATAACTTGCATAGTTGCGGTTTCAATATGTCCTACATAGTTCATAATGCTTGATGTTATCTTAATTTATTATTATTGTTTATCCTCCTCTAGCATTTCCTGCTGGTTGGATGGTGTGGTAACAATGGTATCCTTGTATATTAACATATGAAGTTTTGGTAAAATGGATCTCGGATACTAGGCAAATATCAATTTTTTCTGTCTGTAGGAACATTTCTAATTCTGTAATGTGTTGCATTAGTCCATTTGCATTCCAGATGGCTATTCTAAACGTTTTAGTCATTTTGTATAATACATCATGTTTATTTAAGCCTTCTAAGGCTCATTCTTGTTTAGCTAATCGCATATTTAACGCTTCTACATTACGCAGTATTCTTTCGAGGACGCTATCACTAGTGCTTATTGGTTGCTGTTGCACAATTTCTGAGAATGTTTTACTCGTGGTTTTGGAGTAGGAGGTCTAAGTTCCACTTGCTTTATGGTTCGTTTTCGCCGATTCATGTTACACGATTTTCTGAAACTTGGTGGGCTTTATTTCTTAATTGTTGTAAAGTTTTAGCTACTTCACAACTGTAGTTGGCAGGATGTTGCCCTTTGCAGTTTATGCATTTTGCAGGTACATTTTTATTCTACGTACAATCTTTTGCATAATATTTACCAGCACATCTCACGCACCGTGGCTCTCGCTCGCAGTGTTTCTGCGTATGGTTATAACTTTAACATTTTTGCATTGCGGTATTAAACTGGTGGGTTTTCTTAGTGATCCAATCTTAACTCTCATGTTAAGGATAGCTTTTATATTGAAAATATCTTCAATTGTCTGTTTATTATTAAAGGTGAGCATGAACAATGGAAGCCCCTTTTGATTACTTTGCTTTCCTGAGCATTTTCTTTCCATCCTTTTTTAAGAATATTAACTGCATTTTCTATTAGCAGCCCTCTTTGATTTAGATCCCCCACTATGTTTTCAATTGGGCAAGTTGGATGAAGGCCTCGAGCTTTTATTTGATTTTGCGGTCATTCTTATTCTCGTATGTGTTCCATTCGTTTCCTTGTTCATTGAGCTTGTTTGCCAATGCTCTATAGGTATCGGATTCTGGCTTATTCATCTTCCATACATTGTTGTTAAGAGAAACCACGCGGGACCCTTTATCTGTCACCGATTTTAGTATTGATTGCACCTTACAATAATCGGTAATACCGATAATATTTATTGGCGGAGGTGCCTTTTTTTTGGGCATAACCCGTACCAGGATATGTTGCGGTGATTTTTCTTTATTACTAATGTTTTCCCTAGTTGATGGTTGCCTCTAATCAACTTCAGCTTATCGGTGTGGTACTCTGGTTCTTTAGTGTTGTTTATAAAAGAGAGAGGCTTCTCCGGAACCCTTGTTTGAAGAGATTTTTTCAGCTCCTCGTTTTCTATCTTGAGCTTCATAACTTCGCCGCGTAGCTAGGTAGTAAAACTATGAATTTCGTTTAATTTCTTTCTAAGATCATCAATTTTTTTCTTTACCTGGGGTATTATTCTCATTATTATTGTGTTGCATTACTAGTTGTTTGGTGTTGGTACATCTACCACTCCGACCAGAATGAGTTGATAGTGGGCCCTGGATGAGAATTAGCAGGGAGTCGTTTGTTAATTAGCAGGGAGCACCACGATCACACGATCAGGTGCGGTTGACATTTGGGCTGGCTTATAACGTAACCAATTTTACCGGAGCCCCTTGCCCCCCTCCCAATTTTAATGAATCGGCAAAAGAAACGCCCGGTCTTACAAAATTTGAATCGAAAAAAGAACCCGCGGGCCCCATCAAATTTTGATTTTATTTAGTTTATTAAATTTATTTTGTTTACCTATATATCTCAGTCTTTCTGGGCATTCTGAAAAGCTGGCCACATGGCTCCCCCCGCAGTTGTGGCATTTAACTGGGATTTTCTGGTCAGTGTGAAATCCTTGCACATTTCCCTAGTTCATGGTTGCTGAACTCCTGGCATTTTCGGCATTGCGTTATTGGAGCCTTCCTCTTGCTCTCCCAACTTATCTTATATCTGAAACATCCATGGATTTGCTGAATATGAGCGGTTTTTGGGTTCGGTGCGAATGTAACCGTAAAACTCGGTATTTTGATTTGAACATCTTCTCCCTTTTGGTTTCTTATTGTTTTAACCATGGAGGTACACCTCCACTGGTTTTGGCCCATTCGTTTTCTATGTTCTGCTTCATGTCTTCGGTGGTTGTGTCTGGGAACATACGTAAAGGAAGCGTGTTGTAGCTTTTTGAGGTCATCTACAACTTGTTTGTGCTGAATTAAGTTTTTTGCATGTATGTAACACTATTTGCGGTTATCTGCAGTAATGCGTCCACAAACTGGCTCAGGATGGTTTTTATCTCTCCAATCTTGTTGGTTGAATACTCCTTTAACACGATTGGTGGTGGTTTTGGTTTGTGGTTTTTTGTTGTGTGTACTTTCTCGCCTGGGGCATCCACTCTTGGAATATTTAGGCGGCCCCCAATTGTTTGTTTGGACTGGCTCTTTACGTTTCTATAATTATCAAAACTGGCCTCGTTTGGTTTTACCGTGTGGAATCTGCTTCCATTTGATCTCATCGTCATCGTCTTCATCGTATTCGTACTCGTGAACCATATTCTGGGCAGTATCGGTGATGTCGTTTTTTTATGTCTGTGAAGTTAGCCCAAAATTCTATCCTAAAAAATTGTGATTTTAAACTGTGACAATACTAAATTAAGTAATATGAAATAAAAAATCTATCACGATAGAAGATATTTGCAAATTATTATTATATTTAAAAAGAAATATTATTCATGGAAAAGCCTTATTAACATACATATATGTATCCGTAATATATATAACAACATTTAAAATACTTGGAGTAGAAAAGCCAGTATAATGAAAAGGTTAGAATTCAACGGAGCTTCCTATTCAATTTGTTTCTGTTTCGAAATAACTCGAGTACTGTTCCTCGATTTATCATTCAATTATATTAACTGGTAATCCAGAGCATCTATGGCAATCAAAGATTTTTGGGGAATCGGAGTTCTGTGCTGTCTATTATGCCAATATATGTGAACAGTATACCATTCAACGGAACTTATGGTGTGCTGTTCACATATATCGGCATAATAGATAGCCCAGAATTCCGATTCCCCAAATAGCTTTGATTGCCAAAGATGTTCGTCAATTGAGTGACAAATCGAGGGGCAGTACTCGAATTAATTTCGTAACTGAAACAAATTGAATTGCAACTGTTCACATATGTATGTACTTTGGCATAGGGACCCCCAGAACTCCAATTCCCCAAAAAATTTTAACTGCCATAATGCTCTGGATTGCCAGTTAATATAATTAAGTAATAATCCGAGAGGCAGTTCTCCAATTATTTCGAATCGAAACTAATTGAATGGCAAGTTCCGGTTTTAACGTTTACTTAATCTTTAATGACCAAATAAATATTTAAATTCCACTTCGATTTTTTGTCGTTGTTTACAATTTGCGAAAATAGCCGTGCGCGTAAATGCTTAATTAACTTAATTAATTTATGTTTACTATCAAATTATGGCATGTTTAGTACCTGAAACTCTTAGTTTTGGGCTGAGAGTACAATACTTAACTGTCGCGATAGCTTTAGCTGTCATTAGAGTATTTTTTGGGATAACCTTAAATAGCGTCATTGTATATAAATACTTTTTTGGGCTGACCTTGTATATATACATTTTGGGTCAACTTCACATACATGTTTTTTTTCGGCTGTTGCATTCTCATCTGCATGATTCTTTGATTTTTTGTTTTGATTGCCTCTTTCTAGGGCATCTTCATTTTGCCTCTTATGTTTGACACTATTTGTGTGGCTGTCAGGTCATGGTGAGCCTTGCCATTTATCACCTCGGTTATTTTATTTAATATCCCATCCGTGTGTTTTTGGAGTAATTTGTTGACCAATTTGGTGATATTCAGGGAGTTGTCAACCAGTAAGGAAACCCTTCCTGAGTTATTCGGTTCTTCATTTTTCTATTTACAAAATATTTGTTTACTTTTCGATTTTTATTGTTTGTGTTTTTCCTCGCTGATACTTTTTCAAACGGTTTTTTTCTTTTGGTTATTACTTGACATGGGTGTCTTTGATTCTTATCGACCGGGTCATGTGGGTAGCAGAAACAGAAAGCAAGCAATTTCGCTATTGCTGCCGGAATCATTAAATATGTATGTAAATTTCCTATATAGTTATGACTAAACAAGTCGAAATATTAAGACTAATAGCTATGTGTTAATAGTTAATTTAAAAAACATGATTTTAATAAATAATTTGTCTATAAAAATAGTATACGTAATATAAAAGAAAACAAACAAATGCAAAGTTTAATTTTTGAATAATTAGTTCGGTTTATTAGCTTATTAAGCGCATCGTAACATTCGTAACAAATATCGTTGATGTTTGTTTTCTTTTATTGCTATTTGTTACTAATCAATCTAAATCTAATCATTCTCGGTCGTTTTTTTCGTGTATAATTAATGATCAGAAACAAATAAAAAATTAATTACCTTTTGTGACCGGATATGTAAATATCTATTTGTTATCAAGGAAAAAAACTTAATTTAATTTATCTACCTAAAAATCTTTTATATTAGCATATTATATTGCTTTTAAATTAATATTTGATACGCTTAATACGTATGAAATCTGGATTATAAATTATTTTCGGGTTTAAGTAAAAGTGGTTAATTGGTTTCGGATGTGGATTTCATCATTATGGTATAGATATTTTATTGGGTTACAATTCATTAACGATTTATTGATTGATTGTTTGTATATTTTGTTGTACAACGTTATTCATGTCATTGACTTAACATTCACGTTTATTTAGATCGGAAATAACGTAATTAATATCTTTATTCTGTTTTAGTTTGGTACAATAAAAATATTAATAAACCAATTATGACGGTTAAAATTGTATTACAAAATTGTTTCCGCAAAATAATATGTGACAGATCAAGTTTTTTAAATTTGTATCATATTGTAACTGGATTTTTATCTAACCTCATATCACTAAAATTACCTAACAATTATTATATTTACCTTAAATCTTGGCCACAGTAATTTGTATATTTGAAATATTATATTGATCAAAACCATATTTTCTGTTTGTTTCGTCGAGGCAAAATGAGCTTAACAATTTTCCACAAGCTCACATTTGATGCTGAACGCTGCATTTATAAGATTGGTGAGATTTACCAGAGCTTTCCTTGGTTGTCCTTTTTAAAATTTCTGCAGTAATAAGATTTTAACTAGGAGCTTTTTTCGAATTCATA
Organism: Tipula vernalis; assembly: GCA_958295665.1. Classification (NCBI taxonomy): domain Eukaryota; kingdom Metazoa; phylum Arthropoda; class Insecta; order Diptera; family Tipulidae; genus Tipula; species Tipula vernalis. The sequence goes on from OY282558.1 coordinate 275,708,866, forward strand.
TTAACGGCTTCTTTTGGTGTTGCCGGTAGGATTTCTTTTCCTTCTTGAACCGCTTGTTCAGTTAATATACTACATGTGCTTAAAAGTTTCTAGTATTAATAATATAACGCAGCTTTTTTGACAAAGTTTTTATTTAATCTTCTGTAAAATCTCCTTTTAACCCAACACACTTGGCACAATTAACGCAATTTTGCAATCACTTTTGTTAAGTTGTGAGCGGATGCGTTGTCTTGAAGGAAGAAAATTTCTTTCCTTGCCAACTGTGTTCGTTTTGCCTTACAATAACGCACTACAATACTCGCCAGTGAATATTTTTCCTTTTTCAGGTAGTCGATGAGCAATGTTCCATGTGTGCCCCTAAAAATAATTGGCCAAAACTGTTGTTCAGACTCTGGTTTGTAGTGATGAATCCATTCATAATGATGAATTCACTGTGTACTGATGAATCCACTGTTATTCCACGATGCAAAAGTCGCAAAAGATTATTCGTTTGCGTTTTTGATCAATAGTGAGCGAACTGGCACCTATCTTACTTTAAGCCTTTTTATGCGAGATATTTTTTATACGTTTTTTCTAAATGTTATCTTTTTTTCGAAATGTCTTCACTTTATGAACACTTAGCACAATATCATGGATTATTTCCGTCATTTCTGGTGGTGTCAGGACTGTTTCATAGGAAGGTTTAGATAGACTTGCCCAAAGTTACATCCATATCGTTTTTGATATCGGTTGCTGATAAGCCTTTCAGCAAAGATAATGAATTGCACCATGAATTTGAAATTTATTCTTTCTTCGCAATATGCAGAATTGTCAGTTTTGTTGTTTGTGAAATGCAAACGAAATGACAGATCGACTTGAAAATGTAAGTGATGCCTAATAATAGATTGTATTTTTGAAATTATATAATATAGGAAACGTTTCAGCCAAACATCCAAAATTCAGTGGCATAATTATTTAGCTGATTGTTACTATTATCAAATCCGCCGAGAATTATATACATTGGCCCTGTGTTTGATGAAGTTGGTGGATAAAACGCGAGTTGAACCTATAACATTTGAGATGTTCCTATTGGGCTACGACAGTACTAATGGTTAAATTTTTTTGTTCCTTATTTTGTATAAATGGCGAGAGTAGTGCAGAATTCGGTTTCATAAATTTTCATTTTTCCTTTTTTCGTTTTGGTTGTTACCAATGGTTATTGGTTGTTTCTTTCTCAAATTGCAAATAATATTTCAAAATTCAATCGGTCATTTCATTTTTGCATAAGCAATAGATGGTACAGTAAACCAGCAAATTGTCTATTTAATTAATAAATCAAACGTGATCAAATATACAGTCGCCATATGTGAATTCTATACAGGTAAGTAAAAAAATAACAAAAAAGTAATTTTGTTTGGTTTTTATGTTCTCGTACAACCTTTGAAATTTGTAAATATATTGTGATATATTTTTCAATATCGTCGCGGAAATAGAAAGAAAAACTAAGGATATTTGATTAATTTTTTATTTTTTTTTGTTTTTTTTTTGTTTGTACTTCTGCTGTAGTACGTGGACTTAATTTATTTTACGGAGATTCGTTTCCTTTTTGTTATAGTTTGAATAAAGCCACAGCAAAACTCAAGCAGTATAACCGGGACCAAAACCAAGCTGCATAACTGGCAAGAAATATAAATGGATTCCTGCCACATTACTTCTAGAATTTGGTTTCCCAAATTGGATTCAGCTTATGTTTCCTCCAGGTAACACAATTTTAATGTTCTGGTGGTGTATGTACATGAATGAATATGCATTGTTAACATACTCATTCAAGCACATACACCACCATAACATTAAAATTATGTTACCTGGGGGAAACATAAACGAAATGTTGAGCCTCCATTAAGTTTCAAATCAGACAATAAGACGGCAATATCAAATTCACCAATGGCGCAAGCGTAATTTAGCTGCCGTTTCTTACTTCGTTCGTTGAAGATTAATTTTTAACGTGGATAGACCACTATTATTATTAATTTTTCATTTATTTAATTATTTATATTTCAAATTATAAACTTATTTATTTAAATAAAATAATCTTATCAACTTATAATTTATGGACTGCGGATCCTAAAATTAAGACAAATCTTTAATATTAATTATTATTTTTAATATTAAATGGCCGTTATATCGACATTTAATCATACAAATTATATTTATACACAGCGCAAAACAAAAAACCCAACAGTAAAATTTTTGGAAAAATATTCTATTTTCAAACGCTTGTATCTTGGTTAAATGTCGGTTTAAAATCTCTTTTTTTACTTTTAAAATGAAGGAAATTTAGTATACTTTCCGATCCATTTTTTAATATTTTTGTTTTTTTATGACTTTTTTGAGTCAAACAAAAATGTTTTTAACGAGAAAAAAACGCAAATTTTAAGACTGACAAAGCCTAGGCTGGATGCCTGGATTACACCGAGCTCTCCATACACCCTTTACATATAACAAGACCGTAGGATAGGAAAGGTATATTAATAATTATAGAAATTCACCCGGTTTCAAACACCTAACTAGTCAATATTTAGTATGTTTTCCGTTAGTTTTTTTTTTTGACAAATTATTAAGCACATGAAACACAATCTCCTAAATATAGTGTTCCCCGTTAGAGCCGCAAGTTCTGAAAAGCTGTGAGAAACTTAATTAATATTTTGCTCTACATTATCAAAGCATTCCTAAATAAACAAGCCGTGACGGCACGTTATAATAAACAAACGTGACGTTCAGACATATTTAAAAAAAGCTAAATTTAAGAGGGATACATTATACGATTTCCCATATACGAGTAAGAACTCATGTAAAATTGAACATTTTTGATTAAAATTTTATGAATGAAAAACCGTACCAGAAAATATTTTTAGGCTTATATTTAAATCAAACCTTTAAGTATAACATATTTTAAAACCAATAACTTAAATTCAGTAATTTGAGTAATATAATTAAAATAAAATTGTACTAATTTACTTTTTCTTTGTAAGTCTTTGTGAGAAATAAGGTATACAATTATTGCCCAGAAACATTCATAACCTAAAACAAAACAAAAACTATAGTAAACTAAATTGTAATTGAAATACTTAGCTTAAAACATTTACACTGCCGTAATCAATTAAAATCAATATTTTTCAATAAGAAACATTTATATTCTGTTATTATATTATTGTATCTATCAAAATTGTGTATTTCGCACCTGTAAGAAATTTTGCATTACAACTTATTGTTTGTTTGTTTTTTAAATTGCTCAGGTCAGATCTTTCAATCCATAAGACCAGTGAGTTGAGAAACAGCCCAAAATTTCCAGAGACCACTCAGGGGAGGTTCTGGAGGGTTGAATAAAGTGTACATAATCAAATTAGATTAATAAATTAAATAATAAAAAAAGCATAATTATATAAAACATAGTTTGATAATTAAATTAGATTAAATGTACGTTAATAAATAAAGAATATTAGAAAGAAGATGAAGGATACATATAAAAATAAAAGTTTTGAAATTAAAATATAAATTTATAATTCATTAATTCATAATTTTTTTTTTTTTTTTTTTTTTTTGTAATTTTTTTTATTCATTTTTTTATTTTTTTTATTTTTTATTTTTTTATTTTTTTTTTTTTTAAATTTGAATTAAATTATATAATATTCATAAATCTTAATATTATAATAAAATAAAATAAAATGAAATGATTCCAAAAGAAAAATCATTGTGTGAAAAAGTCAATAATAGTTATTTATGGTACTAGTGAGCAAAACGAGATATTATCCATGAGAGATAAGTTTGTCCCACGAGGCGATAGCCGAGTGGGACATTATCCCGAGTGGATAATATCTCTTTGCTCACGAGTGGCATACAACGTTTTATCCACTTTTGTTGAAATAAATTTCGTAAATTAATAAGAAATACATAGTACCATTTTGTGTTTTCACAGTGGAGCATGAATTTTGAAATATATTTTATCATAGTGACCGTTCTTTAAATTGTCATGGTGTACTTTAATTTAACTAATTTTTGGAATATAGTTTTTTTCAATTTGACTACGAATAATTTTCCAATGACTACTCAACATTTTGTTATATCAAATATAACTCACGTTGCCCCTAGCAGCGTGGATTATACAATAACAATGGGTTATTTTATATTTTCTTTATTTGAAATCAGCATAGTTATCGGGCTATTATATATCAAAAGTGGATAAAAATTAAAAGTAGTCTTAATTCATAGTTTATAATTTATTCTATCCACCAAATCACACAATATTTTATATTCTTCCATTTTTTGGTCCTTTAAGATATCTAATAAGGATTTTCTGTATAAAAATGGGAAATTATTTCTTATATTATTATATATGACACAATCGTTAATAATATGTTCGTTATTTTCAACGGTGTTGCAAATCTCACAATTAGATGTGGATTCAAGTCCCAAAAGGAATTTAAATTTCTTGTTAACTGTATGACCAGAGATTAATCTGTAAATTAACCTGGTTTGGCAGGATGTAAAATTAGAGTCTTTAAATAGGAAAGATGATCTTGGAGAAGGGCAAATTTGTTTATAAAAGTGGCCGGATGAATTACACATTAATGTGTAGTTTTCCTTCCACTTATTATTTATAGATCTGGAGATATCGTTAAATAGGTCTGTGAGAGTTGGTTCATTATCAAGAAAGTGAGTAGGAGAAAAAAATGCTTTTTTTGCTAAACTATCTGCTATAGTATTTCCTTTTAAGCCACAATGACCTGGGAACCAATGAATGACAAAATTTTTAATTTGGTTATGGCCGATAGTATTAATAATTTGATTTTCATAGTGTCTATTTGTAAAGTGTAATAGAGCCGTTTTTAATGAAATACAAGAACTTTGAGAGTCAGTAATAATGATAATATTATTGTTTTTGATGATTAGAGATATAGTAATTCCAATTTTAATAGCAATTGTTTCAATATTTTTAATATAGGTAAGTAGGGTTTTTTAGTTGGATGGCAAATTTCCAATTTGTATCCTCAACAAAAATTCCAATTCCTGGTTTATTATTAATTATAGAGCCATCTGTGTAAATTTTTGCGAAATTATTATATTTATTAATTTCAGCCATAGATAATGCATATTGTTCAGAATGGTTTATAAAATTTTTGTTTGTGATTCCTTCAATATTTGTTATGATGCTAAAATTAGTGGGAGAAGTTTTTGTTATATGAAAAGGTTTAATTTTGGAAAGAAAAGTATAATTAGAATATAAGTCATTAAGTTTATGAAGAGATCTATTGTTTTTAATGTCGTTACCGATTTTGGAATTATTATATAAATTTTTTGTAATATAAATTAGTGATTTTTTAATAAAATCTAGATCTGAAGATGTTTCTAGGGATTCAGATAAAATAGCCGGAATTGGAGTAGTTCTTAAGAAGCCTAGACAAGCTCTCAGACAAGCATTTTTAATAGATTGACAGATTTTAATATCTTTTTTATATTTAGTGTCTGTAAAAACATATGTGTATTCAAATTTTGATTTAACTATTGCTTTAAAAATATTGATCATTGCTTCAGGATTTACACCTCCATTAAAATGGGTGAGAGTTTTAAATAAGTTAATGGAATTGGAAATATTTGCTTTTAAGTTTGTGTAATGATTTGATAATAAAAGTCTATTTGTTAAAGTTGTACCCAGTATCTTAGTAGTTAATCTTTCTTTTATGTAGATATTATTAATTTTTAAATTTAGAGATTTGGAATTATTTTTATTAGTGAATAGTCTTAAAAAATGAGATTTATCAGTGTTAATTTGTAGTTTGATGAAGATTGTAATTTATTAGTTAATGAGAGTAAAGTAGAATCTGTTATTAATTGTAAGTTATCATGATTATTGGCAGAAATTACAATGCAAATATCATCGGCATATTGGAAAATTTTTGTATCGGGGTTATTGATGTCGTGTAAAGAAGTGGTATAGATATTAAAAAGGGTAGGACTCAAACAGCTACCCTGAGGAATGCCTTTATTAGTGTAATGAATGGAAGTTTGATTGATATTTTGAATAGATATAATTCTGTTTGTAAGAAATTGAGAAATCCAATGTGTAATGTTATTAGAGAAATTGAAGTTTTTAAAGGTGTTTAATAAAATATTTTTATCTACATTATCAAAAGCTTTGGAAATGTCAATGTTAACTAAAACAATTTTTTTTGTTGTTGTTTGAGGGAGATGATGAAATTAAACATTTCTACAAAATAGTCAGTAATACTTTTATTTTTTCTAAAACCAAAATTGTAATAATTAAGAATATTATGGGAGATTAGATGATCATTAATTCGTTTTAAAATGAGTTTATTGAAGATTTTTGAAAAAATAGGTAACAGACAAATAGGACGGTAGTTAATAATATTTCTATCATCTCTCCCCTTTTTCAAAATGGCGATTGTGTATGACGTTTTCCATTTTGTAGGGTAAATTTGATTTTGCCAGATGTTGTTGAAATAATTTGTAATAGTATTGATTAGGTTAGGATTACAGGATACTAATTGTTTGATGATTTTATATGAGACTTTATCATATCCTGGAGCAGTATTATTTGAATTTTTAATAATATCAAGAATTTCAATGTTATTAAATTCCGCAGGATTAATAGTAGGATTGAAGTTATTAGAGAGATTATGAGGGGATTCAAAGGAGAAAGGAAAATTGTAATTTAGAAAATTAGTAGCTAGTGTGGGATCTTCTAGGATTCTGTAGTTGGACTGTTTTTTATTTTTAATTTTATTGATGTTGTTCCAGAGATCAGAATTATTAGTTTTGTGATTGATGCTTATTAAAAAAAATATTCCAAGATTTTTTCTTTTCCCTTCTGATTGTTAATTTAAGTTTTTGTATAGATTTTTTTAGTTCAATAGCGGTAAAAATGTTTTTGTTTAAATTATAAATTAATTGTTTGTGTTTTTTTATGTTCCATAGTCTTTGTATAAGATCGTTCCACCAAGGTTTAGGTTAAAAAGTATTTTTACTTGTAATAATAGAAGTATTTTCAGAAATTAATTTTTCTAAGTGTTCTTCAATATTGCATTTATCATTAATAGAATTTAGATCAAAATCTTTCAATACTTTTGACCAGTTTGTGATTTGTTTTTTTTGATAATAATTTAGTTTAAAGTCAATAAGTATTGGGAGATGGTCACTTCCTAAATTAATGGGATCTACTTTCCATGATAGTTTTTCAATTAGATTGATTGAACACAAAGTAATGTCTAATGCTGCAGAATTATTTCTGAAAAAATCTTGCCTTGTATGAGATCCGTCATTTAATAAAAATATATTATTAGCAGTGATTATATCTGCAATCTTATCATCCACCCTGTCGTAAGTAGGGGACAATGAACTATCCCAAAGACTATTATGAATATTTATGTCTCCAGCTATTAAATAGTTATCTAGATTCTGAGTTATAAGATGTTCAAATTCATTAATGATTTCCTGAGGTCTAATAACAGAATTATTATAAAAAGATAAGATATTAAATTAATGTTTTTAAATTTGAGGTTAATTTTGAGAGCTTGAAAACGGATGTAATGGAAATTTAAATCAATAATTCTCCAAGAAATTTTTTTATGTATTAAAAAGCCTACGCCGCCAAAACCATCTGGTCTATCATCAGTAACAAGATTATAATTGTTAAAAGTCAAATTACTATTTGGATTTGTCCAGGTTTCAGATAGAATAACGATATCAATATGATTGGATTGTATATAATGATATAATAGATCTTTATTACTATTTAAACTACGAATGTTAATTTGTAAAATTTTTAAAGGTAACATAATGGAAGAATAAAATGAAACTAAAAACTGGAAAAAGAAAAGTTTATGTTTTAATAAATTTATTTAATTTAATTTTAAGTGAGTCTAAATTAGCTAGATTTTTATTAAAGTCATCGGAATTATTTAAAAGTGATTTGACATCATTAAAAATAGAATCTCTTTCATGTAATTGATTTTTTAATTCGTTTACTAATTTATTTAGGATTTGAATTTTTCTAGCATCAGAATTCATTAAGTTGTTATTTTTCCAGGCTTGATTTTCAACACAGATATCATTAGCGAAATCTATTTGTTTAGGGACTTTTTGTTGGCTACCATAAAGGTGGCTTTTGGATTCTCTGAAACTAGTTTTATTTAAAATCATATGTTCCCTAATTTGTTTCTGCCTATATCGTTCATTACATCTGAAAAAATTAGTAACATGACCCATTCCACAAAATTTACAAGAAACTTTCATGTCGCAATCGTGTTCTTGTTCGTCATCGATAGTATTAGCACACGTTAGGCATCTATTAGTTTTAGATTTACATTTAGAAATTGTATGTCCGTAATTTAGACATTTTTTACAAAATAATGGATTAGGTATAAAATACTCTACCTGTAATAAGAGATTATCATATAAAATGACATTGAATGGAATAGTTCCAGACTCAAAAGTAAGTTTAACCAATTCAAGTTCCTCAGCTGTTTTAGTGGCATTGTTCCATTTAGTCATTCTTTCTACTTTTGCGATAGGGTATTTAGATCTAATATTTTCTTGTATTTCTTCATTAGAAAGCCCGATAGGAATGTTCCTGATTATGCCAATAGAAGATGTGAAATTTTTAGGAATGTATGTCGTATAATTATCAAATTTTTTAAAGATATCTGATTTGTCACAATTATTTGCGTCTTCAAAATTACTAAAGATAAACTTAGCAACATTTTTGCTAACGCTAGAGATATCTTTGACATTTTTGAAATTATTTATTTTAAGGGCTTTACCTAAAAGAACAATATTTAAATTCTCTTTACTGATAAATACAGTAAATGGGCCATTATCTGAACGGTTATATAGATTAATTTTTTCTGCAGTAACTGACGGCATATTTGAGTTATTCGATGAATCAACAGATAAAATTGAAGATGATGTTGGAGCTATTACTGTATTTTTTGAATCTGCGACGTGAATTTTATTATTATTATTATTAATTTTCCTTTTATTTAACATATTGGGACTTTTATCAAATTCACCGTTTACTATTATTTCATTATTAAAAACAATTCTTGATTTTTTAGTATTTATTTCATCTTCGAAATCAGAGAAATCAGTAGAAGTAAATGGTGGAGGTACAATACAAAGTACTGCGTACTTTATCCCTCCTTGCTTGTGTTATGTGGATTTATTATTTTGTGGATAGAAAAGACTATGATAAGACTTACCCGACTGATAAAGAACAAACAAATCAAAATAAACTATTAAGATTTAATTAAATGAAATACAAATTAATTAAAATTAAAAGAAAATTGTAAAATTTATAACACTTCACTAAAAAGAGACGCTCACACAATAAAGTTTCGAGAAAGAATGTATTACAACTTATTATTGTTTTGAATTTAAATGTCAAATTTTAATAGGATTGCTATGTTTCTTTTATACCATTCAATTTAATATGTATAGTTTATGGTACTCGTAAGCAACACAGGTGGAGAAAAATATAATTATAATGGAAATTATATTCCAATCAGATTGGAATCCATTTAGATTTTCTCAAGAAAAAAAAAATATATTCGAGAATAAAGTGTGACGCCGAGACGAAAGGAGCTTCTAATCAAATTAATAATTTGTTAAATATTAAAATTTGACATTTAAATTCAAAACAATAATAAGTTGTAATGTAAAATTTCTTACAGGTGCGAAATACACAAATTTGATAGATACAATAATATAATATAAATGTTTCTTATTGAAAAATATTGATTTTAATTGATTACGGCAGTGTAAATGTTTTAAGCTAAGTATTTCAATTACAAATCTTAAATTTAGTTTACTATAGTTTTTGTTTTGTTTTAGGTTATGAATGTTTCTGGGCATACTCCCCTCATTGAATCGTCAGATTCTATAATTGGAAGACGGCAGACTGGATTTATTGATCTTCTTAAAATTCCAGTAGCCGTCTTTATTTGCACAACACGAACGTTACCATCGTTCCCCGGATACAGCTGAATGATTTTTCCTAATAACCACTCCGCAGGTGGTAAATTGTTGTCTTGGATTATTACGATGTCGCCTATCTTCAAATTGGAACGTTTGGTTTGCCATTTGGATCTAGATTGTAGGGATGTTAAATATTTAATTTTCCAGCGCTTCCAAAATTGTTCAGGTATTCTCTTGACAATGTCCCAACGTGAATGTATAGATAACTTAGACGCTGGCATTTCGATAACTTGTTTCATATGTCTGCCGATAAGAATGTGCGCTGGGGTCAGATAATCTAAGTTGTCGGAATTTGAAGAACAAATTGGCCTAGAGTTAAGGACCCCTTCAATCTGCGTAATTAGGGTGGAGAACTCCTCCTCCGCTCTCCCATAGACCGCCTTGATGCGGAGCTGCTGGCGGTATGAATCGGAATTCGATATTATTTTTCGTGAGGTAATCCGATATTTCTTCCGAGTGTTGCTTTAGGACATCATAAACAAATTGTAGGTTATTTTTTGCTCCAACGAAATTTGTTCCGTTGTCACAATAAATCGTTTTGCATAATCCGCGTCGACTAACGAACCGCTTGAGAGCTCCTATAAAAGAATCGGACGTTAAATTCATACATACTTCCAAATATATTTCGTGAGTGGTAAAGCAAACGAACACACATAAATATGCTTTGCTAGGAACTGCTCCACGCCTCCGAACTGCATGAATCCTGAATGGACCTCAGAAATCTACGACTACTACTGCGAAAGGAAAGCTGGGCTGCACTCGATCTTGGGGTATCGATCCCATTATTTGTTGCGCCATTTTCGGTTGTTGTCTTACACATTGGATGCATTGCCGAAATACTCTTTTGGCAACGTCTTTACCTCTAATTATCCAATAAGTTTGGCGGACCAGGCTTGTTAATAAATTGACACCAGGATGCTGATTCTCGTGATGAATGTGGTGAGTTATTAACGTCGATAAACGATTTTTACTGGACAAAATTATCGGATGTTTCGCGTTATATGGTAATTCCGAAATATTCAACCTTCCTCCGACTCGTATGACTTGTGCATCGTCAAGAAACGGATCCAATCGTCTCATTTTGCTTCGTTTTGGAACTGGCTTACCGTTCAATAACGCATTATATTCTTTTGGGAAATCCGCAATTTGTACCTTTCGGAATAGAGATTGGTTGGCCAAATAAATCTCTGATCTTGTCAATTCTCCAGATTGTCGATTGGTTTTAGATTTAGATGCTCTACAATTATTAAAAAAACGGTAAATATAAGCTAATGTTTTTTATAGTTTGAAAAAATTGGAAAATCTATTGACCAGGTTGTATACTAAATCTGATTCGCCATTCTCTTTCTGGATTGTAATACTGTGGATCAACAATGTAGGCGAACGTTCTTCGGTAGTGGGTGGACAATTATCTGCCCCTTCGGATAACCACTCTGGTCCCTTCCACCAAAAGTTGCTTGTTGAAATCTCGTGGTACGTTTTTGTTGCGTAATCCGCAGGATTACGCAACAAAAACGTATCACGAGATACGTTTATAATGTAACATCATGAGTTGTAAAGATGTGTTTGTAAATAAAGTGGTTTTAGTAAAACATTAATTAAATATCGATAAACAAGATTTTATTAATTGATTTACAAATCATATATTTATCAATTATTCTTCTTGACAACGTAGAAGCGAAAGATATGTTTACCCAAAATTCTTTTCCCCAAAACATATAAAAAAAATTCCTAAAAAACCCTTCAACAAAAAGCCTTTCCCCAAAACGCGTTTTCCCAAAAAGGCGTTTGCTCAAACTTATAACCCCAAATGTAAATTATTCAAAAATATAGTAAGTGTATTTTGTTGACCAAAATTTAATTCGAATTATTTTGGGTTTATTTTTTCCCAAGAAAATATCCAATTTGATTTAATTGACAAAAGCCAACCTTTCCAAATAAAATATAAATTTAATATGTAATCTGACTCTGGTGGCAGGTATCGTAACCAAGAATTAGAATTATTTTAATTAAACCCAATTTTTTTTTGGGTTAATGTTATTCTTGCAGGGATTTAGTCTATGCAATTGTTGTTGTAAATTTGTCAAGGAAATACGCTAAGTATATGGGTATGTATTATATTTGGTCAGAGAAAATATGATTTATTATTTGAAATTCAAACAGATTCAAACAGTTGAAATTTAATTCCATTTAAATTTATTATTTTTGTAATAATTATGATTACGTAACAACAAATATTACATCTTATTCACACTTTAAAAATGTCAATTAATCAAACTAATATACTGACAAATTATATACGATTAAGTGCAGGTAGTCCGTTTCTTTGGCCAAGTATGACCAGCTGCGCGATTGTCAAACTGAAATGCAGCATACCATATATGTGTTCTATCCGCAGGTGTCCAATTAGGCAGTATGTTCCGACGTGTAATTTTCCAGTAATTTCCTGAAGTCGTCAATCCCACGCTTCCCCAGTTTGATCATACACAGACCAAAAATGTGGTGCATAGCGCGAAGGTTTGTTGGTTCCGCGCTTGGAAGGTAGAACATAGGTATTGCCAAACCAGACATCAATGTTTTGCGTGAGTGCATTAACGTGCTTTAATAGTTCTTTAAAAAAGGCTGGAATTTCGCGCGGATGAATGAACGCTAAGGGCTGGATCATTCGAATATTAAGTGCTACAGTTTCATTTGTACCGCAAATACTTATAAAACCTTCGTACTGAACGCGGAAATTAGCAACCACGGAACCGTGTATCCAGAAACACAGCCTTAAAAGCAGAGGTTGAAGTTTTTTCAAAATATACCAGTACTAAATTGGGCTTCAAATACACGAAATGTTCGCAAGGAACTATCAATATTTCGTAGATCAGTTGATCATAACACTTCCGCGAGTTTGACGTCATCAAACAGAAGAGTGCCGGTACGGTAACGCCGTCAATCTTCGCGAAAATTGTAAATAATTGACGAAATATACATGGAACAACATCAAATGTGCCATCCATCATCCAACAGTCTGCTTTTTCTAACATTTGCAGGGTCTTAACAGTTCCCATAAGGATGATACATTCACTGTCAAACCGTCAAACGCTAAAACAAAAATTTCACTATCTACTATTCTCAAATATTCTGGAACACTGGTCTGATCCCTTATGATGGCAGCTAGATGTACGTGGTAGTTTTAGCGGTCTCTTTCAATTTATTGTTGACGCAGTGTACTGGTAAGTCGCTCGCTGTTATACCATGCACGTGCGTTGAAGGGCCCTTGACTATAAGATTTTCCCCATTTTCAAATTTGGTTGTAACCCGTGCATTGCATTGGTGGTTGCGACGTTACACACAACCCGAATTATATTGATTTTGCTGCGCTGATTTCACATCCATGTAGTAGCTATATCCTACATGATGCAATAAGGCAACTTTACAATGACACAATAAATCTTTGGCCATTCACAAACAATAGATGAAATAAAACCGAACTGCAAACAAACGCATTCACTAATCATTTTACATTTAACATTAAACAGACTACAATACTTAGCATACGAGTATTATCGTAGTTTGAGTAATGTAAGTATTTTTTCTAAAAATATTAAAATATTTTTTAATTTGAAATATAATAATAAAGAATAATTTTATATAATAAAATATAAAGGGGGGCACACCACATATGGTGATCAGAACTTCGGTCTTGATTAATTCAACTCCCAAATCAATTACGAAATGAACTTCTTAAGTCAATCTTCAGCTTAACCTCCAACACAATTTACAACTCAACCTCTATCTCAATCACAACACAATCCTAAACGCAATCACCAAATTAACGACCAACCAAACCATTACCAACGAAATCAACCGTTAACCTTACTCCAAATCAACCCTTAAATAATTCCCCAAGCGAACAACTCACAACCCAATGCACGCTAACTAAATCCTATTTCTACGTCAACTCGACTTGGCTTGATCCAAGTCTCATCCTTTAGCTCAACTCTACACTTATTTTCCAACCCAATCACAAACTTAACTAGGTTCGAACATATGCTCTCATTAAACCCTGAACCCAAGCCGGTATCTCTTTCAACACCATTCCCATTACTATCGCATATGCAAAATTTCATTAAACTCCGTTAAAATGGACAAGTTCTGTCCTAACTGACCATATTCCAGAATTTCATGTAAAAATCACTTAAGAATCTCAATACTAGTCTACCTATCGAATTTCATAATAATCGGTTGAGAAATAGGCAAATTCCATCATACTTATCTATATCCCAGAACTTCCTCCAAAAATCATTCTAAAATCCCATTTCCAATGTACAAGCCGAATTTCATGATAATTGTTTGAGAAATATAGAAGTTCCACAATACTTCGCCATATTCCAGAATTTCATTCAAATATCATTTTAGAATTTCATTTTCAACGCACATATCAAATTTTATCATAATCGGTTGATAAATAGACTAGTTCCCTCATACTTTTCCATATCCCAGAACTTTTGGCAAAAATCATTTTAGAATCCCATTTCCAATGTGCAAGCCGAATATCATAATAATTGACTAAAGAATAGGTAAGTTCCATAGAACGGAAGTGTAGAATCCCATTTCTACCGCATATGTCAAATATCACAATAATCGGTTGAGAAATAGGCAAGTTCCATCATACTTGGCCATATTCCAGAACTTCATCCAAAAAACATTTTAGAATCCCATTTCCAACGCACCAGCCGAATTTCATCATAATTGTTTGAGAAACATTCAAGTTCCATCTTAATTGGCCATATTCCAGAACTTCATCCACAAATCATTTTAGAATCCCATTTCCAACGCACATGTCAAATTTCATCATAATCGGTTGAGAAATATGCAAGTTCCATCATACTTGGCCATATTCCAGAACTTCATCTAAAAATCATTTTATAATCGCAATACTAGTCTACCTATCGAATTCATAATAATCGGTTGAAAAACAGGGAGGTTCCATCATACTTATCCATATCCTAGAACTTCATTCAAAAATTATTCTAAAATCCTATTCCCAATGCACAAGCCAAATTTCATCATAATTGGTTGAGATACACGCAAGTTCCATCATACGTGGCCATATTCCAGAACTTCTTCCAAAAATCATTTTAGAATCCCATTTCAAATGCACAAACCGAATTTCATCCTAATTGGTTGATAAGTAGGCAAGCCCCATCATACCTGGCCATATTCCAGAACTTCAACCAAAAATCATTTTAGAATCCCATTTCCAACGCACTTGTCAAATTTCATAATAATTAGTTGAGAAACAGGCAAGTTCCCCCATACTTGGCTATATTCCAGAATTTCATCCAAAACTCATTTTAGAATCCTACCATTTCCATCTTGGAAGTCAAATTTCACTGAAATCAGTTAAGAAATAGATAAGTTCCTTCCTAATTGGCCATTAGGCCAATTATTTAATTTGCTCAAGGTTTAATTTGAAATGTAAAAAGTTCAATTTTATGTTTGAGATATGACCTTTCTTAAGTTTTAAACAATATTTGCGTAAGGTTTGGTTCAAATCGGTCAAGTCGTGTAGATTTGTTTAAATATCATACAGATATGCTGTAAATACATACAAACAATCACTTTATTTTATAGATTGCTCAGCTGCTCACTAAACACTGGTCCAACACCATCTCAACCCCAATTGAACCCATAATCGGTCCCAAACCTCAACCGCAAACTTTCTTTCAACTCAATCCTAAAAATCAGCATATATAAAAAATTGGTCAACTGCTCAATATATCTTAACCCAATCCCAACTCAACTCCAATTCAACCTGCAAATTGACCCCTAACTTAAATTTCAAATCAACCCCAAACTTAATACCCAACTCAATATTCAAACCAGCATATATAACAAATTGGTAAATATTTCTATAACCAGGTTGAGGAGGATGTCCTTAAAAATTTAGGGTGCGATAACTGCGAGTGTTGGTTCCATCTCCAATGCACGATACTGTCGAATCTAACTTTCCATAAAGTGGAAAACCTAGACTTCATTTGCAAGTGTTGTGATTACTAACCATTTTTTTTATTTAATTAATGAAATATATTATTTTCTTTGTATTATTTTATAATTGTATTAGAGTTGTTTTTTTAAAATTTGATTTTATATTTTTTTAAACATATTATTTATATCGTGTACTATCAGAGCACCCTGTATTTTATAGAGCCACAATCAAAAAATCTGAGCTTTTATAAGGGAATTAGAAACAAAGAAAAAACGAAACTTTTCATAGTAAAACACACGAAACATATGGGAAATAACTTTTTTTCCTAAGACAAATTTTTAAATGAAAACGTTACAAATTCTTAATTATGATTGTTGATATACTTTCATAAATGTTTGAATTTCAACATATATGAATATCGTTTAAGTAAATCGTTTTCATTTTCTAGTAATAATCGATTTATTTAAACCAAAATATTAAAAAAAATTCATAACAACAGCATTCTGGTCAAATTGAAATAAAAGCTTACTACGATTCGTTTGGTCATTAAGTAAATATACATTACACAGATGGCGGTGATGGCCGTAAAAATTTGGAAAAATCGTACCAAAAATTACCACCTGGGGAAATTTCAAGTTCAAAAATTGTAGGAAAAGCAAAACCAATTCACAAAATATAGGAACGTGTGATAATTTTGCGATTAAATAATTTTTTTTCGTATTTTTCTGTAACCATTTTAGACATCTTACGTACACTAGTAAAACTAAAGATAAATTTAGCAAGTATTATTTTAATTTGTCAGAGCCAACTTTGATGTATTTTTCAAAATGAAAGTTCAAAAAAATATATTTTAGAAATAATTTAATTTTAATATTTCTGCAATTAATATTTACTTAATACCAATATGGCCTTCTTGTATATTATTCTTAAAGATATGTAGACAACTTTTATATAAACATTTTATAATATTTTTGCTTTTTTCATTGAAAAACTTGAAGCTAAAAAACACCATTTTTACTATGGATTCCTATGGAAATAAGTGAAAAGGTATACCACTAAAAAAGCTTCTAAAGACACTGGTGTTGTGTTTTGTTGGATGCTATAATTTTGCGGCACCACAGTTAACCATTGTTAATGTTTTATGTTTCTAACTGTATGTGAGTGACTAATGCAGCAATACTTTGTCATATGAATTAAAATTTAAGATTTTTATTAAAGTTTATTGACATATTTTAGAATATGTATTTAGTTATACTAGAGAAACAGTATACATTCGATTAGATATAACAGTATTATAGATTTAACAATTCACAGATTTAATCAATTAATTAATTAGGCCCCAATTGCCGTTTATTTTTAACTATTTTTTATTTATACAATATTTTTTCCATCACTGACGGCCTTCTGATAATATTATTTGATGAATTTTTCATTGGAATGAAATCAGTCACACGTTTTTCAATACGTTCGAATTTCAACAGCTTATCTACACCGTCTGGTTTAAGTGATATAAATTGTTTATCCGCTATATATCTTGTAAAGCACCCGGCTATAAATTCGTAAACCTTATTCTGTGCTAGTCCATATTTATTATGAACACAACTCAAAAATCTTTAATATTCGGCCGATAAATTCAGAATTTATTATTCGATTTTCAAGCAAATTAAAAAAACATTTCACGGCAAACATCACGGTGTCGATCGAACGAGCCCAGTGCTATCTAATGAATAAAGATAATAAATAAAGGGCTTTAAAAATAAACGAATTTTTTCCAACTTTTAAGTTGCTTGACATTCACATATCATGCAATTTGCGAATCGCTATATTTATTGTTATTTTTAATTTCTCAATATGTAAATTAAATTTCAGGTCACGGTCCGGTGTTACACCAAGATATTTAAAATCGTCTGTGAACATGACTCGCAAAATTAAAAATTCTGTCTCAATTTATTGTACATCATCTACAAGTTCAATATCATTGAAGTCTAATTTACAAAACGAATCGGAATATATTAGAAATAATAAAGGACCCAAAACAGGATATTATTAACCTTTACCTGTTGCTTTCTGTTCCTCAAAGAATACTTAACCCAGTCTAATATTAATCCGCGAAACTCAGCCATATACAATTTAGACTTCAATATTTGGTGGTCATCAGTATGAAAAGCCTTCTTAATATCGATAAAAGCTGCCACATCTTTATTATTGTTATTTAGACCTTCAAATACCGGAGTTGAAAAATTACACAGAAGACATATATACATTATTCAAAATTTTCTGGGCTAATCGACATTATTCTGCAGTTACAGATGTAAACATATAAAAATTCCATTATTTCTTTGCTTTCTTAGGTTAAGTATTTCCAAATTATGCAAGAATATCCAGGTTATTTTCTTTTTAATGGAGGTGATTATAAGATTTCCGTTAACATTAAAATTCGACATTTTGAGATTATTTCGAAATGTTTAATACTTTTCAAATTATAATCGAAGTTTGAAATACTTTATCGATTTAGAGATCTTCGTAGCGTTGATTTGGTATCATATAGATCAAGTTTTGAGGCCATGGAAATCAATCAATTTTGGTTTCGTCTCAAGTTTGAGACATTTCTTTTTCATTGAATACTATGTATTGGCATGGACTCCGCTCAAATAGCCGTCCAGTCAATATTCAGGCTCTTAATGAATCTGATAATACTACCGGCCGGCACAAGAAACATACTATCTGTAGTCATTGTTCTCCCTCCTAGATATTGCAGTCTTCGCCGGAAAATGACTGGGCATTGGCACCGAACATGTTCCGGTGATTCCGCTTCCATATCGCAGAAGCGGCATCCATCTGTCGTCCTTAGGCCCATCTTCTTAAGGTGGTTCCTTAACACTAGAACTACCGATCGGTCAAAATGACCGGTTATACCTTTATTGAACTCCATTTTTTTAATTATTATGACAATATGACAAAATATTAACATAATAATTAAAAAAATTGAATTCAATAAATGTGTAACCGATCATTTTGACCGGTCGGTAGTTCTAGTGTTAAGGGGACATGACCTGTGAGGAAGCCAGTAAGCAGCCTCAACTCAGGTTTCCTAAGTTCAAGACACTCCTTAACCCTAACAGATGAAGCTGATATAAATTTCTTCGCCTGTCGCAAACCTGGAATTCTACGCCAGTATGAGGACTTTTAACATCCTCCCAGCATTTTACTGCTGCTCTACGGTGTCCCTTAGTGACGCCGCAGAAGGGTTCTGGTCCAATAAATGGAGAGGCAGAACCCTCGCGGGCGAGGACATCAGCTGCCTTATTTCCGTGGATTCCAGTATGACCTGGCACCCACATAAGTGTTACCTTATTTGAGCGTGCCAGATGTTAATTAACCTTCAGATAATTCCATACTAGCCTTGACTCAACGGTATAAGACCTAAGAGCCTTTAAAGCCGATTAACTGTCTGATACAATATAAATTTTTGCATCGTTTAGGCCTTGTGCTATGCCTATCCTAGCGCAAAGTTCTACAGCAAGTACTTCTGCTTGAAAAATGGTAGCAGTGCTGCACAGGGACTTCAAGAGGGCAGTGCCACTCCCGTGTATTCCTACCCCCGCCACATCTTCCATTTTTGATTCATCATACCATGGACCCTCGCTCAAAGGATGCTCCACCTGCACTCCACACATCCCGGCCAGGTAACCTAACACAAAATAGTTGTGGAGTCCAGTTTAGCTGGCATATAGTCGGAAGGCATTCCTATGGTAGGGTCTGTCTGAAATTCCTTAAGGATTTCCAGATGACCCACCATATTGGCTGGTTTGATATTTCCTTCCGCCTGCATATTCAGGGCTATAATTGCAGCATTCTTTTTAACATGCAGATGCAACGATGTCAGTCCTGGAAGTGACTCCATCGCAGCGGTTGGACATGTTTTCATTAAGACCGTAACACCGATGCAGGCTATTCGCTGAACCTTATTCAATAAAGTTTGCGTTGCCTTTTACTCAGGTTTAGACCACCATACAACCAATGCGTAGGTGACCATAGGCCTAATGGTTGTAAGAAATAAGCAGTAGATCATTTTTGATTATAGTCCTCAAGTACGCCCATAGGATCTTTGACAAGCCCAGAAAGCCTTTTTGGGTTATTTTGAACTTTCAATAAATGTTGCTTCCAGTTCAGTTTTTGATCTAGGATAACCCCTAGATATTTAACCTTTTTAGAAAAAAGAACAGTCCATCGTTTAACGAGGGAGCTGCAAGCGCGAGCTTTTTCCTCCTCTTAAAAGGAACAATGACAGTTTTGTTTGGATTGGCACTGAGTCCTTCGTGGTAACATCACTGCAATATTATATTGAGTGCATTTTGCATGCGATCAGAAATAACCTCATCAAACTTGCCTCTGATTATGATAGCCACATCATCCGCATAGCCCTGGACATCAAATCCAAGGCTACTCAGAAAGACCAGTAGTCTGTCAATCACATCCGACCATAAAAGAGGAGACAGTATGCCTCCTTGGGGACAGCCCTTTACGGCCCTGATGGTTACTGACTCGCCAGCAGGCGATGTTATAAGTGCCGCCACCGTAGCCTTCACAGGCTTGACCACTTAGGTCCCACCCACGTAAAACGGTTTGGCACCATCCTGACCACCCTAGGGATGCAATTGGACAATCCCAAACTTATAGTTGATTTTAAAGCCAACCCGCTTGAACTTCTCAAGTGAAGAGTGATCCACAGAGCAGGTGCAAAAGGCTGAAGAGCCTTTCGCCTCTCTCCTGATCACTCTCCGTTTTGGCTGTTGATAAATTCAAGCAGCTTATCCGCGGGCAATTCAGCACTGTTTGGGATTGTGCCAAACACAATTCTGACTCGAGGCACGTTTCAAGCCACGGCCACGATCAGCTGTGCACCCTATGGCCTCCCTGCCAACCAAGCCGAAGCTGACTGCCAAGGAACTTAGGTTTAAGCTCCTTGCCCTCTTGCTTTAGCATCTTATATAGGATGCCTTCCTGGACAGCCTTAAGCTCTCCAGTGAGGACAACATCAGGGAAACCAGAGGACAAGATCCCAACGATCTCTAACGATCTCGGCCTGGGGCGTAAAATTTGTGTATTTCTATTCACGGATTTAAGCAAAATTTTCAAAAGGTGAAGGATTTTGCCCTTGTGCTTAATATACTCAATTAATAAAAATATTGAACCTTAGCAATATTGTTTTGTTCTCAACTATCCCCTCATGGGAAAATCCCTCTTAGAAAATATCTCACTTAACATACTAATTCCATAAATACCTATTTTCACTTATTAAATTGATTCTACGTGATATGCGTCATAGTAATACTATACCTATACGTATCTTGGAAGGGTACTTCTTTGGTGGCATTTTGATTTACTTATACATACGTATCGTGGTTATTTACGAGAAAATATACCTTTACATAATATTGTGCACCTTAAAACTATAATACAAAGCAACACAAAATTAAATCCCTCGCAAACAAAATAAAACAAAATTTTAACAGCACAAACAATTATAATTATTATTTCCAAACCATTGAATTTATGTATTATGTATTTAAACTTAACTAAAAAATCAAACTAAATCATTATCACTTGAGTGCTAAATGTGAGAATTAAATAAATAAAAATAACATTTAATTACAAAAAAGCATGTTATGTCAGATAAAAGACTGATTGATTCAATGATCGTTTATTCATTAGTCATTAAAAGTCATGATTTGTATGCTTTTGTTGTTATATTAAAAAAAGATTATTGTTGGATTTTTTTTTTTTAAATTACCAATGATATCAATCATTTTGTAGTTATTTTCCAGTTTTTTTTTTTATTTTGTTTTATTCTACACAATTTTTATGTATGTATAATATAAAATAAAATGTGCACTAAATAATAATAACAATGCAGTTTTAAATGTTTAAAGTTGAAAAGTAGTTATTTCAAATTGTCACTTTACACAAAAAATAGTTTCTCAGACAAACAATAATTAATTTAAATTGTTCTCTATCAAAATCGTACACAGGTATAATACATACGATTGTATTAATAGTTTGCTATTTCGACTGCATGAATATAAAATTATTTAATCCTTCGTAATTAAGATAATTTTAAGTTTGGTCTTTATAAAATTATAATATAGGGTTTATGTTCGTGTGGTATTTTAATGCTACAAGCATAATTTTACCGACTTTTGATTATTATAAATGATCCTTAATTAAGGCTATTTATTATAATAAAATTATGTTTCATCAAATAATACGTTGGATACGGGTGGTTAACGTCAAACATACACGATATATTTTTTGGAATTTTGTAAAGGAATTTTTAATTTTACTATGATTGCTTGTAATTAAATTCACATTAACACTCCTTTAAACTCACCTTTTTTATTTATTCAAAATCAATAATAAACTAAATATGTATAGCAAGAATCAACTAATGTAACCTTCATTTTATTTCATTATTGTTTTTCTTGTGAATATACCCAGCCAATCGGACAGACCATTTCCATTTAAAATGCTCGTAACTTTTGTAATTTCATAACTTTTACTGATCCTGAACCGAATTATTCGTTTTCAAATGTTATTACCCTAGTTGCCTTTACTTGGCCACCTGTTAGGGGGCGGGAATTAAGAAACGCTGAACATGCTATTTATATATCAAGATCAAGAAGATTAAATCCATATTAACATTTCAAATCAAAAAGTATCACGTAATAATGCGGTTGGATATAAAAGATATATAAAAAGAAGTGTAATTTGATAAAAATTTACAAATTTTAAAACTATGTATTAACAATTAGAACACTTTATTTGAGTATACGTATGTTCAAAACACACTGGTCTTCTACAGGCTCTTGTTGGAATAATAATCTAAAATGTAATTTATTTTATATAATTTCACGATCATTTTATGTATACAAATTATACGATTTAATTTGCTAATTATCACTAAGTTCATTCAAGTTAATATATTCTGTTTGTAGTGTAACTTAGCCTTTATATTTTTTTATACATACTTTATAACCTGTCAATGTATCTTAATCGCATTTTTAAGTCTCATTGAATAAAAACGTGTGTTTAAATTGTGCCTGAATTGTAATACTACGTACTTGCTTGCAATTTGCTACAAAATTTCTAATAGGTTATGGGCGCAGATGTAATAGTTAAAATAGTATCATACGTATTTTAATCGATTATAAGTGGATTATAATGGCTGTTTCATTTGGCAATGCGAAATTTTCTTTCACGCCATTAACAGATAAAAATTATTTTAACTGGGCTTTCCGCGCCGAAACAATATTAAAGGTGCAAGGTTTATGGGAATATGTGAAAGATGTGAAACCTGTTAATGCAGATAAAAAGTGGGATGAAAAGAATGGCGAAGCTTTAAACACAATAAATCTAATGGTTGACGAATCGCAGTATGTGCATTTACGGGGAAAGACCGTAGCAAAAACCGCATGTGATGCATTGAAATAAATGCATGAACGAAATACTCCAGGTAGTCGAGTTCGTTTACTTCGTCAAATTATGGTGCAAAAGTTGATGAAAATGGCGATATTGAGGCTCATATTAAAAATATGAATGAATTATTTCAACAATTTCTGGCGTTGGGTGATGGCAAACTAACCTCAAATATTTTTATGAATGCAACATTACTTGGTTCGTTACCTAGCAGCTACGATACATTAATCGTCGCAATGGAAAGTAAAAATGTTCAAGAATTGTCAACCAGTTGTGTACAATCAACGATTATTGAAGAATATCGAAGACGAAATGAGCGTGATAGTGGAACGAGGAAAGTAGGTTCGGCGTTAAAAGTTTCAACGCATTATAATTATATTCAACGTTCAAAATTTTTAAACACAAATAGAGGGAGTGAAAAATTGAAATGTTATTATTGTGGTGGTGTTGGAAATTTTAAACGAAATTTTAGAAAATTTCATCAGACACAAAAGGATAATAAATCGAGTAAAAATGGACAAAACGCAAATGTGGTTGAAAACAAAGATGAATGCAATGACTATGTTTGGTTGTTTTTGGTTGGTAAAAGTGATGGGTGGATTCTAGATTCCGGTGCTACTTGCCATATTTGCTGTAATCGCGAAAGTTTTATTAATTTTGATAATTCACACAAAGAAAAAGTTTCTGTTGCAAATGGAGATGTTGTGCAAGCAATTGGTAAAGGAAAGATTCCTGTCAATTTTATAAATAATAATGGCAGAGCAACGAAGGTCATGATTGAAAATGTTTTGTATGTACCATCAATTGAAAGTAATTTGATTTCTGTAAAACAGCTAACACAAGCAGGTTTTAACGTTGATTTCTCTGGAAGTAGCTGTGAAATATGGTCACCAAATGGAAAACATCAGATTGCGGTTGGTGATATTAAGAACAATTTGTATATTATGAGAACGCAGAACAATATGGTAAATTTTATTGAGAATAAGGAAAAATTATGTGTACATCAATGGCACCGTGTATTGGGCCATCGAGATATTGAGATGGTAAAGCGGATTCCAACAAGTGCACTTGTTGAAGGTATGTCAATTTTACAATGTAATCCAGAATGTAGTCATGATTGTCAAGTGTGTGTTGAGGGTAAATTGGCACATTTACCATTTTCGAAGGAGTCATTTTCGAGATCAACAAACATTCTTGATCTTAACCACACTGACATATGTGGACCTATGCAAACGTCTACGCCTGCGGGTAAGCGATATGTACTTACATTCGTTGATAATTTTTCTAGATACACAACCATTTATCTGTTGTCAGAAAAATCAGAAGTATTTGACAAATTCAAAGCGATTAGGAGTGACAGAGGCGGCGAATACATGAGTAAAGATATCATTGATTATTTAAATAAAGAAGGTATTATAATTAAACGTACTGCCCCTTATTCACCTCAACAAAATGGGATAGCGGAAAGGAAAAATCGCGCATATTGATCGAAATGACTAGTTGTATTTTGTTTGATGCAAATATGGAAAAACGATTCTGGGGTGAACAAGGGGCACACAGATTCCAATAATCGGTGTACATTTTCAGTTGTAATCGTTTTAATCTTTATAAAAATCAATAGTCTATAAAAAAAAATCTTTTTTTTTCTAAATAATCAAAAATCATAGTTACAGTTAAAATAATCGTTAATTAATCGATATAATCGTAATAGTAATTTAAATAATCTCCATAATCTTGTCAATAATTGCGGAAAATCTCAAAAACCGATTATAAATAATCATTCATAATCATCATTCTGTCTCTTTTTATATTTATATTTCTCTATTTAACTTTTTAATTCCGTTAGTTTTTCTTTTGCGTTATGCATAATATATTATCGTTCATTACAGAGTGAAATTTGATGAAACAGTACAAGTTAGTGCAAAACGTGTTTAAATAAAATAAAATAAAAAAATTTAAATATTTCATAAAATAAAGTGTAGAAAAAGTGCATAAACAATTGCGAACAAAGTACCGATGCAATATTATTATTATAAATAAGTGTAAAGTGTAAATGTGAAATGAGTTTTTGGAAAGTAGTCGAAGAAGAAGCAGGTGGCATGCTACCTGATTATTTAAAAATTTTATTAGAAGAAACTGGCTATTCTAGTTTCTTGGTATTACAATCATTAGACGACAACGACATCGCCGAGTTGGAAATTTATGGCAACCATGTTATTAAACGAACAAAAAATGTACATAGTAAATTATGGGAATGCGACGACTTTAAAACTAAATTTTGTGAAGACCCTAAAGTGGATTTTAAAATTCATTTAGGTTATAAAAAATATCTACAAAATATAAAAAAATTAATAATCGAGAAAGGCTTGGATTATTTCTGCCGGAAGCTTATTGAAAAGCAGCAGAAGCAAAACCAAAATCCAGATGGGACAGGCTACAAAACAGTAATGAAAATGTTGAAAGGCAAAAATAATTTTGACAAGGACGTGCACCATTATCAAAACTCAAATGTTGATACAGGTAAAACAATATATTTATATTACGTATTGCTTTGTTTCTATTACTATCTTGATTACTATGAACTATTATATTTTATTTGTGGTTTATTTTAAATAGAGGGCTTGGTGTGCTTCTCAATGTGATAATTAACGTTAAAAAAATAATGTTTATGATTGAAATATAGGTTGAGTTGCAGTAAAGGTAATAGCTATAGAGTAAAAAATGTAAGACGATATTTATTCAAACTGTATTTAATTAAAACGGTTTAATAATGAAATTAGAGCACTAGTGCTAGTTGTAATTTCGAATTGGTGCAAATCGGGATATTGGGATTCTGATTGGCATATTAAAGTTATATAGATTAATCTAAAATTGAATTGTATTAGCAGTAAAAATAAATTAAAATACAAAAAGGTTCTAATGTAGCTAATATCCAATATTATTAAATCGGGAAAACAATACTTACATATGTAGATAAAAAACGAAAAACACATGTATGTAAATCATAGAATTATAGTCGACAATAGCTTCGATTTCGCCGGAAATGTTTAATGAAAATAATTGCTTGCCTAACTAAGGTGTTGGCTGACGATAATTGGCTAATCTAGTATTTTTGTCCGTACAAGAAGTTTTGAAAAAATTAACGTTAAAAATTTTATTGTTTTAGGAAATAGAATAGAAGTTCTAGTTAGAAGAATTTGAGATGTAATTTAATTAAGAATTTAATTGACTGCAATTGTTATCAAACGTTATTATAATGTTCTCAGTACTGCTCTTGATACTGCTTAACCGTACTACATGTCATGTAATATATTTAATTAATACACTTTTTATTGCAGATGCTGGCATGGATTTTGAATTACATGCAGACAAAATTAAACAGTTGGCTAATAAATGGATAAAAGACAGTTTTGTGTGCGTAGACAAACTAATTGGGAAAAAGAAATATGCATATTATGTTACTAAAGTTATTGTAACAAAAAATAAAACTGAAATTTCGGCTTTCATAACCTGTGAAATATGTCAAAAATCGGTCAAAATTCAAAACAAAATTTCAGCTAGCGGAACTTTGAGATTGATAATATCAAACTTTATGAGGCATTACAATTCTCACACGAAAGCTGAAATGAAAAAGAACGTGGGTTCTGGTCAAGATTCACATAACCAAAATCCTGATCAAAATAAGAACAAAGGTTTGATAAATAATATCCAATATTACTTTATAAGCCAGAAGACAAAACCGAATGAAGAAAAATAACCCGAATCAACTCTTCAAAGTACCATAATTGAATTGCCTGAAGACAATACGTTAGATCTCATCAATTAAACTTGGCAACGTATTCCGTACAAGATCTACAACATTGCGTGTTTGATAACCATTCGAATGAGATTTATACAAACAATGTTACAAATAATTTGATTATTAATCACGACGAAAAAACAACGGCAGAGCATTTGGGCAATTCTATCAATGGTTCAACCCAAAATGTTGATAAAGTTAACAATGAGAGTTCGGGGGAAGAAGTGGATGGGTAAACAATGGTGAAGCCGATTTACCCATCCATTCCACTAAGGCTTCAGAAAAATTTTCCAGCAAATCTAAATGGAGACATCCAAAATTTTCTCGGACGGAACGAGAAAAATGAAACCGTGAGAATAGTATTAGCGCCAACCAAACATACATTGATGATTTTTTTCCGATAATTAACCAACTAGATAAATTAATTAAACAAAATATTGAGTTAAAGAAATTGTTGCAGCAAAACTTACAAAACAATAATGTAAAATCTGAAACTAATTCTGAAGAATTTGTTTTCTCGTTCCTAAATGATTTGAAAGAAATGGCACTGCAAAATAGGGATAGAAACAAATTTGGAAACCGATACAATGACAATATAAAATTATTCGCGACGTATATTTTTATTATTGCTGGAAGACAATTTTATGAAATCGCCCAACAAAATCTTCCATTGCCTTCGCTTTCATCTATTACCAGTTATATGAAAACTGAGCTACCAACCCCTATAGAAGCAACATTACGTATAAAGGAGCTATCTGAATTTCTCGACAAAAAAAAATTGAAGCGCTATGTATGGATTAATGAAGATGGCACAAAAATTGTTGAGAAACTGGAATATGACATAAGTTCAAACTAGATAATTGGTTTTGTGCTTCCAATTAATAATGAAACCGGGTTTCCAATACCATTGGCATTTCCTGCAAACTCAGCGCTTGATATATACAAAATGTTCCAGAATCAGCAATACTCTACCTTTGTTAATGTAATAATCGCACAAACGTTTACTAACAATTCATCGGAAAATCATTATAGTGCTAGTTTCTGCTTGTGTATTTTTGGAACAAACAATAAATTTTTTACTACTGAGGTGATAAAGAGATGGAAATATTTGATAGAAGAATTGGAGAAAAATAACATTCAAATTTTAGGTATAAATTTACGAGTAATAAAACTAGGTATTGCTGAGCTTAATTGAATGTTCTTCAAATGTTTTTTAACCTTTATTCTGGTTTTCATCCGGCATTTAATCACATAAGCCCAATAAAAACCACATATTTCTTTTTCGTTTGGTTTATTTGTTTAAGTAGCACTAGTACGACTTTACTATATTAATGCAGAATTTGAAGTACATAAATATTTAATATTATTACAGGTATTTCTTCGGATGGTGATAGTCGTTTACTTCGTGCTATGAAGTTAAATGCTAATCTTCCTGCTAATTCTAACTTGCTAGAACCAGTAGTTCCTGAATGGAAAAACTGGTTTAAATGTGATTTTGGAAAAAACGTGCAATACATTCAAGATGCAGTACATATTGGGACTAAGCTACGCACTAGAATATTAAATGAAAATAAAAAAATAGTTATTGGCAACTATATCATTACACCTAAACATTTGAAAAAATTAATTGATACTATACCAAAAGATAAACACCTTCTTAATTTGTCCGATATAAATGGAACGGATAAAATGAATTTTAAAGCAGTTGAATCTCTAATTAAAAATTGCGTCCGCGAACAACTCTTAACAAATGTCCCACAGTCAGAGGGCACTATCGAATTTCTCAAATTGATAGACTACGGTATAAATTTATTTTTAAATGAATATTTGATGCCAATTCAAAGAATTTATCAAATATGGTACGTGATATTTGTGTTGAGGCTGTGGAAAGATTGGATAACAAAACATAAAAATTATACCATGGATAATTTCGTAACTTCAAATGTTTACAACTGCATAGAATTAAATGGCCATGGTCTTATTAATATAATATGCCTCTTAAGACAAAATGGATTAAGTGATATTTTTAAACCTTGGTTATTTAGTAGCCAACCGTGCGAAAGTTTCTTTAGGACTTTAAGATCGATGACTACTACACAAAACACAATTGTAAATTTTACATTAAGAGACGTTTTATTTCGAATTAAGCGAATTGATATTCAAAACGATAGCAAGTTGAAACTGTCTCAACAAGAATATTCATTTAAGAAACGCCATAAGGGATATTCAAAAGAATCTCAAGATGTAAAAGTTCCAGTTGAATTACCTTCCAATTCAGAAATTACAGAAGCGATTGCAAACGCCAAAAGTGACGCAATTGACACTGCAGTACAACTCGGTATATTAGACTTGAAAATGAGCCATAATAGAAATACTTTTGTGCTGCCTTTCCAATTAAATCGGATTATATTAAATGAGATTAAAAGCCCAAATAATGACAGTGGGACAGAAGAAGATGATGACACAGAAGATAGTGCAACCTTGAATCCCCAGGTAATAGAAGAAGAAGTTCAAGAAGATTTAGCCCGTATTCCAGAGCTGACATCATTAAGCATTAAAACTTATGAAGACACAGGTACATAGATATTGTCAAGTATTTCATATCGGGTACTAATTTATTTTAACTTTCTCAGATTTAGCTTCATCAGAAAATAACCCAGACAACAGTTCATCGCAGTTCTGTAGAGTAAAAGTGATGGAAAACGGGAAGGAAAAAATGATAACAATAAAAAAATCAACATTGTGTTGGTTATTTTCTAATAAAGAAAATAAGATAAGTTGGGATAGGCGTATGCGATTCAAAACACGAAACTTGCAATTAAGGAATCAAAGAGACAAAATTTCGAAAAAATTATAATGTCAATAATCAATATTATCAATTAATATTAATAAATTCTTTTCTATTAATAAATTGGTTTATTATTATTATTTTTGTATGCATATTTTAAGTTTTTATGAAATATATTCGAGTGGCATTTCATCTAAGTATTTTAAATAAAAGAATTTGCTAATATTTTATCCTATAATAAGTTGATTTTTTGGGTAGTAAAGCACTAAACTCACTGAAAAATGAAAAGAAAACCGACTTTCAGTTTGACGTATTAATTTCCCAATGTTTTCAATATTTTTTCAGTTAGCTACATATAACATTCTACAAGTTGGCCGTATACCATCAATTCTATTTTTTATTTAAAAAAATTACAATTGCTTGTAAAAATAGAATTTAATTTTCCTGTACTAATTGTTTATTTAGACCGAAAAAATTAAAATTCAATCATTTAAGCGAACTGGCAGCGCTTTTGTTGGATTTTTCATATTAAAGATTGTTATAGTAACATAATATGGAATTTGTTTCTAAAAGATAGCTAGAATAATGAGAAGTTTAAATTTTTTATAGAATTTTGGATGGCCGGCCGCATTTGAAAATCTAGATGATTATGAAGCTTTCATACAGTCACCGTCTCTAATAGGAAAAGGGTGATAGGAGCTTCAAGATGCTAACACATATCGATTATTGTTGTGATTCGTGCTATAGTTGTATTGTTCTAGTCACAACCATAAAAAATGATAAATTTTGACGTTTAATATTATAAACAAAACCCTATCAGATTATAACTAATAATCTCCTATAAGATTATAAATAATCAATTTTTAAGAAAAATAATCAGTTCTTAATTTAAAAAAATCAGTACAATCATTCCAATTTTTTAACTACTCTCGATAATCCAAAATGATTAATAAACAATCAGCTATAATCACATTAATAATCAAAATAATCATAATAGTAAATAAAAAATCAAAAAATCAGCAATATTCTTCAATAATCAATTAAAATCATAACAGTGATTTTTTTTGGTGTACACAGTTTTTGTCACTTGTGTACCCCTTGGGGGTGAAGCAGTCATGACAGCGAATTTTTTACAAAACCGGCTTCCGTGGAAAAATGTAGACAAAACTCCATATGAATATTGGTTTAAAAGAAAACCTATTTATATGAACTTAAGACGTTTTGGATCCAAATGTTTCGTTAAAGTTCATGACGAACAACGAAGGAAGCTCGACATAAAGGCAAAAGAAGCCATTTTGTTAGGTTTTGATGTTGAATCAAAAGCATATCGTTTATATGTGCCATCGACAAAGAAAGTTGTGACTTCAAGAGATGTTAAGTTTATGAATGATGTTAATGTTTCCTCTTGTAAATTGAATAATAGTAATGACATAAAGAAGTCCGGTGTTGACCAGAATGATGTTGAAGAAGGTACCGATGCAGATTTAGAAATTTCGGAAAAATTTATTGACAATCACAATTTGGGTGCTGTAGATGAATTAAAGGAGCCGGGTGAAATAAATCGGAAAGACATAGCGAGTGAAATAGATGTTATTGATGATCTAGTTGTTGACAACTCAAATACAGTAGTAAGACGTTCAAATCGACCAAATAAAGGTGTTCCCCCTAAATATTATATTGAGGAAGTAAATGTAGTCATAAATGGTGAACCAGGAAATTATAATGATGCAATATTAAGTCATGAACGAGATAAATGGATTCAGACTATGGAGGATGAGATAAGTTCCTTAGTCGACAATAATACCTGGTCTCTGACGAATGTGAAGTTTTCGACAAATAACAAACTATTAATATGTATTAGTGCGCTGATATATATGTAGTAGGTCAAAAACTTGTTATTAGAAAAACGTCAATGGAAAATTCTAGGACATTTATTAATGCAAACATTAATTTGGAGATACAAAATTTTAAGAAATGTTAATTCGAGTTTTTTTAATTTCTTATTGGATGCGAAATATTCATGATCATTTGCTAAATTTCTGAATTTAGTGTTTCACTTTAATGAAGATTGGCCAGCTCACAGAGATGTCTCTTGGATGTAATTTTGCCAAAATGAGCATACCTAGTGTATCTACAAATAGTAATAATTTAGTTAAAATATGACGAGAATTACTATTTGTTATTAGATGCGAAATATTCAGGATCCTTTGATACATTTCTGAATTTTGTGTTTCACTGTAATAAAGATTGCCCAGCTCACAGAGATGTCTCTGGGATGTAAGTTTGCCAAAATGAGCATACCTAGTGTATTTACAAATATTTCTCTTACGTAATTTTGTGGGCAAATTTTTATTCTGACAAATTTGGTGTAAATGCAATATTTCAAATGCTATAATTAAAAACTGGTTTCACGTGGTAAAAAATCATAATCTAAAAAATAAACGCATGAAAATCGCACGCGTAGTAAACATTATAAAATTTAAATGTGAACAAAAACTTAAATCTATACAAATGCCAGAACCTTTGCTATCTACTCCAAAAACTACAAAACGAAAATACCACCCAGGAAATTTGTTTAATGAAGGGCAATGGAACAAAAAAGTTAGCCCATCTAACCAATCTCCAAAACATTTTGGAAAGAAAGTGCTGGCTCGATATTTGAATAAGGAAATTGATCCCAAAAAAAAAATTAAAAGCTTTGAGGTTCTGCAGCTACCTATTTAAAGGAACGGATATTCTAATATATATGGAGAGGAAATAATGTCAGTGACGAAAACATGTGGTTTCGATTCTATTACAGAGGTTTTAATTTGTATGGGTATCGACAACGAATTTTTAAAAATAAAATTTAATGAAATAGACAGTGATTATTTTAAATTTGTGCCTTCATTAATATACAATACCAATATAACTTCCAATGTGTACGACTTTCGAACAAATATTATATTTGATGCTTATGGTGGTATACGAGTAAACTGCGTTAAAAAATACGAAAACATAACTGAGTTAAATGCAGAATGTCAAATTACCTATTTGATAAATAAAATGATACCACAGCCTACTATAGTTTACCAGAAATGCATTGAGGAAAACATAACTCGCGTTAGAAACACTATCAGCTGTTATTTGCTTTTTGACATTTTTACAGTCAATGAAAATACTATGCGCAACGTTCAAAATTCACTGTCTTTCGGGTCCTTATCATGTTCGTGTTGTGGGTCAAATTTGAAAGTGGGCAAAATTGTTAGTAAATATGGCATAGCCGTTGCGGACGTCCAGTCCTACAATAACGACAATTATAATATTAGAATTGGGGAAATCCAAGAAAATATTAAATTAAACGAAGAGATTTTTTTATTAAAAGCTTAAATAAATTATAATAGTTCCTTGAAACATTATACCGCAATAATCAAACGGCCCAATAATGATTGGGAACTATACGTTGATTTAAAAAAAATTTCCGTGTTAAAAACTGACCAGCTTTTCGTTAATCTTCCAATTTTATTTTATTGCCAGAAGTAAATAAAATTATTCCACTAAAAATAATTATCATAAAACCAATATTTTATTTCGCATCCAATAACAAATAGTAATTCTCGTCATATTTTAACTAAATTAATATTATTTGTAGGTATACTAAGTACGCTCGTTTTGGCAAAATTACATCCCAGAGACATCTCTGTGAGCTGGGCAATCTTCGTTACAGTGAAACACTAAATTCAGAAATTTATCACAGATAGTTTTTTTTTATTTATATAAGTTCAATGATTAAATTAGCACGACATTTATTGATTTTTGTCACAAAATTGTTTTTGTGTTGTTTCTAAGGCCGTGCCTGAATACTGTGATAATACCGTGATAAATAATGATTTATGACATTTACTTGAGAAATTTCCCCCTCCGCAGATATTTTTTATATTTACTGCCCGAATTCAATAATAATTTTTGAGTGATAATTTCCCCGCCAATTTTTTTAAACCAAATCAAATGGATCAACATTCCGAAGTAAGCAAAATTATTATACATTATTGTTGTAATGTAAAAATGCTTAAATTAATACGAGTAATAACAGGCGATTACATTATACACCGCGATCCCACAATCCGATTATTAGTCAAATATTAAGTGAAGGAACGTTTAAGGATTTGTCGGGTATGTTTCACAAAATTACAGATTTTTTATCACGTAAAATGCATGGATGGTAACTTGAATTAGAACTTATGGCTTTATTTTATTGCGGCTTGCCAGTGAGACAAACCGTAGAATGGTGGGAGCAGTAACAGAAATGCATAGCCAAACAGTTACAGAATCAATTATGTTCTAAGTTATTAAGTAGCCGAAGAGGTTGTACAGCTGTATTGAAAAATGTGGTCGGAGCTTACGATGGGACTCATGTTTTTTCCTTCAAATTTATTTTGTTGGTTGCTATATCTAATCACATTCGCTACTAAAATATTTCACATGGATATGTCAAAATGTATCATAGGGAACGATTGTAATAATTCGAATGAGTGTGTTTTATGCCAAAAATTATTACGTGTGAATATTTAACATGGTATTTGGGCACGGCCTAAGTATACATTTTCTTAAATTGCTTTTACCGACTGTTTTACCAACACTTACTTATTTTTTTGTTAATTTAACAAATTTTATATACATACATATTTTGTTAATTTTTTTATTTTGAGGAAAACTTCACATCCGTGGTCTCTGACTGATTTACCAATAGGTAAAAACACTATTGGATGTGTGTTGACCCATTTATAGTATAAGCTGAAAACGGATAGTGACGGAAGTTTAAAAAGATACAAAGCAAGGTTGGTTGCTTAAGGTTTCAGTCAGAAGTTTGGAACTGACTATGATCAGGTGTTCGCACCCGTCGCGCCATACTACTTTTCGTACGTTATAAATAAAGTGTACCATTATGATGCAAAAACAAGGTGAAGAAGACAAAGTTTACTTAAGAAAAGTCTCTATGGTTTGAAACAATCTGCTCACTTGTGGAATGAGACTTTACACAATGTTCTTATTAAATGCAATTTAAAACAAAGTACTGCGGATAATTGTTTGTATACGTATCAAAATCCGTCATCAAATGAAGCGTTGATGATATTTTAATTATCAGCAATTCGAAAGTTTTGTCAAAAACAGTTGAGGATAAATTAAGAAAACATTTTGAAATTGAAAAATTGGGCGAAATCAATAATTATCTTGGGATTAGAGTAATATTTGACGGTGATTATTTTCTTTTGGATCAGGAAAAATATATAAAGAATGTTGTCAGGAAATTCACATTGGATGAAGCAAAGGAATTCGATATTCCACTTAGTCCAACATATCATAAAGGTCCATGTGATGAAATATTTGTTAACATTGACAAATATCGAGCTGCTATTGGATGTTTGCTCTATATTTGCACCAATACCAGGCATGATATCGCAGCCGCCGTGACAATTTTATCACAAAAATTGGCCAAACCAACGACAAAAGATTGGAATCAATTAAAGAAAGTGATTACTTACTTGAAGGGCATTTTAAGTTTGAAGCTAAAGCTGGGTAGTTTATGTGAGGAATTTAATTTGGTCGGATATGCTGATGCAGATTGGGCTGAATGCCGTGAGAGTCGTAAATCGAATTCTGGTTATTTTTTTCTGCTTGGTGGACCAATCAGTTGATCATGTAAACAACAAAATTGTGTGACTTTATCAAGTACAGAAGCCGAATTTGTTTCTTTAGCAGAAGCTTGTAAAGAGTCTGTGTGGCTCCAACGATTGTTAAGTGATTTGAACTGGAACGGTGATGATTGCACAATAATATATGAAGTAGTGATTGCAACCCGGTTTTCCGGTATCCGAAAAACCGGTTTTTTTTGTTATTTTACATTACCGAAAAACCGGGTTTTATTACCCTTAAAAACCGGTTTTATTATTAACAAAAAATTTGCCTAATTATAAATTACGTATTCACAAAAAAAAAAAAAAAAAAAAAAATGATGAAAACAAAACAATAATATAAATTATATGAAAATTATAACTACATTGTGTGTCTGTCGGTTGGTCTGTCGAATTTGGTGAAATGTCGGGATACCTACATCATTGTTTCTTTATGAATATGTGACTTCATGGGTTATATTCAAAACCGACGACATTTTAATATTTTTTAAGACATACCATAATAAATATGGATTACAAATTCGAGGAATACAAGAAAGGTATTGAAAATACCAAATCACTTGGGACATACTTTCTCCGAGAGATAAATGGTCAAGTGGCAAAATGCAAAACATGTTCGAAAATCATAAAATGCATGGGTGGATCAACTAGTACACTTCCTTCGCATTTGCGAGCAGCACATAAAATTACTGCTGTTAAACGAGGATTTGAAGATTGTGGGGGAAGCGGTGGAACATCCACAAATTTGTCTACACCATCAAACGAAATGCCTCCTTCTTCTAAAAAAAAAATTACAGAGTATTTTTCTAATAAAAGTGACAGTTCCCTTTTGTACAAATTAATATATGTATTTTGTTTAAAAAAAAACCGGTTTCAAACCGGAAACCGGTTTTTTATTGTAGGTAAAACCGAAAAACCGGTTTTAGAGTATCACCCCAAATTTGCAATCACTAATATGAAGATAATCAAAGTATACTGAAGTGGATCGAGACTGAAAAATTTACTAATCGCTCCAAGCATATCGATGTGAGGATTCATTTTGTTAAGGAATACATTGACAGAAAGGAAGTTGTTTGTCGTTTTTGCCCAACGGATAATATGGTTGCTGATTTATTAACCAAGGGACTGGCAAAAGATCAATTTCAGAAATTAAGAAGTAAAATAATTTTAGATTAAGGAGGAGTGTTGGAATAATAATCTAAAATGTAATTTATTTTATATAATTTTACGATAATTTTATGTTTCCAAATTATACGATTTAATTTGCTAATTGTCACTAAGTTCATTCAAGTTAAATTATTCTGTTTGTAGTGTAACTTAGCCTTTATATTTTTTTATACATACTTTATAACCTGTCAATGTATCTTAATCGCATTTTTAAGTCTCATTGAATAAAAAAGTGTGTTTAAATTGTACCTGAATTGTAATACTGCGTGCTTTCTTACAATTTTCTACCAAATTTCTAATATGTAGTTCTAAAGAATTTCCATTATTTTTTGGGATCCGCCGACAAACAAATCCAGCATTTTCCAACTTGAGAAATTTGACCGTCGCTGTCGAGCAACTCATTAGATATTCCAGATGTTGTCAGTTTCTGGGGCCTATTGCACCAACTACTTATCACTTATTACTTATCAGCCTATCATAATTTATGATATAATTCTGTTGTACCAAATTGAAACTTGATAAGTATTTAATTGAGTTATAATAAGTGATAAGCACTCACTTATCAAAATTAAGTTGCACCAATTCGCGAAATGATACATGATAAGTAATATTTTGATAAGCGATAAGTTTGAGGTTTTTGATAAGTTTTTCGTTATTCTGTTGCACCAAAAGTTTTAACTTATCAATAATCAACTATTTTAATGATAACTTATCCAAAAAATATCAATAAGAAAAATTTCACTACTCAAATAAATTGATAAGAGCTACAAATTTTAGTGGTATGGCAGAAGTCTGTTAAAAACCTTTTTTTTGCTGTTATTGTAAGACGGGAACTTTTGTTCAATTGTAAAAGAATACAAACACATTTTACAATAAAATTGCAATACATGTAACAATGTGTTTTCAAGTGTATAATAACTTCAATTTCAAAATTCATACCGCTATTTTATTGTATTCTAATAAGTTATAATAATAAGTCAAAGTAAGAACAATTTCATTCTGTTCCATTTATCATAGAGCTTAATATAAAACTATCAAATATATACATAGGTATAATTATAATTATATATATCAACTTTAGTGAACAAAAACTGAAATTTATTAAACGAAAAAAATAATTTTTATTAAAAAATGCGTCGGTTCGAAAGATTATTCGAGGATGAAAACAAACGAACAAATCGTGTAATGAAAGCCAGAACCAATTATTCTCTGGACTCGGGAGTGGTAGAAAATTTTCGTTTGCCACATGGACAAGCGGCCGAAACTACGCGTTCAGTCCTCTACAGCAGCTACTAGCAACATTGCATTGGTTAGGAAATGGCGTGCAATATCATGGGATTGCCAATATGGACGGAATTAATAAATCGACTGTGTGTAGAGACATTCATCGATTAGCAGATACCATCATCGATAACATGACGGCGGAAACCATGTGTTTGCCCGAAAATGCCCAGGATACCTCACTGAAGTTTCTTGAGATGGGTGGTTTCCCTCAGGTAACTGGTTGCATTGATGGAACAATGATTAATATAGATGTACCTACTGTCAATGAAGAACACCTTGTGAATCGACATGGAAAACATTCAGTGAATACAATGATGATGTGTGGCCCAGACCGCAGCTTTTATGCAGTAAATTCAAATTGGCCAGGTAGTGTCAATGACTCCAGAAAATCGCTAATTTTATTTCTTTATCCACTTTTGATATATAATAACCCGATAACTACGCTGATTTCAAATAAAGAAAATGTAAAATAATCCATTGTTATTGTATAACCCACGCTGCTTGGGGCAACGTGAGTAATATTTGGTATAACAAAATGTTGAGTAGTCATTGGACAATTATTCGTAGTCAAATTGAATGAAAAACTATATTCCAAAAATTTATTAAATTAAAGTACACCATGACAATTTAAAGAACGGTCACTATGATAAAATGTATTTCAAAATTCAATGCTCCAGTGTGAAAACACAAAATGGAACTATTTCTTATTAATTTACGAAATTTATTTCAACAAAAGTGGATAAAACGTTGTATGGCACTCGTGAGCAAAGAGATATTATCCACTCGCAATAATGTCCCACTCGCCTGTCGCCTCGTGGGACAAACTTATCCCTCATGGATAATATCTCGTTTTACTCACTGGTACCATAAATAACTATTATTTTTGAAATTTAATGTTTTATTTTACAAACACTGCTGAAAAGTAGTTTAGTCATTTCTAATTTGGATCGCCGTAGAATCAACTTGCGTCTCGAAATCGTATTCGCTTTACAATACTTCGCATGTGTTGTAGGTTGATTTGGTTCTTTTAATTTAATTTAATCTTAAAAACTCAAATGTTAAATAAAACACAACAAACATTTATAATTTTAGCAACTTTTAACGGCTTATAACGTAGTACTATTTTACCAAGCAGGCACCGAATGTTGGCTTAATGCGGTCAGACACTAACATTGCAGCTTTAAAAAGGATTTCGAGCCTTTGAATGTAAAAATTATAGATCTGTTACAGGAATATTAGGATTGTGAAATGGGTTTATTAGCCACGGCTCGATTGGTTAGCCCGAATCTCATAAGAGCCAGGTGTTGCATTGTTGGGGATAGGTAGTTCGAAACGATAAAATTACTAAATCATAATTGCAGATCTAAAAACAGGAGTATTAAGCATTAAAGGAAACCCTTAGCAAACGAATTTCATTCGGGAACGGTTGCTTTTCTGGTTGACAAAGTTCTGTTAATAATCCTTCGGTGCAATAATCTACACATGCGTCCAATCAATGCATCAATTGACTAGTTTTTTCCAAAAAAAAACCTTGCTTGTTTCTCATGAGCATCTGAAAATTTTATGTATTTATTACAAATATTACCTTCCAAAGTGTCCATAAGCCCAGTTACAGCCCGTGATATAACAGACAGGTCTATGGAATGAAGAGATACATCGCCCACTGTCCGTTGGTACGATCAGGATTTTTTTTTAAATGTTGCCAGAGGCTTTATTCTTGAATCTTTCAGCATAAGAAACTAACAAGAAGTAATCAAATCTCAAGCTAAAGTTATTACATATTTTAAGTCTTAACCAATGTTAATACTTATTGTTAATGCTCATAATTTAATTAGCTTAGATTATACTTATACCATATGTATAACCTAAACATTTAATACATTTACAGATTCACAGGTTCATCAGTTCGCGTGGATCTGTTCTTCTCAGTCGCCTAAACTACGGCTATTTTAGTATATCGCTGGCCAATTCGTTGGGATGTGCCTCTAGTTTTCAGTAACATTTAACTGTTTCTATAATGGTTTTAATCCCAAGGTCGTCATGTATATTAGAGCATTGGTAAAGAGTTCTCTGTTTGATGCGCTAGTGAATCCCCATAACTGAATACTATATGGGTTTGATTATCGCTTTGTACAGTAAAACTTTATTGGCCAATGACAACTGAGATTTTCTTCCCATCAGCCATTACATTTTGAAAAATGTAATTTTAATTTGGTTGCACTTTGTTTCAATATGATTTTTCCACGTTAACCTTCTATCCAGGTGCAAACCCAAGGATTTTACCTTCGTTTGTTGAGGGATATTTTATCGTTTAATTTCACTAGGGGGCAGGCGCGTTTGTTCAGCGTGACTGTGACAAGAGTTGATTTGTTTTCGTTCACTTTTATTCGCCATGCCTTCAGCCAGTCAGCGACTTTGTTTACATGATTCTGTAATTCCCTTGAGGCAATTTCGGGATTAGTGTGAGACAACAGGATGGCCGTATCATCAGCAAATGTTGATATTATTACTTTGTTGGTTACAGGTAAATCAGCTGTGTCATAACCAAAAAGGCAGCCGAACAATATTTTTTTTCCTCGAAGGTGATTTTGATTGCATTTACAATTCTGTGTACTTGCTCTGTAGTACCTACCATGTTGGTTTCGGAACCCAAATTGATGATCTGGAATAACGCGCCGTTCTTCTAATATTGGTTTCAATTTCGAAGGACATTTTTTCAAATAGCATTGAGATTGTGGGCAGCATGCTTATTGGACGATATGATGAGATCTGCGTTTCATTTTCGTGATGGAATGTGATCAAAGATCTTTTCCATTTTTGAGGAATATAACTGGTTCGCATGATCGCGTTGAATATTAATGTTATTAGTTTTATGCATTTATCTGGCAATTCCCTTATTATTTTTCCAGTAATGAGATCATGTCCTCGTGCCTTTTTCGGGCTTATACAATTTTTAATTGTATTCTTAACTTTCTTCCAATTATACTTTATAGGTTTGTAGGATAAACCATCATCCATTTGCTGGGGTAGGACGAAATAATTATTTCCTTCGTGTGGTCCGAATACTGTTGTTAGATGAGCAGCAAAAGCATTGGCTTTTCTTCATCACTTCTCGCCCAATTTCGAATTGACAGTCTAATCGGTGGATTCGAATTTGTTGGCCTTTTTAAATTTTTTGTTGCATTCCACAAAGAGTAATCTGTCCTCTCGGTTGCCGAGAAATCACTTAAATAGTTCTGAACGCTCTGGTTTTCTTCTTCCCGCAAAGCAAATCTAGAGGTCTTAATACGGTGATTTTGTTTGCTGCCATTGACGACGAATTTTTCGCTTTTCCTGGATTAGTTCTTGTATATTATGTGACAGTTTATTAACTTTTTCAGGATTATTTATGATGGGTGTAGCCCTTTCAGCTGATAATTTCATGACATTATTTAAGTAGACAATTTTTTTCGACTAGCCTTCTGTATTGATCCCAATTAGTTTGCTTGTTTGTAAGACGGTTCAGCATTTCGTTCCTTAGGACATAGTTACTCACTATTACTATTACCGGTGAGTGATCAGAAAACAGATCATAGCAATCTGTGGCCTTAGCATATGCACGTGGAATGCCCCTACCAGGGGCACCGGTAGTTACACAAAAGTCAATTAAATCAGGAATTTTCTTCTTATCCGTAGACCAGTAAGTTGGTTTACCTGCAGATAAATAATCCATGGACTCTTCCTCTATAGCTTCATAAAGTTGTTTGCCTTCGGCGAACTTAATCAGGAACCACAATGAGTATGTTTAGCGTTGTAATCCAGTCCCCCAAGAAATTTATTACCCAGCTGGCTGAAATTTCGGAGTGCAGTATATGGTACTGCTGATATGACACAATCTCCAGACCCTTGCAGTTCCTGCAGAAAGATGCTGGTTGATTGTATATGTTCTTTGTCATATTTTGTAAGTTGATAGTGTTTTAATCTTCTCTTAATCAATACAGCAGTGCATCCATATGTTTCCCACCTGGGTGCTTGGTGTCATAAATAGAGTACTCATTAATTTTGAAATAGCTATTTTTGGTAAAGCGTGTTTCAGATATTAACATTATGTCAATATTGTGCTCAGTGAGAAATATATGTACCTCCGCTTTATGTTGTGCTAGGCCGTTTGCATTCCTTATCATTTTTGGCTTTTTGCGACTATCTGCATCAACGTGTTCATATCTGCATCGTTAGATCCATGGTTCTTTCCATCATCCCCATGACGTACGATCAGGTGGCATACAAATTGACAACCAGCAGCACAGAGCGTATTTTGTTGTAATTTTGAAAACGAAATTTCATTAAACATATTTGAATATTTCAGTAATTAATATTTATTTAATACCAATACATCCTGCTTGTAATTTGTTGTTCAAAATATGTAGAAAACTTTTATATAAATCTTTTATATCGCTAATTCTGTTTTAATTGAAGCTAAACAAAATTATTTTTACTGTGGATTCCTGTGGGATACTGTGGGTGCCAATGGGCCTCGGTATCCCTTGGCCAGCAATTCCCTTTCCAGTGATGTTAGTTAAACTGTTTCGGTAATTCAATTATT
This sequence comes from Tipula vernalis, assembly GCA_958295665.1. Lineage (NCBI taxonomy): Eukaryota > Metazoa > Arthropoda > Insecta > Diptera > Tipulidae > Tipula > Tipula vernalis. Next base: position 275,751,643 of record OY282558.1, read on the forward strand.
GATTAACCATTGTTGATGTGCTTATCATTGGTAAATACTCGTATGTACATATGCAGTTACTTCACAATCCAAAACAAATGTACGCATTATATTTTCATAAAAAGTTGTTTCCTTCATTTAACGTAAATTCACCGACAAATTGTCATACTCATCAGATTTAAAATAAAAGAATATTCGAAAAAAAAAAATTATCCGAAACAGGATGATAATAATCAATCGATAGGCGGAGTCAAAGGATTACGAAAAGAACTTAATTTTTAATACAATTAAACAGTAACCGGTTAATCTTTTACATTCTATTTTTTTTATCCCGTGTCCGTGTAATGAGATAAGCCAAAGAAATTATTCCTATTAATGAAAAAATAGCAATACCAAAAAAAAAAACAAAAAACATCTCTGCAAAAATCAAAGTACAAACGTAACTTAAGCTAACCTTTTAATTTAAATCTGGTTAGGTAGTCGACATCCTTTTTTTTCTGGATGACATTACACGTTGAATGTGGTTATAATAATTGCAGGTATTTTCGTGTGACCAAACGCAGGGGAGTTTTGTGAAACAAAGATAAAAACTATTGGTTAGTTTTTGGTTAATCTGTGGTTTAAGCGTATAATCATTTTATGATTTATTGGCTTAAATGTATTTAAATAATAAAAATCATTACGATAATTATAATTTTTTGTTGTTGTTATTTAACATTCTTATACTTTTTGTCCATGTATTAAAATGAAATTTAATTTGTTTCTCGTGTCTTGTTTTATTATGTGTGATTAGTTCCTTTTCTTTACCGATATATCATAAACGGCCTACCGAAGAAACTAAAATTAATATTTTCCATTTTTTTTTTTAATTTGCATAAAATTATTTTTGGGGTTCTTATGAATACTACATATATACATATACCATTTAAACGTTTAATTTAATCCTAAGAAGTGTGTAATTGGATCATAAATGGTTTTACTGTTAAATTTTTGACAACATGCCACTAGCTTAATTTGAAAACGAAAATTATTATAGACATTGCAAATTGTATGGGTACATAAATTAAGAAACTAACCGTTTATTATAATAATAGTAGTTTAATATTAAAGTTATTAAGGTAGTTATTTAATTTTTTAAGAAACAATCATCCATGTTATATCAAATTAAATATTATTCCATTAGGTCACGCAAATTATTTTTGATGAAATCAGAAAACGTAAAAAAAAATTTGGTTTATCCGACTCCTCGAACAACACTTTTCCCGCAAATCGTCTTCTTATAAAAATGACGTCTTATGCACCGTTGGTTTGGCATTTTACTATAATTTTCCATTATTTTGAGAAGGGCAAATCCTTGAAAGGTATTAAGGGATTTCTTAAATTGTGACATCCCTTCCGCCAATATTACAACTGTTCACGATATTATCCTCTACCCCAAGCTACCAAATCACGGCTTACAATAAATTATACTTTATTTAGAACTAGGACATGTTGAACAGCAATCAATATCGCATTCGCTGTATTTTTTATTTTCAACCTTTAACAAGTAACTTCAATAGTTTCCATATTTGGGATGTTTATCCTGGTAATGTTCAAAATCCCTAAAATATTGAATTACTCCGTTCAGAGAGTATCTACAATATTTAGATATCCTTTTTGCAAGATTTTTGTCATTTGTCATAATAACAACAGTACGTGGGCGACGTGAGAAACGACAGGTATAATTCTTTGTTAAGTGCTTCAGTCTGACGATACTGTGTACCATTACGAAAATTATAAACAAATAAAAAAGCTGCAGACCGATGAAATTGACTAAAAATAAATTTTTCTGAATTCTCTTCATAATTTCGCCCTTTCGCCCAACACTAAATCAGAACTGTACATGAAGATGCGATGGTTGCGGTAAATGATTCAGCTGAATTCACCTAGCAGAATTTATCCTTTGATATCCAACTCAAGTAAAGTTAAATACGCAAAATTAAAGAGAGTGATTTATGCTTTATCCAAACTAAGCTGAACTTAATTTTGCTAAATTTTGTAAGGGAAATTTGTATGGCAACATTCAAAATTTGCGCAATTATGTTATTGCTACTAAATTTGTGTCGATCGCACTCTTCTTACTACCGACCTATGACAAATAAAAATTTCGATTGACATTTCTCAAAATTAGTTTAGTTTATTTTTAGCTGTGTGGCTCTACAGGTAGTGACGGGAGAAGCAGCAAGTAATTGTGAATACAAAATGTTGAGTTATATTTGCCTATGCCAAAACATACTCCCACGCCTTAAGGGCTTTTATTCCTTAACTAGTAATTGTACGAGTTCACGTACTTGGCATTTAAACTCCCCCTCTGCTGAATTCAATGTTACGACCCGGACAATACCATATTTTATAGGATGAACGTCTATGATTCTGTCCATCATCCATTGGTTGGCGTATAAATTATCTTCTCGTATAAGAACGTTGGAGCTCTGCTTTACTAAAGTGAAATACAGGCGATGACGTCACTTCTGTTAGCTTGGGCTCATTAATCGTAGTTATTCTTTTTCTGACAGTAAAATGTGCCGATGTTACTGCTTCCAAATCGCTTGAGTGATTCATCTTCCATATATGAGTGTGCGGTGAACTAAAGTGAAATATTAAGCTTTTCTGCAAAGAAAAATCAAATATTAGTGTGTTTCTTGACTAATTAGGAATTTATGTTTTCAGTCGATGATGCTTTCTATTGGCAATAATAAGTTTTTACATATTGCCACACCAAACTTCTTCAGAGGCTCCACGTATGTAATATAAAACGTATGAGCGCCGTCATCAATGATGCTGTATCGAAGCTGCTTTCACTGCACAGTGCATCACCCACAAAATTAAGTTCTGCCTTTAAAGATGGTCTGTTCTGGGTATATCTTACTGCTGCTAACTTTGCCGGCTTTTTCTTAGGCTTGTTGAATCGGTAAAGTATACAAAATGTACAGCATTTTAAATGGGTTTGACTATGGGCAATGCTGTTAGTATCCCGACCTATGCATTAATTTATTTTACATTTTTTTGGATATATGACTGGATGCGGCTTAGTTAATGCTTTGGATGGTTGTTCCTTGTGTTGAAAATCAAACAATGTGATTCGTATTTGTGATAATGTTTCCTTTCTGACAATGTTTGCCGCGTTTACTTTCTTGTTCCTGCTCCATTGGATTTTCATGCCACATACGCGATTGATAATAATTTCTATCGACAGGAGTCATGTAAATTTGTTGATACATTTTTTCCACGTTCACGTCTAGGTCAATTGTAGGCCGACATAATTTTAGGAAGATCGTGGTTTAATCTGTCTGCATACTTAGACCTATTTGTAAAACGTTTTTCAGTAACACTTGTAAACTTGTTTTACATGAAGTATCACCAATGCTTTTACCTTAGTGGAAGTGCCACTGGTTCTGGCGCTACAGGTTTTGGAGACGCATGATGTGGTACATAATATTTATCATTATCTCGATCTGGAATCTTCTGCAATGGTAAGTAATTAGTTAGGCTTAATACGCCGTAATCGGTCTTGACGGGTTTGTATGACTCGGAGAATTCCGCAATTCGTAAATAATTGCCTAGTGGTGAGTTCGACTCTTCAAATGGTAATTTGTCAACAAATCGACTATTAGGATTCCTTATCTTTGTCTGCCCGTCGTGAATATCAGAGGGATTGATGCTTACACAATGTTTCACTGGCTCTACTAGTTCTTGAACTTCCCAAAACTTTTGCAGCGGTTTATGAATTTCTGTACTAATTGTTTTAATGGTCGGTTCAACGATGTCAGTGATAGCGTGTAAGTTAGAAACGCTTGATGGGGTGTTCCATGTTGCTGCAATTACCCAGCCTAATTTTGACGATTGTAACGTCGAAAACCCCTCAATTATACGGCTTTCTGGATTTATTGTAATATTTTAAAAAATACATCTGCTCCTAAAAGTATGTGTACCTTATCTGGCAGGAAAAACTGTGGATCTGCCAGTTCAAATCCCGCCGTCTGTTGTTTGTTGTATTTAATTTGTTTTTTTTGGTAACATATGGTTGTAGGTTGTTGATTACATGACATGATGTGTTGAATGTGTAGCGCTTACCTACACGTGGGTGGATTGTTATATCAATTTTCTCTTTAGCTATTCCAGCTGAAGTGGATGCTATACCGTATATACCGTATATTATTGTGGAAGTTTGACTTCGCTTTAGGTCTAGGCGTTGTGCGCAAGAATCCAAAAGCGCTCGGTATGGCTGGAGTTCTGCGGTACGTGATTATACGTAAACGATGGCGGTCGGTAGTACCGTGGTTGGCGATGTTTAGAAAGATTGCAAGTATTAGTCGTGTGGCTGTTGATGGAATTCTGAGATGATTTGCTGATTAATCCTGTCGGAGCTTCTGTCAATGGTTGATTAATTGAAAGATATGTTGCTGATTCACTGGAACCGGGTTTTGTGTCAACATGAACTATGTGTACCAATATGTGATTCCTTCCGTTGCATAGGCGACATGGTGATGGTTTGGAAAAGCATTTGATGGTTATGTGGATTTTTAGAATTGCTACACAAATCCTTCTCACTTACAAGCTTTATCCTCCACAGTTTTGTTGTTGAACACTGGACATCTGAAGAGCAAGTCTTGTTTTCTACAGACTAAGCACTCAACTATGGTGTTGGAATTTATGACCACGAATGACGAGAACGATTTTGTAGAACTTCTTTTAATCGCTGTATCGCAAACCTCCAAAGCATCACACCTTTTATTTAAAAACCCTAGCATATTCTCAAAAGTTGGAAATTCAATTTCAACCCAGTCGGTTGCCCACATTTGTTTTGTTTATGAGTCAACTTTGCTAAGTAGAATGTGTATCAGCCAAGCATCGTTTGTTTCTGAATTAGGCTCTAATGCGCGCAGCCCACGAATTATTTCATCCGCAGTTTCCGTAATGCGGCGCAATTCCTTTCCCAATGAATGTAAACACTGCTTTTGGTCAAAAAAAGTTTCAATCAATGACGAAACGATTGGAGTCATCTTGTTGTACCGATTGCACAACTTGGTCCATGCTTCAACGTAATTAGTGTCGGTGATGAGAAGAGTGCCAGATTCACCCGTAAGTATACCTTTCACCATCTGTAGTTTGTGGACTTCACTGATATTTTGGTTATCGTGTAATTTGGTTCGGAATAGGTCATGAAAACATGCCCAGTTTTTGTAATTATCCGAAAACTGCTCAATATTCATTTTGGGACTTGTTGAAACATATACACACCTTCATAGAAAGTCTTTTGTTGGCCGATGAATTGTTCTAGCGTAGTATTTAAATCATGAGTGGTATTTATTCCATGCTGCCCATGTTTGCTACTAGCTTTAATTAATACGGTATGCGACTTATAATAAATTTCATCTACATCTTCGGTTACAGGCCTATAGGTTGGCTAGTTATATCTTCGATACTACATTTTCCCATATTGTGGTCACGCAACAGTTCTAGTCTATCGGTCATTGTAATAAATTTAGACTGCACTTTACTTTAATTTGTACAATTTAGCACTATGATTTAAATACGCGGTGTTTTACTTGCAAATCGTTTGATATTTGGACAAAACTGTTTATTTTCACTTGAATTTTCACTTGATATATTTAATTTTATTGCTTTAATTGTCTTTAATTGAAGGTCTAACACAATAAATTTACCGAACGTTTCGTCTTATAATTATTTATACAATAAAGATAAATTCTGCTTATCTAATTTTAGTGGGCGTTTTCCCGGGTTTCGGCACCAAAAAATGTGTATGAAGATGCCATGGCTACGGTAAATGATTCAGCTGTGGTGAGATGTTCTAGCCATCACTATTTTCGATGTTCGATAGTGTTCATGTCTCCCTTTTTAAGAATAAAATTGTGCACCATTTCGATTTTTTAATTATGCATACTTTATTGCGATCTCAGCATGCCCGAATAAAACTCATTCTGTTTTTACATCCATTCATCACTGTTTATCATCGAAACTTTCGTTTGTGGCACTTTGTCGATGTGAAAAAATTAAACAGTATATACATTTATTCTACAAGAATGAGATTGCAATAAAGTAAGCATAATTTAAAAATCGAAATGGTGTACAATTTTATTCTTAAAAAGGGAGACATGAACACTATCGAAAATCGAAAATAGTGGTGGTTAGAACATCTCACCACTGAATTCGCCTAGCAGAATTTATCCTTTGATGTATTTAAATCCAAGCAAGCAAAGTTAAATACAATTTTTTTTATTTAAATTTGTAATTTCACGAGTAATTGTAGTTTTTGTAGTTTGGTCGTAGCTACCCGATGAGTAGACCAACTTTTCAGTACGAAACTAAACTACGAACATAAAGAACTCATGGAGGGTTCTCATTTTTGAAGAGTAATTCACTCTTGCGGCCCTTGGGCGAAAATTACGGCGGCCGGGAGGAGGGGAGGGGGATGATATTTTTACTTTTTTCGGTAGATATGTTATGAGGGATTGGCCTGTTTATTTTTCTGATTTACCAAATCGAAAATATTGGGAATGTCAGAAACAATTAATATATTTGTTTATAAAAAAGTCGAAAAAATCAATTGGGTAATTTATAGTCTGATGTTTCTTGCTCAATCGGCAAAATAAGAAGAGAGTTATTTAAGCTATTTCCAAACTAAGGCGGACTTAATTTTGCTAAATTTAGTAAAGGAAATTTGTATGTCAACATTCAAAATTTGCGCAATTATTATATTGCTACTAAATTTGCATCGATTCCACTCTCCTTACTACCAACCTATTACAATTAAAAATTGCGATTGAGATTCTTATTTTGAGTAGAAATTAATAGTGTTGTGTACATAATTTGGAGTAATGAATTTAATTTACAAAGATAAGTATTAATCATAATTATTAAAATAATAACCATAATCTTAATATGTTCTATTTTTTAGGATAAATAATTTAATCAAGCCGTGTATTAGACGATTAATGCATGGAACCCTCTTCTATACCTTTTGAAGATACAGAATTGAGGGAAGAGGTCTATTGGGTGTATTATTATTATACTTTGACCACTTTTTTATATTCTATTGAGAATGAGCTTTAGCTCCAAATAGAATTTCCAAATTAATGTAAATAAATCAATGACTTGACAATATGAGATACTATATTTGTAAATCCAAAATGGGTTTTGTTTATTTTTAGCTGTGTGGCTCTACAGACAGTGACGGGAGTAGCAGCAAATAATTATGAATACAAAGTGTTGAGTTTTATTTGTCTTTGCCAAACAAGAACTAATGTGAATTATCTCGCTCCAGGGTCCCGTATGTATAGTAACTTGCTAATAAGATTTACTATATATTCAAAATTCAATTCCTAGAGAGTTATTGCCCTGAAATAATTCCTTTAGATACTTTTCCATTAAACCAATTCAAACACAGTTTTTTGATCAACATAACATCCTAGATATTTTTGTTTTGGTAATATTGACGATATTATTTACCATCAGCAAAGTATTGCATTAAAAATTTCAATTTCAGATTATCCTGTAGTCTATTCATTTTGTCTTAAAGACATCTGTGGAACAATTGTGGAATTTTAAGGTGTATTAACCGTATAGAAGTTTTACATTGCCTCAGAAAATAGTTCGATATATTTTATTTACTGTTTTTTTGTTATAATTACCCCCTCGCAATGCTTTAATTCACTTCAAGTCACGATTTACAATTCATCACTTAATCAACTGTATCGCCCTTTCTTGTAAATGGCGGAGATTTGAACGATGAAAGAAAAGATGTATTGTAACATTTGCTCGTTACATGTTTTTATTTTGAGAAACTAACGTTGACGGACCATGGCTATGGACCATTTTTGTGTCTATGTATGGTCCTAGTGGACCGCCACCTTAACCTAACCTAACGTTGACAAATAGTTTGACTAGACTGCGCAATGTTTGAGCATTAAAGTGGTGGTAATTGTGGTCATTATTTAAATTGATTTATTGTTGTGGCTTTGTCACGACAAGAGGAAGGAGAAATTTAATCGAAGGTAATAATTGTGACGTTGATTATGTGTATGTGTGAGGTGGTTGAGGTATTTTGTATTTGTATAAAATTAATTTTAACTTCAGTTAATCGCTGGACAACAGGCAGTAATTTAAAAGTGTTTATAGAAAAAAGTGTAATAAAATCAGTATTTAAAACCACCATTGCCAGTACAAAGTGTAGCGATTAGTTTGGCCGGATATTAGAACTATTATTTATATTGTAAGACATATTCATTATTATTTGTTGTATTTGTATTTTTGTAATTAATTTTTTGTGAATGAACAATTGCATGGTTTTAGTAACGGCAGCGTACGTATACCGTAAAAACGGGTTGGCTGTTACCTCCATTCACTATATGACACGTGTTAGATATTAGTTTTATTTTAATGTAAAGGTAAATAAACAGCGGCTCGTCATACACATTGTACTAACAAAAAAAAATCGTAACATAATCCCGAGGGACAAAATCCCGCAAATCAAAATCCCGAAGGTACAATATCCCGAGGGTACAAAATCCCGACGATACATAATCCCATACCAAGGGTGCAACATTTCGAGGGTACAAAATCCCGATGGTAAAAAATCCGGTAATCCTGAGAAAATCCCAAATAAAGTTTAATTCGGCGCGATTGAATTCAATTTTATACGGGATTTCCTCGGGATTACGGTTTCTTAAATGATTTTATGAAAGAAACATAAAAATGTTAACCATTTCTTTTAAATAATTATAAAAAATGTGATTCGTAATACGAAAGTAAATAAGATAGTAAAGGAAAATAAATATTTCATTTGTAAATAGATAAACATTTCTTTACTTACATACTTATGTATGTATATCTAAGTAACCATAAATGTTTCAAGTTGCTTTTTGACTAGCTTAATTCGTTCGGTTAGTATAGAATCGACGAATATATTGGAGCGAATTGCGAATTTGTGTTAAATGGAAAATGCTTCGTCAATCTTGCAGACACAGATGAAAGGTATTGTATCGCTCGTATCGCTTCTGCAGTTAATTTCTGCAGTTAGTTATACCATAAATGTTTCAAGTTGTAACATTGGTCCAAAAATGCCTGTAAAACTGAATTGTTTGTTTTTTATTTATTATAAACAAAATATTTTTGGGTTGGGTTCGAATCTTGTTTTTCGAAATCGGGGTCGTAGGAGCCGGGGTCGGTAAACATTGCGTGCCGTACGTAGGAGCGGATTATATACAATCTATTAATGACAGTAGTAGCGATACGTGGCCAACCCACTAGAGGCTAACGGCTTCGGTGATTCTCACGGGCACGCGGGAGGCCACTGCGGCCCCCCTCCTCTGTGAGGAGCATTTTGTGGAATTTAATATTTAATAAATAAGTATAAATAAAAAACAAGATTTTGGAGAACAAGATTTCGAGCCGCTCCCAATATTTTTTTCTAGATTTATTTTCTGGTAGTTCGAAGATATTTTATCCGGTTTTTTTTGGGGGTTTTAAGTTTACAATTTTTCTGGATTTTAAAATTTCAACTAGATTTTGAAATTTGCATAGGTTTCGGGATTTTGTACCTTACGGATTTTGTATCCTCGGGATTTTGTACTCTCGGGATTATGTATCCTCAGGATTTTGTTCCCTCTGGATTTTGATTCTTGGGATTTGGTCTCTCTAACAAAATTAAATTGCTTTACTGTATATTATGTTTTCTAATTTTCCAAATTTAAAACTTTTCGCCAAAGTAGCTTTTGATGCCATTCAATGATTTGTTTTAGTTTTTCAGTCGTGATGTGTGAATAGGTGCTAATAATTAAAGTGATTTAGTGTTGATTTATACAGGGGACGTTAAAAAAAATACCGTGTACAAACGTTCGGGGAAGGAAGGACCCACATACGTAGTCTCTACCATCTCAGACCACAATAATATAAATTATGGCTGTGACAGTGCTTTGAGTTCGATTCCTAATTTTTCTTTACTCTGGATATTAAACTAGTTTTTGTGTTAAATTATTCTTTTGTTGCTTCAAAATGTGAATTCTAATTCTCACCAAATTCGATATACGCACAACCACGCCCAACCCTGTCACCTAGCCGGTAAATGTGCTGCAGCTATCCAATAACTGCTCAGAGACTTCTGATAACGCTACAAGGAATTCTGGTAGTACGTTGTAAGGTTGTACAGCTGGAATGATGGCGTAGCGTTACAGTATTGAAGAATGTTCTTCCGTTTCCATAATGTGCCCCTTTTCCAGAAAATTTCGCCCTTTTCCAAAATATTTTTAACGGATTTATCCATAAATAAATGTCTTTTTATAAACTATTTTAACATATCGTCGTCTTAGGATTATTCTTGTCTATGTCCAATTTTTGGTCAAATTGAGTTAAATATGGAAAATTTGGCTCTCTGCCACCGTTTCGCAGATTTTTTTTTTTTAATTTATCTATATCCTATAATTTTTTCGTTTGTTATACTTTGTTTTGTCTGTATCCTTGAAATCCGGCTTGTTTGCCTATCTCCATAGAAAACCTGTGTAAAAATTGTGGTTTGATTCTTTTTGTAATGATTTTGTCTATATCCGTGCTATATCATTCTACATTCGTCTCGGGTAAATATAGCGGAAAGTTTAGTTTTACGCGGTCAAAAGAGAGACGAGTACATAATATATTTTTTAATGCATGACTTTTTACTTTTTAAGAAAATTTAACGAATTTTTAGTTAGTAGGATCAATTGATTGATAATATTGTTTGATCCCACTATTACGATCAGATGAAAAGTATTGCATCCCAATTTCGATATATTATTTCAATCCAATGAATTTTATTTTATTTACTTTTTTATTTTATTTAATTAATGGATTTTATTATGTTTTTATGTTTTGATTAACGAAGTTTATAATTTTGTTTTATATTATATTGTTTCTACTTTAATATTGGTTGATGGTCAAAGTACTAAATTATTTTTTTTCGAGTTATGTGGATATAGATAAATTATTGTTGCCATAGACAAGCCGTTCAAAAAAAGGCGTACCAAAATTGGACATAGACAAAAGTGAATAATTTAAATCATAAATAATTAGAATACTGCTTGAGTTTAAAGTGCGAAACTTTGCGATTAAGCTCTGGAGTAACATTATCTACAAGGAAACTCAAAATAAATAGAGAAATCACTCAGAAACGCCTTTAATTCATTGGTTGAACTTCAAATGCCGTTTTCTCCTATATAGACAATATTGACATAGACAAGAATAATCCTAAGGCGACGAATTATGTAGATCCAAACCTGCTTTTTAGCCAAGCAAATAATTGATGAATCGTGCATCGCTTCCGACTTCAAATTTTATAAGCAAGTAGATAATGGGCTGCCACATTTATCATCGAAAGCAAACGCTAAAATCGTCGATCCCGTTTTCGAGAAAATCTGTTTACAGTTCAACCTACTTTTGACAAAATATAGATGAAAACCATCAATATTTCTGGGCATGGGATACAAAACAAGCATAATAAAAACGTATGACTTCAAGGACGGAAAAACTAAAGGAGTCCTGGTAACCTAATTCGTCGAGAAATGCAAAAATGAGGAACAAATTTTATTTCGCGATTACAATGCTTACCCATTTTAACTTTGTTTTAGTGGGAAAAGAAAAAAAAAACGTTTTGAGAAACCAAATTAGAATCCAAAAAAATTCTTAGAATGATAATTTGGTAATTTCAAAAGAATTTTTGGATAAGGCGGAAATCTACCTCTTAGCCATTCAATTCATTTAGGGGCTCGGAATATATAAAATAAACTATGTATATATTTTTATGCCCCCTTGCTGCTTCAAGTTGTTTGATTTAAAGAAGACTGTTTAAATTTTTCTATGGTGATTTTGAGGAGGAGCTGAGCAAACAAAAAAACTGCCGTCTTGTTGCTGAAATGTAATCTCAATTTTCTACAAACCTACAGGGCACCGAATATCTTCTTTGATTTATGCTCGGCCGGTGAAGCTAATTCGAGCAAGTTAGCTAAAAATGAATCACAGGTTCGGCCGAGCTTCGGGTTAACTACCTTGACATACATTACCCAAATTTTTGGCGTTTGCAATATATGCAACTTTCCAAAGATCCTGATTGGTTTCCTGACTTAGACTCTGATAAATAAATAACAAATTGGAGCTGATATGTCAGTTGTGCAAGGCTTAATCAGTGACGCCGGCAGACTATCAGATCTCAAACCTTCAGGAGCATTCATATTTTGAAGCGCATTCTCTACATCTAGTTGCGAACACAAAAATTTAGAAAATTTAGTTCTAGGTTAACACGAACTGTTTATGGTAACAACGGTTCACAAAGTATCTTCCAAATCAATAATGTAATTGTTAAATAAAAATCTGTTTATGCAAGTGAATTGTTTTCTAATGGTTTTAAACTGAACAAAATGCACAGAGGAACTTTTATGCTTAAACTTCCGGTGGGCTTTATTACTTTGAAACTCAAGATTCTTCAGTTCTTCTGTGAACCATAGTGGATCTTTACAAATAAATACCGCACTATTTGACAGAATTTTATTCCGTTCTACTTCAAATAAAAAGTTGTTTATTCAATTGATGTCTGCGCGCGAGTAACCAAAAGCCGATATATTTTTAGCGAAGTTGTGCTTATTACAGGTTTCATACCAGAAACCGATCGAGGTTGGAGAGTGGAAAAGACTCGAGTAACCAGCAATGTCATCACAAGGATCCATTATATAATTGAGCTTATTGGTGTAAAACATCAAATCCAAAGCTAGCCATGTAATCACAAACCAGTGCACAACAGTCTTTAGTATTAAGTGGGATAAAAGCGTTATCATCCCATCTCCAAATCAACTCCGTAAAATTGAAATCGCCATAATCAAATCTGTATTCTCGTATAAAAAGGGGGATATTATTGCTTAGACTGTCCATGAATTCGTTGTAAACGAAATACTAGAATTGCAAGGGCTACAGATCGCCCAGATAATTAACTGATGTTTGTCAAAGTTTAGGCTAATGGCCATATATTCTAAGTTAGGGTCAGAGAATAATAGCTCACTAAACAAATTTTTACGTACAGCAGAAAAATTATGGAAAAAATTTAGAGGTGTTGAAATCAATAGTCAACCATATTTCGGTTAAAACAATGAGATCCTAATTGCATTCCAACAGACCTAGATAACAATTTTTTGATTTCGACCGCATACCACTGTAATTAAAGAAAAAAAAAATAGATAATTTGTTGGTGAGATTGTTAGTACCATTAACAAAGGCGACGATGGAAAAGAAAGAAATCAATTCACGAATAGCAGGATAGGCGTTGAGGCTACAATTGTCCAAGCCATCGGATACGACTCGTCGACGCTTTCACTACTCAAATTCAGGATCTTCTTCAAATTAGAAGATCCTGAACCTTCCAAATCAGGAAGATGTAAGGACGACATCTTCCTGAATTTTGATTCTGGAAGATGTCGTCACTAGAGCACCCGTGAGGGAACTTAAAACCCCCTCGGGCGCGTCTCCCGGTGGCGGATAAAAGAATGCTCATCAGTTAAAACTGGTGGTTAGGAGGAAAATAAAATACCTTCCGCAGACCAACAAGACTAAATGCAATGCTTAAAACAGAGAGATTTATTACCCCAGGTTATTACTCCAGTCAGCTGACTGTACAATCCATCCTCTTCGGAGGATGGCCCTATTGATTCTGAGGAGGACCAAACATTGCATGCCAGAAGTAATACCTGCGAACATTTTACGTTGCGAGGAAAATATGGATCTATTGGGGAGGCTACAGAAAATTGAGCAATCATTTGCCAAGTTAAGCGAAGAAATCGAGTATCTAAGGCGAGAAAATGAACTTCTAAAAATGAATCGAGATTCAAAAGAACATAGAGGGTATTGAACCAGAGAAATTCAACTATTTTACTGATGAGGATGAATTAAAGAGGAAGACGGACTTGATTATAAATGAGAAAAAACAGTCCAGGAAGAGTAAGGAAAAAAAAGTTGAATCGTCACCTGAGGCTGAACAATTAAATGAAAGCGGAACTAAAAGCGGAAGTACCGAACCGAAAGTTGTCCAACCCGAGGTAAATCAACCAAAAAGGTAGTAAACCTACTTAGAACATTGCACCAAAACTGGGGCAATCGAAAGGAAAACCACCCCCACTAATAAGTATTGTGGACGTAACCAGTTACCCAGAAATTCAGTCACTGATGAAATCGGTTACTGACAAAGAGTATAAGGTAACAGCGCTAAACAAAGACGTTTGGAAAATTAATACTCTGGACTCAGATTCTTATAGAACCTTATCTATGAAGCTGAATGCTGAAAAGTATCAGTGGTTTAACTATGAGGATAAACAGGCTCGACCTACAAAAGTTGTGGCAAGAGGTTTGCATCACACTTGCTCAAAGAATGAAATAATGGAAGATTTACAAAATAAAGGTCTTAAAATACTAGATGCTGTGAATATCGTTAAAAAAGAGAGAACAGAAAATCAGGAAGAAAACCAAACATTCAGTAAAATGGACTCCCTCTTTTTATGCTGGTATTTGATAACAAAGAGAACGTTCAAAACATTTATGGTATAAAAAGGATTTCTTCACGTGAAGGTAAAAATTGAACCAATGCGTAGAACCACTACACGCATAGCCCAATGCAAGGAATGTCAGGGATTTAATAACACCCAAAGATATTGCAGCCGGGATCCGAGATGTGTAAAATGCTCAGGTAAACATATTACCCAGGCATATACAATAGCGAGAGATTTGACAGCTAAGTGTATAAATTGTAAGGACCAATATCCGACTAATTACCGAAGCTGTGACGTCGCTAAACAACCGCAAAATCAGGAAATTCGAAGGATTCACGCAAAGTAGGGCAAAGTAGAACATTTGCTCAGGTAGTGAAAGGTTCGATTAACTCAATGAAATAATTCACTATGCTGCGTTGGCAAGTACCCCCATTATACAAAATAAGAAGACGCTTAACATATCCTACCCAGTGGATGTTAGAGTATTGGTAAAACATGGCAAATTAATCGAACCCCGTAGAAAAAAACAATTCTTAACAATTTATGTAACAGTTTCAAATCCGTTCTTAAAGAAGTTAAAAATGAATCAATCAACAGATGTCTAGTTAGCCTAATTGATAAAAAAAATTCTGATTACTCACTATGGAAGGCGACGAAGGAATTCAAAAGACACAAAATGCAAGTGCCTCCACTTAAAAAGGATGATGGGGCCTGAGCAAGAGGTCACAAAGAGAAGGCTGATCTGTTTGCAGAGTATCTCCAGGAAACCTTTCAACCACTACCAAGACAACTGCCAATGAAAATATATTGTCAACTCACAAGCTAGATGAGTTTGACATATGGTCAATAACTCTCAAAGAATTAAAAGAAGAAGTGAGAAATTAAAAAAGCCCCAGGGTATGACTTGATTACTTTCCAAATTATCGACCCTTTTATTAAAATATGTTCCTCCGCATCAATGGAAAGTAGCAGAAGTAATCATGATAGCAAAACCTGATAAGCCACGTAACGATAAAAAATCATACATTCCAATTTCTTTGCTGCCAATTATGTCAAAACTCTTTGAAAAATTATTACTAAAGAGACCTAAACCAATAATTGACGACCGACAACTAATTCCTCCACATCAATTTGAATCCGGAGAAAAACATTCTACAATTCCTGGACGTCGCGCAAGCATTCGATAAAGTTTGGCACAGTGGTCTGGAATACAAGCTACATAGAGATCTGCCGAGGAATTCTATGCCATACTAAGATACTGATAGAAAAAATGACAATCGATCTATCTACATTGCCATGAAATTTTCGATCAATCAGTTGCATCCAGAATACAACATGTTTATTTTGCTCAACATGTTGCCAACAGTTGGCAGACCTGAAAGCGGCCATTGAATCGAATGAAATATGAGGATGAATACTCCGGGCTAAAGAAAATCTCTGCCGGTGACACGCAGGGGACTGTTTTAGGGCCAATCCTGTATTTACTATATACAAGGGACATACCAACCACAAATGAAGGAACCATAGCCACCTATGCAATGCGGTTTTTAACTGGACAAAGCGTTGGTGAATCAAACTTAATGAGACAAAATCCACGCATATTAACTTTACATATCAAAAGGCTTACCATCTACCTATAGAAATTAACTCGCGATACCGTGCAATATGGAAATACAGCTAAATACTTTGCCATGACCCTCGATGCCAAGCTTAAGTGGAGAGATCATGTCACTAAGAAAAAAGAAGAACTTAACATAAAGTTCAGAAAAATATATTGGCACATATAGGTAGAGGCTCTGAGCTTACAATTCATAACAAGCTGCTGATATATCGGCAAATTCTGAAGCCGATATGGTCTTACTATATACAACTCTGGGGATGTACTAAACAAACAAACGCCAAAATAATACAGAAGTTCTTTGTAGCATCGTCAATGCTCCGTAGTACACAAGAAATGAGGGCCTTCACAGGGACCTATGGATGGAATACATCAAAGATGAAATAAAAATGCATGCCGCAAAACACGAAATAAGGCTCCAGAATCATGGAAATCCCTATATTCGCCATATGATGGATAACCCTGTCGTTGAAAGAAGACTCCAAAGAACGAGGCCACTCAACCTAGTGAACTTACCAAATTAAAATTAGTAAATAGGTTTAATTAATTATGGGACTAACCATTGAGGTTACACCCCAACAAAAGAGAAACATACACATTTGTATTTGAAAGAAAAACTGTTAGGTGAGCGAAGTCTCAGTTGTAATAACATAAATAAAAAAAAACTAGAGCACAAACCGCACAGAAAAATGATCGGGACTTACAACCGATATTTGAACTGCTGAAACTTGGTGTGTGTGATAATTATATTGTTACTAATAGTATTTTGTATTATACAAATGGAATAAGTAAACGAAATTATCGTACTCCTTTGGAAAAGCCGAGGGAGTGATACAAAGATGTACATAACGTGCAACGTTTCATTAATAATACTTATCAAAGAAGCATTTGGATGACTCCATTTCAGCTGGTGATGGGCGTTAAAATGCGAAGTGCTAAAAATTGACTAGTAAAGGAAGCGCGAGCAGATATGAGAGAGCAGGCGCAAAATTCGATATTGCATGGGTTACAATGGTAAGAAAAGAGAGGCACCGAAATCTGGGCCATAAAGAGGATAAAGTTTAGCAATACTGGGGAAATCGGTGCGAAATATCTTAGGCCCTATGAGATCGTACATGCCAATGAACGAGACCGGTACGAGGTGAAGAAGTGTGAATAAGAATGTACCGATATTGTTTTTCTAAACTAATTTTAAGCTTATAATAATAATTAAAATTAGGGAATCGAGGGAAGCCGGGCACATACATTTCGTTACAATGAATTTGTCGCCGGTATTTATAGAAAGATTCTTCTGATAAACTATAGAGTCGTTCTTGGTATTTTATAATTATGCTTAAACGTTTTTAATTAATAATACAATGTAACTCGGAAAAATAGTAAAAGAGTAATTACGATTTAATAAACAAATCTATTAATTTTTAAATATTTTCAGAATATAAAACCGATTTTATTAAATTAAAATATCTATCAATAATTAACAAATAAATTTATCAGCAACCGAATCAACGATTTAAATTACCGCGCAATAACTATGTCACCTCAATTAAAACCAGTGCGTACAATAAATTAATAAGTAGGCGTTTTATGGAAATATATTTATCGAGAAAAAAATTTATAATTTATTACACCAAGTAATTAATATCTAATTAGTTTTAATTTATTAAATTTAATCTAATTTAAAAATAAAATTGTGCATTTAATTTTTTAACGTTGTTTTTCATTTTCACCTTAATCATTATCACTTTCATTAAAAAAATAAAAAAAAAACAACAACATTTTTTTTAACACCTGTCTCCAACTATATCATTAAAATATTATGTGTTATTTATGAACGAAACAATAATTGAATCATGCGCGGTATTAATTGGAAAATTAAAATAATTACTAATTAGAAAAAAAATAAATTATTTATTAAAAGATTTAAAACAAAAAACATAATATGTATAAAAATTAAAATAACAAATTTTAAATTTTGTGATCACGCATGAAGCTTTATAATTTAATTTCCTGCTTTGACTTACGAACACCCAAAAGAAATTTAAAAACAAATTATATATTAAATATTCATAATTTACCCTCGTAATGTGTTAAAAAATTAAACCTCGATTCTTGGAAATCAAAAGTATTAAAAATATAAAAAAAATTTGGCGGTGATTAATGATAAATTAATAAATTAATTTATATTGTGGGAATTTTTCGATTACAATAGAGAGGCGCGTTTTTGATATATTTGATAAACTCTATTTAAAATTATTAAAAGAATAACAACGAACCAACAAATTGCCAATTGATTAAACGCCGCTTTTCGAACGATCAAAAGACTTTGAATCGAATGTGTCAATGTCGTTGTACCCTTTAGTTGGTGAATTCTTTTTATTTTATTTTATGGGAGATCCTCTATTATTTGCTCAATTGGATAATTAGTATTCTACTACTCTACACAAAAAAAAATGTCTAATCTATAACCGCAATGCGTCATAATTGGTATGTGGTTGAATTTTTTTTAAACCTTTCATTTATATATTCTTTTAGGTATATATATTTAGGTATTATACGAGACACGTATAATTTATAAAGGTATGATGTAAAATGAGCCTGTTTGAAATATATTTTTAAAAAATTTATGATTTATTTTTTTGCTCAGAAGTCGTTTCCAAGGTCATTTCAAAGACAATTTTTTCGATTTTTATTCAGATATTTTGTTTGCGAGGTTCAAACAAAAGGGTGAGAAAGAAACAATTAATTATATTTTCTTGAAGAACTTTAAATTTTAAAATTAAAATTAAATGTCATAAAGTTGTTTCTATTTTAAAATAATGAACAATTTGAATTATTTTTTATTTTATTTGAAGTTAATATTTCCCTAAGTGTAAGAGATTTTAATCCAGTTTCGAACTGATGAGCTTATAATTATGAAAAAATCAATCCCCTCACTGGCCGCCGCGGCCTAGACTGGACCGATTGTACCACAGTTTCATTTTATATGTATAGAAGGTACTGTGCAGGTTGTACTAGCGAATTATACTAATACAGTGTTGAATGTGAATACGTGATAACTTTGCCAATGCGGTTGCTGTTGTAATAGAGCAAAACATCAACATTTTGAGAGGTTAGGGAATTAGGGCTGTATTGTTTCGGAGCATCCCGATCGCGGCCCGCCTATTCAGCCGTCGATCACTTCTAGCGGCGGCTCCAGATGTGCCCTGACGTTCCTCAGGCAGCCTTTTAATACGGTTACGTAGATTTTTCTCCATTATTGGGTTTGATATTGTTTATTGTCTGTCTACCAAAGACTATTAACTATTTACCCAGGTTAGTTGGGCAAGGGGCCCGGTTATAGCGCCGGGTTTCACTAATTTGAAAAAACGTTCCAAAACACGGAATTTCAAGCACCACTAAAAATTTTTTTATGTTAAACAATTTACACAACCACAAATTTTTATAATAATTTTGTTAAGAGAATTTTTTCTGCTTGCCTGACATGAAAGTCAAGGCCTATCTTGTTATTATTCTTATTATTATGATTAATATTATTTATCACTGTTATCCTAGTTGTAAGGTAGCTTTACATACTATATGTAACATTTTTCATATAAAAATATAAAAATATTTCTAAAAGTAGGTATTAATCGATAAAACCATAACGGCATTTCAATAACAAAAGTAAAATTCAATACAGATATATTATAAACTACTATAAAATATATACTATAAAATGAACCAGCACAGAAAACATAACTTTATTGCTTCAACTTCAGAAATTTTTTTTAAAAAAACGAGCAACGACGAAAGGTTCACAATCAATAAAATCATATTATTGGAAGTGTATAGTTGGAAGCGCTAGAGGCAAGAAAAAACCAAATAGTTAACAGATAATTTACGAGGTAATCATATAGCATATAGCATATAGCAACACTATTGTCGATTGAAGATTAACAAACGGTATTTAGAAAGTAACCAATCTACAAGCAAAGGTTTTACTGGTATATATTCAACACACAATTGAATTCATTGAAACAAGCAATGCCATTAAAAGAGAAGGACAAGAAAAGTGATATTCCGATGCTGTGTTTCGACCATGAAAAAGTAATCACCTGATATTTTATCATTCGAAGTTGATTTATTATAATTTGACTGCTAATCTTTCAACTTCAAAAAGTATGTATTGTGCAGTATGGAATGAGTACACGGAGGTCGGTCTGGAAACGATATTGCATCTGGCTTAATAAAAATTTTAGAAATATTTTTTCAAAATAATGACTTTAACAAATTCATTACGTGGTCTGATTCGTCTGTTCAACAGAACAAAAAATCTCATGTGGACTATATTGAATCAATCAAAATGCGCTACTCACTTCCCGGGCAATCAGCTATACAAGAAGTAGACCACGCTCACAGTGAAATTTAGAAAACGTTATCAAGAAATGTTTTTTTTGTTCTCAAATTGGCATCTTGAGACTCTTAAAAAACATAACCGTCGCCGACCTTAGACAATGCTGCAGATGTAAAGAGGATTTTAAAGATTATGCATCGAATTCCAAAATGTTTAATTTCAACGCAGTGCCATTTGCTTCGGTACGAATGATTAAGTACCCCAAGAAATGGGTTAATTTAAGATCTTTAATGAAAAGTACCCAAAAACAAACACCAATAAATAATAGTTTTGCTTTGGTAGATCCATGAACTATTGTTGATATTGCTTAATTACATGTCCGAGCAAGACATCGACTATTATAAGACAATTTTAAAAATTAATGCGCCTTCAACATCCGTCCAAAGGATTCCCGGGCCGGATCACGGAGGAAGCTGCTAAAAAGAATGACTAAACAAACTGTTTTATTTGTATGTTCTTGAATTTTTATATAATCGCTTTGAAGACGCTACAGTAAAATATCAACAATAAATAAATCTCAAAACGTTGACCGTTAATATCTCAAAACGACAAGTAGTTTATTTACAAGCCCATAAATCTTACAATGTAGAGGCTGATTTTACTTAAATTTTTTAATGATATATGGAAAATCGAATTTTCCTTTTTTAACAATTCCTTTTCCAGCGGTAGATTTTGGCAAATCACATCAATTCAGCCCATGGCTCCAGACGTAATGTTACGACTGGCATACGTCTCCACTTGAAACAGGGAAAATATTTTTGCGAAGATCCCAAACGCTCAAATAATTTAAATTTTTTTTTATAGTTCTAAATATCATGACCACCATGGTGTTGAATTTATGCTCTGTTTTATGATTTCCAAATTTAAATTTAAAATTCCCTCCGATTGTTATGTAAACATATTTTAAATATTTACGCATTTACTTGTTTTCTTTCTATTCTATATTCTCCTCATTCCCATGCACACACTTACATATCTCTTGCGAGTTGGTGTTTGTACATGTATTATGTAGTATGAGATGGAATGTTTGCTTTATTAAAATGTTCAATCTCTGGAATATTCTATTTTTCTTTCTGTTGTCATTGGTATAAATTGACGCGTGATATTTGCTCTGAGTGGGGAATGAACCGATCGGTGTATTCGACATGAGTCCGATGCGGCCGTACAGATAAGTGTGTACTAGTGATGTGCAAAATCGATCTTTTTCGTTCTGTTTTGTTTATTTTCTCATATGTTTTTCAACAAAAAAAATCGATTTAGCCCATCACTAGTGTGTACATATGTTCGTCGTTGTTGTTCGTCTTATTCGTTTGTACAAAAAAAAAAAAAAATAAACCTAAATACCAATAAAGATTTTACAATATTAAAAAAAAAAAATGATGAGATGTGTGCACAGATACAACGAGTAAGACGAACAGCGATACGAAATGGTAAAAATAAAGAAAATAGGAGGCGAAAAAATTTGACTGATATTTTTTTGGATGAAGGAAAAAATAAAAATTGTTGAGTAGTTGGCGTCGGCGCTGTTTGCGGTGTGGTCGGACGGGCCATAAGAAAAGGTACCAAAATTTAGGAGGAAAACCAACTGTAAATTTCTGCAATTTTTGTTGTAACAGTTAGTTTTCCCTCAATTATTTTCTTTTCATTATATATTTGTTTGGTGGTCATATCGTCGATTTGTGGTGGTGCACCGATTTGGTGAACCCCCACTCAGAGCAAATTTTCGGAATATTACTTTTTTTTTTTCTTCATTTTGATTTGATTACGTTTGTAGAGTTTCCGCTGTTTTCTTCTTCACTTCGGCTCGGTTGTCCGTTTTTGGGTGTGGTTCGACCCCGTAACGGTTAATTTCTTTCAGATATTTTTTTTTTGTGTTGCCCTTAATTTTCAAACAGTGAATAGTGAAAGTGAAACTTAATATTAACGTAGAATCAGTTTTAACGTAATTACCGTATATTTTTCTTGCATATTTTTCTTTTTACCGTAACAAAAAATGTTTTCTTTGAATTTTCTTGTTGTTGTGTGCTACGCCGCACCATGTGCGGTTAAACAAAACCAATTGATCGGATGATGTGAGGTGTGGTCATGTGAAGGGTCGGTCTTTTTCCATCCCTGTTCCGTGCGTGCCGTTCGTTCCTCCAGGACAGGCTGTGCTGGAGGGCGACACGCCATATGAGTTGATCGCGTCGGGGGGACGGTTTCCGTTCCGGGGGATTGTCGCTGGGATTGTCATGCGGGCGTCCTTCCCTCTTTCAGTGGCGTCGGTGGCCGTCGCGACTAGGAAACAGCATCCCAGTAGGCGGACCGATGAGGGAAGGCCCGTGTGGCCTCCCCTCATCGGCCCGCCGATGTCACGGCGGTGATCGCCTAGAATTGAAGCGGTTACACCGAAACGATCACTCCCTGCTTATTATTTTTTTTTGCCGCTGAGGCCGTGGCAAGTAATTCTCAATTTCCTTTTCCCGTTTAATTTTGTTCTTCATGTAGTTATTCAAGCATGGGAATATGTCTGGAAAACCCCACGCCGCACCGTGAGCTCTAGCCAGCTACAATACCGCATTAGACCACTATTCTCATGTCTGTTAACGTAATCCCTTTTGGGGATATCGTTACAGTAATACTCTAGTGGCTCATTTTCAACATTTTCTAATAATTTTTGGAAAATCAAAGTTTTCCAGATTTCCCACGGGAAACTTCAACTGCAATTTTTCCAGGAATACCTATTGGCAAATCACATTAAGGCAGTTCATCTATACAGACATACAATGTAGCGGATAATTTCATTTTGCTTGAGTAGGTGAAACAATAATGCAATCCATGTATCCTGTTAGCTGTCGCCTAATACCTACTATATTTGGTGATTTTCGGCTGGAATTTAAATAACGTAATCTGCACTAACGACTTTTTACTTTCGGTGGGAGACTCGGGTAATTTTAACAGGGTCTCCTCTCTCAGTGGACTTAATGCCCTTTGAAGCAAAAGGTAGCGACAGAAAAAAAACGTCACAAACACAAACCCAATCGTAACAAAGTTCTTCTTGCCGCTACCGGGATTAGAAAACGGGACTCCCAAATTACAAAGTAAAGATCTGCCCGCTGTACTACCGATGGCGACAAATATTTTATGGAAAATTTGAAAAATTATACTGAACAATTAAATAAAGCTATTCGCGGCAGGTATTAAATAAATTAAATAAATTTTAGGCGATTTTGGAAATATTGGTAGTACCACATGCTCAATGGAGGATTATATCGTGTTTAAAAATTATAATTATAAACCAAAGCAAAACTAATTTTAATTAATTTATATTTTTTTATTGCTGATGTTTTAATCAATTCTGACCTGCAACATATTTATCATGAGATCCTAAAAAACACGGCCTTTATCATTAAAATATTCCATAAAGTGATTCTTTATATTTATGGCTTCTTCCAAGTGTTGTCTTTGATTATTACGATCAATTTATAGTATAACATTTTGTTTCCATTAGTCGTTTTCCCAGAATGTGTCGTTCTCTATACCTTCGTGGTCTACAAAACTTACGATAAGATGATTGTTCGATTTCTTCCATAAATAATTATACAGGGCTCGACGAAGCCACCTTCGACAAAAAGGATATGTAAATTTGCTTAATATATGAAAGGGTTTAGGTCACTAATGCCCGTTTGCGAAAAAAAAATAAACCAACCGCCACACCAGTTGAACAATATTTCCTCTCTTTCTTCTTTTATGAAATGAATGTAATACCCTAGACGGGGTGTCGGAGTTAATTTTTTGGGACAGAGAGCTATAGTGGTATACCTATACTGGTGGGAATACAAGAAAAATTTGATCGATTGTGTTTATTCGTCGGCCAGTCAATATGACATATTTGTATCCAATTAGTTGTACTTCATGTGCTGAATTAAATTTATATACGATTTACCTAACTTCCAGTTTATACAAAAATGGTAGAGACTGTTTATTGAAAATAGTTTGAAACATCGATATAATAGAAGTGGACATTTTCCAATACAATCGGTTAACTTAGGAAACACCAGCCAAATCGATAATGCAGTAAAAGCATTACGTTCACGTATGTAAATTTCTTTGATAATCTTACAAAAAGAATCTATCAACAAATGAACTAACCGTAGTCAATTGTCGATAAATAACCGCACGTTGATTTTTATAAATTAACTTAAATACTATTTTCGACAAATATTCGAATTACCTGTCATAAAAAATTGTTAGAACATAAATGTTACATGTTTTTTTACCACAATACATACATAAAATATATTCTTATTCTTACATTACCAACGAAACAAGCAATATCAACAGATAAATTATTAGAAATAACAACTATCACATTTTTATTTATGTTGTTATTGTAAATCTAGTTAAAATCATTTTTTATGAATGAATTATTATTAAAAACAAAACCAAGTCAAAAAATCGTAAATTTGCCAGCGTTTACCAAACTAGAGTCCATGTAAGTATGTAGGTCCGAAAATCTCTTAAAAATTAAATTCACATTTGTAAAGGTTTTTTTTCGACTAAACAGCTAAAAACAGCTATATACATTTATACAGTGTCATTGCTTAATGTACCCTAGTTTGCGTAGCGCTGATATTTTATACGATACTCGATTTCTTTTTTTTTTGTTTTCGTTCGATTATTGATCTACAGTTTTTAATTTAAAGAAACGTTAATAATTTTCATTTTGACACATGATTAAAATCTTTATTTATTCAAATTATTCTTATTATTATATTTCTTTGTTCATGAAATGAGATAATTTAAATGATAATTTATTTTTTTAAATTAATATAATTTTTTTTTTTTTTTTTGGTAAAGGTTGTAATGGGACAGATATGAATTTATTTTTTTATTATTGGTAAGTATTTTTATTTTGTTTTGTTGATTTGTGATTTTTATTTAATTGACATGTATAATTTTAATTGGAAAAATAGTATACAGCCTACGAGTATGTACGGGATGGAGTTTTAATTGTGTATACATGTTCATATCGGGTTTAATTTAGAACCCGTTGATATGTTTAATACTTTAATATGATATGTTAAATCTACGTTTAAAACACAAAGCAACAAAGTTAATTTTTGGGCAGCAAGAAACCTAATATCAAGTTTAAACATTTCGGTTAAGAGTAAACTAATCTTACCAAGGGTATTCGAAATCATGATCTAAGTCGATCTTATTAGAAAAATCAATACCTTAGAGTATGGTTTTGAAAGCCAATTTACTTTATTTTCGTATTTTTTACAGAAACAGAGTCGGTTTACTTTATTATTATTATTATTATTTTTTTTTTTTTCAAAATATTGGAAAAACCACTTTATTTCTAATTTAAAGTGAATTGATCAGTTTTTAAAACATTCTGAAAAAGGAGGTTTAATTGTAAAATTAGTAAATTTGGTTAAAGATTACCAAGTAAGTCGCAACAATTATATAAGATGTAAAGTTTTTGAAAATATTTGAATATAGGATTGTGTTGGAGGTGTAAACTAAACATTCCCAGTCAATTATCTCATTTTCCGGGAAAATTTATATTCGCATAGTTATATTCGTATTTTGTTATATAAATCACATTGTTGCACCGTTCGGTTGGTGAGAGTTCTAGTGTTTTCTATCCTCTTCAAAAATTTATTTTTAATTTAATTTTATTTTATTTTTATTTTTTATTCTTATGTAATGATATGTATATACTTTATAAACATATGTATATACATTTTAATTTTAAACTTTAAATTTAATTCTAATTAAATTCAAGTGTAGTGTAATAATAATCAAAGTGTAGTGAAAATAATTAAAGTGTAATTTTGGAAAATGCAATTCACCGCGATGCATTTGTCAGGCAATGTTTTTATTTCTGTAGATAGAAAAATTAAAAGTGCATGATTTGGTATTTTGTGGGATTGTACATAAATCAAATTTCAATTTTTAATTACTTAAGTCTAATAATTGGATAGTATTGAAATAGATTTTAACTTAAATAGAAATACGGCGTAGTAAATTTTATATTAGATTTTATTTTTACGCACACTTATTTGTATTCTTGTGTTTGATTTTGGGTACAATCGACACTAATACATACTTAAAATATGGTATATAACAGGGCCAACAATATGTTTATGTACCTGCCTCGTTCCTGCCTCTTCACACGGATTCTGTGAAGGAAATGTAATGTAATATGTTTTATTGGTTTTTGTATTATAATGTACAAACAACAACAAAAAGGAGAATCGTTTTCATTGGTTTTGATATAGTCGTCACAAATATTTTACTGTAACTTGATACTTAAATCAGGTATGTTTGTATGTGCTATAAGGTCTCCTGCAACGCACATGGAAGATGGTAGAAAATATTTACTGTCAATGTGTGTTGGTGGTTTCAATATATAAGATTTTGTTACTTGTATGCGGATGTTATTTATCTCATTATGTTTCTCTGTATTCAAGTAAAACTATGGTATTCTTGAAATCATGTATTATATGAGCACAATGAGATTTTGTATATTCGACTCAAATAGGATTCTTATATTACTTTCTATAATCGAATGGGTTTGAGTCGAATTGGAATTGGGAGCTTATACATTTCATTTAAAATTTTTACAGGTATTATTCACACACAATCGTCATAATTACGTATATGTCACATCGACAAATTTTTAAGAAAGGTATGTTTCATTTTAATTGCATTGATTTATTATTTTATTTACTTTGTATGCTTGATTCGGCATGGAAAGAGGTCCGTGAACTGAGTTAAAATTTAATAAAGAGATCAAATTTTTGAATTATTGATTAGAAGCAGGATTTTGGTGGCAGAGATTTCTTCAATAGGTGAATGATGCTAATTGGATTTTTATTTAGGTAGTTGCCACTTTTTTTGGAGTTACTTAATTAGAAGGGTAAAAATGGTTTTGTTCCAGGCTTAAATGATTTTTCCGTTATAAATTTAGGTATTTTCTTATTAAGAACTTCAGAGCTTCTAACTATCTGTGAATTTGAGCTATTTTTCTTCTCGCCTTTAGGGTTTGGGAAATGAGCTTTTTATATTATAAATCTTACAGCTGTAAAAGCCCTAGTGCTGCACTAAACTACCTGATTTCCAGATTTGCAGAAATTCGCTTGTTTGTTTACTAGAGTTGTAGCCCCCTTTTCGTTTTGCCTGTGTCCTTCATGACATTTGCACTTCAACCTATAACTTTGGCTTTAGTTCGACAAAAATTTCGATCTTACTAAAATTCATATCTAAATTATTGGTCTATTCAGCCAATTTTCATTTTTTTTTCGGAAACATTTTTGTAAAATCTAGGAAAAAACTGTTTATCAGGTGATTCTTTCCCGTGATTAATGCTACTAATTAAATTAAAACAGTTAAATTTTGTGAAGGCAATCAGGTGAATAGTTATATGAAGCCAGGCAGGTATATTTTGATATGTTTTATTTTTGTACAATAACTATCTGGATCAAAAGAAAAGGAGGGTAATATTATAATCTGAAGTAAATAATTGAAAATAGTAAAATTCGAATACACTCAGACTCTTGTAATTTTAATTCAACAAAATATATCATCATTTTCATATCTCTGCTAAACTTAATTTAAAAAGTAGAAGCTTTCCAAAAATAAATTTAGTCTAACTAACTCAACTTACACTGAAAAAAATGGGCATTGAATATGCTATGGCTACACTACATACATTCGGTAAGTGTTGTAGTTGTGGAAAAAGAGTCAATTTTTGTTCTCACAACAAGACAATAAAAATAAAATTACATTTAAGTTTTTTTCTTAATGGCGGCCGCATATAATGCCATGCGACCGTAAAATGTATTCACAAATTTTCTTATGCTACTAACACTATTGCTAATTTAATAATTTTAATAATTCAAATAATTTTAAATAATTTCCACCATTCACTCGCGATTGTTTTGTATTCGTACTTTTTGGTACGATTGGTATTTCCGAACTCCAATGTATTGTATTGCTTCTGGCCATGAGTGCGGCTTTGAGTTGCCGATGGAAGCGTTTGACCGTGCCATTAGCTTGTGGATGATAAGCCGTTGTACTTATACGATGAGATTCGAGGAGTTTTGCTAACTCTGTGAAAAGTTTTGACTCGAATTGTGTTCCCTGATCAGTTGTGATCTGTAGGGGCACGCCGAATCGTGATACGTAATTGTTGACGAATGTGGTGGCAATTGTTGCAGCTGACATGTTTGTCATGCAGTAAGCTTCGGGCCAGCGAGTGAAGCGATCGACACAGGTGAGCAAGTATGAATATCCATTAGATGGAGGAAGTGGATCTACGATATCTAAATGGATGTGTTCAAATCGACCAGGTGGAATCTCGAATTGTCCATGGGGTGATTTTGTGTGTCTTTGCACTTTGGCACGTTGGCAGGATAAGCAAGACTGGGCCCATTGGCCTACGTCTTTGTTTATGCTGGGCCAAAAGTAACGAGTAGTGATTAATTTAAGAGTTGCACGGACTCCAGGATGCGAAATGTTATGCAGTGTGTCGAAAATGGTCCGACGTAGTGGTTCTGCGATGTATGGGCGATTGTTCCCAGTGGATGTTTCGCAGATGATTTCGAGGCCAGGTAATTTGAAAAGCTCTAGTTTCATTGATGAACGAAGTATGACGTTCGGAACCAGAAAATCAATTCTGAAGTTCTAAGTCAGCTTTTTGTATGGTTGCAATTTTTTGTAAGTCGATTTGTGTCTCGACTGCGGCCGTTTCGTTGTAAGCTGTGCGGGATAGTGTCCGCGACAACGTTTTCATGTCCGTGAACATGTTGGATGTCTGTTGTAAATTGACTGATGTAATCCAAGTGACGTGATTGCCTTGGATTACGTTCAGTTTTTGATTGAATTGCTCTAGCTTATGGTCGGTATAAATGGTGAAGTCCCGACCTTCGACAAAATATCTGAAGTATTTGACTGCCAGATAGATTGCGAGTAATTCCCGGTCGAATGCAGAATATTTCTTTTCTAAATCCGAAAGTTTCTTTAAGTAAAATCCCAAGGGCTCCCAACACTTCTTATTGTACTGTTGTAGTACAGCACCGACAGCCGTGTTTGTTGCGCCAGTGGTTAAGCTGAGCTTTGAGTCACTCAGTGGATGTGCCAGAAGTGTTGTTTTCGCTAATTCAGTTTTAATCGACGTGAATGCGTGTTGACATTCGTCGGGCCGAGAAAAGTTCTTGGGTGTCTTAGGCTTTCTGAGAAAGTCTACTAAGTGTGTGTGAATTGGAGCGAGGGTTTCAGCGAGTTTTGGTATGAATCGGTGGTAGTAATTTACGATACCGACAAAACGCTGAATGTGTTTGATTGAGGTTGGAGCTGGGAATTCCCTATGGGCGTTAATTCGTTCTTCAGATGGCAGAATACCATTAGAGGTGATCTTGTGTCACGTAGGGGTCACCAATTGTAGTTGTTGAAAAAGAGTCAATTTTTCTTCTCACAACAAGACAATAAAAATAAAATTACATTTAAGTTTTATTCTTAATGGCGGCCGCATATAATGCCATGCGACCGTAAAATGGATTCACAAATTTTCTTATGCTACTAACACTATTGCTAATTCAATAATTTTAATAATTTTAAATAATTTCCACCATTATTCACTCGCGATGAATTTACTTTTTATTAAAATATAAATTTCATATTACATATTTTTAATCGCGTAAATATTTGTTTTGTATTCGTACTTTTTAGTTATAATTTTTAGAACAAAAGTAGTTAATTTGTCGACAACGAGAGAGTGTGTGTGTTTTTGCGCGTAAGATTTTTGACAGTAAAAAAGGTTGTTTTAATTGTTTGAAGTGTGTTGCTTTGGTGCGATTAGTATTTTATGGGTGCTTTCCTTTGGTTCTGATTTTGTTCTTATGAGAGTAATCTTGTTTATTATGGTGGTGAGTGAATTTAATAATTGAATGATGAATGTTTATATATAATGTGTGAATATATGAATAAATGAGCGAGCCACTACAGTGTATTCTTTCGTATACCTTTCCCAGAAGCGGGGTTATTCCGTGAACAGTAAATGTTTGGAATTTAGATATTTGCTCAACGAATTGAGTAAGCGAAAAATTGAAGAAAAAAGTGGAAATTTAACCCTGGATTCACAACGTGCGGTAGACGGTGATCCGAACCAAAGGCAATAAAAAAATAAGCTTCTAGTATTTCCAATGTAACAGTGTATTCACAATGAAAAAACGTTTTACATTTTACTTACAGGTTCGTATGAATTTCCAACTTAACGAACAAACATTTTTGCTCATTATGTTGGAAATTTATACAAACCTGAAAGTCAAAAGTAAAACGTTTTTTCATTGTGAATGATCTGTTATAATATACGAGGGTAGCTCATGGCGTCTCAGTCGCAATTTTCATACAACATTGGGAAAGAATTCTCTTTAAGTAAGACATAGACAAATTTTCAGATAGATCTGTCAGATAGTTCGGTTTTTACAACATTTGAAAACATACCCTCGTGAATTTTCAAAAAAATGGAAAAAATTGAATTTCGTGTGTTGATAAAACAATATTTTTTGCGAGGAAAAAATATTACGCAAACGCAAAAATCGCTTAACAAGCATTATGGGGACTCTTCACCGTCGTTTGGAATGATTCAGAAGTGGTTTGCTGAATTTAGATGTGATCATACGGGTACTAATCATGCAGAGCGTTCGAGGCGTCCAATTGAGGTCACCACACTAGAAATGGTCGAAAAAATCAATGGCCTGACATTGGATGATCGGAGAGTTGAAGGGCGTGAAATTGCTGAGGTACATAGCATCTTGGTGAAATATTTGGTCATGAAAAACTAGCCGCACATTGGGTACCGCGTTTGCTTACGGTTGATTACAAACTTAATCAAATGACAACTTCAAAGGAATGTTTGGCGATGTTTGATCGTAATCCTAAGGAGTTTTTACATCGATTCGTAACTATGGATGAAACATGGATCTATTACCATACACCGGAGGCCAAGGAACAGTCGAAACGGTGAATTTCTCCGGCGAATCAGCGCTGAAAAGGACAGGTGGGTCTGTCACTCAACAAGGTGATGGCGAGAGTTTTTTAATATTCACGCGCTTTAACCCATATCGATTACCTTGAAAAGGGGGAAAACGATAAACGGAAAATATTATGCAGTCTCATTGGACCGATTTCACGACGATTTACGGAAAGATCGACCGCCTTTGGCGAAGAGAAATTTCGTTTACTTTAAGATAATGCACATGTGTAGTCGCTATGGCTAAATTATGAGTTAGGATATGAATTGCTTCCGCATCTACCATATTTGCCAGATTTGGCCCTCAGCGATTATTACCTGTTTCCGAATGTGAAAAAATGGCTTAGCGGAAAAATATTTGGCTGAAACGATGAGGTGATTGCTGAAAAATTGCATATTTTGAAAAGTTGCCGAGGCCATATTTTTATGGAAGGATCGGGAAATTAGAAAAACGTTGGGCTAGATGTATCGAGCTAAAACGTGAATATGTTGAAAAATGAAATGAGTTTTAGTCAAAAAACAATTGACTTCTTTCATTTATTATGGACTTAATGAACTTTTCTACATATATGAACATTAATATTTTTTTTTATATAACTTTTCCTAATTCACATTCAGGATCTGCTCGAATACTGTGGTAAATATTTTCTCATTGTAGTTTTTGATATTTTAAAGTTAAAACATTCTCCTACGCTGTTTTCGCTGTCCGAATACTATTTTTGTATGACGTATAATATGAATCGAATAATTTAACAGTATTCGATTGTTGAAATGTATACTTAAATTTGATTTATCTTATTTTGATTAATAAAAAAGGATGATTATGATGAAATAATTTTACTTATGTAGATTTTATATTTATTGCAGTTTGTTGAAAGACGTAATCATTCAAAACGATTCGTTTACAGTTACATAAATAATTCCGAGATAAATGAAAATGAGTAAATTTTTATAATAAAATTAGAATCAGATTGGTTCAATCTTATCATTTGACATTAATTGGCATGAAACTATAAATTCCCTAAAGGTCTGAAATTTTTTTGTGTTCGAGCAATAACTAGCATTTTACCAAGTATCAACGTTGGCTACCCAGTGGTGCTACTTATAGTCACCGAGTGGTCGTACAATAAATGCGATAGCATTTACGAACGACATTTGCATAACGAAAGACATGTCATTCATAACATCCGCATCTTCTATTCTTTTCTGTTCATCAGAACTTTTTCTATAAAACTAGAAGGGATGAGGGCTCACAACAATCAGAAATTTTCATTGAAGCGCTTCATTATGTCAGTTTGTTCGTTTATTTTCAAAATTTTGAAGAATTAATTCTACGTTAGACTAATTCTTCGTTGGACCTGAATTCTTCGTTCTACACCAACTTTGGCGAAACAAAAGACCCGTCAATTTTTGCCTTAATTCTTATTATTAAACGAATTTTCGACAGTTTTAAATGGATTACCCTCTCAGAAACAAAAACAATCCCTAAAAATCAAGTTTTTTTAATTATATGGTACAATTTGGAGGATGCGCTTTTGCCGTTTTTTAAAATTCCAATATTAATGGAAATTGGAACGGTTTTCAACCATTTGTGTTTTTTAATAATTATTCTCATACTAAAATTGAGAACTGCCCTAAGCCGCTTAGCACTGGAACCTTTACGCAAGGTTGACAGGGAAACGTGATAATTTTTTTAAAGCCGCTTAGCATTGGTCCTCTCCGCGCAAGGATGAAAAGAAATTATGTAGAATCCTTTTGTTATCAAAATATAGTTGGTTGCATTTCACAAAAATCTAATGGGGTTTTCTGGCAATTAAATTTCTGTTTTTCGAGATTTTTATTGTTGAGAATTCAAGGTGATCCCGTTTTAAAGAGTAACAGTAAGAACTAAAAATAAATAAATTGGAAATTAAGATTGAAACTATCTCCTCAATAAGTGTTTCCCACTAATTGTAATTTATATTTAAAACCGAGATTTTATTTTTTTCGTAAAAATGAATCGGTTTTGGGAACTGGAAGTCTTTAACAGAGAGTGTCACTCCTCTTCGATGCTTTTTGGCGCGAATGTAGGATAGACGAGGAAATTTCTAAATAAAGTTCTTAACAATTCTAATGCCCAATCTCACGACAAGGGTATATGTATATTTTATCTAGCTATATCGTTTTGTTAACGATTAAAGGAGACGATTGCAAATACTATCAAAAACTATCTCAATAAGATTCTTTGAGCATTTATAGACAAAGTATATTAACAATAATGGCATTCACAACATTTTTCTATTGGTTAATCAGAAAAACATGAAAAGGCCAATCATTTATAGAAATATCAATCCCCCCCCCGTACTTTACCCCCAAGAGTTATACTAAGTGTATAACCTTGAACAAAAAATGAGAACTTTCGTTATGTTCATTGTGTTGGTAGTTTGGTTTCGTACTGAAAAAGTTGGGCTACTCATTAGGTAAGAGGTATGAGGTTTTTTATTTAGTGAATATAATTCGCTAAACCAGTACGTTCGTACTTGACACTATCTGTGTTAAATAGGAATTGTGTAGTAGTGATATGCTAAATCAGTTTGGTCGTAGCTACCTGATGAGTATACCAACTTTTTCAGTACGAAACCAAACTACCAACACAATGAGCTCAAGAAAAGTTCTCATTTTTTGTTCAGGGGTATACACTTTGTTTTACTCTTGGGGTAAAGTAGGGGGGGAATGTCGATTAATATATTATAAATGATTGGCCTCTTCATTTTTTTCTGATTAACCAATCGAAAAATGTTGTGAATGCCATTATTGTTAGTATATTTTGACTATAAAAAGCCGAAAGAAACTTATTTCTTTAATACACAGACAAACTTCACTTTCTCTCGAAAACTATCTGTCAAATTGCTAAGCTTCTATCAGGCCCTGTGAGACTCTCTAAACCGGTAAACCGGTTTACCGGTAAATTGCTCAGAAAGGCTATTCCGAAATACCGGTAAATTAATCTTTTTTCACCGGTAATTCGGTAAAATTGAAATATTTTAATTTCAGTAGTTATTTAAGATAAATTAATTCATTAACCAAAAAATATGTTGAAAACGTAATAATATACTACGTCTCTGGAACAAATGTAAAATATCCGTGTGTACGCCAATGTTAAAATTTTAAACACTTTACTAAATGACTAATCTAACTGTATTTGACTAATACCTCATAATATTGGGTGTATGCATTAAAAACCGGAATTTGATACTAGATGTCATTACTTGTTTATGCGGTATAGTACATCATGGACATATATGTATGTCATTTGAAAGCCTTATTCAATACCTGTCAAAATCAGCTAAAAATTTTTGTTTTGATCAACGATGGAAAATTTATCAAATTTGCGAAAAAAACAGCATTTGCGGGAAGTTTTGTTGAGTCACTTTCTCGCAAACAAAACTGCAGCTGAAAGTCATCGTTTGCTCGAGGATTTGTATGGTGAGCATGCTCTTGCAAAAACACAGTGCTTTGATTGGTTCAGTCGCTTTAAAAGTGGTGATTTTGACATCAAGGACAAAGAGCGTCGAATAGTTCTCTCACTTATACACATTAATAACGAAATTCAGATCAAATTTAAATGACGACAGCATGGATACAATGTGTTTTTTAAGAGCCTCTTTTAATAGCCAAAAGGAATATCTTTTTCATAGGAAATAGGTTTTTCATAAGAAATAAAATTAGATTTAGATTTACCGGTAAAAACCCGGTTAACCGGGATTTTCAAAAACGTTTACCGAATTACCGGTAATACCTAAATCCGGTAATTTTGCAAACTATAGAGGTAGTACATTCAAGTAATTTCATTACATTGTGCTGAATAAAAATCTAAACTTATTTCAGATAAATTGAAAAACGATTAAAACATTAGAGTTTTTTTCTTTATTTTGCCTAAAATTAGTTTTTTTTACATTTTTTGTTACTTGACACCTAGTGTTGTATTTAACTTACATTAACAATAATTCGTTTGGCGTACTGATTTTTAAATAAAAATTAATAAAATAAAAATTTATAAATTGTGAATATTAATACATATAAAATAAATATAAACACAAAATAAAAAGAAATGAATTAAGAAACATTTGGTGAAAAATACGTCAAATCACAAATTTGGTATATGGGACCGGAAGTCGTGTTTAAATTTTTTATTTTTTATGTTTTCAATTGGTAGTATAGTTAAAAAAAACATTTTGTAAAAATGATTTTTTGTTGTTGTTGTTGTTGTTTAAAATACAGGGTGTCAAATTTTGAGAAAAATGATAAACATGATGTTGTGTTTATGGCTATAAAAGGAAAAATAAATATCCGATTTTTATGATATAGGGCTCGTTGTAAAGGTAAGTTAATATGGATTAATAAAAAAATATAAAAATGGTAAGTTTTTTAGTTTCTTCATTTTCAAATTTCTCGCCAAAATTTTATTTTTGAATTTTCTCAAAGATCATCCAATTTTTTTTTTTTTTTTTGTTTAAATTTTACGTCCTTTAATTCTTTTAAACATACTAAAAATTTGCGCTAGTTAAATTTTTCGTTTTCGTGGAAAATACGTTTAAGTATGACGATTTACCCGTTTCTGGAATACAAAATCAAATTGTTATATGTTATTTTCAATTTTTAACTAAATTACGCTCGACCTGATAATGTAATTGTTTAAAATTATTTCGTCGATCTTTAGTATATTCTTACTTCTAATAGAAAATTAAAAAACAAAGAGGAAAAAATTTGTAACAGTCCGTTCATAAACTACGTCAAGTTATTTTGGGCCATTCTTAACTCCGTCTCTCTCACTCCTTCATCACAAGTCGTCACAAAACTGAATATGTGAGCAATGATGTAATCATTTAAGAACATGAAGTAAGTGGTATATTAAAGAAATACGCCTCTAATGATATACCTGCAAATTATAGTATTATGTATTGTAAATCCCATAACAGTAACTTCTTATAATTACATGACGTCATCTTTTATGAAATTTTTGCTGCCCCAGCCTAAACGTGACGACAATAATTACTCCTAAACAAAGGCGTAACGTAGTTTAGGGATAGCCCATAAAGCTATTAGTAAAAAATTAAATTTTGGTATGAGTCATTTATTTTGTTACTTCCAACCTTAAAAATGCGTCCCAAAATATTACGTTCAGGTACATAAACCGTAACGTAATCTTTTGGAACAAAATGACGCATATTTAAATTTTAGTGTTTAAATTAATATTTCAGTTAGTTTAACTTGTGAAGTTCTATTTAAATCATTTGCTTATTTAAATAACATCAAAAGTATTTCAAATAATAAGTGAAATAATGGTTGGGTACAAAAAGTGTTGTAAGCCGTTTCCTGAGTGTAAATGTTCTAAAAGTTTAAGAAATGTTAATGATTATATTAAAATTCGTTTGCCGCGCTCGATTCATGTAACTGAAAATTCATCGATTTGTACATCATGGCATTACCGGGTGACTAATAAACGTCAACAAGTTGAAAACGAGGTATCACCGGTTAATAATTCATTAAATTCACCTGTTACTCCGCAGACATCATCGACAGTCAATGACGAGAATATTTCGAGTATGAGTGAAAGTGAGGAATGCCAAATCAAAAGTGCTCTCGTTCATGAAAAACTTAATAAGATATTACCAGACATTGGCATGTCCCCTATATATCCAAGTAAGTTGGAATCCAGGCAATACCATGAGCAGACAAAATTATTAAATTTAAGTACCACATTACCGACATCATCAACATCTTTGATATCTGGCATAGAACCTCTTTTGACTCACTCAGAGGAAAATCATTATAAGGCACGTCTTTAGGATGAATTCATGGATCAACTAAAAATCAAATTCCCACAATTGGAGAAAAATTGTAATAAAATACAGCTACTGTCTACCCTGCCGAAATCTCTAACTATACAACAAATCCAGGAAGAATTCAACACAAACCAATATATGGTACGGACAGCTAAAAATATTCAAAACAAGAATGGGTCACTGAGCCTTCCAGCACCCAAAGTTGGAAAACGGATCAGTTTTGAACTCAGGCAAGTTAAAGTTTAGAAACGTCTAATGATGTGCACATTAAAGGAGTGCTATGAGGGCTACAAGTTGAAATTTATGAAATTTAAGGATGATGAATAAAAAAAAATTGTATTTTCTAAATTTTCTCTGCTACGTCCTAAAAACTGTGTTCAACCAGGAAGCAGCGGAACGCATACAGTTTGCGTTTGTATAATACATGAAAATGCCAAATTAATTATTCATGGAACTAGGATGGAAACTGTCACCAATGGAAAAATTTCGCGATACCAGGACTGCATTTCATTAATACTATGTAAAGATCCAAGATAAACATGTTATTTTCTGCACTGCGAGAACTGCCCAGGATTGGATAATTTTCGCGAATATTTGAAAAACGCATTTTTGGACAATGATTGTCTGGATGCTGAATTATCGTTTAGTCAGTGGGGTTTAACTGACCAATGCAACTTGGAAAAATATTCAAAACGATTAGACGAATTTCTGGATTACTGTATAATTAAGCTGAAAAATTTGATTCCTTATTGCTTTATATCACTAACACAATCCGATTTCATAAGAAATAAAAAGTTAACTCTGGAGCCAACAGAGGTACTTGTTTCTTATGATTTTGCAGAAAATTATGCGTTTATAATGCAAAATGCAGCACAGGGTTTTCATTGGAACAACAAACAAGCGACTATTCATCCATTTGTAATTTACAAAACTGAAGGAGGGATATTGCAGCACTACAGCTTCATTATAATATCAGATTGTCCTCATCATGACGCTGTAGCAGTTCACTTGTTCATAGAAAAATTATTGCGGTTTTTGAAAACAAAAATTCCGGATTTATCTAAAATTTATTACGTCACAGATGGTGCACTAACACATTATGAAAATAAAAAAAATTGTATGAATATAACTAAACACAAAGAGGATTTTGGAGTTGATTGTTGTCGTTTTCCTGTTGCAACAAAAAATTCGGAGCGAAACCCAAGTGACAGCAGCTGTCATTCGTCGCTCGGTAAAATTTTTCGGAGCGATTACTAACACGATTACATTTAAATGTCATCGAAATGTCATTTAAACATCAAAATAAATATGCGGAAAAATATATTTAAAAAACAGTAAAATAATTAACAAATAATAAGTTATTCAAGAAAGAATATTTTGTTATGAAAAAATAAAATTGTTGGACACAAATGAATCATACAAGAGGACCAAAAATCTACCATTAGATTTTTGGTTTCAAAATAGGTAGAGTCATACCTAAACATATTTTGCACGAAAACGAAAAATTTTACTAGCGCAAGTTTTTAGTATGTTCAATAGAATTAAAGGACGTAAAATAAAAAAAAATAAAAAAAATTGGATGATCATTGAGAAAATTCAAAAATAAAATTTTGGCGGGAAATTTGAAAATGAAGAAATTAAAAACTTAACATTTTTATATTTGGTTAATAATCCGTATTAACTTACCTTTAAAACGAGCCCTATATCATAAATATTGGATATTTATTTTTCCTTTTATAGCCATAAACACAACATCATGTTCATCATTTTTCTCAAAATTTGACACCCTATATTTTAAGCAACAACAACAAAAAATCGCGGTCTACAAAAATTTTTTTTTTTGAAAGACTACAAATTCAAAACATAAAAATCATAAAATTAAAATATGACTTCCAAAAATTTATGATTTGACGTATTTTTCACCATTTATATTAAAAATGAAAAAAAAAATTTTTTTATTGTTATAAATCAATAAACACTTAACTAAGTCTTGTATCAGTTTGAACCTTATTGATTCTTCAGGTGAATTTTAACAAATTTTTTAAATTGATTACAACTATCAATCTGTTTTAGATCTATAGGTAATGCGGTGTACGCCTGAAGGTCTTTGTAAATCACATTATTATTTCGTAAATTAGTATTAAAGAACTCGATTTGGAAATGAGAACGACGTCGTGTTTCATATGAATGCCTTGCAGAGGTTTGTGGGAGGGATCGATTAAACTTTATAAATCCTTTTAGAATTTTAAAAATCAAAACCAGAAGGTCGCACTGTATTATATTAGTTAGTCGTAGTTGAGGAACATCGCAGAACAAATCTAATGTTGGGTAACGTGGAGGTAGATGGTACATATATTTTAGCGTACGTTTTTGCAGCACTTCTAGTTCTCCCCGTCGAAAACCAGCGCAACCTCCCCAAATTGGGTTAAGATATGTGAAATGTGGTAAAATGAAAGCATTATAGATAAGTATAAGAGAATTTCGAGGTAAAATTTGTTTCATTCGTCTTTTAATTTAATCATGTCAATATGAAGGTTCCATTTTAAATTTTTATCTATTATTAATCCAAGATACTTCAATGAGCTAACTCTTTCAACTTCTACTCCACAATAAGTGATGACGTGTTCATTAATCACAGATTCTGGTATCTTTCTATTAGTGAATATCATGAATTTGGTTTTACT
Source organism: Tipula vernalis (assembly GCA_958295665.1). NCBI lineage: Eukaryota > Metazoa > Arthropoda > Insecta > Diptera > Tipulidae > Tipula > Tipula vernalis. The sequence continues at coordinate 275,791,720 of OY282558.1, forward strand.
GTTGTTCAATAGGAGTTTATTTCTTGTGAGCCATAGATTCAATAGATTTAAATCGTGTTGCATACAGTCATAAAGGTCTTTTAATTTTGTGTTGCTGTATATGATAACTGCATCGTCAGCATATAATTGAATTTTTCCTTTCAAATCTAAGCCACAAATATCGTTAGTGTAAATATTCAAAAGAACAGGGCCAAGTAAGGATCCTTGCGGGATTCCCTTTAAAGAGTACAGAGGTTCACTCTCGGTGTGGTTGAGAACAACAACTTGAGGACGAGAGTTGAGATACGACTGGAACCCCAATGAAGAATGAAGTCTGTTAGCGTAAGGCATGCTGCTTGAGTATTTGATGCTTTTGTGAAACCATATTGCTTTGGCGCTATTATATTATTTCTTTCTAGAAAGTCGACCAGCCGCAAATAGTACTGAGATTGGTCTGTAATTAGTCGGCTCAAGTACATCGCCATTCTTGTATACTGGGATAATTCTAGAAGTTTTTAGTCTTTCTGGAAATCTTCCTTCCAAGATGGATTTATTAATCAAACGAGTAAGAGCTCTCTTCAATTTTTCTTCGAAAAACTGAAGGAACATACTTGATATCCCCTCTCGCCCCGTAGCTGCTGCTGTTTTAAGATTCCGAATACTCTGTAAAATTTCTTCTTCAGTAACATTATTTAGGTTCAGTTTAATATTCACATCATGCTCCGCAATATCCACATTGATCTCTGGCCAAAGATAATCACAAGCATGGACGAGGGGTTCAAATTCATCGCATTAGCAACTGCGACAGGTTCATCAATAACTAAGCCATTAATATTAAGCACAATTTCCTGTTTAATGTTGGAAGCTCTCTTATTTGATATTGCCATTTTTACTAAGTTCCAGAACTCCTTTGGTTTATTAATTGATGCACTTAATTTCATATGGTAAAATTCCCTTTTTGCTTTTCTGATTTTGTACGTTTTCTGATATTTATTTTTCAAATAATCACAATCCGGATATCTTACGATTAATTTAAAATAGTTTTCTCTTGTGCGAATGGCAGAGTACAACTCAGTAGTCATCCATGGTTGCTTAAACCCTGATCGCCTATTTAAAGTTTTCCCTTCAGTATGAACAATGGCCAGCTTTTCATTACCAGCAACGTAATCATCCAAGCATGTGCAGTTATGTAACTCATTCCAAAACGGACTTTTCGCAGCCAATTCATAATTAAAAATCTTTATGTTTGATATTGCGTACTATTCTCCACATGCAGCCCCAGTTTTATTTGAATTCCTCTGTGGTCCGAAAAAGATATTTCTTCCAACCTGAGACTGTTGATTAATCCAATATGGTCAGTTAGCACATAATTAATAAGAGTTGAAGTAGTTGATGAAATGCTTGTAGCATACTTTAATTCTATTTTGTTAACCACCATGAAACCAATTGTTGAAATTAAATCCAAAAATTTACTAACTGTAGCATTATTTGAGTTAAATAAATTTAGATTAAAATCCCCCACCACTATCGCTTTCTTATACTGTTCCATAATATCATCAAACACATCAAGAAAACTATCTATGTGCGAGCTAGTACTTTTATATATACATATTAGATTAATATTTTCACGGATAAGTTTTAAAACTAAATAATTGTTTTTGCCTATATCTTTGTCACACATAAGTGTGCATTGTATATTTTGTTTAACTAAAACACATATGCCACCACCGCACCCATCACGACAACTATATGAAATATCTCATAGTTCGGAAAGTTAATTAAACATACCTCATTGGAAAGCACCCAAGAATCGACCAGTACAATTATGTCAACTTCATAATCAAATAAGGCAACAAGATCCATCAGCGCGTTTACCTTCGATTTCAAACCCCTGATATTAAAATATAAAATATGCAACTGTCCCGTTTCCAAACGATCATCACGATATTGAAATCCAACCTCGTATTTCACATTATCTATTAATCCTTCTATTTGTGAGTTATCATTGTGTACGTGATCATGTATATGTTCCAGTTATTTTCCTAGTATAATACAAGGAATGTTATAATAAATGTTGTTATAATAAAGTGTTATGTATGTTCTTGTGTTGTGTTGAGCTGTGTTGTGTTATGTATTGTTGCTTTGCGTATTGTTGTGTTGTGTATAAGAGTAATGAATTTAAGTGTAGATAAGTTAAAAGTGACAAATTTTAAATTGAAAATTAATAAAAAAAAAAAAAAAAAAAAAAAAAAACCGAAAATAAATAATTAGTTCACACCAACAAGGAAACTGACACAAGACTATAAGTTGTTCCAGTGTTTTAGTTTTTCTAAATCAGTAAAATTTTTTATACGAATTATTCCTGATTGTGGTGTTTTGCAAAGTAAAATCCTGTTGTTTGTGGTCCACAAGAACTGAAATTCGTTCGCAGCTTTGAACGCGAACAGCACGAAATAATTTAGTTGTCTTACGGTGAGATGATCTCGTAGAAAAATTGGATTTACTGTATCAGTGCTATATCCAATTTGGTGCGAGAATAGGTTTTTGAATGCTTTCTTGCTTCCCAGTATTTCTTGTTTGGCTCTATTGGATATGAGCTTTACAAGAATAAAATTTTGCGGTAGATTTTATGTTTTGTTGTTGAGTTCCGGCTGCAGCAAAACTTTTCCAATATATTGGGCACTGTTAATGTCTTCAGCGGTCACGTTTGATTTTAATACTTTTAAAACATTTAGTGTGACGGTAAGTGGATTCTGTGTTCTATTTGGTATTCCAGAAATGACTAAAAATTTTCTTGTAGATATACGACCTCTTCTTCAAGCCTAGATACAGTGTCACGCAGCTTTGCGTTAGTCTCTTGTGTAGATTGCAATTCCAGCTTCAAATTTGCGTTTTCTTCAACCAAGCCCGTAATTTTATTCCGCAGTTCAGATAGTTGATTGAGAAGGGATGTTTTCATGTCAATCATCACTCTTCGAGACGTTTAAAACCATCCACCTCGATAATTGGTTTTGGTGATGAATTCGTTGTTAACGTTGGTGAATTATTTATTTCAGTTGGGTGTGCAGGACACGTTGTGAACATTGCTGCTGATTTAATGAGTGACATTAAAGGTCAACAAAATTTATGGTTATTTTTATATTTACACTGCACGAGTAAATAATCTCTAGATGTACAATATTGTCGTATCCTTGGAAGCCTAGTTGCTCAAAATTATTAAGAACGTTTTAATGGCGAAACGTCTGAAATGTGGCTACAATCTGACCGCAATATTCCATTTCACCGTAAAATCTATCGATGGTGATAAAAACACATTTATGCAGGTCAGACAAGCACAGATTAATCTGTGGCGAACTAAGTGTATACCAATTCTTGTAAGATCTGATTTAATTAGATTAATTGAAAATGGATGCTGTAACGAAAACAAATTTAAATTTGAAATGCAGCATTTTTATTTAAATTGTTATAAATACTTGGAAGGTTAAACCTCACAGTTCATTAGCATAAACTGTTTTTCATGGATGACTTTAAAAGATGAAGTCACTTGGGAAAACGTGGAGCAGTTATTTAAATATGTATGTTACCGTTCAATTTTCAATACGCAAAATTCAAAATAGTGAGTGATTCGACGAAACATTTATTTGCAAAAAGTACGTAACTCTTGACAACGAAATTACAATTGATAAGAGATGGGTCGAAATATATCAACATTTTAAAATTAGAAGTAGCTATTCCATTTTCCAATTTAAAAGCATTAGTAGAATTTGGGCTGTGTCTTCCAGGAACAAATGCTTCCACCGAGCGTATATTTCCCTCAGTTAATAATTTATGGACTGCTGAAAAACCCAAATTCAGATAGGAACTGTTAAAGTCAAGTTATTAGTTAGAGGGAGCCAAATGCTACTTTCACAAATTACTACTCAGTTTAATTAACCTGAATGAATTTTGGTTTAAAATTTTTATTGGTGGCCAAACGACTAATGAACTTGTCTATTTATTTTTGTGATATTTTTAAATTTTCCAATTTAGAGATAATTTTAATATTTTTAATTACTTCGGTCTCAAAAGACCGAAGTATTGAAATCCTGACAAAAATGACGAAAAATTTGGTTCTTCCAAAACCCTTTTTCTCGACGTTTTAAAAGCCCCTGAGTCTGAAAAAGCAAAAAAAAAAATGTCGGTCCATCTGTCTGGATGTCTGTATATCTGTGCCCATGCTATCTCGAGAACGGCTTGTCCGATTTGGAATTAAGTTCGCGCGCGTTTGGAAACTGTAAGTCAAGAGGGTGAGGTACCAGCCATACGAATTGAACCAAAACACCTGGTTATATAAAAATATTTACGAATTTTTTAAATATACATATATGTCGGTTTGATTATTGAATTGGGCATTGAATTTGGGGTTAATTTGAAGGTTAAGTTAGGGGTCAGTTTGCGGGTTGAGTTGAAGTTGAGTTGGGGCAGGATAGGATATAGTGAGCAGTTAAGTTGGGTTCCGTTTGCGAGTTGAATTAGGGTTGAGTTTGGATTAGATTAGGGTAAAATGAGCCGTTGAGCAATCTACATACATATATACAGGGTATACTATATATACAGGGAACCGCATTACAAAGGAAATCGACGAGACCAAAAAAGTTGTCCGTTGTAGTTAGATGTCGCTTAAACTGAGGATTTGTGATTTTTTTTATAAAAATTTTATTGGAATTCTATATTTCATCGGATTTTGATGAAATCCAGCGTTTCTAATGGAAATGGGAATCTCAAGAAAAATGGGAAATGGGATTCTAAAATGAATTATGGATAAAGTTCTGGAATAGGGCCAATGAGGACGGAACTTGGCTATTTCTTAACCCATTATGATGAAATTTGATGTGGGTGATGGAAATGGGATTCTAAAATGATTTTTAGAGTTCTGGAAATGGCCACGTAGAGTGGAACTTGGCTGTTTCTTAACCGATTATGATAAAATTAAACATATGCGTTGGAAATTCTAAAATGATTTTTGGACAAAGCTCTGGAGTTTGGCCAGGTAAGATGGAACTTACCTATTCCTTTCCGATTATCATGAACTTTGACATGTGCGTTGTAAATGACATTCTAAAATGATTTTTAGTTATAGTTCTGGAATATGGTCAATGGTGTGATGGTTTGTTTATAAGAATTGTCTGATGGTGATAATGATGATGGTGGTATGATAATGATGATGGTATTATGGTATGATTGTACGGGATTGTTTTGGGAGTTGAATTAACCAAGACCGAAGTTCTGGCTACCTCATGTTGTTTCAGCTCTTTATATTTTATATATTAATTTTTGTTTATAATAATTTTAGTTTTATATTTTACTATATGTAGTTATCACTGATTCCATGTTAGCAAGGGGTTCAATCTAACGAGTTTTGCAAAGAGTTCCTTCCGCAAGTGTGTTCGTATTCTTCTAAATGTGTGTATAAAAAATTATAATAACTGTGGATAATTTCTCAAATCGCAGAGCTACCGAGCAAACGGCGCAGTGGTTAAAGCTGCGGCGTTTGGATCGGGAGGTACCGGGTTCGAATCCCGATAGGGGCGGGATGCAAAAGGGATTTTTCATCATCCGATTACGATCGGTGATGACGATGAACACAACTATGACCCCCTGTTGAGAGTGCAGAATCCATGGGCCGACCCACCTTTCATGTCAGCACTATAGGTTGGCATGAAGCAATGCAATGTGCAGGTGGTTTATACAAAGCGGGTCTATAGCCGTACGTCCTCGATTTGGCTACTACTGCGTAAAGTAGGACGGTAAAATTAACTGCGAAAGAGTTGGGAGTGCCTTGAGCCCCAGAAAAAGATTGCATAGATTTAAAAAAAAAAAAAAAAAAATCGCAGAGCTATTATTTAGAAGCATCCTTTTCAAAGAAAAAACCCATAGTTAAAAACATCACTTTCGACACATTCGTAGAAAAATTGTTTATTAATGAATTTACTAAATCTATAGATTTAACTTTTTGCCAAGTGACGTTTTTATGTACACACAGATAGTATCTTATTCAATAAAATAAATGATAAACATTTTATCGTACATCCATTTATCAAAAATAAACATAAAAGCTTTCATTTTAAAAATTAATCGCTTCACATAATTTCAGCAGAAAGCAAATGGTAATTTGATATAATTTCCCTTTTAATCGAAACACTATACAGAAAGTAATAAATTGATTTACATATACGTATATCAATCGTTTTATATGTTACCTAAAATTTTTGAAATTATGTACATATTAATAAATTGTATAATATGTTACAAAATTTGATATGTATTTTTGTAAAAAAAATGAGAGAAGCGTATACTGCTGCCTACAAATTAGTCTAGTGTGTTTTCATGTACAATTTGCTGTCAAAGATCAAACCTATTAAAGTAAATAATATCGAAATATGTAATACTATAAATTGTATTCAAAATTATACCAAATTATATTGTGTAATCTTCATCAGACTATCTACCTGCATATTGCATATTACTCGTATTATACGGTTCATCACATGGCCTTACACAAATATTATCATCATTTACCCAAATTATATACTCATACTTTATTAAAGTTAAAGCTGTACAAAATTTGACTTGGTCGACAATCGCTTAATTCTGTAATAGACTATTAAAATAAAACTTATACATATTTAAAAAACATGTAAACAAAATTATTATAGGAAAGTCATTAAATGCCTATTAAAATCCCAAACAGTTTAGAAAGATTAACTTTTAAAAACATATCGCGTGCGTTTAGTAATTTTATTAAATTATTATCATTTTGTATGTTTTCTATTGTATGGTATGAGAAAGACGAACTAGCTACATATATGTACAATAAAAACAAATTATAATTTAAAATAAATTAATGGTTAAAGATTATTAAGAATAAATTTGGTATGAGTTATTTCATATAAACAGTGAACATTTTGTTGTATACAATGGTTGTTGTTATTATAAAAATTGGATTTAATTCATAAAACTATAATTAAATTATTTATAGCTAACTATCTTTTTTAATGGCATTAAAAAAACATTTTAAACACGTAATTAGAAATATATTTCGAAATTTTGTAGAATGCATCCTTTTTATTAAACGTAAGAAAATATTTTTATTTTTTTTGAATCTTTTGACTGAAAAGGATTATGTCATATAATCTCATCATGTAATAGAATTATCTCGTAGTTTTGATTTTTTGTAAAAAAATTTTAATTGCATTTAAATAATCCTTCTTTTTAGATAATGGAAGATAGGGACCTATTTCCAAAAAGGTCCTGTTTTTGTACCAAATTTTCTTTTGAAATGGATTAAAAATATATGATGTATGATTTTTTAGAAAAATCTGCATTTAATTTTTAAAGACAAGGCATTGAAAATTGTTTTGTGACAATAATTTACTGCAATAGTTTAAAATATTTGGGAGATATCCATCCAATGTCATTTAAATTATTCTTGAATTTGAATTTACTGCTCTTAATCATCTGAGGGTTTTTTCTGGGATACAAACTCGCTGGAATACCATTACTCAGAATGAAGAATTACCTGGTTAATCCTTCGTAAAATTTTGTTGTCTCTATTTATTCATCAAAACAAAATAATTTTTAGTAATACATACCAACATTGCTGAGACTTCAGCAATTGTATAGCATTTTTCAGCAATTGTAAAATCACTAATGAGATCTGTGCTTGAGGCTTTTGAACTGACAATAGGACATTGATCATATTCGATCGTAAGTCCTCTTTACTTTCAAAGGAGAAGGGTGGAATAACAGTATATTTTACAAACTACTCACGGAATCAAGCAACTACTCTTCTCTAGATGCATATAAACAAACAAACAAGTTTGTTCATCTTATCGTAACTTTCTCCTAAAATCCATATAAAATGTTTTGTTAATTTCTTATACAATATTATGAATACTATGAAGCTTGTGGTTCGCAGATAAAGAATATCTGGAGACTAAAAAATTTTGGCGCGACAAATTTCAGACTTTTTAGCAAAAAAACACAACTGGAGTAAGGTATCGGTACCTTCTCTACTACCACAAGAACCACTAAACCAGTTTTGGGGGTAAATACATTTTCTTTCGACTTCCATCCAGCTTCATATGATGTCGGACGTTGTTAGTTTATTTAATAGTGGCTTGCATACATTAAAATAAATAAATAGACCGATGTGAAGCTGGCACGAAAAGTTAGCACGAAAAATTAAAATATGTACGTATGGCAATACTTTTGATCTAACCAAAGACTTAAACCAACTAAATCATTAATTTAATTGTAACGTAATGAGCCGTAATTTTTTTTCTTATTATTAATAATCTATTGTAATGATAATTAAATAATAAGAAAAAAATTAAGGTAAGTTAATAGTTATTATAACAAAAAAAAAACTATTTACCTTATCAAGACAGAATGTTAAATAAAAATATATGTTCTAAAACCATAGCACTAAAACGGTTTGAGTATTAGATAGAGTTAGCACGAATATTTCTATTTGAAAGACCATAAGCAAAAAAATTTTTTTTGCAGAAAGAAGAATACAAAAATTTTTCTAATGTAAATAAAATTTTGTAAAATTATCGACCAAATTCGACCAGTTTAGAAAAGAATTCGGAGTTTTCAAAAGATTAGGAAGGGAGCTCAAACGATCCATTTTGATTGCAATTTAAAGTGGCATCCTTACGTTAAAATTTCAGACAATTCTTATGGGTCAGACGGGAGTACTAATGCTTCGTGATGGACCCTTCCTAACATTTGTCTGGAATGATTTTGATTTTATTTTAAAGTGACATCCTTACTGAACGTCTAGTTAAAATTACAGTCAATTCTTATGGGTCAGACGGGAGAACTAATGCTTCGTGCTGAACCCTTCCTAACATTTGCGGGAATGATTTTGATTTTATTTTAAAGTGACATCCTTACTGAACGTCTAGTTAAAATTGAAGACAATTCTTATGGGTCAGACGGGAGTACTAATGCTTGGTGCTGGACCCTTCCTAACATTTGTCTGGATTGATTTTGATTTTATTTTAAAGTGAGTCGCAAATAATCTTGATGATATCATTTTTGATAAAACAATTGCTACTGAAGGACCACAGCAATGTTATAATTTATCAAATCTGGAGAGTGACAGTGAAAATGATGATTTTCAAATAAAAAAGCCACACATTGCTTCTAATAATTTAAAATTAAAAATTAGCAAATTTTTTGCCTCCGGAAAATATGTCAATTCTAATACTTCATTCAAAATATCACCTGACGAATGGCGAGAGATTTATGATTTAAATACTGCAAAATTAAATAAATTTAAATATCCTACTGTGATTTCGAGCTATGCTACGATACTGACAGGTTGTCAAATTAATATTAAAGCAGTAGATTATAGTAAGAAGCACATAATTATTCGGGCTTATTGTAGCCACAAATCCATTGACGGTAATCAGCGATGTCGCACTTACGAATTCGTTTGTAGAGACATTGATAGTAGTGAGTTTGAAGTTTACCAAAGTACGTCTGAAATAATTCATCCTTATAAAAAAACATGTCATGTTTCCAGATATGCCAGAGAAATTTATAAGAATATTTTAGACAAAGAAACAGTCGAGTCCGCTGGGGAGCTATTTGTTCAAAATGAAGATACACATTTTGTTACTAAGCATAATACACAATTAGTTACTAAGTCTCAAGACGTATTGAGAAAAATTCGTTCTGAAATAATTTCATCAAAAGACAATGCCCAAAATGATTTAGACGATTTGAAACTGGAAATACAACTCCAGATGAACCGTGAAGACCAATATGTTCGAAAAGTAGGAGTTGTACCTTTTTCAGTTATGACATACAGTAGATTACAAAATGAGGTTTTAAAAATTATGCTCGATAAAATAACTGATTCCAATGAATTTATAGCTTACTTAGATGGAACTGGAGGTGTGGTTAGATCACCATACAAAAATTGTGCTTCAGTCTATTATTACGCTCTTATTATTCCAACATACGCCTACGTAACTGATCCTTCTGTACCATTCCCTATAACCGATTTTATTTCATCCAGTCATAATATTGACGCTATTGGGGGATGGCTTAGGTCTTACAAAATATTTACGGAAACTACTTTAAAAAAATGGCCGATTTTTAACGCAGTTGTGATTGATTTCAGCTTTGCAGAATTTAATTCTATTTTAGATTCATTTAATCATCAAAATATTGTCGAATACCTCAACATGACATATGAATTTTTAAATGGTAATAGCAAAGAGGCGTTTAAAAATAAAATAAAAGTTTATTTGTGTTGCTCTCATCTCATGAAAAACATGACCAGCGATATTGATCAGAATTTTGCAAAAACTTCAAAAAAAAATAAATATTTAAAAGAAATATTTTCTAGTTTCTATATTTGCAGTGATTTAAATGTGCTAAAAAGTATATGGACAAATTTGTGTATTTTAATGAAAAACAAATACGTAAATAAAGAAACTACAGAAGCTTTTCAAAGCATTTGTAGTTTAATTTTGACCTCACCGAAGAATTTTGAAAGCAACAGTGTTGTTGAAAAAGAAACAGACTGCCACAAATCAAAGACTTTTGAATTAAATTCATCGATTTATACACAAAGCCCTTATTACAGGGATTTTAAAGAAATTAGCGACACATGTTATGTTGATATAAACTACAAAGGCGGCTTAAATTATTTTTACAATCCAGGATTTTTAAACATATTTCTTAAAAAATATATAACATATCTGCCATTATGGAGCAGTCTTTTACATCCTGGAAAACGACATAGCAACTCACATATTGAAAACTATTTTGCAATAATTAAAAGAAGATGTCGGAACTGCCCACTTATTAAAAAAATACCTACTAAGGCTCTTCGTTTTATAAAAGAAATCCAGAATCGAAATTCTTCAATCCTAAGACAACTAGTTGCTGAAATACCTAAAAAATCGCTGAAACGACATTACCAAACCAAGCATGAAGAGTCATCAAATCCTGAAAATTTATCTCTAATCGAATCTAAAAAGTCAATAGAAACTTGGAAAAAGAAGATTTCACTAGACATAGAAAAACCTCAGCCTAATTTCTGTTTTAAAAAAATAAGAGAGCTTTCCCAAACCGGCGGTAAAATTTCTGAAAACAATTCAGTTTCAATTTTGGGATTACAATTATATCCGTTAGATAAGACACCATCAAGGAAGACTACACAACTATGTAGTAGAAATTTATCCTCCGAATGGTCTAAAATTAGTACTTGGCTTTTACTTGAAAACGGAAGCCTCACAAATGGGTATTATAAAAATACGTGCGCCTTTGATTCTTTCGTCCAATGTTTAATTAACGCGATTGAAATTCATAATATGAAACAAATTCCTTTAAAAAATTTATTACTTGCCATGTCTGAGCGGGATACGACTGAAGCTTATAATTTACGAAATGAGTTATTAGTTGAAATATTTAAACATGTGAATTTCTGTGATTGCAATATAACAAAAATATCAGATTTTTTTATGAAGCAAACTCCTAGTGCAATAATTAAATACAATTGTGAAGTGTGTCTCGAAGTAAATCTATAGAAGAGAGACCATACAGAACCTACCATATAAAAGTTAGGTTTCCAAAATATAGAGAAACTTTTCTCAAGTATTCATTCTAAGAAATGTAACAAGTGTGAAACATATATGAATATCATCTCAATCGATCCCAAAGAAGTTATTGCTCTACCGACCGAATTTATTAACAAACAATTGCCCGTATCAATTAATAATATACAAGAATTGATAACTTATCAAAACATCGAATATGAAGTAAACTCAATTGTTAGCTATATACCGTCAAGAGATCAACCCCATTACGTAGCATACTGTAAAAAGGATTCAAAATGGACCAAGTACGATGACTTAAAATCGCAAGTACAACACATTAATAAATCAATGTTAGAGAAGGTAGTTCCTCATTTAATAATATTCAAAAAGCGAAATGTATAAAACTTTAAAATTCAAATCCACAACCAATTGATATATTCATATGACATAAATGTATTGTGTATATGTATAATATCTTAATTATAATAATCATCAATCAAATTGTATCCCTTTTAATTTATCTGTACTATAAAACCAAATAATTAATAATGGCCAATATAATATATGCAATAAAACTCGGAAGTCAGAAAGAAACATAGACGAAGCTCAGCCATTCTCGTTGAATTTATCAATACGATAAATTCAATTGAAGAACAACGTCCAACATTCACCAGCAACACCATGGGAAACATTGATGAAGCACAGTCATTCTCGTTGAATTTATCAATACGATAAATCCAATTGATGAACCACGGCCAACATTCACCAGCAACAACCAGCGAAACGATAATGAACCTCAACCATTCTCGTTGAATTTATCAATACGATAAATTCAATTAACGAACCACGGCCAACATTCACCAACAACGACACGCGAAACGTTGATGAAGCTCAGCCATTCTCGTTGAATTTATCATTACGATAAATTCAATTGATGAACAACGTCCAACATTCACCAGCAACACCATGGCAAACATTGATGGAGCACAGTCATTATCGTTGAATTAATCAATACGATAAATCCAATTGATGAAGCTCAGACATTCTCGTTGATTTTATCAATACAAAAAATCCAATTGATGAACCACGGCCAACATTCACAAACAACGACACGCGAAATGTTGATGAACCTCAACCATTCTCGTTGAATTTATCAATACAATAAATTCAATTAATAAACCACGGTCAACATACACTCAATACTCCTCTCTGATTCATAAGAATTGTCTTCAATTTTAACTAGACGTTCAGTAAGGATGTCACTTTAAAATAAAATCAAAATCATTCCAGACAAATGTTAGGAAGGGTCCAGCACTAAGCATTAGTTCTCTGGTCTGACCCATAAGAATCGACTGTAATTTTAACTAGACGTTCAGTAAGGATGTCACTTTAAAATAAAATCAAAATCAATCCAGACAAATGTTAGGAAGGGTCCATCACGAAGCATTAGTTCTCCCGTCTGACCCATAAGAATTGTCTGAAATTTTAACTAGAAGTTCAGTAAGGATGTCACTTTAAAATAAAATCAAAATCATTCCAGACAAATGTTAGGAAGGGTCCATCACGAAGCATTAGTTCTCCCGTCTGACCCATAAGAATTGTCTGAATTTTTAACTAGAAGTTCAGTAAGGATGTCACTTTAAAATAAAATCAAAATCATTCCAGACAAATGTTAGGAAGGGTCCAGCACCAAGCATTAGTACTCCCGTCTGACCCATAAGAATTGTCTGAAATTTTAACTAGAAGTTCAGTAAGGATGTCACTTTAAAATAAAATCAAAATCAATCCAGACAAATGTTAGGAAGGGTCCAGCACCAAGCATTAGTTCTTCCGTGACCCATAAGAATTGTCTGTAATTTTAACTAGAAGTTCAGTAAGGATGTCACTTTAAAATAAAATCAAAATCATTCCAGACAAATGTTAGGAAGGGTCCAGCACGAAGCATTAGTACTCCCGTCTGTCCCATAAGAATTGTCTGAAATTTTAACTAGAAGTTCAGTAAGGATGTCACTTTAAAATAAAATCAAAATCATTCCAGACAAATGTTAGGAAGGGTCCAGCACCAAGCATTAGTACTCCCGTCTGACCCATAAGAATTGTCTGAAATTTTAACTAGACGTTCAGTAAGGATGTCACTTTAAAATAAAATCAAAATCAATCCAGACAAATGTTAGGAAGGGTCCAGCACGAAGCATTAGTACTCCCGTCTGACCCATAAGAATTGTCTGAAATTTTAACTAGAAGTTCAGTAAGGATGTCACTTTAAAATAAAATCAAAATCATTCCAGACAAATGTTAGGAAGGGTCCAGCACCAAGCATTAGTTCTCCCGTCTGACCCATAAGAATTGTCTGAAATTTTAACTAGAAGTTCAGTAAGGATGTCACTTTAAAATAAAATCAAAATCATTCCAGACAAATGTTAGGAAGGGTCCAGCACCAAGCATTAGTACTCCTGTCTGACCCATAAGAATTGTCTTCAATTTTAACTAGACGTTCAGTAAGGATGTCACTTTAAAATAAAATCATCAATTATAATTACAATAGATAATTAATAATAAGAAAAAAATTACGGCTCATTAAATTCGTACATATTTTAATTTTTCGTGCTAACTTTTCGTGCCAGCTTCACATCGGTATATTTTCATTGTTTTCCGTGCTAACTTTTTAGTACATACATATGTGTATTTGATATATTTGTACTAAAATGAAATGAAACCCTATGTTTGAACCATTCTACTAAATAGTATTGCCAGTGCGTTTTTCGTGCTAACTTTTCGTGCTAACTTCACAGACATATAAATAGCTCAAGTTTTATTTAGGATTTGAACTTTTATTTAATGTACATCTATATAAATATAAACGGTATATGTAGAAAAGTTATTGTTTGTATTTATTTGTGATTGTTATACAAGTCCGCACGCGTTGACAGATTTGAAACATACTGCACACAATTATTGTTTAAGACTTTAAGACCGTTACTGTCAATATCTCACGTCTCAACCCCTTTCTTGTGGGGTGATAGGCAGGTTCAAAGTTACCATGGAGGAATTTCAAAAAATTCACCGATTGAGCTGATTTTTGGATATTTAGTGCAAAATTAAAAATAAATCGAGATGTGTATCATTTTTTTTTTAACGATAATGGTGGTGATGATGGTGATGAAGATGTTCATGGTGATGATGAAAATTAAAATGGAGATGAGGATGGTGATGATGATGGTGATGGTAATTGTTGTTATGTTTTTGAAATCCATGCGGCCTGTGCGTTTAACGCACAAAGTGTAAATATTTTAATGTGGCAACCCAATTTTTCAAACTGAGCAAAAGAGTGGTTTCTGTCTAATGGAGTGGGGGGAAACGCGAAGTATAAAACGGACAAATTTCGGCTGCTCGGGGTCAGTATTTTTATATCTATTTTTGAGTAATCGCTTAGTTAGTAATTTTGAGTTAATTAAGATACAACTTATGTCGGTCGGATTTTTAAGTCGCAATATTTAGTCGGTTAGTCCGTAATAGTAAGTGAGTCGGTAAATTATGACAGAACGTTTTTTGTGGTTTTTTGGATTTGTTTGTTCTGTTGATGAAGAGAACAAAAATAATTGAACAGTTCATTAAATTAAAACAAAATCTTGAGTGAATTAAAAATAGATTGTTGGCCAGAATTTAGTCATAAAAGAAAAAAGAAAACAAAATCACGTTAAGATTATCTGGTTTTATTTTTGGAATTCGTGAAAATGAACATCCTTGAATAACGGGATTAACAATAATTGTAAAAATATTATATAATAAACCATAATATGGTAATAAGTCTATTTAAATTATAAGAAAAATAAAATTCATCTAATTCATGTGACTATAATTATAAAACTTATAATAATTATTACTTTAATTATAATATATTTCTGTGCGAATGTTGGACAATAAAATAAAATTATGACGAACAAAGCCATAAAGAAAAAAAAATTTCGTAGTGTTGTGAACATTTATGAATGAATGACTAAAATAATCAATCAAGAAAAAAAACAAAATAAAATTGATTTTGATGGTCAATGAAAATAGACTATTAGCACTGGAACTAACAACCGGTCAAAATGACCGGTTCTACCTTTATTTAATTCAATTTTTTTAATTATGATGTTAACATTTTTTTTTTGAAGTTTATGATGAATTTTAACATAATTACTTTGTTGTCAAATTAAAAGTCGTTACAGATTCCCACAAATGTATTAACATAATAATTAAAAAAATTGAATTCAATAAATTTATAACCGGTCATTTTGACCGGTCGGTAGTTCTAGTGTTAGTGCGTTGCAAATGTTAAATAAAATCTGATGGTATAGAGTGTAGTGCTTAAGTGGCGAAAGAAAAACAAAACTAAAAACCGAAAGGTTACTTAAACTTGTAGTGAAAATAGCATTAAAACAAAATAAGTGTTATTCTTTCATTCGAAATTTCTAGAAAGGCAAATTGAAAATACTGGTGATAAACTTTACGGTTAAAGCACTAAACTATTAATGCACTATGTTTGAAGTGGAAGTGTATATAAACAATAGGAAAGAACGAAAACCCTACGTTAATTCGAAACATATACACAATAACAGTGCGTGTTTTTAGTACGTTACATCACCCGTTGCACCCTGCGTACTGCAACACGGTTCAACGTTACCATCTCTAACTAAAACTACAAGTATTTATGTATTTTTGTTACTTTAAAACATTTAATATTCGCCACATTTATTTTTTTGGCTTTGTTCATTATCATAATTTTAAAGTTAGAAATATTATATATATTTCATTTTACCTTCAGTTTTATTAATTAAGCGTTTGAATTTACCTAGAATAAGGTTAGGTTAGTTAGGGCTTAGGATTTTGCTTTGCGTATTATCTAGCGAAATAATTATAAATGGATGTTTATTTTTACTATTTTTTTGGAAATAATTATACTATTGGAAATAATTTGAAATGTATGGATTTTTTTCTCTTTATTTCCGCTTTGAGATTTAATTTGAAGATGATGTAATTACGACGCTGTGTCTTAGAAATGTGAGGTTAGTATAGCTTGTGGTTTCTGTTTGATGAGTATTCTCCTTCTGCTTTAACACTTTAACCATTTTATGGGCTGAGTATAATTTTTTTTTGGTATTCCTGTCTGCACCATCCTTTTATTTCTTTTACCTTTTATGCAGTCCAACCAGATTTACGCATCCTCCACGACCACCCACCCCAGCCCTGAGCTTTAGTCGTGCTTAAATGACCGCTGTGGAGGCTTGGCGCAAATAAAGACAAATTCAGTTACGGCAGATATGCTGAGGAGCAATGAGTTGAACCTTGATATCCCACATAATCTGGCCCCACCGTAACATTGTCATTGCGGTGTTAATGGTGATAATGTACGATTGTTTGATTGTTATGATGGTATGATGGTATGATTGAATGATTGTTTGGTATTATAGTAGGTATGATGGTACGATGTTACGATGGTATGATGCTTTAATGGGTATTAGTGTGATGATATAATTTACAATGTTATGATAGAATGTTGGTATAACGATAGTATGATGTTATGATGGTATGATTGTGTCATGGAACAATTGTATGATAGTTTGATGTTATGACGATATGTTATGGTGGTATGATGGTGATACGAAGGGTGTTGATCGACTACGTGATAGATTGTTCCAAATGTATTTGGACATCCACAAGTTCGTCGGAGGCGATTAATAGATTCCTTGCCTAGAAGGCTAGCCACAGTTATAGAAGATGAAGGATTTTGGACGAAATATTAATTCTTATAAATCTTTGTTCAAATTTGGTAAAAAATAATTTGGGCGGAATTTTTATAAATTTTTTTGATTAAATTAAATACATGTTGATAATTAAAATACGACGAACTGCCATGATTTCGAAAAACTGAGTGCCGTAATGTTGGAAACAGACGTGCAGGATTCTGCAAGAATAGAAAACACTAGTTTATATGAAATAAAATAAATGAATTCTGCTTGCCACGTAGAATTCTATAAGTTATCTCTATTTCTAATTTTGCTGCGAATTAGTATGCTACATTACGTAAAAGAACAGAAATCTATTACAATTTGCATACTTTGCCTTTTCTCCAATCAAGCTCTTTAATTTGTTGACAGAAAATAAGTTTTGTGTGACAGACAAGTGGCAAAATGGAGGATAAAAATTTTTTAATGTGTGACAAAATAAGGCATCATTCATTTAAAAAAATTGTACATTATAATTAAATATGTATCAAATAAGATAGATCTGCTTGCATCACTGCCGGCAGAAATTCTGTCCATCTGTTTCCAGCATAACTCATTTTATGTTAACGACCATACACATTATTTTGATTCTGAAATATTACGTACCATTTTGTTAATAATTTAAATATATTTGTATTCTTATATAGATATATTAAAGCACACAATTGCTATGTCCATATTTTGAATGTCCACAAGAATATCCCTAAATTAGCAAATATTTAGAATTTTCACTCAATGTTTTCGAATATAGTGTTCTAAAAGATTAAATCACCAAATAACAGAACCATAAGTGAGAAAGAATATCTTTCTTAGCTTAATTTTGAATTTTCCATAAATTGTAAAAAGAGACATAGCACTTGTACATATGCTTTAAGGTACCATATAACATTGTATTTTAATTTCTGCTCGAATCTTATTATTGCATTAAAACTATTTTTATTATAATTTTCAACTATAAACAAATTTCGCGCCACTGTTTCAGGTAACATCTGAACATCGATTTTGGTCGCAAATCGCGGATTGATTTGAGAATTACAAATGTAGAGCAAAAGACTCTTCCCGGGTGTTGAGTATGTAACGTTTTTTTCACTGCCGCTAGAAAAACTTAGATAAGTCTATAAAATGAGGAAATATACATATTCAACCTTCATTATTCGAAAAAGATAAATGACATAAATAACATAAATCCGAAAAAATACATCGTGTTCGGACGCAAATAATTTATTTTATGTGTAACAGGCTCAGCGCGGAAAGTGATCTGATATGAAAAGAATTATTGTGTCCTTCCTTGCTAAGAATTAAATGTTTTTTTTTTAATTTCCAATACTGCTGATCTTTTTTCAGCTACGATTTGAGTATCGTTAAACTTTTGAATAATACGGTGAAATTCAGGATCAACCAAAACATTACATACATTTAAATATATATATACATAATTTATTTATTTGGTACACAATTATTCGGTTTCGAAGTGTGTTTAATTGCTGAATCAGCAAATGAGTTTCTTAAATATTTTATAACTCATAAAAAATAAACAAATGTGTATGCGAAAAAGAATCAATTATAATTAAAATCAAATTTATAATTATACTTTATTATAAAAATAAAAATAATAAACAATTTTATTTAACTTTATAGGTATACATTTTATTTTCAAATTTTGCACAACTCAACAAGGGGAAAAGTGGTAATTTAACGTTTACGAAATAAATTTTTTTAATAAAGCTTTTATTTCATTTTAACATTATTTTTTATTGTTTTTATTTATTAAATATACTTTGGCTAACTTGTATACTATAGGTACATACCTTCAACGTAACATAATATATAAGTTTTCAAATAATTATGGGTGTCCGTCGAACAGAATAATCATTTACAGATAATTTACAAGTTATGAAAATATCGTAAATTATTTTTATAAATGTGTATATAATTTTTGTTTTTGTTTTAAGTCAGAAACAAAGTTTTTTGCTTTTAAATAAGAAATAAAAATTATAAATAAGTGAGTGTAAATTAGATGAATAAAGCAAAAAAAAAAAAAAAAAAAAAATATTGATATAAAATAATAATAATAAAATAAAAAGTTTGAAATATAATTTAAATATATATAGCTGTAATCACAAAATAGATAATTATATGCTACAGTTGTAGTTTGTTGTTGTGGCTTTGCTTGTTTTAAAAATAAAAACCCATCAATTATGCCATTTGATCAAATGAAGCTTTATTATTATCTTCTATTAAGTAAAATTTATAATAGAATGCAGGAAATGTGTTATATTCCGTTTTATATTAAGAAATTATTAAATTTTCACCTTCTGTTGGGAAACAAAATTTGGTCGTTTGACCTTTTTAGATAAAACAGAATTACAAAACAAAAATGCACAATATAAAATTAAACCTTGTTAAAAAGTAATTTATACCTTCGTTTTTTTTGGTGAAATGAAAAGAAGTTTTATAAATTTAATAATAAATTGTTAAATAAGTAATCCGTTACTCGCTTATTTGAACTTTACAATATTCACTGAAGTACATGAATTTTGTCTAAAAGTCAGATCTCTTGAGAGGGGGAAATTAAAATAACAAAAGTTTTATCGCTTCAGAATCTAGGCCAAAGTTTTTGATTCAAATTTAATTTATTACTTTTGTAAAAATTTAATTTGTAATGATAAGCTCCGTGTTCACTTTGTTTGTAGCTCTTATTTGTCTCGGATCTTAGCTCGAACTGTTTTCGCCTTGCTATGACAGCTAACATTGCTCGCATTGTCCATAAATATTTTTCTGTATTTTATTGTTAACTCGTAGGTTGCTTAGCAAAGCTATGTTCTCTCCCTTGTCTTAGGTGAAATGCGCAACGGACCTAAACCTTTTTTAGAGCTGTAAAATGCTTAGTTTTGGTGTCGATAATAACTAAATGCTCAAAAAAGTTTAGCAACTTTATTATATTTACTATTGATGATTTTTAATTCTTTTAAATCTGTAGAATTTTTTGTAAATTGCTTATATAAAATACTAAAAAAATGGTATGTATTCACAAACTGTACGGTTTTCTAAAGTGGCAAAATGAATACGTTACTCAAAAGTTTTGTTAAAAAGTAGTAAGCTAATTTTATATACACTGTATCAAAAAATTGGCCGTACTGCACTCGGTTGAGAAAACATTGATAAAAAAACAATTACAAATCAAACAAAAAATTCAGTTTTAATTTTTTTAAAATTCAAATTACATTTAAGAACCTAAAAATAATAATAGTCATGATATAAATTAAGTTACTTTCGTATTTGATATAATTTACTATTTAAACCGCCTTAAACGACCTCAAATAATTGTGCGTACACACAAAGAAGTTGAAGGAATTTGGTAAAAAAGTTAGGTTTAATATTTCGTGTTGTAACCTATTCATAAAATGACCCTTTTTAACCTTCTTTTCATTGAGAAAGCCAACTTCCGAGTTATTTCGTGGGGAATTTTTGGCCCATTCCTCCACAATGACCCGTTTTAATTGTTCCTTGCCGGTAATTTGTTGTTCACCGATTTTTCGCTCCAAATAATGGCATAAGTTATCAATGGGGTTGAGATCTGATGGCTGGGGAGGATGAGGAAGTATTGCCTTTACATTGTACAATAACCATTCCTTTATCAGCTTTGAGGAATGCTTCGGGTTATTGTGATGTACGGAGCGAAAATCTTGCCTATGTCCCATATTAACAAATTACCCTTCAAAATATACAAATAATTAAACCGGTTCATTATGAAGGTCAAATGTCATCCACCCTTTCAGTTAAAAGCTCTTCAAACCATTATACTTCCGCCACCATGTTTTATTCAAGTTCAGTGTTGGGTTTCCGCCACACCATAACTCGCCCATCTGGACCAAAAACGTTAGATTTTCTTCCGTCTGAGGGAGTAACATTTTCCCAGAACTCTTCGGGCTCACTTTTAATATTTTTTTTGTCGGCAAATACATTTCTTGCGTGTCGCACATCGGTGATACTCTTGTTTATGCAAAATATTGCGTATTGTTTTAAGTTCTATCGCTCCTTTTTTGCGTTGATAAACTTTGGCAGCGATCGTTGGAGCTCTAAGCTTTCGATTCTCTTTTATTGCGTTCTCTATTAGATATATTTGGGGTGTGTTCAGCTTTCGGTTGCGACCACGCTCAACAACCATCTCTAGTGATTTGGTTTTTTTGGAGTTCTAGATGATATATTGAATCGAAGATAGCGGGCGATTAGTTATTTTGGAAATTTCCTGTAAACTTTTACCTTCACTGTCCAATTTAATGATCAATTTTTTAATTTCTACACTACTTTTAGTTCGAGAATAACACATTTTTAATTAACTGGGCAATATTTCATTCGCCATGAAAATGTACGACTAATTAACTTTTACGCAATAAAAAATTTCGTAATTTACCGTTAGTTGAAAATAGGAGTACAACAAATAATAAATTGTTAATGTGCTAGTGTTAATTTTCACAAAAGTGCAAGTGTAAGATGAGACATATGAAACGTAAAAGTAAATTAATTTGCTTCATGATAATTATTATTTTCAGATTGTTAAATATAACTTGAGTTTAAAAAAAATAAAAACGGAATTTTTTGTTTGATTTGTAATTGTTGTTTTCATTAATTTTGCTTTAACCGAGGGGTGTACGGACAATTTTTTGAGACAGGGTATTTTATAATGTTAATATTTAGATTCGTTGTAACATCTGCATTGTTACAAGGCAAAATTGTCTGATTATGATACGCCACTGAATATTGCTGATCAATGAATCGATCGACTGTGATTGTTTTGTATGGGTATTGTGTATGGATAGTCTTCGGATGTTATTTTTTTTACTTCCCCTCTTATTATTGTTTTTGTTTTGCAATTTTACTGTTGCGAATATGGACCATCATACGATAAGCCTTAGACAATTTCATATTGTCATTCTAATTTGTGCATCGATCTAATAAGATCCAAGCAAGTGAAAAAAAATACAGAATAATTTACAATTTAAATTACCTTAAAAGTTAATATAAGTAATTTTATTTGCATAAATTAAGTGTAATTTGTCGGGATAAATTATAATCAAATGGGATTTTACATCTTTTTATTGGCGGAAAAAGGTAAACTATAACTTAACTAATAACTTTTTTCAAAGCTTTTACGGTTCTTAAATTTACAAATTTTCATTTTTTTTGTTTTTATATAAAGTCGTGGTAAAGTTTTACATACCCACTCGTAAGCAGCAAAACGAAAAAAAAAAAAAGAAGAAAAACTCGAAGCGGATAAATCGTGCGGTCACGAATTTGAGAAAAGCTTTCGCGACTTTTCCGCCATTATATTAAAGAAATAATTTAATTAATTAAATTAAACTTTAACTGCCGTTGCGAAACATTTGGTACCATTTACCAAACAACCGGTTAATTCGTGGAACAGCTTGAGAGGGAAACAGATAAAATCATCCGATCTATATCGCGCGGTTAAATTGAAAATGCGCGCTACCTAGTCAGGGTACTACTACTCAGTGAACTTAGTGCAAACATATTAAAAATCAAAATAAAATCATAAAAAAAACCTAAAAGAAATGATTTATTGTTTGTAGTGTTAAGAATGTGACATTGTGTAATTCATTAATAATTATAATTAAACGATGAATCCCTTCTGGATATAGTTCTGTTAGTTTTAAAATCAGTTTTTTTATGTACAATATTTCTGTACAATTATAAACGTTATTAATCTGCGAACGTCAAAGCCATGGTTTTGGATTCAAAGCAGCTGATGTAAGTGTTTAAACATGATATCTTTTTCTAATTAATTAAATTATTAATTATCTTTATTTTTAAATAATTAAAACATTTCTTTTTATTTAGTTCGTTAGTTTCGTTTAGTTTATACATTTCGTACATATATAAATTAATTTAGAGTATCTATACAAAACAATTTCAGTGTTTATTTAAGTTACAGTACGTCTTAGTATTACGTATAGATTTCTATGTCTCAATTATTATGATACGTTTAATAAATTATATTCAGTGTCCAGTATAAACCCACATATTTTTTTTATTTATTTTCCATATTATGTTGTAAAGAATAGTGACAAAATGTGCTAAACAAACAACCTAAGTTTTGGGTGATGAAGGCAAATGACGCTGGGCGTGCAATAACATACATACCGACAGCACGGGGTGGGAATATGTACTAATGCAATGGCATTAAAGTGCAAAAGTGAACTGTGATCTGTGATAAACAAAGTGTAGACCAAAGATGTGATATTCTTTTATTCCGTTCGTCAAAATTTTTCGTTTCCGTAATTACATATTTATTTTTATTTGTCGCTTTACTTCAGGGTTGATATTAGGGTACCGCCCTGCAGCACTATCTAGCTCTAAGCAGTTTTGATGACAAGAACCACCCCCACTTCTCACTGTAGTCATAGCCGGCAAATGTGCTGCGTCATCAACATTCAGCTGCTAGAGATTCTGTTAACGGCTTTTTAATGATAACTCTCGCGTGTTTTTCATAGCGTAACCCAAAATTAAAAGCGAGCCGTTACATCGTTTAATTTATCTGTCACTTAACGCTAAAGAATAAATGTTTGAAAATTTGCACAGTACTGTTTTCTGAAAAATAATCAAATTTACTAGCTGCTTTACAATTTCCATACTGAATACGTCACGTTTTATTTTGGAATCGGTCTTGTTGTGTTAGTTTTGTATGGATAAAAGCTGATTCTACTTTTATTCGAAACAAATATAAATCTTTTGCTCCTTGAGCGTGCCGTAGCCTTATGACTATAGTTACCCGAAAGAAAGGTCGATCGGCAAATCCAATTTTTAACGCAGTGTTTCATTTCCATTACAAATTATTAAACAACAGTTTGAATCTGTAAAAACTTTTAGAACATTTTTTTAAAATTGATTTAATTTTATTAGTCACTCAGTTTTATATTTTGTCATCATCGTTTAGCTAAAATCCCAATTTCAAATTATAAAAATTTTTTTTTTTTTGAAATCATTTCAATTTTAACAAATTTTTCCAAAGGCAACTTTGGATTAGGCGATTTGCATGCAACATTTATTGTACAACAGGGGAAATAAATCATTTACAATTTGCCCCGAATTTTTGACGAGATTTGTTTGTCTACACGGTACAACTAAAAATTGAATGGGCTGCCTAAAAACTATTAAAATTGTGGTTTAGTCTTCTACTTATTCAGAATGGAAAACCATATACAAATTTAATTTTTATCTGGATATACGGAAATACGATTGCAATTATTAAAAAAGGAAATTAAAGCGGCGTAAAATTAAAAATAGGATAATGTGGGCAAGAAACTAGCTACAAAAAAGAAAGTTCTAAAACGTTTAAAAACTTTGCAAGAATGACTCTCTCGTTCTTCGAAATATTATAAAAAATCTAACATTCTAAATACAACGTCAAGATATAATTTTAAGGCTAAGTATACCAGCAAAAAATACCAGGATTATCTTTTTGAATGGAAATTATAATTTTATTTACGATGATGTTGGGTGTCAGCGACAGTGGCTTGATTCCCCAAAGTTGGCTTTGTCGTGGGATTGCGGTTTATGTATTTGATTTTCCAGAAGATGCTGTTTTGTCAAAAGTTTACTTTATGTTTTCTTTGGCGATGAAACTTTTAGGCCACAATTATTGAAACTAATAGGAAAGCGATCCACAAAAGAGGGGAAAATTTATAATTATCATTTGAGCCGAGCACGGAGCATTGTTGAAATTGCCTTCAAAATTCTAGCGAACAGGTTTCTAAAGTATTCTGGCTTTAACTAGAAAAAGAAATAAAATATCTATTTATAATTTGTGGAGTATTTCTAGGTACACAAAAAAATCACAACCATCCTTAGGCACCATTAGTCACAAACAACTAGCTTAAAATTATTTCATGGGTATTTTCTTTTATTCATTCTGGATATTCCGGATATTCCGAAAGCGACACAAATCGTTCTTTTATTCATTCAATTCCTTCTATTCCTTTTTTAGTCCATTCTTTTATTTATTCGGAATATTCAGAATGTATTCTTTTTGTACTACATCCAAAGGTGGAATAAAAAGAATATTTCATTTGACGTTTTGTAATTATGTTCGATGTTTACAATTTAAATGATTAAATTGAATTAAATCGTACATATTATAGAAAATAAAATTATTAATTATGATACAATTAATCGTTTAAGGCGTAAAATAATCAAATTTGCGAAAATATTTTTAAAAATAGTTTTACATAGAGCTTGGCGGATACAAAAAGTCCGGTTATATATTTTAAGAAATATCAATTATAATTAATATTACATTGTGTGTTCGTGCACAAAATATTTGTAACATCATTTAATTGTAATGAAATTATTTATTTAATAAACGTAATTTGTTTCCTAATTTAAAATATAAAAAAAATTCATGCTATGGAAAATGTATTCCATTTATTCCAATCCGTTCTTTTATTACATTACGTACGGCATATTCCGAGGTCACGTGATCAATATTCTATTCCTTCTGTTCTTTCTGTGGAACGAATAAAAGAAAATACCCCGTAAATCATCTTCTGAAGGAAACCTTAGCTTCGAATTTAACTTTTAAAATAATTTATTTAAAATAAGTTTTAGTGTTGTTAGCTTCCATTTTTTAAACAGCGAGGTTTAATAATCGTGTGGCGTCGCAAAGAAAAAAACTTTTTTATTTGAGAAAAAAAGGAAAAAAAGAACATAACCGACACAACGAGCAAAACAAATGCCAACGATTTTTTCTGAAGAAAAGATGGAAAACTAAAAAAGTTTGTGTTGTGCCGAAATACCTAAGCCAATACTTGGGCTAATTAATATTAGGGATTATTAAACCCCGAAATTCATCGCGGCAAACGACTAAACAACATATACTATTTATACGTTCTTATATTTAAATAAAGTTACATAAAAATTACAGCCCTGGAATTAATTCACTGCTGCCGCAGATAAAGATTATGGGTCTAACTAAACGAGAGCGCCCATTGTCGCGACGTGTTTGTAAGGATTTCATCTTTATCGTTTTCTCCGAGACACATCATTTTTGTCGCTTTCATATAAAAGCTTTCGAAGTAGTTGCAGTAGTAATGTGTTTCCTTGTGCTGCATCTACTTCTATCTCTCTCGCATGTACGATAAATATGAAGCTTAATTTCATCATTTGTAGAATTTTTTTGTTCCGTTTTTAAATCGCCTACTGCGTTCATTTTTATGTTTTTAAATATAAATTTTACAACATGAAGTTGTGGTGACTTGTCACGCACCGTATAATGTAAAATAATATTTGTTTCCATCAATGTATTGTCAATATCAATCAGCCTGTTTAGACGAGTACTTCTTCATCGATTTTTTGTGTTGTAACAACAACACCTCGCGTTTAGACTGTTTGTTGTTACTCGTCTATGTACGTGTATATTACATTCTAGAAAATTTAAAAATAAAAATTTACTGATTTATTCCATGTGTAGATTTTCTTGTTTGAGGTTTAAAAACATTGCGAATACCAGAAATTAATATCCAACGGATTGTATAAACATGGATATTTTTAAATTCATTGATTAAAAAGAGTGTTTGCTCTTTGTGCCAATCCATTTCAGTCATATTATTACCGATAATTATCAATTTAATTCTCAAATAATACTAAATTAATTATAATTATATATTATTAAATTATTGTATTTAACTTTATTTATTTTAAGCACCAAAACAATGTTTTTTTTCACCTTCTCGCTTGTAACAAGAAAATTAGAATGAGCTCCTGCCAAAATAAAAAAATAAGAAAAAATAACCGTAAATATTTTTATGTGTTGGTGTGTAACAACACGATCAGCGCTACAAATTTTTGTTGAAAACGTTCATCGGAATATCCCTACTCCAAAATTAGTTTGTAGGCAAAGAAGTAAGAAACGAGGAAAATCAGCGCCCAAAAAGTACTCGTCTAAACAGGCCCAATAGTATTATCTATTTCTTTCTTAATTAAGAGCAACAATAAAAATCTGTTCCAAACTTTGTATAATTGCGGTATAAAACAATAAAAAAAACGATAAAATTTTTCATCATTACAGTACATCAATCGGTTGGATAACAAGATATAACCAAACGATGAGATTCACGATTCATTTTACGCAGCTATAGATAAAATAAAGTTAATATAAAAATGAATAATTGTTAATATTAAAAATTAAAGTAACATCTACTACCATTTGCTCGCTATAATAAAAATTGTTTATAAATACGAGTAATAATAAAGTTGTATAAATAAAATCATAGTGATTGTATATATTAGGCCCGATTCTGCCTTCCAAAATTATATGTTATGTTATGTTATTTTTTGAATATAAATTCATATACGAAGCGGATGACGACTTTAGCGACATTAAATGTTTCATTAAAAATTGAAATTTATAATTTATTTGTTGACAAAACGACTAAATTTCAGTATAGCCATGTCTCGATGAGCTTGAGCAAAGTACAGTTCGGTTAAGTTAATAATCTAAATCTGCCTTGTACTCTTTAAAATACACCATTACTCATTGTACATGGCCATCTTGTTGAGATTCCATATTTAGACTTTTGTGAATGGTCACGGCATACTCGGGGAATAAAGCAAAGTGACATAACTGATTTGATCAGTTTCTTTGAACTAAATGAAGTAGGGCGGTTCTATTAGACATAGACACCATTTTGACTGTAAAATCATAGCAGCTGGAAAGACGGTATCATGTCTTCTTGCGTGCATCTGTAGAGAATGTCATTCGATTCTGTTTAGTGTTTACCACTTTTATAGTTTTTGTTTCCTTATACTACCAATAACCAAACTCAGCAACAGCATGAGCAAAACTAATCATAGCACACCGATTAAACAATTTCCAAATTATTATTTTATTATGTATCAATGTGTAAGTGTCATTTTCACAGCTCGCTAAAATGTATTATTTAATACTTAAAGTATGCGTGTAATTTCTTTTGTTTCTAATGTATTTCCATTTCACTTTTTTGAATCCCTTACACTACGCATGCACAACTTTTGTGCCTTTCCATTTTTATCTGACGGAAATTGTAATTTAATTCGAATTACAGTTTATACAGTTTGGTAGAATCGTACCAAATTTGGTACATATTTCTGAACTAAAAATTTCTAGTAATTTTATGATTTTGTTTTCTGTATTGTTTAATGGTTTATGTTTTTGTTTAATGAGTATTTCTTTTAGTTTTGCGTACTAAAATCACGTAATAAAATCCTTCTTGATGGTATAGTGGATAGTTTCCGTATAATGTTTTAAGTGTCATGGACGCCATCGTGGTAAACGGTGGGGTTTTATGGTTTGTCAAATTTGTGTATATTCTTCGTATTTTCTTCCAGTTATCCAGTCTTACATGCAACAAATGCGTAGGAGATTAAGTTTAATTAAAAACAAACGTTATTTCGTGTATCTTGTGGATGACAAAAATTAAATTATATATACAGAGAGCGATAAAAACGGCTTCCTAGAAATAGAATTGAAAAACCGGGTGCCAAAGTTTCCGTTATTTAATTAAACGTTATTTACATTTTTGATTTGTCTATTTAAAATAATATTTAAATAATTTACATTTTTTTAATATAATTTTATATTTATTATAGTTACTAGTTTTAAAATAGCCTGGTAGTCCATATACATACTAGAGAAATAGTATACATTATTAAATATAAAAACTGAACGCGAGGTGACCGGCGATTTTGCATAATGTTGGATATTTTAAGCCATTCGATAAAAATAGGTAAGCGCTAAATTCCGTTATTTTTTTAACTTTATTTACCTATAAAACATGCATATGTTACGAACAAGCTTACTAGTATTATTCTTATGCATTTCAGTCCGATTTCAGTACCGTCAGCATCATCTGTCCCCGAAAGAGAAATTCCAACAATACCAATTTGTAGAAATTCCAACAAACCCAATACTGACTCGAATTCAAATAATTCTGCTTCTCAGTTAGTCTCAAAGAAAAAGCGTTGCGCCTGAAAATATAAGCCCGCTTGGGAAATAAAGTATTCCTGGCTCTAAAGTGTGAATGGAGGGGCATTTTGCAAACTATGCAAAAAAACAATGATAAACCGTATAACTCACATCAAGCAATTATCCAGCGAAATTCAACATTTTGATGTTTCCTTTCTGGGTGAAGAGGCTATGAAGAAAAAAAATGTGGAAATGTTGTGCATTGTCTACTGTATTCAACACGGTTTGCCATTTAAATTAATGGATTCTCTTCACAAATTAATCCAAACTGTTGCGCCAAATTCCATAGAAGCTCAACAAATAAAATGTGGACGTCCGAAATCTACGGAATATATTAACAGTATAATTGGCCCATTACCTGCCTTGTTATAATTTGTCGATATTTTGATCCGAGTGATGAAAAAGTTATTGATAACTTTTTTGGAATGATTAAACTTCAAAATTCCACCGCGTTGGGAATTTTTAATTCAATAAAAGACCATTTTTTTAAATTTAACATTACCTTTAAAAATATAATAGGGATAGCTACTGATAATGCATCAGTCATGGCTGGCAATTATGAAGGTGTAAAAGCCAAATTTAGGGAAGTCAATAAAAATTTAATTTTTTTAGGGATGTACATGCCATTCAATTGCACTATGTGTAAACCATTCGTTAAAGCATTTCCCAGATTTAATCGAAAAAAATATTAAAAATATATATAATCATTTCAGTCATAGCCCTAAAAGATTTAACGATTTTTCTGCATTTCAAGCAGATTTTAATCTGCAAAATCATAAAATTTTAAAATTTTGCAAAACACGGTGGTTGCCCCTAGGCAGTTGTTTTAAGGATAATCGAACAATGGGAGGCCTTAAAACATTATTTTATGTTATACTGTTTCGAGGTACCCGAAGAAAGGGATAACAATGCCCATGAAATTCTTCATTTCCTTAGTAACTCAAAATTCAAATTTTATTTACTATTTATATCGTATATTTTAAAAAGACTCAATGATGTGAACAAAATCTTTCAATCAGAGAAATCAGAAATTCGCAATTTATATTTCAGGATGAAATCCATTTATTTAGATATCTTAAAAAATTTTATAGTTTTGGACAAAATCAATTTAAATGTAGATGTTAAAGATGATCAAAATCATTATCCGATAACGTCCATGTTTTTTTCAATTAGTTTTCAAAAACTAGAAGAATCGGTAGACCAGCAACCATTTAAATTCAAAACAGTTAAAACCAATATTATTGCATTCTATGTAGAGCTATGCTGCCAATTAAAAAAGCGATTTCAGTTTAATGACAGTAAACTGGAATTGTTAAAATACTGTCACATTTCTGAAATTGTGTCTGGTAGAATGCCGACAATTAAACAATTACTGAAAAACTATCCCTATTCAAAACCCGATGTATCACTTGAAACTTTAAATGAACAATGGTGCAGTATAATTGGCAATAAGGAATTACTATCAAAAGTAAATTCAGAAGACACCATTCAAAACTGGCTGAAAATAAAATCAATTTAAAATTAATTTAGAAATTCATATGTATTCTGAATTGGCAAATTACATCTTAACACTACTATCATTGCCGCACAGTGGCGCTGCTGCGGAAAGGGCCTTTTCTACCATAAACTTAATTAAAAATAAAAAAAAAACAAACCGTCTGGATAATAAGACAATTGGCAATATAATGTTCACTAGAACGATTCTCAAAGAGAATTTTAGTGATACCAATGTATGTATACTATATATACCTGAAAACGATTTATGTAAATTCGCTGCTAAGTTTAAGTTTAAAGATGGTGCATTTGAGCTTATTTAATTTTTATTATTTGAAAAATATTTTTGTATGATTATTAAGTTTTGTCTAAGACGGAATTGAGATTATTTATGTATTTATTATTTAAGGATATAATAATTCCTGAAACTAAAATAAATTATTTAATTTTTAATATAAAATAAAATGCAATAAAAAAAATCCTTGAAACGATTTTTTCTATATTTTCATAATGTTTTCCTCGTTGGTACTGTCAATGCCATTAGTGGGCAAATGTGGTAAATTTTTTATGCCGTCAAGTGGTAACACTGATTATACCATATAGTGTGCAAGTTCAATGAATTTTGTGTTCGTTTTTTTAGTATATAATGTGTAATTTCGTTCGTATCGGATTTTCCGTTCCTTTTTTTTACATGAAATTTTTGACTTATCCCCGCTAAAGAAGTTTTAAAATCTAAAATCTAAATAATTTTTCGTACACGTAAGAGGAAAAATATTATTATCGCAAAAAAGAATACATTTTTTTTTTTTTTTTAATAATTTTATTTATGATAACAATAAAATTTTTTACAAAGTAACTAGTCATTTTTGACTAACAGCGTTTGACTCTGACAATATAATAATAAAGCACTCATATGTGTTCTTTACATAAAGTGTTGTTTTGGTTGATGTTGCATTGTGCGGACTATTCAGGTAACTCAAAAGGTTTTAGTCATTTGAGTCTTCTTATTATACCCTCTTGATGAAGTAGTCTTGCAGCTTCGATGTTAGGGTGATGATGGAGCCTCTCCTGGTGTTTTTGAGCACATTTCTTTATTTCACTTGCGACTGTGTCTATTCCGAGATCTCTATGAAGGTCACTATTACGAGTGTACCAAGGGGCATTTACAATTCCTCTGAAGACTTCATTTTGAAACCGTTGAACTATCTGTTGATTGCTGATTTTGGTGCATCCCCATAGTTGAATACCATATGTCCAGATCGGCTTGAGTACTTGTTTATAAAGCATAAGTTTATTATGAATAGATAACTGAGAGTTTCTTCCAATTAACCAGTACATTTTTCTATATTTTAACTGAAGCTATTTTGCTTTCTTTTTCACGTGTACTTTCCACTTTAACTTTGCATCAAGGTTCATACCAATGTATTTTGCTTGATTGGCATGTGGTACAGAGATATTATTGAGAGTCACAGGTAGTGGTTCTATTGATCTATTAGTGAAGTTAATGTGAGTAGACTTCGATTCATTCACTTTAATTCTCTACTTAGCTAGCCAGTCTTGTATATTATTTACGGCTATTTGTAGTTTGAATGTGACTTCACCGATTGTGTCACCAACAGCTAGAATTGCAGTGTCATCTGCAAACGTGGCGATAGTTGTATTGCTCGTCTGCGGTATGTCGCTAGTAAACAGTACGAAAAGGAAAGGCCCTAAGACACTCCCCTGCGGGACTCCTGCTTTAGCTTCTTTAATACTGGAGTAAACTCCTTCTTGTTTAATTTTAAAATATCTCCTTTTCAGGTATGACTTTAGCAGTTCGCAATACTCAAATGGCAGAGTTTTCTCCAATTTAAATATTAAACCATCTAGCCAGACTTTGTCAAATGCCTGCACTATGTCAAGAAATATGGCTGAACAAATCTTTTTTTCCTTTAAGGATTTTTCTATTATATCTGTTATTCTATGGACTTGGTCGATTGTGGAGTATTCCTCCTCCAAACTGATGGCTCCTGATTTTACAACTTCTGGTTTAATTCGTTTTAATAACAATCTCTCAAATAGTTTTGGCATAGTTGGAAGAAGTGATATTGGCCTGTAGGAGGCCAGTTCACGTAGTGGCTTACCTGGCTTAGGTATCATTATCACTTCCGCAAATTTTCAAGATAGAGGGACATAACGGAGTCTGAAGGAAGCATTAATTATGTCCGATATTTTTTTAATAGCTTTATTAGGCAGTTGTTTTAGAATCTCTCCAGTTATCAGGTCATATCCTGGTGATTTTTTAAGTACTACATGGTTCTTTATTACTTGTTTTACTTCTTTAGCATTAGTTAATGGAATTTCCTGTTTCAGGATAGTTGTTTGGTTTTCGAACAATATATCCTGTTGGTTAAGTGTTGTTAAATTTGGCTGAAAGGTACGCTCGAGATGATCCGCGAATTTTTCTGCTTTTTCTTCTTTGCTTTTAGCCAGGTGACCATTATTTGTTCTTATTGGTGGTATATGCATAACTGGCCTTTTCAAATATTTGGTTGCTTTCCACAATGAATAATCACTACCTTTATCATAGGTGAGAGATTGTAGGTATGAATTTATTGATTTATTTTTAAATTCCCTTATTTCTCTACGTATTCGTTGTGTTAAATTATTTAATCTATTTTTGACGGTTGGGTCTCGTGTACGTTGCCACTCCCTACGGGTACTTCTCTTCTCTATAACTAGTGATTTAATTTCCATTGGATAGCATTTGCCAGCTATTTTTTTGTTTGTTGTATTAGTACTTTTCCACGCCGCTAACTGTATGTCCTTGAGGAGCTTCTCCACCTCCTGTTCTAATGTTTCTTCTGATGAAAGTTGTGTGTTTAAAATGATGCTATTGTTTAGTTCATTCCTGAACTTTTTCCAATCAGTATATTTATTTGTTAACAGTGGCTGTTTATCATTAGTAATTATTGTATCACTTATTATCATTAAAATAGAGGAGTGGTCAGATGTGGAGTCCAATCCTTCCTGCACTTGTATATAATCAACCGGGATTTTTCCTGTTATAAAGAAGTCAATTAGGTCTGGTATTTTATTTTGATCACTGGGCCAATAAGTTGGTTTTCCAGTAGAATGCCAGTTGCAGTTGTATTTAATTATTGCTTGATGAAGCTCTTTCCCTTTAGTTGTGTGGTTAGTCTTGATCCCCAGTCAGTATGTTTAGCGTTGAAGTCACTCCCGATTACAAATTTTTCACCGAGCTGCTTGAAGAACTGAGTATAAGCATTCTCTTTGATGTTATATCTAGGTGGGCAATATATTGCGGATACCACTAACTTGTGGTTGCGGGTATTAATGCTAACGCTAATTGCTTGTATTTCATCACTTTCAAGTTTTTGTTGCAGATGGTATTAAATATCTTTTTTTATAATCACGGCACTGCCCCCTCGTGCATTATTATTAGGATGAACTGCTGAGTGAACTTCGTAGCCACGGATTTTTATATGACTTTGAGTAGTAAGGTGTGTTTCAGATAATAAACATATATCTATTTTTTCTAAATCAAGAAATAGTTGTATTTCATTTTGTCGTTGCAATATACCATTGCAGTTCCATGCAAGAATTTTTAAATTATTTGCCATGTTTTTCGAGTAGGGTGAGCCTTTGTAGGATTGATATAAGGGCTTTTTCTTGCTTTTCTTCTTTTGAAGTCTATCAAGAATATCTTGTAGTATTTTATTAGTTTGGTTATTATTTGAATCATTAAATAAAAGAGAACTATGTTGTCTGCTCGAATTTCCAGTAGATAGTACATCAGCAAATGTTACATTTGGATTAGTTCTTGATGGCTGGTTTAATGTTTGGTGTGGCCTTAAATTTGTAGGTATTCTTGTTGAGGCTGAGTTAATTTCTGGCCTGGTAATTATTGAAGTTTCCCTTGTTTTGTTGCGAATTTTTTGCAGCTCTTTTATAACAATGCAACCTCTGTAGTTGGCTGGGTGTGTCTCTCCACAGTTAACACATTTTGGTGGAGTGTCTTTTAGTTTCGTACATTCAGCCGTACGGTGTTTTCCTACACATTTCACGCATCTGGGCTCCTTATTACAAAAGTTTTGCGTGTGTCCGTAGACTTGACACTTTTTGCACTAGGGGATCAGTTTACATTTTTTAACTGCTTCTATTTGCACTTTCATATGGAGTATTTTTCTGATTGATATTTTTAATGTCTTCTGTTCTTTCAAAAGACAACATATATAATGGAAGAGGTGTTTTGTCGCCTCTTTTTAGCAGCTGTGTAACTACTTTAATTTTGTATTTTTTCTCCAAAAGATACTCTTTTATCTCTTCTGGTTTGCATGAAGCGTGTAGCTTCCTAGCAATGACTTTGGTTTGCCTTGTCTGCTTATCTTCGTAGGAATACCACGCTGTCTTTTCTTCGTTAAGAGCTCCTGTTAAGTTTCTGTAGCTATCACCGTCTGTGACATTTATTTTGATATCACCACTATTTAACGCTGTAGCTTGAAACTTTATATGATTGTTGTCCATGATGTTTCTGATACTCTAATAATTTTTGCAATTAGATATTATTACTGGAGGTGGCCGTGGCACTTTTTTCTCCAGTTGTACATTCTTACTTCCGGTTGGGAGTTCATTACTTGATCGTTTCTGTTCCGACGGAACCTGAGCTTTATCCTCCTGTTGTACGTGCCTACTTCCGGTTGGAAGCTGCTCAACTGATTGTTTCGAATCGGGTGAAATCTGTGGTGATTTACTCATCTTACGTTTCTTATTTTTTTTGTTACGGTTCAGAATCCATCCCGTTTCTCTATTGAGTTCTTCCTCGTCTGTTTTATACATAACCTCTATATGATCATTGGTGTTGTTTATCTTAGTGGTTTCTTTCTCAGACATTACTGCATTTAGAGCATCTTTTAACTCCTTGTTTTCTCGCTGTAAGTTTTTGAGGTCTTCGTTTAGATTTAACGTTAACTTTTCTATTTCGTAAATCTTATTGCGCAGTTCTGCGTTATCCCTTTCTAAGGTGTTCGCTATTGGTGGTGGTGATCTACCCACCCTGGATTGTTGTTTAAATGGGTTGGGTTGCCCAAAAGAGCTGTTAAACAATGATTGGCTCACCCCAGAATCCTTTGCGCCAGCCTCGGTAGAGGGTGGATTTGCCAGCTGATTAGCTGGGTTACCACCTGGGGTACAATTTCCTGAATCCGTTTTACTCATTGTTTATTTTACTGATCATAAACATCTACCACTCTGACCAGTACGAGTTGGTAGTGGGTCTGGTTTGAGAAGATCATTTACTAAGTTCTCGGTAGTCAGTTATACCGCCGTGTCTCGGTGGCCAGAGGCTTGTTAGTTATCTAGCAGGGTGCACCACGTGCAGGTGAGGATGACATTTGAACTATTTGTAGACCAATTACTTAAGCCTCCATTCCCACCCCAAAAGAAGAATAAATAACAAAAAAAAACGACGAGCTTTTATCCGAGACACGACCTATTAACGTAGGACTACGTAAAAATGAACAACTTTATTTATATTTTTAATTTTAATATGTTCCGAAGATTGTAAGAGAATTCAATCCAGTTTCGAACTGATGAGCTTATGATTATGAAAAAATCAATCCTCTCATCAGGCCGCGGCGACTGGACTGACTATACCACAATTTACATTCTATATATACAGAATGTCCTGTGCTTTATGTACTAGCGAATCGTACTAATACAGATAAATTCAATTACAATTTTTTCTTCTTCACGACAATCACATAAGCTGTGAACGCTAATTTTACTTTTTTTTTAATTTTTGTTGAATGTTAATTACTTGGTTTGATTTTTACAGTTTTTAAAATATTACATTTATATTTAACAAGAGACATTGCTTTAATCAAATAAATTTCGTAAATACGTCATTTCCATGACGCGCGTCATCACATTGAAATGTTGATTTACCCCCCATGTATAATGAACACAAAGACGTAGTCCTACGTCAAAATACGCAAAGTTTACCTCGATTACTTTTTAATACGTAACAAAAATATTGCCATGTTGTGGAAAGCGATACCAACATATTTTTATTGTTTCCCCATTTTATTGTTTATGTTTTATTAACTTTACTTTAGATGAATTGGAATTTGGAAGCCTGAACATGAAACAGTGATTTTGCAGGGTTGATGGCGATAGCCCCCCCCCCAAATTCTCAAAAAATCAAGTTTTTCAAATGTAACAAATTTTTGAAATCTTATCTTAATTCACTGTAGCCTTAAGGTATGGGGGCTGTCGCCCTCAAACTCCTGCTGTTAACTCCCGATGTATAGAAATTAGACAATTTTTAATTTTTTTTTTTTTTTAATAATTGCTCACATACTGAAATAAAGAACTCCCCAAAGCCGCTTAACATGGGACACTTTGCGCAAGGATGACTGAAATTAGTACAAAAATATTTTTATTTATTAATATGTTTTTATATAATAAAATGATTATATTAACAAAATTATTTATTTGATATGTCACGAGGACCGATTATTATAAAACTGAACCATATAAATATTAGGTTTCCAATTTATTCACATTTATATTAATATTTGCATTTGTATTTTCATACTGAAATATAAAATCTTCTCAAAGTCGCTTAGAATTGGTTCTCGATGTGCAAGGATAACAAGATAATATGTAGCAGCTTTGATACCGTCTTTCCTTTTAACGGGACACTTTCCTTTGTAATTTTTCGAGATTTTGATTTTTGTAAAATTTTGAATACAACGGCTCATAAACAACGTTTCGTAATGAATTCCAATTCGTAATGAAGAAACAAATTTTGAAATTCCTTAAGAAGGGTAAAGTACGCCGAAGGAAGTGCCCGTAGAAGGCAATTTTCTAATTTATGTAGATCGGCGAATTTTACTAAAATTAATTAAACCTTTTAAAAATTTGTTAAAATGTTTTTGACGGTGGATTGAACTTTTAACTTCCACCTTTAGAAACACATTTTTTAAGCACGAACAAAAAAGGCGGCACTTTCTAAAACCACACTTTTTCGATGTTGTTGTGCTTGTTGTAATACAATGCTCCCAATTTTCAATTCAATTCCATAATCTCTTGATTGAGTGTGTATATACGAAAAAGCCTAAAGCAAGTTTCGCGGATTTGGCGGGTCCAACATGTAAGTAGTTGATAGTTAGTAAATAAGACAACACAAGACAATACAATTTTTAAATTATATAATTTTTACAGTTTGTTGTTCTTGGAGAGTTGGTTCGGCTATAGCGTTGTTTTTCTGAAAAGCATCGGCGGTTGTGAGAGGGAGGGGGGGGGGGAAATTTCGTTACCCAAATTTGTACTAATTGTAGCTAATGTTGCTTAACGTTGTTGTTGAAATGATCGCGTCTCTCTCTTTTATTATTGGGGAATGATGATTTATGCAAGGCGTATGAACTTTAACTACTCCGGGCTACAACAATGCGTTAGCTTTTCGTTCAATTGGAGTGAAACTCAATGAGGAATTCTGCAGGCAGGAAAGGCACGACTTCTCTAGTTTTATTTTTGTCAATTGTCAGAAAACACGAAAATAATTTTGTATTTAGTATAAAAGTATTACATTTAACTTTAATTTATTAACACACTTTAATTCTTTAATAATTTACTACAAATTTAAATTTTACACGAATATTTTTTTATCCCCTGTCGGGTCGGTCCGATAATTGTTTCACTTACTGACAGATATCTTACTTTAATTATGAATATAGCCAGAACTGCTCAAGGCGGCCACTCCATTATTCGCACTAACTTCAACGGCAATCAATTTGAGTTTTTAGACGAATGATCATCGGAACAGAATTAAATACAATTTTGTACTTATCTGAAAATTTGATTTATCGGTACAGCATTATTTAAAACCTGGTAAAATCGAATATTTGCATTTAAATATTAAAAACTAAATTTGTTTTTCTTCAATCTAAATTACATTATTACAAATTGACAATTAATTATTAATTTTATTTGTTATGATCAGGTACCAACCTTTAAGATCAAAAATATAAAATTTTAGTATAAGTACCAACATAATTATAGCAATTAATAATAATTATTGAAATGATAGATGGCCGGCGAGGTGTTTTACGTTAAAAACGTTAAAAAATCGGACGAAGGGATATTAGAATAGTCTGTAAGGATATTAAAAAATAACCAGAGAAGCTAATTATATTGGGGAAAATACAAGTATATTTAATTTGCATTGAAACATGATTTTCAGATTTCATGGGATTTTTAGGATGTCTACTGAAATGTTCCACTTAATTCTGATGTTAGTGCTTAAAGGAATTGAGGAAATTAGCACAAATTACTGAAGATACATTTGCCCAATAGAAAAATTTTGCTTAACTTTAATACTTTGAAGACACAAATTTTTTGGTCATATATTCTGAGATGGGTGTTTCTATAATTTACAATATTATAAAAGAGACTTGTACTGCATGAAATGAAATTATTGAGCCTTTATACGTTGCTCCAAAAATTAAAGAAGATTGGGTGAATATACGATCCGATTTTCTCCACTTATGGCCAATGCTTAACTATGAAGGCACCGTCGATGGAATACACATTTCTCTATTTACACCGGAAATGGAGTCAATGTTTTATAAATATAAAAAAAACGTTTAGCATCGATTTAATGGCTATTAGCGATGCACAATACAAATTTGTTGAAATCGTTAAAGGCGCGTATGGATCAAGTAGTGAGTACAAGTTCCAGATCACTAAAAGATACCTAGTATAGCTTTAGTAGCCGATTAAGCATTCCCTTTACGGAATAATTTATTAACACCGTATGGAGACTCACATTTAACCTATAAGTAAAGAATTTTCAATTACCAGCAATTTATTAATCATATTCTCGTATTTATTGTATTTTAAACAATGTTTTAATTTTGTTTTTAAATATTGATCAGCCTTTGGCATATTAAATCAGACATTTCGCACCTGAATTGCCATTGGCATATTAAATCAGGCATTTCAGAATTTGTAACAACATTTGTGAAAACATGTACGCTACTATACAATATATAGTATTTTACGGAATCAACAAAAGGACCCCCCATGGAAAATCCACTTATTAACAAACGAACAAGACCACTCGCAATCCAAATGAGGCTATAGCAAGAAGGGAAGCGGTTTCGACGTGGTTCCTTAACAAAGGGAAGCTAGATTAGCAAGAATCCCACATTTAAATTAGCTTTTAATTTATATGTTTTTATTACAAATGATTATAGATACCCAACAATAGTTTTTATTTGGGCTCACAAATTAATTCAGTAGAATTCACAGTACACGTAATATAAAAAAAACTAAAAAAATATAAAATAAACGAAGATTATTTAGTTCAAACCAAATTGAACTTCGATCAATGTCTGGAGAATTCGCATTCGGGCTAACTCATTTTTTTGGCGTTAGTCTTAGAGTATACATTAAACTGCACACTTAAAAAAATAACTTTAATTTTTAATGCAAGCCGTGCTTTATGACTCATGTAATTCAAGTTATTATTAAATTGTAAAGTAATGATTGCATTAAAATGAATTTTCACGCAATTATGAAGATTTATAAAGCAGTATTTGCATTAAAAACTATTTTTTATAAAACTATTAAACATTTTAAAGCAACCTGCTCAAATTGAAAAATTATACCAACATAAAATTCGATAAAATAAGCAGACTTAAATGTAAGAACATATGAATAATAAATTCATGTACGTGTTTTGCTTTACTGATATAAAATTCGCTAAATAAAATCGACTAAATGACAAATAAAATAATTGGGTTTTCTGAATTCGAAAATGTCTATTAGGTTAAAAAAAGCTTTCCAGTTATTGATTTATAATTTATTTTCTTAGGCGATTATAAAGTGAAGTAGCCCGCCAATGCAATGGTAAGATGAATGTTTGGCTTTTTAAACTTACTGCTCTCTGAGATTTCGATCCTCAAGGCACCAAGACCAAATGGCCAAACCCCCCAAAAAATGGGTAAACTTACGAAACTTTTAATGCAACTTGTTTTAAAATTTAATACTTCTAACATAATTTATTAATGCAGTCTTTGATAAATTTTAATACAGTTGATTGACGGTTCTTCTACAACTTGCCTTATATTCTAAAGCAATGTTGCACTAAAATTTAATGTAATTGCTGTATAACAAATTAATGCAAATTGTATTAAATCTTTTTTACTGCAACCTTTGTATTATTTTGTAATACAGCCTTCTACTGGACCTATATGTAATGCAATTTACAATAAGCAATATTTGTTTAAGTGTGTAAGAGCCAATTTAGTATCCCTGTTTTCCTATAAATGGTTTTCAATAAGTTCAACATACACATGCTTGAATGAATACATATTTAAATCCACTACATAAAAAACCGTGACAAAACGGAATCGAGAATTTTATTTTTCTACGAAACGTAAATAAGAGGATTTTAACCCTTTCCTGCATTGTATATCATATTTGATATAACCAAAAATGATAGCTTAATAATCTTTACTACAAGGAAATGTACTAATATTTTTCGTTTTTCAACTACGATAACACTATATTTATTCACAAAATAAATTCTAACAGTGTAAAAACAATAACACTCTTAAAATTCGCATGTTTGTTCAAGTTCGTCATTGTGTTGACGTCGATCATATATTGGGAAATTTCAATTCTTCAATAACTTGTATTAAAAAAACTGTTCAGATAGGTAAGTTGTATTTTTATAATTAAGAATGATTATTAAATAAATTATATATATAAAATATACAAATTTATTTAGAATTATAACCGTATTATTGCGATAAAGTGTATAATATCAAATATGATATAGTGCGCAATGAGTGTTCTAAGAAAAAATCTATCATATTTGATATAATATCATATCTGAAATAATATGCAACTAAACAAGTATTTTTTCATAGACATGCTAAGAGGGCCTCGACCAGGTATTCTTTCGGAAGAGGAAATAATGAAAATAATTGATGGATGGGACGAAAGTGAAGATGAATTTGGAAACGATTTTGACAAAGATGAGGTCGATCAGGATGTAGAGATTGAACATTTAGGCGCAGAGCATTTATTGATAGAAAATGATCCAATTGAAATAATCAACATTTCCACAGAGAATGAACGTTTTAACATCGAAGAAATGGAGGTTGTTTTTGCTGAAGATTTAGGTACAGAAAATTTGAAAGTTTTGCAACAAACAAAATCAGTTAAGCAGGATACCGAAGAATATCACAAGATTAAACAACAAATGTCCAATTTGAAATGGCGACAAATGCCTCACGATATTAGCGAAGAGGCTATAAAATTCTTAGGGGAAGATCAGTTGCCACCGGATATAAAAAAGTTACAATCACCTTACGAATTTTTTAAATTTTTGTTTACCGATGAATTGTTGATGTTAATAGTTCACCAATCAAATATGTAAGCATTTCAGAAAAATATTAATAATAAGATAAATTTGACGGTTGCCGAACTTCAATAATTCATTGGCATCTGTTTGTTAACATCTATTGTTCAAATTACCAAAACACGGAAGTATTGGACCCAGCCAATCGGCAACGAATTAATACAAAAAATTATGTCACTCAATAGGTTTGAGAAAATCAAACAGATGTTGCATTTTAATGACAACAACAGTATGCTGCCAAGAGGTCGCATTGTGCGACGCGCTTTTTAAACCAATCAAAGCACCCTAAACTAAAAAAACTTTCCCCTCCTGTGTTGAAAAATGTTTAATTTTAAAGCACGTCACAAAATGCGACGCGCACGAGACGGACTCGTGCAGCCGCCTTTAAGAGCTTCGTTCATCGAAGCCGTCTCTTTTTAAACCAATCAAAGCACCCTAATCTAAAAAAAATTTCCCCTCCTGAGTTGAAAAATGTTTAATTTTAAAGCGCGTCGCAAAATGCGACGCGCACGAGACGGACTCGTGCAGCCGCCTTTAAGAGCTTCGTTCATCGAAGCCGTCTTACTGGAGTTGGGTTGATCAGCAAACGACGCAAATCCACATTTTCATGTTAACCCAGGTACTGTACGTGTTTCCTCCCATATTTCTTAATTTCTTCACTGACGAATTCCATTTTTAGATCCTTATGAAGGTTATCATTCCTTATACCATGGTGCGTTGACCATACTAAGAAAGACTTTATTTTGAAAAGTTTGAATTACTTTTACGTTAGTTTTCTTGGTACAGATCCATAGCTGTATGCCATACGTACGTAGCAGGTTTCAATATCTGCCGATATAAGAGCAGTTTATTATGTAATGTTAGATCAGAGTTCCTTCCATTACATTTTTCTATATTTTATGTTTAACTCTTCTTTTTTTCTTTTTAACATGCTCCTTCCACTTGAGTTTAGCATCAAAGGTCATTCCTAAGTATTTTGCCGTGTTCAGTCGAACAGGTAACTAATTAACATTTTTTTTGGTATAATTTATATAAACAGATTAAGTTCGCTGAGCTGGAGGCGCCATTTCTTTGTCCAATTACTCAATGAATTAGCGGCGTTTTGTAATTTAGTGGTTGATTCCTCTACATTGTCTCCAGTTGCCAAGATTGCAGTATCATCTGCAAATATTGCAATACTTGTTCCTTTTGTGCTTGGTACTTCTCTTATATAAAGTATGTAGAGTATTGGCTCCAGAACACTTCCTTGTGGAACTCCAGCCGATATTTTCCTTAGTTCGGAGTATTCCTCTTCATGTTTTACGCAAAAGTATCGATGAGAATAAATAAAATAAAAATGCTAATATGATAAAAATGTTCAACATATCTCTGTCTAGTTTATATTCCAGAAATAAGTGCCATACTTTGTCGAAGGCTTGAGATACGTCCAAGAAGACTCCTGAACATATTTTTTTATTTTCCAAATCGGGCCTAATGCCTCAGTGTAAATCTAGGACACTTTGTTTCGTTGTTTGTTGTACACATACAATATTTTTTTTTTTTTTTCATTTCAAATTCAGAATGTTACAAAAGTTCAGGAAGTTTGCAAAACTCTTAAACACTTTACTGGTGATGGCTTCATGATATTTTTAGTTTTATGAACACTTTAAGG
The DNA here is from genome assembly GCA_958295665.1 of Tipula vernalis. NCBI lineage: Eukaryota > Metazoa > Arthropoda > Insecta > Diptera > Tipulidae > Tipula > Tipula vernalis. Next base: position 275,835,665 of record OY282558.1, read on the forward strand.
AGCGCATTTGTAAAATCGAAAGAAAATTTACGGCTTTGAGAGCAAAAATGACTCTTACCGCGCCACTACTGAGACCTTCACTACTGAGATAAATTATAACTGAACGAACCATAAAATTATCAAATGTATCGTTTTCCAACCGTTTAATTTCTGTAGACGTAATTTATCATTGTCTTATTGCTGGTAAAGTACGGTTGTAATGGAACTATTTGTGATGCATCTAATACTTCTCTCTTGACATTTTTTTGGGCACACCGTTCCTCTCGAATTTTGGCTTTTTCCCTGGTTGCCTTAATTTTACAATCCATATTTTTATTAAATTTGGTTGACTTGGAAAACGGTGGAATTTAATTTGAGAACTTTTCAAAAATTTGTTATTACAATTAGGCACATAACATTTTCTAACCGTATTGCTTGCTCTTAAATTCGTCAAGTTCTCAATTAAAAACACTAATCCATATACCATATGTATGTATTTTAACTTTCTAATATAGAAATTAATTATTTATTTTGTATATTTACGCACAGTGCTCGAATTGATACCACCTCTTTACAGTTTGTAATATTAAAAATAAAACACCTAAAAAAGTTCACCATATATTTCTATACAAATCGAAACGCCAAACTATTTTCTAGGCTTGACCGACGGGCGTCTTCGCAGATTATTGATAAGTTGGTTAATTAGATGCGTAATTGAAGCTTGCACAATCGATTATCCACTACCTTGAAATCCAAGACAGCCTTTTTTAGCTCCCACCCAAAGCTGACCCCCCCCCCCCTCGACTGTAAAGCAATACATAGACGTGGGACACAGGGTCCCCACATAGGCAATCCACATAGGTTTCTTGGAGAGCAACGAGTTCTAGCTGATACTGTTTTATACTTGTGGTAAGACCATCAAACGTGCTTGGTTTTTGTAATGACCGGTCGCTTAGCCCAGCAATGCAACCACTTGGTCGCCCACTAAGACGTTGTGACTCACACTCTAATCTACAAAAAGCAGATACAACATACAAAAATATTTATTTACATTTTTAAATATTAAAATAGTAATTATATCCCATTATCCTCAGCCCGTCCAACGAAGAAGGACTGTTATTGCCTCGTCATTCAACCATTAAAGATATGAGTCATATACGAAATTACGTGTAGCCTAAGAAAGGTAATTTACTGTAACTGGTGTTTAACAGCTTATCACAGACCAAAGTAAGGTGGCATTAAGTCAATAGTACCCATAAGAATTAATTCCTGGCACTCGTGGTTTCTGCCTAAACTATAACTGAACTTTTTTAATTTTTTGTTGAATGTTAATTAATTCTTGTAATTTCTTAAAAATTAAAAAAATTAAAAAAGTAAAATTAGCGTTCACAGCTTATGTGATTGTCGTGAAGAAGAAAAAATTGTAATTGAATTTATCTGTATTAGTACGATTCGCTAGTACATAAAGCACAGGACATTCTGTATATATAGAATGTAAATTGTGGTATAGTCAGTCCAGTCGCCGCGGCCTGATGAGAGGATTGATTTTTTCATAATCATAAGCTCATCAGTTCGAAACTGGATTGAATTCTCTTACAATCTTCGGAACATATTAAATTATAACTGAACGCAAAATTTAAGAATATTTCCGAAATGACCCGCATGACATGACTGTTTAACCAATTACTTTAATTTGATAAATTTAGTTTAATTACTTTGATCCATATTTTAAATTAAAGAAAGCTACTCCACGATTAAACCGAAACCCAAATTAATAATTAACAAAACAAAAAAATCCAAATTGTATTCGGCAATTAACATCAACCTTAATATGTCAAAATAAAAAATAAAATAAGCAAAATGCATCATTATCTCAGATATTCATTATTTTTTTTTTCATTTATACCTAAACATATCTACGAATATCATCTTCGCGAATTTTTTAATTCTGTTATGATTATTTTTGGCTTTTATCGTATTCTCGTGGATTTTTGGTTTTGTTGTTTTATTTTATTTTATTGGTTATGAATTTATGGCCGCAAATTAATTTTCGAGGCGCCAAATTTTATATAATGATGAGTAGTTCTTTTTTTTTTGGTTTTCTTTTGAATTCATCTTTCCTCTCTGGTTATAATAAAATAACCATAATATTTGTTATTAAAATTTCGTGCTGGTTTTTTCTTATAAATTTTATCTTTTGTTGTTAATATTAACTTTGCTCAATTTTTTTTATTATTTTGGCTTGAAGGAAAATACACAATCTTAGATGGGTTTTGTTTTGTTTTCATATCGTAATTTTAAATTTTAATGTATTCAATTTGAATCCTAATTGCAGGTTTTATAGTTTATTTTATATATTTTAAAAATAAATAGGAAATTGATCTGAAGGAAAAATGTTTTTTTTTAAGAAGATTGAACGCCAAGCAGAACAAAAATGGAAGCAAAACAAATATGTGTGTTCACACATTGGACATAAAAAAACATAAAAAATTAAAATAAAATTATAATGGAATGTTTTGTTATTAACTAAATTGATCACGAATTTATTTCATTTTTATGTTTTAGTTTTTCGGTAACATAAATAAATTTAATTTGATAAAATTGAAAAGGTATAAACGATGTATTTAATGGAGGACTTTGGGAGTATTATATTTGATTTATAATAAATGAGGCAGTTTAGAATTAACATTTTTCAAACTTATTGAATGACGCTAGAAATAATGAAAGATTTTATTTAAACATATTTATTATTCAATTTAGATTAGAATATTGACCTTAAATTAAGGCTGATGTGTTTGGAAGATAGCAGTTATTTTTCGGGCCTAGGATTTAAAAAATTTCATTAACATAAAATTTTATTTTGTAGAAAAGTAGCCCATTTTAGATGTTGCTCTTTCTGAATTTGGATCACTTGCAGCTAGGTGAGCCACCCGTCCTCGATTCGAAAAATGCTTCCTCCATGCTCACCGGATACAAAAATATTCCCCACATGAAAAATAAGTTTTAGATTTCGTTTTCAAACAATTTTGGAAAGAACTAAAAAGATTCATTTTTGCGGAGATTATATAGATTTGTTGCGCGTACATTACATGAACTAGACATTCGTCTAGTATTGTACAAAAGATATAAAAGAAAAACTATTTAACCCTTCATACCTTGATTTTTTATTTTTCAGAAAGAAAATTATTTTCAATTGGGTTTCTTATGATGAAACTAACAATATTTTCTCTATCAAAAGTTTCTTTTTCCTAGAAAATCGAATTTTTCATCCATTGAATTTATACAATATGAAGTGCATATTGATAACTAATAAGGTTTCTCTTAGAAAATAAAAACACATGGAACTTTACATCTAAAATTAATTTATTAGTGAAAATAAATAATGCAAAATATAATATCATTCAATTCAAAATTATAACTACAGTACGTAAGTAATATAAAATTCATTCAGTTCTGAAGCGTTGTCCATTATCACATTTATCACAACAGGTAAGTTCAGTCATAATTGGTTGTTTTGGAATTCATACATGGAATCGTTTAAAACAATTTCGGTCCTTGTTAATGCACAATGCGGTTGTACATTTCTCGCATGTTGTGTAAGTGTAGCCTGTACAATTTGGTAACTTGCAATGAAGTCGCTTTTCATTCCATTTTGGCCAGTGACCTTCAGAATCCGTCCTTATCTCTTTTACTGGGATTTTGGAACTAGTTCCCTTTTTACGTTTGAGTTCTAGTACACCTGTCCCTCGATTAACACGGTAATTACGTTCCGCCAAATTACCGTGTGATTGATTGATTGATTGATTGATTGATTGCGATGTACGATCAAGCATTAAGCAAGTCTCCCGTATTATAAATGCGAATACCACACCACTATACCCATGTTACACAACACGACACCATTCTTCATGAAGCCAAACCCCGTAAAGAAAGGCGCCACATCGACAACCACATAAGGTCTAATAGTTGTGATATCCGGCCCTGGCCAGGCCGCCGTCGTACACCTTTTTACATATAACAAGATCGAGGGATGGGAAATGAATGTTAGCAACAAAGACTCAACCCGGTTCCAGACACCTAAGTAGTTGATAGTTAGTAAATTTGTTAGTAATATATTTTTTTTAGTAATTTATTTAACACAAGACAATACAATTTTAAAGTTCATCTCTACTGCTCCAACCTGTAAGAAGACACAATGACAACACAAATTTCCTGGTACCGCAAAACTCTTTTTTTCTGAAAAGCTGTAAACATATTATTATTCCCCTCTACCATTTTTTCCAGTTCCGCCAAATTACCGTGTAACTCAAAACCGTGTTAATCGCGACTAATACACTTGTCCCTCGATTAACACGGTACTTGATTAACGCGCCGAAACTTCTGTGCGTGTTAATCAAGACTTTGTCTCAATTCGTTGACCGTGTTAAATGAAATTCGTGTTAATCAAGTACCGTGTTAATCGAGGGACAGGTGTATTTTGTTTATATCGGATAGCCTTCCAACGATCGTTGCCTTTTGTTGATACTTGCACAATACTTCGCCAAGTTCCAATCTACAATTTGCCAAGCTTAAAATTCGCCTTGAATCGGTTTTTTCTTTTTCTTAGACTCGCTTATATGTATAATAGCCAAGAATTGACCACATCTACGTCTAAAAGATGATAGAATATATTCATGTACCATTTTTTCGATCTCAGCAGCATTTTGTATGTTCCGATAAAGCTGACAAGAAGATCAACACCTCCAGGGCAATCAATTTGAATTCTGATTCTGTTCTTTTTGTCATACCGCTCGGCAATTTGAATCGGATTACGGCCAACAAAGTTTCAGACAAATCTGACCAAATTTTTGTCTTTCCAAGACACGGTTGTAACCTCCTCATTTGGTTGGGGAGCTTGCTATTTGGAATACTCTTCCTTCGTATGGTTCCCAGGCACAAAATTTCTTGTTTCGTTAGTTCAATGACCAAGGGTACCGATGAATAATAGTTATCGAAAAATATTTTGTAGTTTTCGTGTCTTGGCACTTGTCGTGTCATACGTATCACAATATTTGCACTGGCACCCTTGTTTTTCTCGGAAGGATATCTTTTGCTTTCGTCATTCTCTTGTCCTGAATAAATCTCTAAATTATACGGGAAACCTAATATGCCAAAAAGTACAAATAACTTGAACCCTCATTTATGAAATTTGTTGGGTAGGTACTGTTTAAATCTACTTTTCGCTCTAGCTGCTCATCTACTGCAAGACAGGACTCCAACGGAATTTTTCTAAAGTTATTGTGCAATGTCTCGATGAGTGGTCGAATTTTGAATAGACGGTCGTAATTTTGATGATACCTTGGTAACTCTTTTTCGTTGTCATTGAAGTGCAGATTCGATTTAATTCTTTCAAAATTTGGCAAAGACATAGTTTCTTGTACCATTTGATTGCCTGCCAAAGAGTTTCAATAGCGACGCCAATTAAGAATTTGTATTACAGACATTAAAATACAAATTCCCAACAATTTTCGGATTTCCAATTCGCTGGTGAACTTGGTATTGTTGACATTTTTTTGGGTTGCCTACTTATTAGATTCATCGACAATCAATTTTAATAAATGATCATCAAAACAAAATTTAAAGCTTGCGTACGGTGTAGGTAAATCCAGATATTCATCAGTAAGGAACTCATCGCCTTGGAAAACAATTTCATCTTGATCTCTTCATTTTCCGGGAAAATTTCCACTTTTTTACTTTTTTCAAAATAAGGTAAGATGTACATTTTTGACGTTAGGATTGTGAATCTATAAATTTTAGTAGGTATAAACCAAATTTTCCGAGAAAATGTATCTCATTTTCAACGAGAATTTTTTATTTTCTAAGAATATTTTTTTTATAATAAATCATAATGTTTACTCAATTTTACTTTAAAGTGTTTTTTTTTTAAATATGCACGTGTGTTTATACGTGCACTGGCTCGATTTCTCAATCCTGTTTATAATAAAACCGGTTATCTCCGAAATACTTGCACAAATTATTGCCAATATGCCAAGGGGAGGAAAGGGAAACAGATTTGCCAGAAATCGTTTTCTGTCCTTACCGGCACATTTTTTGCTAAAAGCCATCTACCGATGGATCAAATTTGCAAATTTGTGGCCTTCTGGTGCAGCAACATTAATTTAAAACAAATTAGCGAACATCTAGAGATTTTGCTTGTTTTTGTCGTGAAGTGGTTTTCGACGCATTCATTCACCAATCAAGACCCAGTGGGTGGTATTGGGAAAACAGTTGAAATTGATGAATCAAAATTTGGTCGACAAAATATAATCATGGACACCATGTCGACGGCCAGTGGTTGCTTGGAATGGTAATGTTTTATATTCTTACACCAAATAAAATTCATCAACAAAATAATTTTTACAGATCGAAAGAGAGTCAAGAGCCGTGAGTTTAGTGCCGGTAGAGAAGCGAGACACAGCCACTTTGCTTCCAATCATTAACAAATGGATACTGCCCGCAGTCATTTAAGATTTTTGGAGAGCGTATGATTGTCTAGGCAAAGAAGGTTACATTTACCTCAAAGTAAATCATTCCATTAATTTCGTAGATCGTGAGACAAGTGCGCACACAAATAGAATTGAGGCAACTTGGCGCGCTGCTAAACGATACTACGAATTTTAGTCGAGGTGGAAAATTTTTTATGGAGGGTATTCGGCCAAGCACATGTTTCTAAAATCATGTAATATGAACAAAACAGATACTTTTAAAGTTTTCATGAAACATGTTGGGATATCCAGGAAACTTACAAGAAGCTTATAATGATACAAATGAAAATGAAGATGAACAACAAATTGAAGACGAAATTCGATTTTGAATAAATAAATATAATTTAACAAAATAATTTTTATTTTATTTACTTTTATCAATTATAATTGCTTTTTCAACCTGGCAGACACAGATCAAAGAGTTTTTTTTTTCGCCCTTATCGCTTCTTCTGATAGTACCAAAAATGTTAAAAAAAAAACTTTTGGAAATATAACAATTTCTTTAATGTAATTTTAATTCGTTGTATACCTTAGAGGATGGGGGCTGCCGCCCCAAACCCTAGTTTATTCTTCCTGTTTCAAATTTCATATATAATTTGGAACTAAGCAAAAAAAAAAAATGGAAAAATTTCAGAATTTTTCTGGAAAAATTGCAAAATTTTCCTGGAAAAATTACTTGCACTGTCGAAAAATTGTTATGATACAATCCTAATATCAAAATTTTTATAAAAATTGAATATTTTTACGTATTTTGAATAAAATAATAAAAAATTATTTCCACTAAAAAGTGAAAATTTTCCCGGAAAATGAGATAATTTTCCGGTGCAATTTGGCTTCCCCCTCCTAGAAACTATAGATGCACAATCCTATATTCCAAAACTTCCAAAATACATACTCCTTACCTGATTTTCCCGATGTATACGTGAAGTAAACTTTAGCCCAAATAAATCCAAAATGTAGTCTGACTGGTCGGTTGAATTATTGATAGAGTTTATATATTTATACAAAAAGTATTCCGAAATATGGGGTTTAAAAAACTTTAAACATAAAAATAAACTCGAAGTGCATGATGCTTGGCATAAAATAAAAAATGAACTAAGTGTTAGCCAATCAATCGAAAATTTAAAAAAAAAAAAAAAATTAATGACAACTTACCGGGAGCTAAAAAAAAAGTTAAACGCTCGATGAAATCTGGCGCAGGTAGGGAAGAAATTTATATGCCTATCTGGTTTGCGTTCCAACCATTGGTTCCAACAACAAAACCATTAATACAGAGATAAGCTAATCTGTTATTTTACATTTTCATTACATTTTACATTGTCAGGAGCAACTTTCTCCCAAATTACAAGGGCATAATGATACATAATGATTTGAATTGCTTATTTTTAGGATGATACGAGTATGTTTGAGAATTACAATGAATTGGGCGCAGTAGAGAGGGAAAATCCGCAAGGACCCAATGAGTCAAACGGTAAAACATTTATAAATTTTGAAAATTTAGTATTTTCTAAATATTATTTTTATTTATTTATAGCTGCATATAATATAATAAACACCCCAAAATCGCAAATGAAAAAAACAAAGGAATTAGACAAGGAACTAACCAAGTACATGAAATTAGTATCAGGTGTGCTTGAAACATTAACTAAACGTCGAACTCATCATCAAATGGACGAATGTTCCATGTACGGAGAACTGCTTGCGAGTAAATTAAGAGCACTAAGCTTACGAACCCGCAAAATTGTAGCAATCAAAATTGATAACCTAATAGACCCCCAATATCCATCACAATCATCGAACAACCAAAATATAAACACTTTTCCAAAGCCATCCACATCGAATTCAACGTCGACGAAGTCATTCTTATCCCATTCGGTATCAAAATCTTTTCCTTATAGAATAGGCCAACAGTTCTCTGCCATCTAAACAAATAATTAAAATTCCATCATCTAGTTCACAATTCCGTAATTTCTCCATAGACATGATTATCATCCTTTGAAAACAATAAAACCATTTCGATTCGATCCTCACGCCAATCCTTAACGAATTCACTTCCATATATACATTCTCCTACTCATTCTTCTATACCAACGCAATGGGAAAAATTCCATTTAGCAACGAATTCGGTGATTTTCTGCCATTCTTGTGGTGTTTTTAGTCTCTGAAATTATACAGGTTATAACATAACGTTTAATTAATGTTTACACGTTTATATATGTATCTATATTGTGATGATTAATTATTGATCCACCTTTACTTCTTGTTTTAACTCATTATTTAGTGCGAAACACATTTCAGGTATAATATTAGATATTGATTGATGCGACATTTTAAATAAATAAGAAAGGCTGTGGTAACTATTGCCCGACGCTAGAAAGCATAACGTCATGGCGAATATATCTTTAATTGTGATGGCTTTCCTCATATTCGTCTTCCAGACAGGGGAAATACATGGTCCAATTTTTTGAAGTAAAATTTCAAAATCTTCAGAAGACATACGGAAAAAAATTTGAAATTTTCCGGATGGTTCACATTGCTCTACTTTTGTTCATTGACAAAATCCCCCATCTTCTTTTCCTTATGTTTTTCTTTCAATTTCTGATTATACATATGTGTACAAGTAAGCATTACTTGTATTGCACTGGCAATAATAATATCTTCGTCGCTATCGCTGTATATAACTAAAATTCAATTCGATTTTAAAATACTTTTAAATTGTTTTTCTGCAGTTTTATACTTTTAACACTTTATTACTTTCTGTTCATGAAATGTCAAAACCAAAACTGGGCAATTGAACCAATATGTATGCATTGTATGAAATCAATCTTTTGGAAGATATTGTAATTAATATACTGGCAAACATTCGAAAAATAAATATTGGGCACATCGTGTAGACAGTCAAATTTGATCGATATTTTCCATTCGTGTAGCCTCAGTTTAAAGCTACTACCCAGTTGTCCGATTGTGTGCTCGAAAAGCGCTAATTTAGCGATCAAATTGAGCGCTCGAAAATACTTCATTTTGAGCATCAGTTTACACCATATTTCGTGTAAAATTATACGAACGTAGTCCGATTAATATAATAGCGTAAAGTAGTATTGGTAAAATAACATATTTTAGATATTGCTTGGTAGATGGTGCTGACATATTCGCAAAAATGTGTCGATAACGTAGTGTTCCTTTTTTATTACTGCCACCAGATGGCATTCGAATTATTAATACATATTTTGAAATGAAACAAATTGAATTAGAATTTTGAATTCATTTATTGTTTTTACAAAACATTTCATAATTAAAAATAAAAAATTCGAAAGAAATTTAGGTAGTAGTTTCCAAATTTTTATACATTTCATAATCATTTATAATTAATAATGCGTTTCTTTATTATGCACCCGGTTATGTGCCTTTCGAAATTCATACCTCAATTTCATTTGGAAACTTTCGATGCTGTCAACGCGGGACTTCCACGCATCTAAAATATTAGAGAAAAATATGCTTTAATTATTTTGCAATTAACATTATATAAATAGTTGTTACTAAACATAATTCCATTTATTCGTTTAAATTTCATAAATGAAATTTTTTTGTGAGTGCCCGAAAAATTAAAACTGATCGACAGTTGATCAGATAATATGTTTTGGAATGCCACTGTAAGTCCTTTTCCTAAGCTAACCAAATTAGTGAGATGATTCATCTGGAAATTACAATACATGAATAAATTAATCTCAGTTTCAGGCATACAAGCAATAATTAAGCCTTAATATAGTATCTCGGAAATCACTGTTAACACATCTCGCTTCCAAATCCTCAAATTCTTTGCTGGTTTTGATTAGGAACATCATTTTTACTTGATGATCCACCTCTGTGCTCCTGCCAGAATTTTGGTTGGTCAATCGTCGTGACAAGTCTTTGACTAGGTATGTCAATTCGTCTAGCTTTCTATTGGTTTTTTTCAGTTCCTCACTGCAATAGCAAGGTTTTGGTGACGAGCTGGAGGTATTTACCATAGGTACTGTCTTTAATGTCCCAGGTGTGGTAATTGTTGGTATCATTGTTGAGGATGATGTGACTGGTATTTTTTCTGTACCTGATGTTGTCGTTGTAGCTATGATGATTTTTTTAGTGTTGAAGGTTCGATTTCTTTATTAAAACCGATTAAGTTTAATGGGGGTGGTTCTATGTGTTTTTGTGTCATGGTCCACGATTTGTTGTAATATTTTCTTTTCCATTTTTCTATAACAACAAGATTATTAAGAAAAAAAAAAATAATAAATCGGTTACAAATGGAAATTTTATTACCTGGATGCAGGTAAATATTGCTGTTTGTCCTTTCCGTTGAGAGTTGTGTTAGGGTGTTCGGCGATTTTGATGATGTGGCAGGTATTATATATGGTGATGGTGAATGGTTCTGGGTCTCTCTCAAATAACCGTTGAATTCGATCGGTGGCATTTGGTCCATAGTATATCAAAATTATTTTATAAGATAAATGTATTATAATAATAAAATCAAATAATACCTGACATGGTTAAGATTGGTAATAGTTCATTGTGGTACTCTGCTTCAAACGTTGATGTCACATACTGTTGAAAATCTGCTTCTTGGCTATCCATGCTCATGCTTAGTAATAAAAAAATATATTAGTATATTTTACTTGCAATTAACTGCCGCTTTGATGTAACAGCGGTATTAAAACATAATTATTTTTATAAAACAGCTTCATATATTTAAATTTAATTGCTGTAACAGGAAAAATCTCATTAGCCTCTGATATGTTGTTACACCGGATTATGCCAAGCGTGACCTAGAGGCCTTGTGAAGAATGATGATAAGCCCTGAAATCGTCTGCCAATGACCATTGTAACTCTTTCTTGATTTATAAATTCTGAAATAAGAAATGGGATATTGTCCGAAATACAACAGCATTTGTCAGATTCTGTATTTTTTAATACGAAATCATCAAATTTAAAGATACTTGAATCTGAATCATGAGGTTCTCCACCTAAATTAATCGAAATTTCATGTTCTTCAAGACGGTTAAGAAGTTGTTGTAATTTAAGGCTAGGCTTTCTCACTAATTTTTTTAATTGTTGCATCTAATTTTCGAATTTATAAGCGGAGAATGAATCTACACTACCGAACTGTGAAACGGAATCTGCGAGATGGAGAAGAACATGTACATTATAGCTAACGGTATGTTCGCCATAAATTTTAAGAAATATTTTAACAAATGCAGCTAACATTTTGTTCGCTAAACTTATGTGATTCCTTGCGTCCCTATGAGATATTAGTCTATAAGAACAATGCAATAAAAGAAAATGATTATAAATTTCTTCATTAACTATGTCTTTTAAGACAACAATACCAGTATATAAAATGAATTGCCTTAATTCAGTGGCCTTCCACATTCTTAACTCATTTATAGACCTAGGTTTTCGAGCAAATTCTATAGGGATACTGCTTGAACAGTTCAATTATTTTGAATCTATCATGCATTTTCCATCCTGATTTAATTTAAATTCTAATGTTTCACGTTTAATTAGTTGAGTTAACATTTTTCGGACAACTCCAAGATCAATGAGATGCATTGGGTACATTACAAATTGAGAGATCATGCCTACATCTACACTTTCTAAAAGAGTGGGTGATAAAAAATATTTAACACTATGTAGACTTGGAAAATCGCGATTTTTAAAAGTTAAATCAGAATAAAGCTGAGAAATACCTTTACTATATGTAACTCTTCTATTAACATACTTCCCGGCTTGAGTTTAATTGGCGAGTTATTATTTTTTTACTAGGGGTCCCTTTTTGGAACATTAACTTTATGCCTATTCAAAATACCTAACAATTTATTTAACTTAACTCTACCTAACCCAGATTCGACCGCCCATTCCGCTAACTCTATCGTAATTTTATTAGGAACTGCCGGGATTTCAGAAGAATTTTCATTAAAATCTTCCTCATCTGAAATCAATAATTCATCATCAATTTCTTCTTCATCAAAAAAATGGCGAGCAGAGTGATCTGCATCAACATCATCCACCACGTTGGCGTCATCCATTGAAACTTCAAAGAAGTCTGATACTGCTTCCTGATTAGAATCGAAAGGTATTTCAGTACATTCAGCTGCTTCGGCCTGCAACCTTCTGCGTAGTTGCTGATTCGACAACAAAAATGCTGGTTTTTCTGTCTCCATCTATTAAAATTGTGTAATTTAAATTCAGAAAAAACATTACATCTTTTTGATTTCAACTACAGCCATTGTGTATAGTTTTATGAAATTAAATATCTTTGCGTGATACTCGATCAAAAGCTTATATTCCACAAATATATAGAATTTTTTTTTTTCAGATATCGATACATACGAGTAGTTACTTTACGATGGGTTAAAATACAACGTTAGCATTAGCACAATTAGCATTAATTATTTAGGTTAAGATAAAAAGACAGATAATTTGGGTTTTAAACTTTCTCATATAGCCAAATATTAACATAGTTTGAATTCCCAGCTTTTAATTCAAAAAAAAAAAAAACAAAATAAAATAATACTAACTAAAGTTGTAAAGTTATATATTAAACTAAACTATAAAATTAAACTACAATTGTAATAAAATATAAACAATATTAAATAAAGATAAATTGTTTCAAAGAAATCTATATCTAAATACACTATTTCTAAATAACACAAACCACAAATCAACCGATTTACTTGACATTTATTGAATTTTTTTGTTAAATACTTGTAAATTTGAAAAAATATTTGTTATTACCACAATTATAAAATTATTTTATTTGTATTTTAATTGTGTTAAGCAAAAGGCAACAACAATTTAAGGAACGCACAAAATCATAATATATATCTGTAATATAATACTTTTTAGGACTACAGAAAATTATTACAGAAATTAAAGCAAGCTAATAATTAAAACTCAAAAAAAAAACGTACGGCTAACATTTTTTTTATATTGTTTTAAATGCGCGTTTTTATGTAATTATTAATTAATAATTAATTTTACTTATGTTAATTTTATGAATTGAGAATCTGTGAATGAGAAAAATCTTAATTCATTTTTATTAAAACGGTAATAAATACACACAACCAACGATCTTTTTAGGTACTTGGTGTGGTATATCTTCAAAAAAATATAATTTCTTATATTTATTACAACTTTCCTAAAAATGCATAACCGATCTTCTCATTGACAAATTATCAATTAATAAAATTAACATATGCAAAATTAATTATTATTAATCACATAAAAACGTGCATTTAAAAACAATATAAAAAAATTTTAGCCATAAGAATATTTTTTCACAAGTCGCCATTGAATAGTCTAACACATTGTATTACAAAAATATAATAATTATCACATCATAATAATTAAATAATCACTGTACTTACATAGTTTGTTATTTTTTTATAAAATTATTTTTATGGTATATGGCAAAATTATAATTTATACTATTTGGCAAAATTATATTGCTCAACACGTCTCTTTATTATTAAAACAATTCAAGAATGATAAATGAAATGAAACAAACAAAGACGAACATTTTGATCTATTATCGCTATTTGTCACCAGGATCGTGCACGTTGTTTTACCGACTTGTCCGTTTAAGTGCTCAAAAAGCGCTATTGTAGCACTCAAATTGAATAATCACAATTGCGCACACACACATATAAAAGCCGAACAATACGTTATGTACTTTTATACGTCTGTTTCATGTTTTTTGTATGCCTTTTCACACAAAAATCTTCGACTGCTCAATCAAAGTACAACTGGGTATTCATGCCTAATTTGTGTTCCTTTTGCTCGTATGTGATTTTCGCTTTCAAAATTATTAAAAATACTTGCTGCTGCGGCCATATTATGGTACAGTAGATATTTTCACAACAAAATAATATAAAGTAGCCGGTTTTTAATTTTTTTTTTTTTTTGATTTTTTTTTTGGATTGTGTTGTAATATAAATTGTTCGGCAAAGATGTTTCCATAACATGATTTCTATACAATTTTTTAGTTACTCCTGCCGTTAAAGATGTTTTCACATCAAAAGTTACTTTTTGGGCCCTAGGTTGGCCATGTTACTGTTCGTGACCACTTGCAGCAACTATACCTTCAAAAAAGTATTATACAAAAATATGTGTTTTGTTTAATACTATTTTAAACAATTATATGGTGATTAATTATAGCAGCGTATTAGCAAAAATAATTCTTGCTGTAAATTAAATATTTTAATTGTTTTTTTTACAAATTTGATTTGGAACATTTATAATTTTCTATTTAATAGTTTCGGTAAATCATTTATTTTTTGATATATTTGCAAAACAGTCTTCTACTCCACGCAAGTTGCCACTTCCGGTTGGCCGATTTCCACTAAAATTTACTGGGGCCCCCAACTAATGAAACATCTTAAACGTAAAGTTTCAGTTCGATTGGTTAAATCATCTGAGCTGTAGAGAGCTACCCCGAAACTCAATTTTTCAAACTTAGAGGATACAAAAACGGAAAAATCGCCAAAAATCTCATTGTCATAAATTTTCTTGGTTACCACATTTTGTATTGAAGCAGATAAAGCGTGTGCTGAAATTGAGAAAAGCCCAAAAGTACAATCCTTTGCAGCAAAAAGGAAGTACAGGGCACTTTATTCAATGTTCAAGCAAAATTAAAT
This sequence comes from Tipula vernalis, assembly GCA_958295665.1. Classification (NCBI taxonomy): domain Eukaryota; kingdom Metazoa; phylum Arthropoda; class Insecta; order Diptera; family Tipulidae; genus Tipula; species Tipula vernalis. The sequence goes on from OY282558.1 coordinate 275,850,840, forward strand.
GCAAAAATCAGATATAATATCAATTCATTTGACTTCTATCTACGTTAGTAATCTAAAGTTTAGTAATCATAAAAATTTGCGACTTTGAAATTTTTGGGATTTATCCATTTTAGGGTCCCTGAGTCCTTAAAATTGGCTTTTGAAGTGGTAACTGTTGGTTGTTCTGTCTATCTAAATGTGTCCTTTCTGTATCCCAGATGGTTAAACCAATCGAACTAAAACTTTACATTTAAGCATTTTGTCCTAGCGAATTTTAGTGGAAATCGGCCAACCGGAAGTAGACCAGAAAATTCATTTTGCAAATCTCAAAAAATATAAATTTAAGATTTAAAGAAAAAATATTAAGTACGAAATGTTCCAAATAAAATTTGTTAAAAACTGGCTTAATAAGTTTCTCAAAACTTCCTGTTCATAACAGAAAGGTTGCATGTTGACCACGTCGCTGTTTTTGAAAAGAAAATCAAACGGATTTCAATGAAAAATGGTGACAAAACACGAAATCGATCGATTCGCAAAAGTAAATTTCGACCAATGAGAACTGTCAATCAGTTTTTTATTATTGCTTTCTTTGCTTTGTCAAATTTCAAACTTTAAACAAGGATGACATATAATACGAAGCAGATTACTTAAACGATTCGTTTCATTATGAGATTATGGAGGCATCTCCTTTTTAAGAATAATGAAGAACAGGGTTCAGTCTGTGAAGCGGAATGCCCCGTTCCAAGTGTGGCTTTAATACGCCGACCTTATTTTAGGGAAACCTAAAAATAAAGTAAAAAATACTGTCTATACCTTAAGGCGCTATTAAGCGCCAGCCAAAAGGAAGTCTTTGACGAAGTACCATTAAATTTGGACTTTAGGAGGCCTCGCTTATTTCATTACTGCCAATACATCAAAGAAGTCTTGATATTATAAGCAAATTAATATGTTGAAGGAAGCTTTCAGGTATCATAGGGACCAATATACTCGCTACAAAATCAGTTTAACTAAAATACCAAGCGGGACTCCTACAGCAAATATAGTAACTTGTTTTACAACAAATATTTTCTATAAAATCAACTACATCTACCCCAATTAGTTATTTGGAAAACATTCCGCAAATAGCTAGCGCAATGGTTTCACCGGTCTAAGTGTGCGTAAGCAGCCACTCCAACCTAGCGCAATGGTAACACATTTTGTTGATACTTCATTTAAGTAAAAAAAAAAAACTCAACCAAAAAGCCATTTACAATGTTTATTACCTCGGTAACTACAGCTGACTTTGGATTACTCTCACATATTCCTACAACGCATAGATAAATTTAACATTATAATAAATAAAGTAAATACGCAGTCTAAAATATTCTTGTCAATGGAATATGGCTAGGAAAAACTGTATAAAACCCTGACCAAGAGAGAATTACAATTTCAAAGGTTGGCAAAATTATTATTATACTTGACCTAAATAAAAATTTAAAACTACATAGGCTTGATATTAAAAATAATGTTGTTGGTGACGTTCACCGAAAATAAACCAGGGGTGGGATGTTGTACTATCACTTTCATTCGAATCGACTTTAAAAGTCGATTCGAAAAAGTGATAGTTGGTATGTTGTAAAATTTTCGACTCCAAAGTGATACGTCAATAAGGCCGCCACTTTTCGAAGCTGAATTAACAACAACAGCTTTAATTTGACATTTCGGTGTTGTTATACAAGCTTTAAATAAATAATAATTTTATAAGACTTTATTAAAAAATAACAATTTATGAAATTGTTAATAAATTTGTTATTTTTTCATTAATTACGCAAACATTTTTTCAAATTATATTTTAAATTTATTCACTTTTAATTATATTTATTTATATTATTACATTATATTTTGACGAATCGCTCATATATCACTTTAAATAAACTGAGTGATACTAAAGTATCATTATCGCGATTCGAAAATTTTACAACATACCAATTTTCGACTTTCTGTTCGAATTTCGAAAATTTACAATTACAACATCTCGCCCCAGGGCTGGGATGTTGTACCATCACTTTCATTCGAATCGCCTTTAAAAGTCCAAAGTGATACATCAATATTTTTTTTTTAATTTAAAATAAATTTTATTTATTCATTTTATGTAATTACAATCTAGTCTCCTGGACTAATTAGCAATTTGTTTCTGACTTAATTTACTAACTTAAATTAATCTATGGCTTCTTCCCATTGGCATTCCATAGTGTTTGGTAAATTGACGTAAACCACATCTTTGTTGTGGATTTTAGATCAGCATAATGCTGCTTAAACTAACAATCACACCAGCTCAAAAGGTTTGGTTCTTTTAAGTCTGCGAACTAAATTCGTGATGCTTAGGAGCTGAGTTGCCTCAATGTTCACATGTTGGCGGAGCCTTTCTTCATGTCTCCGTGCTTTTTCCTGGATTTCATTTAAGATGAGGTTCATTTTAAGGTCCCTATCGAGGTCATTGTTCCTAACATACCAAGGTGCATCAACGATGTTCCTTAATACCATATTCTGAAATCTTTGGATGATATTTACGTTGCTTTGTTTGGTACAACCCCAAAGCTGAATACCATAAGTCCAAATCGGTTTCAATATTTGCTTATAAAGTAGAAGCTTGTTGTATGTTGATAAAGAGGAGTTCATTCCCATCAGCCAGTACATTTTTCTGTATTTAAGTTTTAATTCTTCACTTTTCTTCTTGACGTGTGCTTTCCATCGTAGTTTAGCATCCAGGGTCATGCCGAGATACTTAGCTGTGTTCGCATGCGGTATTATTTCCCGATTTATGGTAATCGGAATATGTTCGATTCGTCTGTTTGTAAAGTTGATGTGGACTGATTTAGCTTCATTTAGTTTTATTCTCCATCTTTTTGTCCATTTATATATTTGAGTTATAGCTGATTGTAACTTCTGTGTTGATTCTTCGTTGCTTTTTCCAACAGCTAAGATCGCCGTATCATCTGCAAAAGTTGCCACTGTGTTGTTTTCTAATGTAGGAAGATCATAAGTATATAGTAGGTATAAAACCGGCCCTAATACACTGCCCTGTGGAACTCCTGCATTGATTTCTTTCAATTCAGAAAATGTATCATCTAACTTAATCCTGAAGAACCTAACTTTCAAGTATGATTCTAGTATCTTAGCAAATTGCATTGGTAGAAGATTCCTTAACTTGTGGTTAAGTCCTTCATGCCACACTCTATCAAACGCTTGTGCAACGTCTAGAAATACTGTTGAACAGACTTTTTTCTCCTCTAATGCTTTCTCAATTATACTGGTTATTCTGTGTACTTGATCAATTGTTGAGTGTTGGTTGCGAAAACCGAACTGATGATTTGGGATCAAGTTTTTACTCTCGATTATCGGATTTAATCTTTTTACCAGAAGCTTCTCAAAGAGTTTGGACATGACTGGCAATAGCGAAATTGGCCTATAAGACGATGTTATGTGTGGTGGTTTCCCAGGTTTTGGGATCATAATTACTTCTGCAATTTTCCATAAGCTTGGTACACATTTGATTTTAAATGCTGCATTTATAAGATTGGTGAGTTTCACCAGAGCTTTCCTTGGCAGTTCTTTTAAGATTTCTGCAGTAATAAGATCGTACCCAGGAGCTTTTTTCGTATTCATATTAGCTGTTATCTCACGCATGACTTCTTTTGGTGTTGTGGGTAGGATTTCTTTACTTTCTTGCACAGCTTGTTCAGTTATTATCTCGGCTTCCAACGTTTGGTCGTCATGTGGCTGGAATATTTTTCCGAGGTGTTCGGCAAATTCTCGAGCTTTGTCTTCATTATTTCTAGCCCATTTCTCACTTGCTATTTTTATTGGGGGAATCTGCATTATTGGTCTTTTGATTCTTTTGGTTGCTTTCCAAAGAGAATAATCAGTACTGTTATCATTAGTTAATTTTCTTAAATAGTTGCTGATTGATTCATCTTTCAATTCTTTGATCTCTCTTCTTAATTGTTGAGTGAGGTTGTTCAAATGAGTTTTATCTTGGGGGGCCCTTGTTTGTTGCCATACTCTTCTCGCTCTTCTTTTTTCTGCGAGGAGTTCCCTAATTTCCATAGGGTAATTGTTTCCCTTGATTTTCGTTTTAATTTCAGGAGTATTTTCCCAAGCTGATTGCTGTATATCGTTTACAAATTTGTGAACTTCTTTGTCTAATTGTTCTTCAGTCTTTAATGGAACCATTAAGTTAATTTTTTCTTCTAGCGATAGTCTAAAGCATGCCCAATTAGTGTGATTATTTACTAGGAATGGGTTTCTTTCTTTCTGAATGATTTTTTCACTTAACGTTAGAAGTATTGGTGAATGATCAGAGTTTAAGTCGTGGCTTTCATCTACTTGTACATAATTTACAGATATGTTCTTTATTATAAAGAAATCAATCAGATCTGGCACTTTGTTTGGATCAGTTGGCCAGTAGGTTGGTTTTCCAGTTGAGAGGGCTTCACAACTGCATTTTCTGATAGCTTTTAGGAGTTCTTTACCCTTAGTTGTTGTTAATCTGGATCCCCAGTGGACATTTTTTGCATTAAAGTCTCCTCCAAGTACAAATCGTTTTCCTAATTCACTGAGGAACTCAAGATAATCTTTTTCTTTCATTGAGTGCTTCGGTCTTTCATTGAGTGCTTCAATATGGCCACAATTTTTCGAAGCTGAATTAACAACAACAATTTTAATTTGACATTTCGTTGTTGTTATACAAGCTTTAAATAAATATTAATTTTATAAGATTTAAAAAAAAAAACAATTTATGAAATTGTTAATAAATTTATTATTTTTTCATTACTTACGCAGACATTTTTTCAAATTATATTTTAAATTTATTCACTTTTAATTATATGTATTTATATTATTACATTATATTTTGACGAATCGCTCGTATATCACTTTAAATAAACTGAGTGATAAAAAAGTATCATTATCGCGATTCGAAAATTTTACAACATACCAATTTTCGACTTTCGGTTCGAATTTCGAAAATTTGCAATTACGACATCTCGCCCAGGGGGGCCATTTGGGAATTCGATTCTAACGTGATCGAGTTTCGATGTATTAGATTCCTATTTGAATTGAATCAGGTTCGAATCGAATTCCCAAATAACCCCTCAGATTGAAGATGTGACTCTGAAAAAAATTAAAGAAAAGAATTATTTCAAAGAATAAATTCCTTTAAAACTATTTAACATATCGAAAAAGTTTCGAGTAAGAGTTCAACCTTTCAAAACTACCTTTAATTTGGAGTCAAAATATTTTCTACAAAATATGAGAGCGTATAAACGATTGCTTTCAAATGATATCATTTGGTGCTACTTCCATGAATAGTGAAAAAGATCAATGCAATCCTGTGTTTTCGGATCATTGCTACCATTGAAAAACGAACTTATAAATTGTCGAAAATTGTTGATTGACATCTGGAACTTGAATATCCGGAAACCTTACCATATTGGAAATTAGCTGCGCGTTAATTGGGTTGATAAAGATAATATAGTGCTCTAAGTTTGTAGAAGAAATAAAGAAGTTGCCGAAATCAGGAATTGTATCCCTTAAAAGTCGGTTAAAATCGCTTAGTCCGTTTTTGGACAACGACAACATGATTCGAATAGGGGACGATTGCAACGCGCTAACATAAAATATGATGCACAGCATCAATTCATATTGCCAGCATCGCATATCTTCACAAAGCTGTTAGCGCGTTGTGAGCACGAAAGGCTGTTGCACTGTGGTCCTCAAGCACTATTATATGCTCTTCGGTTAAATTATTGGATCATAGGTGGTCGAAATCTATGTCGAAAGATTGTGAGTAAATGCTTTAGATGTTTTAGAGTTCGTCCAAAAATTATTATAATTATATGCCATTTGCAATTATATGTGTAGATTTCTGTGGGCATTTTAACATTTGCCATCAATTAAGGAAAAAGCTAATCATCAAAGTGTTTGTGTTTTTCCACAAAGACTGTCCACATGTTCTTTCCCCGTTATTTTGTTTTTCTTCTTAAATGGGTCTTAAAATGGGTGTTACCGCCCTTCTTTTTATTATATACCTGGTGTGTGCTTTATGATAAAAACAGATAAGAATTTGTTGACCATCTGGTTTTTGTGGGTGTTTATGTGCAAAGTGATATTATTTACGAATTTACAATGAGGTCGTAAATTTTGTTGCGGCCAATTTTCTCGTTTAGTAAAAATGGATTATATCGTTCCTTGTATATTTCCAGTTCTTCTAATCTGTTCATTAGTAACCCTTTTCGTGTTGTGTGTAATACCTGTGAGTTTGTGTTGATGTCAGTGTAATTATGTTTTTCTGTAGTCAAGTGTTGTGCATATTTCGAGTCGATTTTTGGTTTTCCGATTTCTTTTATATGTTCTGTAAACCTAACTTGAAAACTTCTACCAGTTTGTCCGATATAGAATTTGGGGCAGTCATTACATGTATTCTTATAGATTCCGGTGTCTATTGGTGTATTTATGTTACGTTGTTTGAGTCGATTCCCTAATTTGTTGTTGGTTTTAAATGCCATCGTTATCCGTGTTTTTTAAAAACCTTCGTTGTATTCTTGTTGATGTTATTATTGTACTCTATGGTGATGTATTTCTCTCATATTCTGATATATCATCATATTCTGTTGTGTCTTCCAAATGTACCTATTGTTCATTTTGTCAATTAAGTCCGTGTATGTGTTTTTCCACAAAGATTGTCCACATGGAGATTGTTGACAGTTTATCAACTCATAGTTTCATCGCCACGAGTCGTCGTTTTGCAAGTCGTAGAGGATTAATTATGCTTGCACATATATTCTGATAATACCACAAATTTCGTGTGTAGCAAAGCAGAATTGATTGAGTTACAGAGGGTGGTTTCTGCCGAATCACAATAATGTCTTCTGATCAGAACAACATGACCTGTTTGACACCGGGTCATTTTTTAATTGGGCAGCCATTGACCGAACTTCCCGATTCATCATTTGAACATTTAAATTATAACAAATTATCTCATTTCAGCGCATTCAATATTTGAGCCAACAGTTCTGGGAAAGATGCAAATGGCGAGAACCCACTGAACAATTCAAACTGGGAGAGATTTGTATTGCTCTGAAATTTGTATTGCTGCATGAAAGTAAACAAGCGTATCTCATTAACAGTTAAAGATATTTCCACGAATTTTGACACAGTGTTTGGGTGCTACAAACTTAGAAAAAGCTACTCGTTTAGATAAGCCAAAGCAACCTTCAAATTAAATAAATAAAATTTACCAAAATTAAATTAATTTCAGCATTCTTTAAAATATTTTCCAAACTTTTTTTTTATTTATTTTATGTATTTAATGTTTTAAAATTTTAATTTTTATATAAATAAAACATTTGTTAACTAAATATTCCGTTTTTACATTTAATTAGTAATTCTAACACTGAAAAACACTCTCCTCTCCATTGTTAAAAAATAACGGTTTGGTTTAATTTTAACTGAAAAAACGGCTTAACGGCCTTTCATAAACCATAAAATGATATATTAAGTTTTATAATCGATTTATTTTAAATCTATTTAATTAAACTTAGCTAAAAATGAATGATTAATTTAATTAGTTATTGACTTACGTTAAATAAATAAGGGGAAAACACGGTTAACAGAACGATTTACAAGCCTATTTCAAACCTTAAAACCACAATTTTAAAACGTATAGGTAAGGTAATTTTCAACTAAAAATTCTTACTCGGGCTTCCTGTGATTTAAAATACAAATGTATGCTTGCAAGCACGAAACGTCGCAAACCGAATCGACGCAAATCGAAGTATTGGACAAAAATTTCCGCTCGATACATTGTGCAATAAACGGAACTACAAAATAGCATCCTGCAAACAAGCGAACGTATTAGCAAACAGCGAATATGACAGACTCGAACGACGATCGAAATTCTCTTTCCGTTCAATAAACGTTCGGTGTTTGGCGTTAAGTTCATTGGTTCACGTTCCTTCGCTCAACATATACGGGGTTTTACTGATTAACTGGTTACCTCTTTAGCGAAAGTTAAAAGTATAACAATTTTCTAAATTAAATTTGTAATAAATTTGGTCTTAACGTTTTCTCAAAATTTCAACTTAGCAGTTGGAAAATGATTTCTTACCACTAACACCCATTAACTTCCATTTTTGTCATATGTGTAACTAAGGCGATCAGCTTTATCTTATGTATATTACATTTTTTTGTTTAAAAATCATCCGCTTCTGTTTTTTGTATTATTTTCTTTTTAAAATTTTTAAATATTATTTGAATTTTTGTTCAGTTTTCTTAATATTTTAATATCCAAACATAAATTATATAAACGAACACCTTTAAATTATAAAAAGAATAAGATTAAGAAAAAAATATAAATAAGAAAACTCTTGTTAGCAAAGCCACAAAAAATATGAAAAAAAAAAATTTAAATTAACTGTGGATTTATTATGTTCCTTAATTTTGTAATATAATTTTTTTTTGTCTTGTATCCATTTATTTATTCTTGTATCCATTTAAACAAATCATCTTTTTCTCGTTCGTTTTTTTTTTTGTTTCTGCTAAAATTGCTGTAAGGAGAACACTTTAACCAGACTGATTTATGTGATAATTTAATGGGAAAACTGTTAAAAAATTTATTGATATTTTTACTTTTCATTGGTTTTCATTATTAGTACCTGCGCGTTTTTCCTTTGTTTTGTTGTTGTTCATAATACTTATTGAGCTTTTGAAAGCTTCAATTTTTTATTGCAATTTAATTGGGATTGATTGATTGTTGAAAAATTTGTGGTTTAATTAGAAGCCAAGGGTAACAATTTCAAATTGGTGATTAATATTATGTTTAAAATTAAAAATGCTTTGTATATATACCTATAACGAATTTGCCACAAGGTCTAATCATCACCTTATAATCATCACAATCTATTGATATAATTTTTTTTATTACACTTAACTTATGTATGTATTGGTTTTATGATACCTCTTGATGGGTATTCGTCTTCCACTGCTAGTATAATCTGTAATCTTGATAGATACTCACGAAATTATTAATAAATTTTTGAAGATTTATCATCATTATTGAAACATCAATATGATACTTAACGGATACCGCAGCTTAATTAACCAAAAGAACGTTTTTTTTTAAATAACGCATGTTTAAAGTTTAGTTTCGATTAGATAATTTTTAGTGTTTATGTACACATAATAAAATTTATCTAAGTCCACAGATAGTATATTTATGATATCCGGTCAAAATAAAGATTAATATATGAATATCTTATAAAAAATAAAAATTAAGAAGAAATATTAAAGAAAAGATGTTCAATAATCGATAACATTATTATTAATGGCTCAACACATTGTCTGGCTTATTTAATAACAAAAAAAGAAGGTAAAATTAAAAAAAAAAAAAAAGAAGTGTAATATCCAGTGGCGTAGATATTCTTGTTAAGCAAAATCAACGAGGCGATGAAATATGTACTATAATACATCAAAAAAAATATTAATCCTGAGACCAGTATATCGTGTAGGCGTTAGATATTATTTATAACCATTTAATATTTTTTTGTTTTTGGTTTTTCTTAACACAAAAAATTATAATTTTATTGTTTTACTTATTTTCTTATTATTCCATTATTTTCTTGATCTTCGTTTAAACATAATTTTTATTACTGTATTTTTTGTATATGGTGCAGCATCAAGAAAAAAAAAAATTTAAAAATAAAAGTGTTAAAAATCATAAAATAGTTTTATCGTATTACAATAAATAACACTGTGCATGATATTCAAACATAGAAAAATTGTATGTGGTATACACTTGACATCAACGTGTTAATATAAAACATCTTGCTGCAATATCTTATGATTTTTAAAGTTTTTGCTTGTTTATTTACTAAATTTTATAGTTTAATGGATTCTTATGAAAATGCTTTAATATTGAATATATGTATAAAATATTTAAAGCTAATTTAGCTAAAATCTGTATTATATGTGTTTCTCATACAACATACATTTTGTCGATAACAACGAGAAATCTTTTAAGCAGAATGAAATTTTCATATTTCAATAGATTTGAAATCCACTTAGTTGGTAGTGTCGAAGCTGTATACTTTTATTCTTTGTTATAAATAACAGCAAAAAGAATTCTATAAGAATGGCACTAAGTTTTTTTAATTCCATGACGTATTCCAGTTACGTATTTATAATGTTATACGACAAGCTTACAACAAAATTGGTCAACCAGTGAAAGAAACGATAAAAGAATGAACACAACACAGACACACAACAACCAAAAGTATAGAATGAGATTTACACTAAAACCGAGCGAAAATCTCTCGTAATGTTGTAACGTTTTATTTGATGCATTTTATTTATGATTCCAAATTGTGGTTATTGCGATTGATTTAAATAGCCGGAATTTCAATCAAGCCGGGCCATTTTTTTTTATATTTTTAAAAAATAAAAATTAAAGAAAATAATTCTGGTCAATCACTCTGTAATAAATTTTTGAAGATTTATCATTGATACCGGAGCTTAATTACCCAAACGAACGTTTTTTTTTAAATAATGCATGTTTAGATTTTAATTGAGGAGAATCATTATTTATATTCAGGCAAATTTATTAATTAATGTTTCTTTCTAACTCCCATTAGTCTAATAGAACTTCTATACCATAATAATTCAATGAAATCAATCAATTCATTTGGTTTTGATGGCATTTCTAATTTGTGTATTAAAAAAATTGCTATTTTTATTGTTGATCCGCTGTCGTTAATTTATAATTTAAGTTTGTCTAGTACAGTTTTTCGCAATAGTTTAAAAATGGCGCTTGTACTACTACTATTTCTCGTATATTTTTGAAAAGCTTATTAAGAGCGTGTTCGAGAGTGTTATGTTTTTTTTATAGCACTATATTTTTAGATATTGGTCAGTTTGGTTACCTAAAAGACTGTAGCACTGAAGATGCACTTGTCCAAAAATGTTTTGTCTCCAATTTTCGAGGGAATTAGTTCAAATAAATTCACTTTGGCTCTGGTTTATGCTGGTTTTAGAGGCGTCATCTTTGATTTCTTTTAATCATATCTGAATGACCGGCTCCAAGTTACAAGGGTTGGCAAGATTTTGAGTGACAAATTGGCTATTACATCAGGTGTACCACAGGGTTCGGTTCTTGGGCCAATATTATTTTTAGTTTACATAAATTCATTATTAACATTAAATTTTCATGGTCATATAACGGCTTTTGCTGCTGATGCTGTTATTTCTTATTCAAATCATTCTAGCTGTGAGTTATTTAATGGAATGCAAGAAGACTTGTTTCATTTAAGTAAATGGTTTAACAAGCACTCATTAGTGTTAAGCGAGAAATGTGTTGTTATAAACTTTTAATATTTATAATTATCATAATGGTTCTAATCTTCTTTTAAATTCTGTAAAGTCGCACACAGAAAATTGCAATTCAATTTCTTGTACAAGTGCGAGTATATGGAAATCAAACAGGTAATTATAAATATTTGGGATTGTGGGTTGACCAACATTTGTCAACATTTTCATTAGTAATGTTACCTCATTAATCACAATGGAAAAGTATGCATTAAGGGTAATAAATTTTAAGAAACGTAGTGACTCTATTTCATTTTGTTTTTTTTTTTGATAAAAGTAACATTTTACCGTTTTAAATGTTTTATAAAAGTTCAGGATATTTCAAATATATAAAGGCTAAAAGCTATAGTACCCGTTCTGCAGTGCTGCCTGATATTGTTTAGTTTATCTTGCAAATTAGGAATAAAATCTGTTTTTCTGCCAAATAAGAAAAAAGCTTTAATTTTATTCGGGATTTAATAAAAGAATTAGTTTATGTTAGCATTTTGTTTTATTCTTTAGTAAAATAACTGATCACATTTCAATTTCTTCTGTATCACAAATATTTATATTAAATAATTCAAATTAATTATCAATATCCATTATTACCTTTATTAAATTGGGGAAACATAAATTGCCACCACACCTCTTTAGTTCTAAAATTGCATTCCAAAACAGGTCGACTTTCATTTTATCATGGAATCCTAATAGATTGATGGATTGATTGAAAGTGTACGGCCAAGCATTATAGCAGGATCTCCCGGACACTCGGGTACAAACAGTACACCTGTATACGTATAACAAAACCGAAGGAAAGGATAGGATTATTAGTTGGGACAGACTCGACCCGGTTACAGACACCAATGCGATCGATAGTTAATAAATTATTAGTAAAATATATAGTAAATATGTTAGCACAAGACAGCACAATCTAACTACATTATTAGATGATCATTTCTCTGGAATCCAGGGCCGCATACTCAGGACTCCCTAAATCTAAATCAGGACTTAAAAAATTATTAATGTTGCAATTTCCCCCTGTCCGCCTTTCATTAATTTACCTGATAAAATATTTAAGAAAAATTTAAAATTACTAAGCTAAGATTACAAAAACAGCGCTTATTTCATTTTTCATGGTCCTTCTTTATCGAATTAATTAATTATTACATACTGCAACAAGAATTAAAATAAACGTTAAAAACCATTTTAAACATAAAATTTTACTTAGAACCAATCATAAATTTAATACCGATCAAGAAAAAGAGAATAAATAATTAAAAATTCAATTATTTTATAAAATGTTTAATAAATAATTTAAAAATGACAATGTTACAGCACCACAACAGCCTGAAATCATCAATAATTCAGTTAGGTCAAGAATCAACAAATAAAATGAATATACAAATTCAGTTAGGTACTATCAAGAATCAACAAATAAAATTAATATACAAATTCCCAGGCAACTCTGAAAACTAATTGTTTGATCCCGTCAATCTAAAAGAAAAAAAGTTTACATTACTTCATTATTTCCCTGTAATTTAACTTACCTCGCTTATATTGAATTGATAAATCCGGTATTTAATTTGTTGTATCTATAAAACAAAATCATAATTAATTATTCATTTAAGTAAATATGTAATATTAAAATCACTTATCTTTAATTCTTCAACTTTGTACAAAAAATCTTGAATTTCAATAATTGTAAACAAAATGTCAAATGTAGATGAATTCTTATGTTTAATTTTAATTTGATTTTTAGACGAGATGATCGATAACGAAGATTATGATCGACACGACACCTGTGTTAATTGTACAAAACCTAATATGTTCGAACATAACCTTCGAATTCGAAAATTTAGTCAACACCCTTTATTATGTATAATTTTTTATTTTTTTGATTCATTCCGTGATAATTGCTATAACAAGGTACACATTATTAAAAGTTATTTAAAAAGCAAATAAACATTTTATTCAAAAAAACTTGGAAATTATACGCAATTTCTAATTGTTCAGCAGAAAATTTTATTGTTAATTGGTAATTGCCCCAACATCATTGGTCCTTCGAGCCGGATCTGAATACATCTGGTTATAAATTTACATTAAGCTCGCCATATTGAGCAATTCAACAAAGTCTCGCCATTTTGAGCAGAGAATTTTATAATTTCAACAATTATCAAATTGAAACCCGTATATGAGGAAAACCCGTCCATATTGTGGAGTATTATCATCATCACATTTAATTAACTACATTCATCAAGCTTTCCAGTTTTTGAGGAACCTGTTTCATTGATTTCAACAAGGGACTTCGTAGCAATTTTATAAGGACGCTGCAACACGTGTTTCAGTTAAGTAGCCATTTTTATTTAATAAAAATCACCTAAAACGAAATAAAATTTTAAAAAAATTACTCACATTTAATGAATCGAGTTTTAAATTAATTCATTTCGCTTACGAATAATTGCGTTTAATTTTCGCGTTGTGTGCATAAACATTCATTTTTATTTCGAGTTTCAATACTCTAACGTGAATTTAGTGAGCAGTGATAAAATCATTTACACGTGTAGTATTTTCAACATTACGAGCCTGAAATTGAGCGATTTACTGATTGTTTTCAAGCCTTGTGCGTCGATTGGATAAATATGACTGAACTTGCGTCTCTTAAAAAACAGCGATCCGCTAATAAGGGTCGACTCACCAACATATTAAACTTTATTAAAAGTGCAACCGAAGAGTTATCTATTGAAGAGTTTAGAACGCCTTTGGCTCGTGTCGAAACATTAATGTCCGAATTTACCATAATCGAGGGCAAAATTTTCTCGATTGATCCCCAGGAAGAAACAGATTATGTGTATGAAAAAAACTATTACAACGCTGTTACGAGATTAAACACATTGATTCGCTCCAAAGCTATGACCGCTGATAATTTGTCACCCGAAATGTCGTTCAACGCAACTCATGCAGGCTCCAGTCATGAAATCAAACTGCCAAAGATCAATATACCACCATTTTCTGGAGAATATACGGAATGGCAATCATTCTATGATTTATTCTCAAGCACGATCCATGAATCAACTTCATTAAGCCCAGTACAAAAATTCCAGTACCTAAAAGAACTGCTACGTGGTGAAGCTGCCGTTTTGTTAAGGTATATAAGTGTTACAGAAAGCAACTATATAGGCGCCTTAAACAAATTGAAAGAAAGGTATGATCGGAAAAGACATATCATAAATTCATTCATACGCACTTTTGTTGAACAGCCATTTATTTCAACTGATTTGGAAAAACCGCAGTTCGCCAATTTTTTGGATTTTCTGGCGCGGCGGATTGATACATTAGAATCCACTAACTTTTCTCTCAAAAAACCAGCTTCTAAAAGTAATGTCAAAAGTCACATCGCAACTGGAGAATCAGGCTTCGCATGGGCCTATGTCAAGAGAAAGATCACTCCTTGTTTTCTTGCAAACAATTTAATGAAATGAATGTAGATCAACGAAGAAATTGGGCAAAAACTAACCATCGATGCTTTAATTGCTTAAGTAGTAGGCACGCAGTTTTCAAATGCACTTCCAATCGTCGTTGCCTACATTGTAGAAAAAAAAACATCATAGTTTGTTGCATTTGGCAGAAAATAACGAGACTAAGGTAGTTCAGAATAATCCACCAAATAAGACAGAACCTGTGACTTCCAATTATCAATCACAAAGCATTGCCGTGTACTCTATACTACCAGCCGCATTAATTGATGTTTTGGATTATTCGGGGAAATTAGTTTCATGTCGTGCTTTATTGGATTCTGGCTCCCAAGCCAGTTTTATTACAGAATCATGTGTACAGCGGCTCGGCTTAAAGAAGAGAAATGGTAGATTGTCTGTTATTGGTTTAGGAGGTTCTAGTGGCGGTTCAACAAAGGGTTTGGTTACAGTCTCCATTCGACCGAAACAGCATCCAGAATTTATGATAGATACCC
Organism: Tipula vernalis; assembly: GCA_958295665.1. Taxonomy (NCBI): domain Eukaryota; kingdom Metazoa; phylum Arthropoda; class Insecta; order Diptera; family Tipulidae; genus Tipula; species Tipula vernalis. The sequence goes on from OY282558.1 coordinate 275,866,162, forward strand.
TAATTTTATCCAAAATAACGTCAGATTTGCCTCATCAAACAATCAAAGATATCAAAATGAACCATTGGCCCGAACTGCGCCTAGCTAACCCATATTTTCACAAATCTGCCCACATAGATATTCTAATTGGCGCAGATTACTTTTTCATGTTATTGGAACAAGGGCAAATTAGAATAGCTGAAGATGGTCCAATCTTACATAAAACCATATTAGGTTGGGTGGTTTCTGGAAAGGTCAAACCGTTTTGTAATAATAATTTAGTATCCATGGTAGCAACCAATAATAACATTGATATTGACTTGGATCGCTCATTACGCAAATTTTGGGAATTGGAATCAATTCCAAGGTTAGAAACAAAGATGTCACCCGAAGAAGCATTTTGTGAGAAAGAGTTCTGCGAAAAAGTCAAACAATCTCAAGACGGTCGGTTTATCGTAAACTTGCCTTTTAAAAAATCACCTCAAATTTTAGGAAACTCTATAAACTCTGCTGTTCAACGATTAAGAGGTATTGAACGTCGATTTGCTCGTGATCCTGATTTCCAAAAACAGTACCAAGATTTTATATTGGAATATCAGAGACTTAATCATATGGAAGAAGTACCTCAATCTGAAGTGTACACAGGATACTACTTGCCGCATCATGGAGTCATCAAGCGTGCCAGCTCAACCACCAAATTGAGGGTGGTGTTTGACGGGTCGGCAAAAACGTCAACGGGAGTTTCCTTGAACGACTGTTTAGCTGTTGGTCCAACTATACAAGCAGCTTTGCATGCAATCATTTTAAGGTTCCGAGAGCATAAATTTGTCGTGACGGCTGATGTCGAAAAAATGTATCGCCAGATCAAAATTGATGGCAAAGATTCAAATTTTCAAAAACTTTCTGGCGCAATCACCCATCTGAGCCAATACGTCATTTTCGGCTGACTACGGTTACCTACGGATTAACTTCCTCTTCATTTTTAGCTACGAGAGTCCTAAGAAAGATAGCTGATGACAACCAACAATCTTTTCCAATTGCCGCTAATGCCATTAGGCAAGATATCTATGTTGACGACTTATTGACTGGGGCCAGCACTGCAGCTGAAGTTACGCAGGTGAAAGATTCCGTTGGCATATTATTGTCACAGCTCAAATAATGTTGTAGAAACCATTAATGATAAAGCAAATAAGGGTATCAAAACCATACAGGAGAACAGCCAAAATGATATAGAATCTGTAAAGGTGCTTGGTCTTAATTGGAATCCCACTACAGATCAGTTCACGTTTACTTCTGAATTACCAGCTAAAGATTCTTTTACCAAACGAGTAGTCGTATCCGAAGCTAGTCGGCTCTTTGATCCATTAGGATGGCTAGCGCCAGTCATTATAAAAATCAAAATTTTTATTCAAAAATTATGGGCAATTAATCTGGATTGGGATCAACCGCTTCCTGAAGAAATATCGAAACGATGGCCAACAATAAGAACTCATTTAAAAATGGTTTGCCAGATTACTATACCTAGGTTCATTCACACAACCATAAACGACAATATCCAATTGCACGGATTCGCAGATGCCAGCCAAGACGCCTTTGCAGCCGTGGTCTACGTAAGGGTAGAAACTTCAAAAGGAGAAGTAATAGTAAAATTAATCTCGGCGAAAACGAAGGTGGCTCCTATTAAGCAGGTCTCTCTACCGCGTCTTGAACTCTGTGCTGCAGTGCTACTAACAAGCTTGCTAAATTTAATTCAAAACGAATCGCAATTAAAATTCTCAGAAACGCATTCTTGGACGGACTCCCAAATAGTTTTGGATTGGCTGGCCAGTCATCCTAGGCGGTGGAACACTTGTGGGCAACAGGACGGCTGAAATTCTAACCTCATTACCACGCAAGCATTGGCGGCACGTTGCTTCAGCAGATAACCCGGCAGATTGTGCCTCCCGAGGTTTATTTCCTTGCGAGTTGCAAGAACATCATTTGTGGTGGAATGGCCCTGGCTGGCTCAAACAATCAGCTGAATTCTGGCCTCAACAACAAACTAATTATGGAACGATCGAAGAAGCCAACACCAAGTTATTGACATTCACAATTGCAGCCACTACTACATGGTTCGATGAATTAGCATCAAAATATTCATCGATTACAAAATTGCAACGAACATTAGCCTATATATTACGGTTCATAACAAATACAAAGTCCAAAAGGGAAACGAGAATCAAAGGGATCTATCTAACAAGAGATGAATTATTCCACGCCATGTACAAACTATGTAAAGAAGATCAACAGAAGTTTTATCCAGACGAGCTAATGCAAATTAAAACTAAAGGGGAAATAAGTAAAACAAGTAAGCTCAAGCCTTTAAGTCCTTTTTTGTATGAATTTTGTCTCATTCGCGTAGGCGGGCGCCTAGAAAACTCTGAAGCGCCTTTTTCAACAAAGCATCCAATAATTTTGCATCCGAAGTCGCAACTTACCAAATTGATATTGCAAAATATTCATAAAAGAAATAAGCACGCCGGTCCATCATTAACATTAGCAATTACGAAACAGCATTATTGGATTCCAAATGACCGGAATACAGTTCGACAAATCATCCACCAATGCGTGATGTGTGCAAGGTTTAAGGCACATATAGACAATCAATTAATGGGTAACCTACCAAGCTGCCGTGTTGAATATATTCGCCCTTTCTTAAAGGTTGGGGTTGACTACGCAGGTCCGATGCCAATACATATGCGAAAGGGGCGGGGCCAGAAAACATTTAAAGCGTATATATGCTTGTTTATTTGCCTAAGTACCAAGGCGATTCACTTGGAGTTGGTGGGCGATATGTCCAGTGAGGCATTCCTGGGGGCACTAAAAAGATTTGTTGCGAGGCGGGAAGTTTGTCAAGAGATGCATAGCGACAACGGCACTAATTTTATCGGCGCCAACAATCAATTAAGGCAAACCTTTAATAAATTAATTACAAATTCGCAAATGATTTCTGATTTTTCTTCTATAGTTACTTCATTTCATGGCATTTCAATCCACCCCGCGCACCTAATTTTGGCGGCATTTGGAAAGCGGGAGTAAAATCGGCCAAATTTCATTTGAAGCGAGTTATTGGCAAGGCTATGCTTACCTTTGAGGAAATGGGCACCTTACTAGCTGAAATCGAGAGCACACTGAATTCCCGACCAATATGTGCAGTACACGCTGAAGATATCGATGTTCTAACCCCATCTCATTTCCTTATCGGTCATCCAGCGACCAAAATACAAGAAATCGACATAACTCACTTGAAACCCTCATACTTAACCCGATGGCAGATGGTGCAGCAACTAGCTCAACATTTTTGAAAACGCTGGAATGTTGAATATCTCGCTTCGTTGCAATCTAAATCCAAATGGAGAGATTCACAAAATCAAATCAAAGTCGATGACATAGTTGTCATAAAAGAAGAAAATGTTCCCGTAAATCAGTGGCCGCTTGGAAAGGTCACTAAACTGTATCCTGGTCCCGATGGCATTACTAGAGTTGTTACCCTGATAACCAAATCCGGAGAGATGAAACGTCCCACAAGTAAGCTGGTTATACTTCCAATTTCACGCGAAGGAGATTCCACTGTAGATCAAGACGAATCTTTTCCCAGTCAACAGTAGTTACAAAAATAAATTCCAATATACACATCGCAGCCGAACCATAATATTGAACCCGGTGGTTCAAGGCCGGCGGTATGTTTGATCCCGTCAATCTAAAAGAAAAAAAGTTTACATTACTTCATTATTTCCCTGTAATTTAACTTACCTCGCTTATATTGAATTGATAAATCCGGTATTTAATTTGTTGTATCTATAAAACAAAATCATAATTAATTATTCATTTAAGTAAATATGTAATATTAAAATCACTTATCTTTAATTCTTCAACTTTGTACAAAAAATCTTGAATTTCAATAATTGTAAACAAAATGTCAAATGTAGATGAATTCTTATGTTTAATTTTAATTCGATTTTTAGACGAGATGATCGATAACGAAGATTATGATCGACACGACACGTGTGTTAATTGTACAAAACCTAATATGTTCGAACATAACCTTCGAATTCGAAAATTTAGTCAACACCCTTTATTATGTATAATTTTTTATTTTTTTATTTTTTTTTTTGTGCAATTGGTAATTGCCCCAACACTAATTTTAATTAATAAATCACCATAGTACCATACTAACATTTAATTCTGAAATTCAGGATCAATTTTAATCCCCACAATAATGATTGATTCTGGAACTACATATGTTATATTCTGAAAATTGAATTAATTATTAGCAAATTAAGGATGAGAAACCTCTTTTAAATATTCTTTAAACTAAATTAAATAATATATATTAATGAGCAAAACACAATATATTACATACGAGTATTACAAAAATTAACATTTTATGAAATTGCATATGTAAAGACTTTTCAATTTCTAAGCAAAAAATTCTAAAAGAATGTTTCAAAATTTTAAATTGCTGAGTTACGATTTAAGTTCACAGCGCTTGTTTCATTAGTTATCGTTATCCTGTACATAGTTAATTAATTGTTTACCTACTGCAACTAGATTTAAAAATAAAAAGTTGAAGGTATATATTTAACCATACTATTAAATTTATACTAACCGGCAATTTCCTACAGATCTAGAAAAAAGGAAATTAATAATGTTGAAATGTATTATTTATTTATAAAAGTATATAATATAATTTAAATATTGATCATGATACTACGCAAAAAACTCTAGAATATCAATAATTTAGTTAAGTACTACATGTACCTATATATGATATTTACTAATAAAACTCAAATAGAGTTTCCCAGGTATCTCTGAAAACTAAATTTCTTAACAACTTAATTAATAGAAATTAACTTATATAAATTAGTTAGTGATAAATAAAATAAAATAGATACCACAAGACAATACAATTTCTGCGCTACATAACGGCAGGATGCTTGGAGTTTCTGGATGTTGAGCGAGAATTTACCAGTATTTCTGTAGCTTGGAGACGATCTAACAATTATATATAATTAAGTATAATTTATATAAACTACGCTATCAGACAAAAATACTTGAACAAACTATGACACTTTGATACCTAGAATTAAATTAAACAGACAAAACAGTGTTGAAGCATTTTCATTAATACCTCAAATATTTTTGCAATGCAATGTAGTTTACACTATCATATAAAAAGGGAATTTCCCTTATCCTAGATAACGTACGATGCTGTTCATTTATTTAGTATACATAATATTGTAGTATTTCAATCTATATACATATTAGAACGAAGCAGCAACATTAATTTAAATTAAATTACTTTAAATTACAATTTAATAATTATAAAGTGATTGGTTTCAGCGGAAGATGTGTTTTGTTATTTTAGAACAAAATTTTTAACTATGTATTCAAAAATTTAATTTAGGGATTGAAAATGAGCCTCTTAAATGAAATAGATGAAAGCGTTAAAAATTGATAATAAAAGCATTGCAACGACAAGAAACGTATCAAAATAAATCCCTACCTAACGGTAGCATCAATTTCATAAAAAAGAAATTAATTGAAACAGGATCAACAAAAATAAGCCTCGTTAATCCAACTAGCATTAGCTCTTTATTAATAAATAAATATAAATATATCCAAAATTTTAACTCAGTTCACGGACCTCTTTCCCTGCCAAATCAAGCATGCAAAGTAAATAAAATACTAAATCTTTACAATGAAAATGGAACATTCCTTTTCTTAAAATTTTTTCGATGTGCCATATACGTACGTAATTATGACGATTGTATGTGAAACCCGCCATCTAAATTTCAATAAATCCATTAAGTCAACAATTAAACTCAAAAACATTTAGCCTTCCAAAATATTTTAACATAATTCCACTTTGTTCACATAACTTAACTCAACTTACACCAACATTTCCAAATTCGCATTTTATGTAATCCCTGTAAAAATTATTAATCTTAACTAAATAAACGATTCTAAATGAAATGTATAAGACAGTTCCCAATTCCAATTCTACTAAAACCCCTTCGATTATGCAAAGTAGAAGAATCCTGTTTGAGTCGAATATACAAAATCTCATTATGCTCACACAACTCATGATTTCCAGAATACCATACACCCAACCCTCGATCCACGAAATTCCCTCCTACAAATCCCCAAGAAATTCGCGGAAACTTCGATTAACGAAACCTCGATTTACACCCATACCTCGCTTAACGAATTAATTCGTCCCAAAAAATTGTACATAAATCGAAATTTCGTCAACTCAACCTCCCGAAAACCTACACAGAGGGACCCCGCAAATCGAGGGACGGGTGCAGCCGTCTCATGAATACACAGAAACACAAAGAGATTAACAACAACAGCATACAAGTAACAAAATCTTGTATACTAAAACCACCAACACACATTGATGGTAAATATTTTCTATCATCTTTCATGTGCGTAGCAGGAGACTTTACAGCACATAGAAACATACCTGGGTGGTCATTTTGTGGTGATATATCACATTTGGTGATAAAACTGTGATAAACTGACATTTGTCGTAGCTTACTGCGGTCCCATCTTGGATGAACAACGTCACGTAAATGACCACAATACCTTCCGTCTTATTTCTACAAGTGGAAAAAATTGTTTATTTTGTTGTTAAAATTTTTTTTTATATGGAGTTTGGTTAAAAACACCTCTAATCAAAATTTCAAAAAATGAATGAAATTTACATTGACGCTAATGATAAATAAATGATATTTATTAACAAAATAATCATTTATATACATATTATTGAAATTAAATTAATGGATTATTGTTAAATTTACAGGAAAACGGAATATAAAAATCAGCAATTACTTTAGTTTTGTGTAGTAAATTGTATGTTAAAAGAACCATTCTAGTAGCCTAGAATAACCAATTTCACAAAAACAATCATCCTCCTAATAGAACAAACAATTTTGTTTTGCACTTCATATCATGGTAATTTTCATTCATTTTTTTCAAATTTTAAATTTGTTTTTTTATATCAAACTATATGGAGTTTGATCGAAAGCAACTAAATTAAAGTTTTAAAAAATGAATGAAAATTACTGTGATACGAACTGCAAAACAAAATTGTTGATTAACAAAAGACTAATTATTATATTTTTAAGTTAACATACGAGTAACTAGAAAACCCTTTGATTTATTAGAATTTCATGTTTAAACACCGACCATTATTTGCATTTTGTGAGGTTAAGTCAGATGGTTTATGTTGATTTTCGTTTATTGCTTATTTTTTGTCCATTTCTATTAGGAGGATGATTGTTTTTGTGAAATTTGATATTCTAGCCTACTAGAATGGTTCTTTTAACATACAATTTAATAAACAAAACTAAAATAATTGTTGATTTTTATATTACATAGTAATATAAAAATTAACAATTGAGGTTACGTAGGAAAGTCAAATCAACACTTTGATTCATTGCTTTCCCCTTAAAATTGATTTTGCAGTGTTGTCATTTTGTGGTAATACCACCTTGATCAAATACCACCTTGATCAAATACAACCTTGATCAAATCCCGGAATAACCACCGTGTGGCGCCCCCATCGTTCCGATTTGAGTTCTGTTTTTTTTGTTGGGTTGGTACATCTGTTGTTGATATTCCCTTTAAATCTTAGCGTCATAGCTTGACATTTGCAAAAGTTACGTAGTCAAGAGTACATCTATCTCTGTGTGTGTTGGCGATTATTTACAATTTTAGAAATGGATTTAAATTTGCAACAACGAACTTGTATTAAATTTTGCGTAAAAAACGGATTTAATGGTGCGCGAACGTTGGAAATGTTGGAAAAGTGTTTCGGCAACGATTCTCTAAAGAAAACGGTGGTTTACCAGTGGCACGAGCGGTTTAAAAGTGGTCGTGAGTCAATCGAAGATAATGAACGCAGTGGCAGACCATCGACATTGAAAACTGACGAAAACATTGATAAAGTAAAAGAAATTTTGGTCAATAACCGCAAATTAACCATCAGAGAGATAGCGGAAGACTTGAACATTGCCTATGGATCCGTCCAAGACATTTTGGTTAATGATTTGGGTTTCCGTCGTTTAGCAGAAAAGTTGGCGCCAAAAGACCTCAATTTTATGCAAAAAAGAGACCGTGTTGACGTCGCAAAAGACATGATTTGCGAGGCTGAATCCGATCCCACATTCATCAAAAGGATTATTACTGGAGACGAGACGTGGGTTTATGAGTACGACACGCAATCCAGACATCAGGAAAGTGAATGGCGTAAAAAAACACGTCGTTTTTAGTCAAAAAAGAAGGCAATGCTCACGGTTTTCATGGATTACAATGGTGTAGTGCATCATGAATTTTTGCCAGAAGGCCAGACCGTAAACATAGAGTATTATTTGGGCGTTATGAGACGTTTGCGTGAACCAATTCGCCGAAAGTGACCAGAATTGTGGGCAGAAAACTCGTGGATTTTGCACCATGATAACGCACCGTCGCACAGTGCCATCATTATTCGTAATTTTTTGACGAAAAATGCAACAAATACCATCCAACAGCCACCGAGTTCACCTGATTTGGCTCCCTGTGACTTCTTTCTGTTCAATCGAGTTAAAAAACCATTACGGGGAACGCGTTTCAGCAGCCGAGAGGAAATAATGGAAAAATCGCAGGAAGCACTGATGGACATACCGAAAACCGAATATAAAAAATGTTTCGAGGATTGGATCAAGCGCTGGCATAAGTGTGTTTTAGTCGATGGGGATTACTTTGAAGGGGACAATATAGATTTAGATTAATAAACTTGTATTTTTAATTTTCTGAATAAATTCTGGGAACTTTTTGATCAAGGTGGTATGTTAGTGTATTTTTGGTTGTAAAAGAAAAACTATCGTTCATTTTGTAGATGAAGGAATACAGAAGTATAAAAGTTGCATCATCTTTTATTTCTTCCTTTTTAAATTGACCGCATAAACGATATTTTCAATTAAAATTAAAAAAATCGCGTGTTTTCTTGATTTTTTTTGTTAAACGATCAGGTACGATTTTCTGTTTAATGGATTATGACACTGTAGAGCCTGCTGTAAAATAAAATGCACAAAATTTGCTGTAAATAAAATGCACAAAATTTGGGAACTAATGATTTGGGATCCAATTTTTACTCTCGATTGTCGGATTTAATCTTTCTACCAGAAGCTTATCAAAGAGTTTGGACATGACTGGCAATAGCGAAATTGGTGTATAAGACGATGTTATGTGTGGTGGTTAGTGGTTTCCCAGGTTTTGAAAAATTTTAATATAAATAAATGTTGTACCTTTAGAGTTATAGCATAGTTTGACAAACTAATATTGTACTTATTGATCAATATCTTTTCACCATCCGTGAAAAGAAAACAATTTGTACAACCACTGTTGAGAAATTGCATTTTTATTAAAAGAAAACAATTCGCCAAGTTGACTTGGAATTTTTCTCTACCTAATTAAGCTTGGAAGAATTACAATATTTATATGTACTTATATGTATTTATATTTATCAAGACCAATTTCACATAAATTTCGTAAAATTAATGTCCTAGTTTCCTAACATATCGAAATTTAGTTTTCTCCCCATATAAAATGAAAATAAAGACCTAGTCCTACGTCAAAAATGGATAAAACATGGCCAAATGAACATTGGGTGGTGTTTAATGAATAGACATATTTTCAACTACCATAAATTGACGGCAAAAAATTGTATTGATATGGTCATTATTGGATTGAATGTAGCAATAACATATGCTTGGCCTCTAGCTAAACTATACAACATCAAGTTAAAACTTTCAGCTTTTCTAACCCGTTTGAGAAAATTGGCGTCTGAATACAATAAAACAAACTAAAATGCTCTAAATTTTTCGCCAAAGGAAAAATATAAAACAACTGAAATATAAAATAAACCTTGATCACAAATGGGTTAAGTTTACCTTGCGCATATTCAAGCGCATGCAATTTTCGCCCAGCAATAAATTTTTTTTATATTTTATATTTTCAAACTATTTTTTATAAATTCAAAGTTACATAAATATTACACAAGGTTTAATTTATGTACCTGAGGGATTGTATTCCAATGATTGGTAGATGAGGTAAATCGGTCAAGTAGACCCCGTACGAAAAAATATAATATCTTGAATTAATTGTAAAAAAAAAATAATGTGAATTCTTAAGTTTAAATATTATTACAAATATTGTAGGTAACTAGAATTATTGCTATTGAGAAGAGCAAACTTTAATATTTTATTTCATCGGATGATATGTACATATGTATATGGTCACAGCACAAAATAATGTTGTCAATTAATACTTCATCTCGTTTCCCACTAATTTCCTATTAACGCAACCTAGAATTAACTAATTAACGATTAATTAACTACTTTGAAAATTTAATGCGAACAGCATATCGCGTTTAAGCTTCCCATAGATAAGTTATCGCAAAAATCTTGCTGGAAGTTGCCTAAAACATTGTATTGGGCAACATTCATCATGCAACAGCTTTAGATTTTGCTCGGAATCGAACTGGCCAAAATAAAACCAAAATATTCTACAATTTGTGGTCCCAATTTTAGGTTTAGAAACGATATGGTGAGGCAAAGCTAAATCGATTGTTAATCGACCGGATAATTACATAAGTATCATGTAGTACAATTAATGTTTAATCTGAAATCAAAAATTATTGTGTATCATCATTATTGTGTATACCCATGTAAGATTAATTATTGTCAATTTAAATATCGCGTGTGACCACGGATTTTGTGTGCAAAAGAATCAATTAATTCCTTCTCAAAGTAAATGGAAAACATATGGCTGGATATTATTAAACTGAAGGACACTTATTTTCATATCACGAATTAAAAATAGAAGAAATACTAAATGATTACTATAGATAAAGTAAAACGCATTTATAAGTTTTCGTGCAATACGATCGAGACATATTTTTTTGTTAAACATTTTAGTTTTATTTTTTTTAATTTTTAAGAAGAAAAAACATCCCCTTTAGGTAATTCTCATAATACATATATTATGTACGGGTACCAAAGTGAAATTAATATTTTGCATTTTATTTTTTTAGTTTTGTTATATCTGATATTGTTAAGAAATATAAGATAAATATTTTATTTAATCAACTGTCTTTCCACCACTTTCAAGCAATATTAATTTTTTATTCGTTCTCCTCATTTCTTGATGTCTTAATAATAAATATAACTTTTTTTAAAGTACAAATATAACATAAAATTAATATTGTATTAACGTTATTATTATTATACTTTTATAACAAATGTCTGTCTGTCTGTCTATTTTATTATTATGAAGTTATTAAACATCTCTATATACCATTTAACTATATGCTGTATATAAAGCTTTAAAATACATACCAAAGAAATTCAAAACTAATGATCTTTATGTTTGTTTTAAAGAATAAAAACAAAAACATCTTTTTTTTAAATTAAAACAACAGAATATTCTTGTAATCATATCATCATCATCATCATCATTTATTTTGTTACAAAGAAAGAGTTAAAATAAGAAAATTAATATATTTGTAAGATTCTAAGATGTGTTTGCTGTTTGTTATATACATATGTACATATGTACATAATACACGAAACGATGAGGTACGAGTACGTTGTATTTGATAGGTGTCAGAAATAGATTTAAACAAACAAAATATTTCAAATCATTATAATAAGCTTATTGTAGTTAGAGTGAGTAAGTGTAGAGTTGGTTAGAGGTGTCACTGATGAAATTAAACCAAAGAGGTGTGTTCAGAATGCTTTTTTTTTTTTGTAAATTATGCTTTCGTTCTGGAGGTGGGAAGAAACAGTTTAACTAAATTAAATACAATTATTTTAGCCACATATAGCCACATAATGTACCTACTCAGAAACTAAGTTATTTTTTATTGGATGTTTCAAGAAATATATACGAGGTTTTGTTTGATTTATATCTCAAATTTGAAATGGCGGCTAAACTGAATCTAATGATTTCTGCAAATTCCAAAAGCGCATACTTTTACTTCCCAAAGTCAATGGTGGAACGAAACGTGGGAAAACTAAATGATAATAAACTAAAGTCTAACCGTAAAATGGAAAGTAAACGCTAGGATTGATCGAACAAAGATGACATACAATGCTTTAAAACATAATCCCATGCCGGCAATGTACTCGACTCTCTCTATAACTCTATTATTCTGGCAATATTAATGAATTATAGGGGAATGGATACAAACGAAAGAAATTGCCTTTCAACAGAAAGCTTGTTGTTAGACGACCTGTAACGAATGTCGATGATTCTACTTTTATTAGCAGAATATTCAAATAAAGGCTTCTGAACGGTACTGTTTAGCCGGCTCAGGGTATATGGTCGTGGGGTTTTTAGAAGCAAATGCGAATCTTGAATATACCGTGCAACGAATCAACTAACCTTTTACGGCATTTTTTTTTTTTTTTTAGGAAATGCAAATCAGAATAAAAAACACGACGTAATTAACTATTTATAATTAAGTTCAATTATAAGCTTATAATAATAACATTATTAAATTGCTCAATAGCATAAAATGAATCTTGAAATTGGAATCAAATCATGAAAACTTAAATTAAGGAAAAAATATTAATAATAATAATAATAATAATTAATAATTAACAAAACAAATAATTTATAAAAAAAACTCATCTATTGATGGCGACTCGATCCAATTTAGCTGCATTACGCTGATCCATGATATACATACATATGTATGCACTAATATTTATATTATATATCGGCCAATTATAGTACATAGACAATTGTTTGTCTATGAGCTACTATGAGATTAATGTATAAGTGCAAATATTGTCATTACTACCAATTTATGATATTTGAAGGCATACACACAATCACTTTTATGTTTTATGAATTATACATATATTGTTTGCAACTTCTTTTTTTTTTGTATTTATTTATTGCCTTTTATTGATGTATTTTAAATAATTATGAATTTAATTTTCTTTTATCATCAAAGATTTAAATTTTAAACACCGACTTATTTTGATACCGTTCATAGATTATCTTATCCGTGATGTTTTTGTTTTCTACACAGATTCTGTTGAACAAAAATGTTCAACCGTTTTTATTTTTTTTTTATTTATCACTTTCTTTAGCACAAGCATATTCTAACGTTAAATTTCCGATCGCCATATTATTTTCTGAGTTTGTTGATTTTATTGTTTTAATCACAAAACAATACATTTTCTAGAAAAGGCAGATACGGTTATACACTAGAACAAATCATAGCTTCACGAGTTAAAAAAAACTATTTATACATTCATATGTAAATTGGCACCAAAATAATTCAATTTGATTGAACAACGCGATCCCACGCTTCTTTATAAAAAAATTGGTTTAATCACACACCATCTGCAATTCAAAAATTAATCACAAAAACAGATCTCAATTCGCGGTCTCCTCGGCTATTTATTGATTTATTTTTCTCAATTTGGTCAATACTAAATTCCAAAAACGAACAAATACAGGAAAATTTATCAAAGCAGTGTTAGTAACGACGTCCCACACTCGAGATTAAGTCTCAAGGCCTGGCACTAAAACCTAACAATAGACGTAATATAAGAATTTCCATCCCGCACAAGTAAAATTCAATAACAACGCTTGATATTACGAGCGGACATCTTTACAGTGAAATGTTCCTATAATAATTTTCCTTCTAAACTTCGAACACTATAAGCGACGTTGCCAATTTTGGCCTCTATAATATCTGGTAGAAATTTGTCTCCAAGTTTGGCTGAAAATTTACAAACAGCGGTTGCCCTACATTAAAATTTCTTTTTCGGCTGCGAAGATTATATCTTGATTATCAAACTTTGTCGTGTGCGACCTTTAAATGGTGGATAATATTCTCTCTGACCAGATGTTTATCCCATTCGTTGTGCTCTTCGTTCTCGATGTAGGAACGAATTGCGGAAAGTAATATTCTACTAACTCAGGGGAGTAGATCGGTGTACGAATATGCAAGATTTTATACTTTGAAATTAATTCCTGGAACAATTTAGAGGTAAACTGCTTACCGTTATCAGATGTTACCACTTCAGGTACCGAAAAAATCAAGAAAACTTCATTTTCAAGAAACGAACACAACAATGAAGCAGAAACGTCTCGTAACGGTTTTAGGAGGTCAAATTTGAAGAAGTGGTCTAGTATTGTGGAAAGGTCGGGTGCATTCAATTTGCGCACCCATTAATGGTCTCGTCGATAATTTACGGACTTTTTCAATTTACATTTAGTACAATTTAAAATGAACTATTTTACCTGAACTTACATTTCTTTCCAATAAAATTGCCTTAGCAGCCGTTCTATCATTTTTGTGATACCCATGTGTGCAGATGTGGGAGCAATATGTGCTTGTGTAATTAGATCCTGTGTCAATGATTGCGGAACGACCAGTTTCCATTCAGGTAGATCAGTATCCACGTAACGACAACCATAGGCAGGAGCGATTAGCAGTTTATCCTCGCGAATTATGAAGTTGTGATGACGGTCCTTCAATTGGCTAACATGATTAATTTGTTTAACGTACTCTTCGTTTAAAAACAAAGGCGACTTAAGGTAAATGTGCAAAATAGGTACTTCGCACGAACTCATCTCGATTGTTGTCTACTAGCGTAGACCGCCGCCTTTGAATCCCAAATGAGAAGTCAATGCTTGACGTAATAATACCATCAACAATAGCAGTTAACCCGTTGCAAAAGGCCCGAACCATCTGGAAATCGAACGCGTGCAGTTTTACGCTCCATCTTGCGAGGCGTCCGGGCAGATCCTTTTGACTCATATTAGCCAACGTGTAGCTCTTCTGAGCAACGTTCAGCTTATGCGAAAAACATTCTATGGGATGTTCTTCACCTTCTGAATCAGTTTGAAATAGCACGGTACCTACACCCGCGGTACTGGCGTCACATTGGATGTAGAATGATCTGCTATAATTTCGGTTAGCCAATATAGGTGCTGAGGATAAAGCTTATTTTAGAGAGTTGAGGGCTTCTTCTGCCACGACAGACCATTTAGCTGTAGCGGATATTCCAGTTAAGTCAGTTAAGGGAGCAGCTAGGGAGTTAAAATTTTTCTGCTAACGAAAATCGAATTATCGACATTCGTTACAGTGGCGCCCAAATAATTCAATTTGATTGAAATATTATTGTAAAGTATATTTGTATAAAATAAAAGTGTGGAAATGCGATATCTCACCCCTTGAGAGTTGCTCTAAAATGATTCATGACCCAAATGTTCTACTAAAAGCAAGCAATAATATGGCATATCCACATTTACTTAGACATCTCTAGGATTTTTTGTAACTGGCCAGCAATTGACCACTACACCATTAGTTTTAATTTATTTATAAATTTTTGAAATCTTTTAATTTGTGTAGCTACACTTCTGAATTCTGTGGAAAACTTCACACCGGTCTAAAACAGATCTCAATTTGCGGTCTCCTCGGCTATTTATTCATTTATTTTTCTCAATTTGGTTAATACTAGATTCCAAAAACAAACAAATATAGGGCAAGTTATTAGAATCAGTGGTAGTAACAAAGACAACTGCGGGCGCCGTTACAATGACCAGTGCTCAAAACTGTCCACATCGCTTTGTAGTCACGGGTAGTCAGTGAAAAGGACCCGTTTTGCGAACTTGAAACCATTACTAACGTCATTTATAATATATCAGTCTAAATTTCTAAGAATCATAATAGATGCACCATGGTTCGCGACCGCGACAAACGGTATAATTGACAGAGACCTACAGGCCCAACAATTGGGGAAGAAATTAGGGATTCCAGTGCTAGATACAGGTTTTATACTTCAAATCGAACGCTTTACGTAAAGTGTAAATTCTACTTTAATTCAACTTTTGACACTTTAAATTCTTCCTTTTACAATTCAAATTCAACCGTTAACAATTCTAATTTAACCTTTAACACTTCAAATTAAACTTTTTACAAATTCAAATTGAACCTTTTGAAAATCATATTTATTAAAACAAATTTTATTTCTTATTAAACCGATTTAATGCCAAAATTAAAATTTACTTTTGAAATTTTCGTTGGTGGCAACTACAAAAAATGTTCCCCTTACTGATTTGATGTTTTCTTTACTGATTTGCTGAGTTACGCAACAAAACTATTTTTTAGTTTCTTAGTTCTTATTATTTTGAAAAACTTTTATTTGAATTTGAAAGTTTAAATTGGTGAAGTAAAAGTTTTATTCGATTTTTTTTTTGGCTGGCAATGGCTTTATTTTGGAATCTTTCCTATCTAGGAAACTCATAAGATGTAATCAAATCTTACAAACTAATTAAATACAAATGATTATTAAATTTTAATCTATGTTAGCTCTTAACATTAACATGCACTTAGTAATTGCTTTAAATTATATAGCTAGATATAAAGGATCCTTTTTTTAGAATAAGTCGCAGATATTTTGGCATTTTTAATAATTCCCTGGCTAAAGCATCTTAAACCATTTAATATATGCCATTAAGTCGAAATATATGTATATTGCAAACTGCCCTACGACCGAAAAACCACTTATTCCACGGAACTTATTTTAATAGTTAAAAAGTGTTGACAGGCCAACTAAAACAAATTCCTCATAATTGTTTGCTATTAACAAAAGTTAAGTAAGCTAATCGTTTTATAATTCTAGTCAAGTCGTGTTTGTTTGTTTGAATTATTGATTTATTTTTTACCGTCCTACTTTACGCCTGGAACAGCCAAATCGAGGACGGGCGGCTAATGATCCGTCTTTTTGAAAACCACCTGCACATTGCATTGCTTCATGCAAACCTCTAGTGCTGACATGAAAGGTGGGTCGGCCCATGGATTCTGCACTCTCAACAGGTGGTCATAGATGTGTTCATTTTCATCACTGATCGTAATCAGATGATGAAAAATCCCTTTTGCATCCCGCCCCTATACGGATTCGAACCCGGTACCTCCCGATCCAACCGCCGCAGCTTTAACCACTGCGCCGTTTGCTCGTTTTCTAGTCAAGTCTCTTGCATTAAATAGTAAAGGGTTTTATTCCCCAAACCTGATGCCTATACTTTTTCGTTAATTGCTAACTTCCATAGTATATAACCCGGATTAATTGAATTTTTAATCAGATTTGGTGGATTTGGGTAAATTTGCATTCAAAGGATTTTTATTCTGAAAATTAGAATGGCACCAATGACTAATATGACATTTTTATGTGTAAAACCAAGTTAAAGGTTTCGACAAATTTATACAACTTATTAATAATTTGAGTTTTATGGGGATATTCTCTGAAGATGTTCGGTAAATCGGTATTGGATTCCCTAAAAAAAAACTCGGCATTAGAACCCTGGAATTTTAAATTTGGAGTTCTCAACACTAACCTGATACAATTTTTGATTTTCAAATTAAATTAAAGTACGAGTACCTTTTTAAAATTAAATACTAAATACGTACATTTTTAATATACAATTACCAGAATTTTCATAGATCTAAGTTCCTATAGTTTTTGATTTAGCTCCTAAATTTCCGAGAATTTACTTCGGATATGAACCTATGTTTTAAAAATGTTGCTACTTCATAAAAGGTCTTAATTTTAACCATGATTTTTTTGTGCGCAAATCAAAGTTTACGATGTGAAATTCAAGCATGTGAAGTTATCCCAGTTTTTCATCCCAGAAAAAATTAAAATGTTCATCAGGTAACACTATCCCATCCCATCCCAGTTTTTGTCAATACGTATATGAAATCAAAAGAAAAAAATAGTATGAAATTTATTTTTTTTTCATCCCATCCCAGTTTTTTCTCATATAGTAAGAAATTTAATTATATTATATTTTTGTTTATAATGATTCTTTATATTCTAACTAGACAACAGTAAGAAATAACACTAATAGGTATCCCAGCACCAGCCGTACATTGTAATTTGCACAATCGGCCAGCTTCCAAATGGTTCCATATAAATTCATTATAATTTTAAATATTTTATAGTCTATCTCCTAAGATCTTAGAGGGCCGGAAATGATTCTTTATGTTTTGAGTTGGCAATGATAAGGGTCAACTCTGATAAACATAAGAGCACCAGCCGTTCATTGTAATTTGCACAATCGGCCAGCTTCCAAATGGTTCCATATAAATTCATTATAATTTGAAATATTTTATAGTCTATCTCCTAAGATCTTAGAGGGCCGGAAATGATTCTTTATGTTTTGAGTTGGCAATGATAAGGGTCAACTCTGATAAACATAAGAGCACCAGCCGTTCATTGTAATTTGCACAATCGGCCAGCTTCCAAATGGTTCCATATAAATTCATTATAATTTTAAATATTTTATAGTCTATCTCCTAAGATCTTAGAGGGCCGGAAATGATTCTTTATGTTTTGAGTTGGCAATGATAAGAGTCAACTGTAATTAACATACGAGCACCAGCCGTTTATTGTAATTTGCACAATCGGCCTGCTTCCAAATGGTTCCATATAAATTCATTATAATTTTAAATATTTTAGAGCCTATCTCCTAAGATCTTAGAGGGCCGGAAATGCTTCTTTATGTTTTGAGTTGGCAATGATAAGGGTCAACTCTGATAAACATAAGAGCACCAGCCGTTCATTGTAATTTGCACAATCGGCCAGCTTCCAAATGGTTCCATATAAATTCATTATAATTTTAAATATTTTATAGTCTATCTCCTAAGATCTTAGAGGGCCGGAAATGATTCTTTATGTTTTGAGTTGGCAATGATAAGGGTCAACTCTGATAAACATAAGAGCACCAGCCGTTCATTGTAATTTGCACAATCGGCCAGCTTCCAAATGGTTCCATATAAATTCATTATAATTTAAAATATTTTATAGTCTATCTCCTAAGATATTAGAGGGCCGGAAATGATTCTTTATGTTTTGAGTTGGCAATGATAAGGGTCAACTCTGATAAACATAAGAGCACCAGCCGTTCATTGTAATTTGCACAATCGGCCAACTTCCCAATGGTTCCATATAAATTCATTATAATTTTAAATATTTTATAGTCTATCTCCTAAGATCTTAGAGGGCCGGATATGATTCTTTATGTTTTGAGTTGGCAATGATAAGGGTCAACTCTGATAAACATAAGAGCACCAGCCGTTCATTGTAATTTGCACAATCGGCCAGCTTCCAAATGGTTCCATATAAATTCATTATAATTTGAAATATTTTATAGTCTATCTCCTTAGATCTTAGAGGGCCGGAAATGATTCTTTATGTTTTGAGTTGGCAATGATAAGGGTCAACTCTGATAAACATAAGAGCACCAGCCGTTCATTGTAATTTGCACAATCGGCCAGCTTCCAAATGGTTCCATATAAATTCATTATAATTTGAAATATTTTATAGTCTATCTCCTAAGATCTTAGAGGGCCGGAAATGATTCTTTATGTTTTGAGTTGGCAATGATAAGGGTCAACTCTGATAAACATAAGAGCACCAGCCGTTCATTGTAATTTGCACAATCGGCCAGCTTCCAAATGGTTCCATATAAATTCATTATAATTTGAAATATTTTAGAGCCTATCTCCTAAGATCTTAGAGGGCCGGAAATGATTCTTGATGTTTTGAGTTGGCAATGATAAGAGTCAACTGTAATTAACATACGAGCACCAGCCGTTCATTGTAATTTGCACAATCGGCCTGCTTCCAAATGGTTCCATATAAATTCATTATAATTTTAAATATTTTAGAGCCTATCTCCTAAGATCTTAGAGGGCCGGAAATGCTTCTTTATGTTTTGAGTTGGCAATGATAAGGGTCAACTCTGATAAACATAAGAGCACCAGCCGTTCATTGTAATTTGCACAATTGGCCAGCTTCCAAATGGTTCCATATAAATTCATTATAATTTGAAATATTTTATAGTCTATCTCCTAAGATCTTAGAGGGCCGGAAATGATTCTTTATGTTTTGAGTTGGCAATGATAAGGGTCAACTCTGATAAACATAAGAGCACCAGCCGTTCATTGTAATTTGCACAATCGGCCAGCTTCCAAATGGTTCCATATAAATTCATTATAATTTGAAATATTTTATAGTCTATCTCCTAAGATCTTAGAGGGCCGGAAATGATTCTTTATGTTTTGAGTTGGCAATGATAAGGGTCAACTCTGATAAACATAAGAGCACCAGCCGTTCATTGTAATTTGCACAATCGGCCTGCTTCCAAATGGTTCCATATAAATTCATTATAATTTTAAATATTTTAGAGCCTATCTCCTAAGATCTTAGAGGGCCGGAAATGCTTCTTTATGTTTTGAGTTGGCAATGATAAGGGTCAACTCTGATAAACATAAGAGCACCAGCCGTTCATTGTAATTTGCACAATCGGCCAGCTTCCAAATGGTTCCATATAAATTCATTATAATTTTAAATATTTTATAGTCTATCTCCTAAGATCTTAGAGGGCCGGAAATGATTCTTGATGTTTTGAGTTGGCAATGATAAGAGTCAACTGTAATTAACATACGAGCACCAGCCGTTCATTGTAATTTGCACAATCGGCCTGCTTCCAAATGGTTCCATATAAATTCATTATAATTTTAAATATTTTAGAGCCTATCTCCTAAGATCTTAGAGGGCCGGAAATGCTTCTTTATGTTTTGAGTTGGCAATGATAAGGGTCAACTCTGATAAACATAAGAGCACCAGCCGTTCATTGTAATTTGCACAATCGGCCAGCTTCCAAATGGTTCCATATAAATTCATTATAATTTTAAATATTTTATAGTCTATCTCCTAAGATCTTAGAGGGCCGGAAATGATTCTTGATGTTTTGAGTTGGCAATGATAAGAGTCAACTGTAATTAACATACGAGCACCAGCCGTTCATTGTAATTTGCACAATCGGCCTGCTTCCAAATGGTTCCATATAAATTCATTATAATTTTAAATATTTTAGAGCCTATCTCCTAAGATCTTAGAGGGCCGGAAATGCTTCTTTATGTTTTGAGTTGGCAATGATAAGGGTCAACTCTGATAAACATAAGAGCACCAGCCGTTCATTGTAATTTGCACAATCGGCCAGCTTCCAAATGGTTCCATATAAATTCATTATAATTTGAAATATTTTATAGTCTATCTCCTAAGATCTTAGAGGGCCGGAAATGATTCTTTATGTTTTGAGTTGGCAATGATAAGGGTCAACTCTGATAAACATAAGAGCACCAGCCGTTCATTGTAATTTGCACAATCGGCCAGCTTCCAAATGGTTCCATATAAATTCATTATAATTTGAAATATTTTATAGTCTATCTCCTAAGATCTTAGAGGGCCGGAAATGATTCTTTATGTTTTGAGTTGGCAATGATAAGGGTCAACTCTGATAAACATAAGAGCACCAGCCGTTCATTGTAATTTGCACAATCGGCCAACTTCCCAATGGTTCCATATAAATTCATTATAATTTTAAATATTTTATAGTCTATCTCCTAAGATCTTAGAGGGCCGGATATGATTCTTTATGTTTTGAGTTGGCAATGATAAGGGTCAACTCTGATAAACATAAGAGCACCAGCCGTTCATTGTAATTTGCACAATCGGCCAACTTCCCAATGGTTCCATATAAATTCATTATAATTTTAAATATTTTATAGTCTATCTCCTAAGATCTTAGAGGGCCGGAAATGATTCTTTATGTTTTGAGTTGGCAATGATAAGGGTCAACTCTGATAAACATAAGAGCACCAGCCGTTCATTGTAATTTGCACAATCGGCCAGCTTCCAAATGGTTCCATATAAATTCATTATAATTTTAAATATTTTATAGTCTATCTCCTAAGATCTTAGAGGGCCGGAAATGATTCTTTATGTTTTGAGTTGGCAATGATAAGGGTCAACTCTGATAAACATAAGAGCACCAGCCGTTCATTGTAATTTGCACAATCGGCCAACTTCCCAATGGTTCCATATAAATTCATTATAATTTTAAATATTTTATAGTCTATCTCCTAAGATCTTAGAGGGCCGGAAATGATTCTTTATGTTTTGAGTTGGCAATGATAAGTGTCAACTCTGATAAACATAAGAGCACCAGCCGTTCATTGTAATTTGCACAATCGGCCAGCTTCCAAATGGTTCCATATAAATTCATTATAATTTTAAATATTTTATAGTCTATCTCCTAAGATCTTAGAGGGCCGGAAATGATTCTTTAAGTTTTGAGTTGGCAATGATAAGGGTCAACTCTGATAAACATAAGAGCACCAGCCGTTCATTGTAATTTGCACAATCGGCCAGCTTCCAAATGGTTCCATATAAATTCATTATAATTTTAAATATTTTATAGTCTATCTCCTAAGATCTTAGAGGGCCGGAAATGATTCTTTATGTTTAGAGTTGGCAATGATAAGGGTCAACTCTGATAAACATAAGAGCACCAGCCGTTCATTGTAATTTGCACAATCGGCCAACTTCCCAATGGTTCCATATAAATTCATTATAATTTTAAATATTTTATAGTCTATCTCCTAAGATCTTAGAGGGCCGGAAATGATTCTTTATGTTTTGAGTTGGCAATGATAAGTGTCAACTCTGATAAACATAAGAGCACCAGCCGTTCATTGTAATTTGCACAATCGGCCAGCTTCCAAATGGTTCCATATAAATTCATTATAATTTTAAATATTTTATAGTCTATCTCCTAAGATCTTAGAGGGCCGGAAATGATTCTTTAAGTTTTGAGTTGGCAATGATAAGGGTCAACTCTGATAAACATAAGAGCACCAGCCGTTCATTGTAATTTGCACAATCGGCCAGCTTCCAAATGGTTCCATATAAATTCATTATAATTTTAAATATTTTATAGTCTATCTCCTAAGATCTTAGAGGGCCGGAAATGATTCTTTATGTTTTGAGTTGGCAATGACAAGGGTCAACTCTGATAAACATAAGAGCACCAGCCGTTCATTGTAATTTGCACAATCGGCCAGCTTCCAAATGGTTCCATATAAATTCATTATAATTTGAAATATTTTATAGTCTATCTCCTAAGATCTTAGAGGGCCGGAAATGATTCTTTATGTTTTGAGTTGGCAATGATAAGGGTCAACTCTGATAAACATAAGAGCACCAGCCGTTCATTGTAATTTGCACAATCGGCCAACTTCCCAATGGTTCCATATAAATTCATTATAATTTTAAATATTTTATAGTCTATCTCCTAAGATCTTAGAGGGCCGGAAATGATTCTTTATGTTTTGAGTTGGCAATGATAAGGGTCAACTCTGATAAACATAAGAGCACCAGCCGTTCATTGTAATTTGCACAATCGGCCAGCTTCCAAATGGTTCCATATAAATTCATTATAATTTTAAATATTTTATAGTCTATCTCCTAAGATCTTAGAGGGCCGGAAATGATTCTTTATGTTTTGAGTTGGCAATGATAAGGGTCAACTCTGATAAACATAAGAGCACCAGCCGTTCATTGTAATTTGCACAATCGGCCAGCTTCCAAATGGTTCCATATAAATTCATTATAATTTTAAATATTTTATAGTCTATCTCCTAAGATCTTAGAGGGCCGGAAATGATTCTTTATGTTTTGAGTTGGCAATGATAAGGGTCAACTCTGATAAACATAAGAGCACCAGCCGTTCATTGTAATTTGCACAATCGGCCAACTTCCAAATGGTTCCATATAAATTCATTATAATTTTAAATATTTTATAGTCTATCTCCTAAGATCTTAGAGGGCCGGATATGATTCTTTATGTTTTGAGTTGGCAATGATAAGGGTCAACTCTGATAAACATAAGAGCACCAGCCGTTCATTGTAATTTGCACAATCGGCCAGCTTCCAAATGGTTCCATATAAATTCATTATAATTTTAAATATTTTATAGTCTATCTCCTAAGATCTTAGAGGGCCGGAAATGATTCTTTATGTTTTGAGTTGGCAATGATAAGTGTCAACTCTGATAAACATAAGAGCACCAGCCGTTCATTGTAATTTGCACAATCGGCCAGCTTCCAAATGGTTCCATATAAATTCATTATAATTTTAAATATTTTATAGTCTATCTCCTAAGATCTTAGAGGGCCGGAAATGATTCTTTATGTTTTGAGTTGGCAATGACAAGGGTCAACTCTGATAAACATAAGAGCACCAGCCGTTCATTGTAATTTGCACAATCGGCCAGCTTCCAAATGGTTCCATATAAATTCATTATAATTTTAAATATTTTATAGTCTATCTCCTAAGATCTTAGAGGGCCGGAAATGATTCTTTATGTTTTGAGTTGGCAATGATAAGGGTCAACTCTGATAAACATAAGAGCACCAGCCGTTCATTGTAATTTGCACAATCGGCCAGCTTCCAAATGGTTCCATATAAATTCATTATAATTTTAAATATTTTATAGTCTATCTCCTAAGATCTTAGAGGGCCGGAAATGATTCTTTATGTTTTGAGTTGGCAATGACAAGGGTCAACTCTGATAAACATAAGAGCACCAGCCGTTCATTGTAATTTGCACAATCGGCCAACTTCCAAATGGTTCCATATAAATTCATTATAATTTTAAATATTTTATAGTCTATCTCCTAAGATCTTAGAGGGCCGGAAATGATTCTTGATGTTTTGAGTTGGCAATGATAAGAGTCAACTGTAATTAACATACGAGCACCAGCCGTTCATTGTAATTTGCACAATCGGCCTGCTTCCAAATGGTTCCATATAAATTCATTATAATTTTAAATATTTTAGAGCCTATCTCCTAAGATCTTAGAGGGCCGGAAATGCTTCTTTATGTTTTGAGTTGGCAATGATAAGGGTCAACTCTGATAAACATAAGAGCACCAGCCGTTCATTGTAATTTGCACAATCGGCCAGCTTCCAAATGGTTCCATATAAATTCATTATAATTTTAAATATTTTATAGTCTATCTCCTAAGATTTTAGAGGGCCGGAAATGATTCTTTATGTTTTGAGTTGGCAATGATAAGGGTCAACTCTGATAAACATAAGAGCACCAGCCGTTCATTGTAATTTGCACAATCGGCCAACTTCCAAATGGTTCCATATAAATTCATTATAATTTTAAATATTTTATAGTCTATCTCCTAAGATCTTAGAGGGCCGGAAATGATTCTTGATGTTTTGAGTTGGCAATGATAAGAGTCAACTGTAATTAACATACGAGCACCAGCCGTTCATTGTAATTTGCACAATCGGCCAACTTCCCAATGGTTCCATATAAATTCATTATAATTTTAAATATTTTATAGTCTATCTCCTAAGATCTTAGAGGGCCGGAAATGATTCTTTATGTTTTGAGTTGGCAATGATAAGGGTCAACTCTGATAAACATAAGAGCACCAGCCGTTTATTGTAATTTGCACAATCGGCCAGCTTCCAAATGGTTCCATATAAATTCATTATAATTTTAAATATTTTATAGTCTATCTCCTAAGATCTTAGAGGGCCGGAAATGATTCTTTATGTTTTGAGTTGGCAATGATAAGGGTCAACTCTGATAAACATAAGAGCACCAGCCGTTCATTGTAATTTGCACAATCGGCCAGCTTCCAAATGGTTCCATATAAATTCATTATAATTTTAAATATTTTAGAGCCTATCTCCTAAGATCTTAGAGGGCCGGAAATGATTCTTGATGTTTTGAGTTGGCAATGATAAGGGTCAACTCTGATAAACATAAGAGCACCAGCCGTTCATTGTAATTTGCACAATCGGCCAGCTTCCAAATGGTTCCATATAAATTCATTATAATTTTAAATATTTTATAGCCTATCTCCTAAGATCTTAGAGGGCCGGAAATGATTCTTTATGTTTTGAGTTGGCAATGATAAGGGTCAACTCTGATAAACATAAGAGCACCAGCCGTTCATTGTAATTTGCACAATCGGCCAGCTTCCAAATGGTTCCATATAAATTCATTATAATTTTAAATATTTTATAGTCTATCTCCTAAGATCTTAGAGGGCCGGATATGATTCTTTATGTTTTGAGTTGGCAATGACAAGGGTCAACTCTGATAAACATAAGAGCACCAGCCGTTCATTGTAATTTGCACAATCGGCCAGCTTCCAAATGGTTCCATATAAATTCATTATAATTT